>OZ014455.1:12394396-13085089 GCA_963966035.1 Acleris laterana
CCACGGTTTGCTTTATAAGTAGCTGCACACTTTTATACTGTACTCTTCAAAATGCGAAATAGTCAACAGCGTGTATAGTTTTTACTATAGTCGGACCACGTTTTTATTTTATTTACTATTCTGCAGTTGGCAGAGATTGATTAGGGACCGCAGGGCACAGACGAACTCAGAAAAATTGCAGTTCAATGAAGTGATTTGCAAATGGATCCAGACGTATTGGCTTTTTCTAACGCTGAAGTTCTTAAAACAAATGAAAGCACTTGATCACGTCTCGCACCAGGCGGTTCTTGCAGAGCCAGAGGTCACGACATCGATTGATTGACTTATTCGGATTGGTACACTATACTTGACAATCGATTCCGTAAATAATTTCCCAGCAAATCAATTCTCTACGAAGTTCTGACCCTACGTTTTTAGGGTTCCGTAGTCAAACTAGGAACCCTTATAGTTTCGCCATGTCAGTCCGTCCGTCCGTCCGTCCGCAGCCCAGCTCGGAGACCATAAGTACTAGAGAGCTGTAACTTGGCATGAGCAAAGTGGTAAAATATTTTTTTTTTCTTTATGTACGTACACACACGTACGCACACGTAACGTGATATGTATTTTGTTTTTCTCGTCTACCTCATAGTGTGGGGTTTGTTCAAACAGTTTTTTGACTAAGGGATCCGTTTAAGAAATTTTAAGCTTTAAAGGGCTAATTTTTGTTAGAGTCAAGTGTATGTATAGGCATAACAGTTTTCCACCGGCCAAATTAAGTTTGTCTCGAGGCCTAATTTGTTGGTAGTAACGGCTTCGGAACCCTACACTGAGCATGGTCCGACATGCACTTGCCAGGTTTTTCACCTACCTTTCAAAAACCATTACTGTATTAGGTATTTATTAGGACGCCCGCATCTTCGAATGCGTAGAATTGTAGAAATTGTTTTAGTAGAAGTAGTTAATGCCGCTGTTCCGTAGGAAGACCATTTTGAGAACTCCTTTCTTATTGTACCCCTAAGGTACCCAAGGAATTTCCCCTCCAAACATGAATCGTGGTCGTAAGGTACCGAGTTCGAGCCCCCGCGGTCACCATATACCAATGAGTTTTTCTAACTTAATTGCTTTACACGATGCTTCTACGGTGAAGGCAAAACATGCTGCACATTCAAACAGCTTAGTGTGTAAGAAGGTAATTGCACAAAATATCTAAAAGGTTCGAAGTGTATCCGAAAGGGCTCATCTCTAAGATAAGATAAGATAAATCCCATGGTTCAGCTGTTTAGGCGGAGCGTTGTCTGCTAGTTAGTAAGTCACGGGGGTTTTATAAGTTAAGGTAGATGTCGTCATATACACACATATAAAAATTAAAACCTATGATAAATCCTTGCATGACTCAAACGAAAGTCTGCACCACGCGTTCGAGTATTTGCCTACATTCGCGGTAGACGCATTCAATCTAATGCAAATTCCAAATGAATGAGGGGTTTGATATTAGATACGGCAGTTTCTTCCTCGTTTGATGTTTGACGTTATGTTTAAATTGATAAGGTCAAGGGCATGCGTAGGGTAACCAGGCAGCAAAAAAGTCGATTCGAAGCTAAGAGCAAAACATATTCTTTCATCAAAGAATAGACATTAGAAAATCCATGAGCCAAGACTGCCTCATTCGTACGCAAATTGATTCCATTCTCGCACCGCACCGAATATGGAAAACAGATCCGACTCCAATTGAAATTGAAGCATATCGAATCTATAAAAACAATTTTCTTCCTTGTTGATATAGGGGCGGATATTCGGTTATTCCGACACGGCGAAGTGAAATGTGTATGAAACCGGCACGTGACTGCTTGTCGAGATTAGGTCGAGTGCGATTTAGCTGACTACAACAAACCTGAACGGCTTTCCGAAATGTTGGGCTTGATTAAAGCGTATTGCTGGAATCAGCATCAGGATGGTTATATCTGTTTTTGAGAATATAATATGTAATCGGTCAATTTCATATTAGACACTATTTGAACCAGTTTCTCTGGCTTCTATATTACAAATGCGATGATGTGTTTATATGTGTGTGTTAATTTGGTACTCCTTAACGCTGCAACCTGCCTGCAACGGCAAGACGCATTTGGATGAAATTTGAAATAGTGATAACTTATACCCTGGATTAACACATACGGTAAGTTTCACCTCAAAAAAAAAAGTTTTCGCGGAAATAACCATAGTCAAAATCTACGCAGGCGAAGTCGCGGGCAGAAAAGCTAGTTCATTATAAAGCATTTATAATGTGATAACCACATTTTGGGGCGCATTAATAAACTGAACTTATAGAAAGTCTTAGAAAACTGTAATTCCAGACGTGTTTTGACGATTTTTATTCGACTCTTAAACCGCTCTTTTGCATTTCTAAAGCCACGATGTAGGTACAGTCGCCTGCAGATAGATCTAACCGAACAGCGAGCCCATAAAAATGTGTTGCATTAGATTCACAAAAAAGACTAACACGCGAAAATGACAGAAAAATGTGCTGTACGAGTAACAGTATGTTTTAACTATCTGCTTGGATAATAATCTACCTGCAGGCGACTGTACAAATGATTCGATGACTTTGTCCGACTCCGACGTCTGGCATAATTATGTTTATTTTTTCCACGTATTTTACAGACACAACGTACCCTGCGCGTTTATATAAATTTTGCGAGCTGTTTTCTTCCAATATGTGGTAGGATGTCTTGGATATGGCTTCAATTCTGATTAATTTATCCTGGATACCTGAATTACCTTAATCTAAATTGTCCCGTTGTCTTCGCCATTACATTGTTTTAAACTTGGCCACCATCGCCATTACGGTCAAATTAAAAAGAGCTACACACGATAAAATTAGGTGTAGATTTAGAGAAGTAGAATAAGGCCAATTAAATTAGTTTCCCACGTAGCTTCTACGGTGACGAGCCAATTCTCTCAGGCATGGCGTTATTGTATTATATCATTGTTCATCGATATAGATTAGGCGTTCAATAGATTCGCTTGCGTCTAGATCTGTTAGCGGAATCGAGCCGTGAAGTGGACGAGAACTAAACCGATTGATATCAAACACTTAGCTATACAGGAGAATTGGAAGCGTAAATGCTTTGAAGCGTTTCACGAATGACGTCATTTGGTCTGAAAGTAGGTGACGTCATGTCAGAAGGAAATAGTTTTTTGATTAGCTCTGGATGGACATGTTTTAATGTATTCTTATTTGGGCGCTGAATTTTTAATGTGTGTCCACTTGATTGTTATTTGTGAAATATTATTGTTGCATCTATTTTATTCGATATCTACTTCTACACTAATTTTATAAAGAAGAAAGATTTGATTGTTTATTTGAATGGAATAGGCTCCGAAATTACTGGATTGATTTGATTAGAATTCTACATTATTCCTGATGAACATAGGCTATGTTTAATTTTTCTGCGCGGACGGAGTTGCGAGCAACAGCTATGGTAAATAACAGAGATCAATATTAAACAAAAATGCTCTAGTGAAGTGCTATCATATTATAGGTATGTGAGAAAAAAAAGTGAAAACAATCGTTGCAGGCACAAGGTAACTGAGTGATACAGAGAGGCAGGCATTTTGTTAATTTTGCAAAAAAATATAACTATTATCCTTCTGTAATTTTTCTTAAAGTTTATTACAAAATCGTGTGTTTTTTGTAAACTTTGATTCGATAGCTTGCACCAAGCACACTACTACTTGTAGCTTGGTGTACCTTTTCCTGTGTGTGTAAATATCTGTACTGCCATCCAAAAGCACAAGGCAGTATAAGACCATGAAGTCCATATGCGCATACTGCCTTCTTGCGTCAGTCGATAGTGTAAAACCCTTACTACAACACGCCGCGGGCGATCGCTGCAATTTCTCAGCGTCAGCGTATTGAAAAATAGAACGTGGAAGTCAAGTCAACTATTAAATAACACATTCTTTCTAAACATTTTTCATTTAAATTATCCTATAAAACGGGACTTAGTCTAATTAAAAATAACATTTAACTTCCAAATATCATAAACCCCCCATGATGCGTTCAAGAACCGCCATTATGAACACCATAAAAATAAACTGTTTTGTTAGAACAAATTAGTTATCTGTAAAAATGTTATAATTGCTAAATAATAATATCGATTTCGATACTATTATTTCATTCAAATTTCGAGCATCTCTGAAAAACAAAGAAATTTGATATAGTAAGGTATCGAGCATCATCCGTGGCATCCGAGGTCAGAAGAAGACTAAAGTATTAGTGTGACAACTTTTCAATTCATGTTCAAAACACGTAGAAAAAATGTTTTTGAATAAATAAAGAACTACCAGAGGATAATCCCATACAAACTGGGCAACAGTTCATCTCGGTAAACTATATTGCTTGTGACATGTTTATTGCTTGCTTATGTTATGTTATCGTATTGTCAACGTCACAATAGCTCTTATTTTCTTAACAGTAATGGCGGCTGAGTAAAAAACAATACAATAACACGTCAAAAGCTGCGGTTTCTCCAAATTTAATAGAGGCCCTGATCTGGTCCCAACCAAGCTCTTGGTTTGTTCTATGGGTACTAAAAATTCTCATATGGATAAATAAATAGTTATATATGTAGAAAACCTCCATGACTCGGGAATAGTAGTCATGTTCATCATACGAGTACAAATGATGTTCCTTTCGTTATTTGCTCTGCTATCAGTATCGTTTCGTTTGCTAATCGCCAGGAGGTCAGAAAGTTAAAGATTAACAGTGGTATTCGCTAGTGAGCGAGCAAATTAAATCAAGGGAAAGCAGCGAGCACTTGCGATGGACCTCATTGAAAAAAAAGGTTTGGAACCGGTGGTGTTCTGAAAGTGTTTCCAAAGAAGAAAAAATAAAACCGTTTATTTTAACCGGGACTTAAACTGCTAAAGGAGCTCACGCAAAACATTCTATAAATAAAATCAAAATGTGCATCATAAATTCATTTAAGTACTTTGTCCTTTTAACGTCATGATTGACCTAACCAAAAGATTTCGTTAAAGGTGTAAAAGGGTGGCGTATCTACTCACCTAAATTTTTAAGTCCTATTATCGGAAGTCCGAAAATGTTTCTCATACCATTTTACATCATAATGATCACTCTTCATACTCTTCATATTTTTTTTAATACTAAAGATCGGAACTCATAATCATCTGAATTCATAACGCTAATATTCATGGAACAGTAAATTTTTCAAAATTTCTTATTTATGTTACGTGTAGAAAGGTTAGGTTAGGTTAGGTTAGATTTATAACAATCCTCACAAAGTAACAGTTTCTTCAAAAAATGCATTATGAGTTGCGATAATTATGACTTTAAAATTATGAACAAAAAAGTATGAGGAAAAAAATTATGAAGAGTGATTATTATGAATAAAAATCGGTAGTAAAACAAAAAATAGGAATAAGAATTTTGTGTGAGCCAATATGGACCCGTGTAAAAGCGATAAGGTGCTAAATTGTGTCATAAAATTGGGTTCTTCGGTTCGATATAATACAGCTTTCTGCGTTCAAACGTTATTTTACAGAGAAAACTTTTTCGTCTCGATTGAAATAGCGACAGTATAAAGTGCACTTACACAACTTAGGCATATGTATATTCGAAAATCCGTCTGATCTTTGGAAATAAGCAAGTTTTGTGAGGCTTATAAAACTTTGGGGCCGTGCATCGTGGTACGTTTTATTTACGGGTGCTTTACACTGCTACAATTCCGGACTACATGCGTATACGTTTGGTGGAAAATAAAGTTTAATATCAGAATTATGATCTGATTATATCCAAGTTCTAGCCGAGATACTGGCATCATTTCCATGTTTAACGTATTAAAGTTTTCCTGTATTACATTTCAACTTTAAAGGTTACCGAATAGATATCATCGAGAGTACAATTCAACTTTAGCTAAGTGATTCTTCATCTTCTTGGTCGTTTCCTCATGGTTAAAAGTCATGACCACCATAAGTGGCTCTCTTACAGCACTCCAGGTTGATATTTGTTGAGCCTCTTGCTGATTGGGTAGTTAAGGGCTTCCAGTAACGGATCAGTCCAGTGGGTTGGTGCTCTCCCTTTGATTCGTGTTCCCTCCATGCGGCCAACCAGTATCAGTTTCTCTAGGTTATTAGGCTCCCGACGCGCCTCGCGCCCGAAGAAGGAAAGAGCTCTCCGAAGACATATTACCGAGCAGCGGGTCCGAATATTCAGTTGTGGCCGCGGGGTGCGTATCTACTCACATAACTTTTCAAGTCCTATTATCGGAAGTCCGAAAATGTTTCTCATACCATTTTACATCATAATGATCACTCTTCATACTCTTCATATTTTTTTTTTGTACTAACGGTCGGAACTCATAATCATCTGAATTCATAACGCCAATATTAATGAAGCCGTACACTTTTCACAATTTCTTAAATATCTTACGTGTAATAAGGTTGGGTTAGGTTAGGTTAGATTTATAAAAAATCTCAAAAAGTAATAGTTTCTTAAAAAAATGCATTATGAAATGCGATAATTATGACTTAAAAAGTATGAACAAAAAAGTATGAGGAAAAAAATTATGAAGAGTTATTATTATTAATACAAATCAGTAGGAAAACAAAAAATAGGAATAAGAATTTTATGTGAGTCAATATGGACCCGTGGCCGCGTTTGTGCGACGTTCAGTTTAGGAGAATATGGCTAAGTGGTACAAAATGTTAAATACTAGTGATGCGTAAGCAGCTCGTAACCAGGGATTGCCTAGTATGGGGCTTAAGGAAATTATGGTATGGTATATCGTCGCATCCTACGAATAAGGGCGCGACCAGCCCTCATGACCGTTTTCCGATTCTTACAGAATCGTATTCTCCATATTTTACTACACCTTTTCACATTTAAAATATGGTCAAAATCCAAATTTTGAAAAAGTTATTAAGGTTTTAAATTTGGACGTAAACGGCCTCGGCTCATTTTCTCCGACGAACAAGGTTACGAGGTCATTCTGCCGTGATTCTTAAAAAGGCAGTCTTCTGACAATTTACCAAATTTGAGTTATGTATATGGTCGTGATCAGGAAAAAAAGACGCATCAGCCTATTTAACCCGTTTTTCTCTATCACGTTTAGTTTTCGAGATATTTTTTCCATGAAAGGCAGTCAAGTGGTTGAATACCATTACCAAATTCATTAAAACGCAGTCATCTCACATTCATTCATAAAAAAGCAGCTTTAGTACCTTGACTGCAAAATAATTTGGAAAATTTTAGGTAAAAACTTATTTAAAAGACAGTTTTGTACCAAACTGTCTGTTCCTAATTATTTTTATGTAAATTAGCTGTACAATAATTCATTAAAAAGCCGCATTTGCAGAAAAAATCTTTAAAAGGCAGTCATGTGACTTTGACTGCCTTCTTAATAATTATTTACTAGATAATAGTTACTTCTATACTTCGAACAACGGAGTTTACGTTCCTTAAAAAATTATTAGTAAAAAAAAAATCCTGTTCATCGGATACTAAAACGCAGTCTTCTCGCAATAATTCATTTAAAGGCAGTCATGTTTGGTCGCGCCAATACAATTTTTGAGTGGATTTAAAGTCTGAGACGTCACAAATCAGTGCGCCGCCAAGTGACCTTTTTTATGAAAATGACTATAATGGCCAAGAAATTTCAATGTGCTTTTTGAAAGACAATTTTCTCAAAAATCCAACTGTCACAGTTTTGTCGCCTCGTGAAAAACCAAAAGGCATTTCGGAAGAAAGAAAAGATAATATTATTTCTAAGCTTGGCCTCATAATGCCGCCAGATAAATTATTGTTTTGGAAGAATTTACCCATATCAGTAGATGCTGATATTTAAAAACCTTTTAAGTATTTTTTATAATTTGGATTTTTCTTCGTATGTACGTTATTTGCGTTATTTTTTTTTTGTAACGATTATGATTGTAAGACTACAGTGATATTTAATTTATACACAAATATATGTAATGTTAACCTCTTACTTACTAATCTATATTTACATAAAAACGAATAGTTCATAATAATCATAATATACTACTAGCTGTACGGAAACTGATGATCGCAAGTTTCAGTGCCTTTTAATTTTAAATACATACATACATACATACCTTCACGCCTGTCTCCCAATGGGGTAGGCAGAGATTATGGAACGCCAGGTGCACCGATCTAAACACACAATTTTCGCTTCCTCTACATTCATCAATCTCTTCATGCACGTACGTCGGTTTCGGGTGCTTTTGATTTGGGCCTTATTCAGTACATCACGAATCTGATCACTGTAGGTCCGTCTAGGACGTCCCCTACCGAAATCTCCGCTCATTCTCGCTCGCCATATCTCTTTCGTAACTCTTTTTTCATCCATCCTTTCTAAATGACCAAAGCATCTTAGCATACCCTTTTCGATTTTAGTCACTACATCTTCTTTCAATCCAGATCGTTCTCGGATCTCGCTATTTCTTACTCTATCTATCATCTAACTCCTCACACATACCTACTGTTCTTCTTCTGCCATACCCAAGATTCACTACCATACATCAATGTTTGTGTCAATACTCCCTGAACAAAGGCCAGGCAAGCTTTGCTCGATATGACCTTGTTTGCCAAGATTGAGAGTAACGCCCCATTCATCATATTTCCCGCTTTTACTCTTCTTTCAATATCCGCGTCACATTTCCCACCTCTCGTAAACAAAGAATCTAAATACACAAATTCATTCACTTGATCCACTATTTCATCTCCAATCATTATTTCACATTCTGTATCAGTTTCATCCCTCTCCACAACCATCACTTTCGTCTTTTTAACATTCACTTTCAAATCTTTTCTTTTAAACGCCTCAGTCATCAGAGTTACCATTTGTTGTCAGTGGTCCGCCGATGATGCAAGGAGAACTTGATCATCAGCATACAACAAAGTTTTAAAAACTGTTCCACAATGATACTCTTTCAGATCTGACAAACAACTGTCCATGAATAGGTTGAACAGCCAAGGAGGCGCTACGCAGCCCTGTCGAACACCACGTTCGATGCTAAACCAGTCCGTATACCTACATCCCATTTATCCTGACACAGGCACTCGAGTCATCATTATAATGATTTGAAAGAAATTTGTCAAGATCGTAGCAAGTGGAAAGAAGTGGTCTCTGCCTACCCCTCTGGGAAACAGGCGTGATTTAATGTATGTATGTATGTATCAGAATACTGTCCACCCCATACACGGAAAATAATAATAATTATTATTATTATTTTAATATAAATATAATTATTTAAAATAATTATTATTCACTATTATTATTCATTTTTATATTATTTTAATTTTGTTAAGTAAACGAAGTTTCTAGATTTTAAGTAGGTACCTACCTATAAAGAAACGTTATAAACCTATAAAGAAACGTTATAACAATGATCACGTAATCTGAATCACCAGCATAATTCTTAGCTTAAATTAAATGCAATGTTAATTTTAAAAATAGTACATTTACAAATAGGTAAGTACATACATTTTGATTTATTGTTTTAAGTTTTTGTTGATATTTCCATTTTATTGCAGCTACACGGTTTTATTTTAAAAAGGCATTGTACCTACGTCGTACTACTTTTTAGTGACTCAGTTTACTTGATCAGAAATATTATACAGTTCTAGGTAAATTTTGTGTGTGGCTCTATAGACTTATAAGTATTAAAGTTTACTTTAAGTTTGAGATACAATCTCTGCCTATTGAATTTAATAAAAGTTTGATATTACTCGTATTGTATTCGTTTTTTATTTCATTTGAATTCACTTGACTGTTGTTATCCAAGTTTTAGAAAAAATAACACTTAAAAGAAAATTACTTAAAAAGCAGTGAATTGCATTTGAGCATTTTAGGCTGCCTTTTAATGAATTACTCAATAGATATAATTTAGCCAATGTTCGCTTAAAAAAAGTAGTTTGGTATAATAATGTACTTAAAGGCAGTTACTGGACTTTCACATCTTTGTTAATAATTACTCTAAAAAGATTTTTGGTTCCGAAACTTTTTTAAAAGGCAGCCTTACTAAAAAACTGCTTTATAAAAAATTATCAGCAAGTAATTGAGAGGCCGGATGATTTTCAAAAATAAATTGTTATTAATAATTCACTAAAAGGCAGCCTGGGGACTTTGGCTGCCTTTAAGTGGATTATTATAAATAGTAAAAATAAACACTTAATTCATTTCACAATTAATAATTAATTTTATATAAATAAATAATAAAAAAAATAAAAAATAAAAATGTAAATATAAGGAACTGATACCCGTTTACCAAGAACAACCACCATTACGTCACATTTTATTACACAACCTGATTAAAGAGAAAAAGTCAAAATGAAGGCTGCTTTCGCGTTTTTCTCAAAAGTAAGTGCGGTCAGAAGACTGCCTTTTTAAAAATGACGGCAGCATTAAGGTCTTTGCTTCGCGGGGTAACCGAGCGCGGGCCGGGGTCGCAAGCGCCGTCGCTTCTTTTACACGCGGAGCGCATACGCAGTCGGATATGCATTTGTTTTGTTGGTGTAACATTAGAAAAAACATGAATAGAAGTGAGAAGCTGCTGAAAATGGTAAAGGATTCGGATGCCGTTAAAGTAAAACGAAGAAGGACCGCAACAGGTAAGTATAATTTTTTTTTTAAGCTATATGTTTTTACCTATAATTAGTTATAATTTCATTTTGACCACGTCAAGTGTTTTTTCTATTGTAATAAATAATATGTGTAAATATTATAGCATTGTTACACGGAAAGAGGTAAAATTATCTTATAAAACAATACATTATAGAAATTAAAGCACCCAACGCGGAACAAGGGCGCGAGGTAACAGCAGGCCCTTTTTCCGCGGACTAAATATCCGCGCGCGCGCTCTCGCCGCGGCATTTGCGCCTCTTTTCCATGGGAAATATTTAATATCGTTATTTTAAAAGGTATTTTCAAATAAAAAATGATTTGATTGGAAGAACTGTAGACTTTAAACTGGTTTGAAATGATTTTTACACGACTGCCCAAACAAAGGTGTGAAATGTTTTCAAGGTTCATGTAGGTATGATTATTCGTTATTCCATCACTACTTCTAAACGCCTGAGCCGATTTAGATGTGTGTGGTATATCGATAGAATCCTCACAATCCCGGGTAACATAGAATACCTAAACTGTTAAAATGTAAATAACCACATTGGCAAAATGACAAAATTATTAACATAGGTAGGTGTATACCGATGACAATATAAAAATGCAGTCGGGTTTCTAAAACTTGGTTTCATTTAGTTATCATATATCGAAACTTGATTTACTAGCAGTAATTCATGGGAAAAAATAAAATGTTTTATGTAATGTTGATTCAAAAACCCTTATAATTATGATTATCGTTTATTTTAGCGTCACCGGTGCCTGCGGGATCCGAAAACGAAATTAATTATTTAATGGAATGTTTTGGTGAAGGCTTTAACATGGTGGCGAGTGTTATTTTACTTATCACGCTATTATTACTAAACTATTTATGTTTTATCTAGGTATCACATTATGTTTTGTCTTGCCACGTTAGTATTAACGAAATTTTTTGTCTGTCCGATTCTTATCTATGATAGGATATCTCTGATAGGAATCTACAATCCATATAAGGGCTGCTTTTTCAATCTCCAGATAACACAATCTGTCAGGTAAAGTGTAGCTCTATCCTTTTCCGTGTCATAAGAAAGATAAGGATAGGGCAACAATTTACCTGACAGATAATGTTATCTGGAGATTGAAAAATCAGCCCTTCTTCTTACTTCTCGTTGAAATAGGTACTTAAACTTTTTAACATAGCTCAAAACTTGCGTTCTGGTCTGTCTGTTTGTTTTTTATCGCTTGTCTGTTCCATACTAATCTTGTAATAGATTTAAAACGAACATCCCGATAAACTAGAAACCTGAAACCCTAAACGTAGCTCAGCGCTTGATGGTAATTAATGCAACATTAACTCGCTTTATTTTTCATATGGTTGTTTGTTTGTTCGTTTGTTTGTTTGTGTTTACTAAAAAAATGTTTGTTGTACTTACTAACTTCATGGTGACTTGCATTTTATTCGTTACAAATAATAATATTGCCTTGTAAAGTGTCTTGGTTGCTTAAAAAAACAAATACATGTTTTTTACATACAGGAAGGCGATACGGTATCGAAACAAAACAGCAATGACACAACGTATCGTTTTAGCAGAGAGCCGTGCTACATCAAATGCCTCGAATATTTGATATCCATAAACTATTCTTATTTTACTAAACCTTAATAACAAAACTTATGAACTGACTAGTATATTATGGTCGTCCAAACATAATTTGTTTTAGTTTTACTAAGATATAATTTGAAAAAATAATATTTTTTAAGATATACTTACCATTTGAAAGGTTTAAACTCAGATCTCATAAAAAACTTCATAGTCATGTGATCATCATTATCGAGTTACATTTTAATCTTACATTTTAATATTACTATTTAAGAGTATTTAATGCTCATTGAGAAGCTTATTTGATAAAATACTTATTGTTAAAATTGTTTTATATTACATTTGATAAAATATAAAAATAGCTGACTTTTGTTTGCGCTTTTAATGATAAGAAAATACATGCCTAATATTATAAAGTATTAATTTTTTGTTTTTGAAAAACGCATTGTTAAACAATGACAGCATTTTTTTATGACTATTAAAATATATTAAACTACATCCAGTTTTTATTTTCGTTAATTTAAGCATTTAATCTATCATCAAAATTATTTGAAAAAGCCCTAAGTGCCGTTGTGACCCTGCTTATTCCGACGAATAAGGTCTTGTCAGTGACTAAGGCCTTTATTCCATCGATAATTAATTAACTAATATTAAATTTGACGTGGAAGAAAGATTTAAGACGGTTTTCATCGTATTTTAATGCAAAATAAATAAAATATCACAATCAATAGTTGTCTTAGTACTTTTAACACGTAATCTATAAGTTTCATAGCAATCGCTTTGAAACTGATTTTTTGAAAGATAAAAAACCTTCTCCTGTAAAGTTGACTTTTTGAAGTTACGCCTTTATTCGTTGGATGCGACGATATAAAGGTGTTTTATCTACCATACCGGGTCACAACCAACGGTGAGACAACTGTGGTAGAGTTACAGCTGGTACGATGGTGGTAGCAAGCGTAGCAACGCAGACGGTCTAACCTAAGACGCTTTTCTCTATGAGGTCTTTTTACTTTTTGACATTGCTTATACAATATCACTCTAAAGTATTGGGAAGCCACATACTCGTATTTTTTAAATTTACTTTCATTTAAAAATCGTTTTGAGGATTTCGCTCGCCAAAATAATCCATGTAATTTAATCTGTTCGTTTTTCAATGATAATTTTCTTTGAAGTTGAAACCAAAAAAAATACGGACACAAACAACATCAAAAAATATTAACTACCAATAAAGTTAATGCAATGTAAAATACACAAAGTAAGTTTCTTGAAATGGTTCATTATTAGAAACCGGACTATTTTTTTACGTCTCTCTGAATTGTTTTAAAAAAAAAAGGACAAATGAGATAGAACATAACAATAAAAAACGATTGGAAATAATTAATTATTGGCAAAAAGTCGAAACAAGGCACACATCAACGGATGCAGTGTACCCCGTTTCAAGAGTCAGTAGCAAACTACGGGCAAAGTTGCCCTCACTACATGAAAAATGCATTTAGTTCACTGCAGACCGAACCGCCTATTGAACCCGGCTTCATGCGCTCCACGTGACACTTGTTTTACATCATTTGGATACATATTTTAGAACGGTTTCGAATTTGCTGGCAATATGGCGCGAGCATACTTTCTGTGTGAGCAAAACGTGAGGAAGTGAACGAGAAATAATGTTTCAATTTATAGTCAGCATGTTGATGTATCCATATTTGCTAACAATATTTATTTATGGTTTTTCGAATAATTTTTTAAAAAAATATACTTCTAATAGTATTGCTGCCAGTGTCATACTCATGGGGGTTCATGCTGCAAAGCCAGCTGAAGAGGATTTGTCTTTTGAAGTTGCTTAGTATCCTATTTAATTAAGCTATTAATTAAATAAGCAATAATTAGTAATTATTAATTAATTAAGCTATTAGACCAATGTAAAATGTTTAACGCCTACATGATAGCTTCACTCCTGGGATGCCCAAGATACAGGCTCGGCCTAGTTTGGGATCCGCTGTAATTTGGATTAAGGAACATGTATTCTTTTAGTAAATAAGTTATTCTTATTCTTAATTTAAAATTCAATAAATTTTGGTTTAAGTTTCTGTGACATTATTAAATATGTCAAAAAGTTTTTACGCCGAACGTACAGTTACACCGAATTTTGCGTTCGCATAATTTTTCGCCGGCTTATTTCAACAAGATTACCGAAGGATCTCCTACACCCCGACGTAGTAGAAAAATACAAGCAAAAGTTCTCGGGACCGGAGTAATGGGCTCAGTGGTTACTTTATCTCCAACTCGCCGCTAACTGGTCTAGAATAACAGCCGGTCGTACTTTTGTTTAAAACTTTTAAGTACGGGAACAATCCCGTTGCGCAAAGGGATAGTAAAGATTTTTGTTTTAATGTAAACGTAGTTCGAAGAAGGATGGAAACGATTCGTATTTGGAAATATACCAGGCCGAGGTTTTAGGCGGTAAAAACCACATCATCTGTGACCTGTCATCGTATTGTCAAGGTTTTGATAGCTCTGATTTACTTGACAGTAATGGCGGCCTAGTTAAAAACAATACTATAGTAGGTAGGTTTTTGACCTAGAGGCACAGGGATCATCTTTAACCTGTTATCGTATTGTCAACGGTTTGATAGCTCTTATTTACTTGACAGTAATGGCGGCCGAGTTAAAAACAATACTAAAGTAGGTAGGTTTTTGACCTAGAGGCACAGGGATCATCTTTAACCTGTTATCGTATTGTCAACGTTTTGATAGCTCTGATTTACTTGACAGTAATGGCGGCCGAGTTAAAAACAATACTATAGTAGGTAGGTTTTTGACCTAGAGGCACAGGGATCATCTTTAACCTGTTATCGTATTGTCAACGTTTTGATAGCTCTGATTTACTTGACAGTAATGGCGGCCGAGTTAAAAACAATACTATAGTAGGTAGGTTTTTGACACCTAAAATAGAGGCACAGGGATCATCTTTAACCTGTTATCGTATTGTCAACGTTTTGATAGCTCTTATTTACTTGACAGTAATGGCGGCCGAGTTAAAAACAATACTATAGTAGGTAGGTTTTTGACACCTAAAATAGAGGCACAGGGATCATCTTTAACCTGTTACCGTATTGTCAACGTTTTGATAGCTCTGATTTACTTGACAGTAATGGCGGCCGAGTTAAAAACAATACTATAGTAGGTAGGTTTTTGACCTAGAGGCACAGGGATCATCTTTAACCTGTTATCGTATTGTCAACGTTTTGATAGCTCTAATTTACTTGACAGTAATGGCGGCCGAGTTAAAAACAATACTATAGTAGGTAGGTTTTTGACCTAGAGGCACAGGGATCATCTTTAACCTGTTATCGTATTGTCAAGGTTTTGATAGCTCTTATTTACTTGACAGTAATGGCGGCCGAGTTAAAAACAATACTATAGTAGGTAGGTTTTTGACACCTAAAATAGAGGCACAGGGATAATCTTTAACCTGTTATCGTATTGTCAACGGTTTGATAGCTCTGATTTACTTGACAGTAATGGCGGCCGAGTTAAAAACAATACTATAGTAGGTAGGTTTTTGACACCTAAAATAGAGGCACAGGGATCATCTTTAACCTGTTATCGTATTGTCAACGTTTTGATAGCTCTGACTTACTTGACAGTAATGGTGGCCGAGTTAAAAACAATACTATAGTAGGTAGGTTTTTGACCTAGAGGCACAGGGATCATCTTTAACCTGTTATCGTATTGTCAACGTTTTGATAGCTCTGACTTACTTGACAGTAATGGTGGCCGAGTTAAAAACAATACTATAGTAGGTAGGTTTTTGACACCTAAAATAGAGGCACAGGGATCATCATCTTTAACCTGTTATCGTATTGTCAACGTTTTGATAGCTCTGACTTACTTGACAGTAATGGTGGCCGAGTTAAAAACAATACTATAGTAGGTAGGTTTTTGACACCTAAAATAGAGGCACAGGGATCATCTTTAACCTGGTATCGTATTGTCAACGTTTTGATAGCTCTGATTTACTTGACAGTAATGGCGGCCGAGTTAAAAACAATACAATAACAACTGGCCTATTGCCTAACGTACGGCCTGGTTTAGTTTTCTTTTTTTTAATAAGCCACAGACTACATAAGGCGGTGTAAAGCGGTGTAAAGCGGTGTTTGCACGGCGATATTATTATTGTATTTGTGTGGCATGTTTTTATCTGTTTTATCTGTTTCTTTCTTCTCTTTTAAATTTTATTTCTATCAGTATTTTTTGTTAACTGCTTTATGTTTGTGCGATCGTGGCGTCATTGTGCCGTGTCTTCACCAAAATGGTCACAACGGAAGACCAGCGCTGGCTCTGCCAGCATCACGCTGAGTTGTGTCCATTTCGTGACAAACCACTTAGGTATGCTTTTGTTTTCAGAATTCTGTATCTGTTAATTTATGTTTGTCACGAATAAATAATTTATTTTCTTTTTCTTTTTTAACGTAGGGTAAAGTTACCAGTGCAGTGGTCAGCCAGAGACCTGTAGTCAGCCTCTGCCTATACTTTGCATGAGCGGGAAGAGCACGAAATATATATTTTCCACTCTGCACTCATATTAAGGTCGACTAATGGTCTCTGGCTGACCGCTGGTGACTTTACCCTACTCGCAATGGCAATCGACTTCAAAGACGAGCAATTGTTTTCATTTTGTATGCATGTGCGTTAGATGATTGCGAGTGCGTTAGATACGAGTAATAGCCCCTCGGTCAAAAACGATATGATTTTACCACCTAAAATAAAGACCCACGACCGAAGCTCTACACGTTACTACCTTATTGTTTTCGAAGTGTTTCAATATTATCAAAGTTTTGATAGCTTTTAATTACTTGACAGTAGTGGCGCCCTAGTTAAGGGCAATTTTACCATAACACGTCATCAACCACCTGCCTTAACCTAACTTGTTTCTACATCTCTTCTACTATCAAGGTTGTCTGGAAAAGATCACTTTGTATTGTTATAACTTGTTTAAAACTAACTTTTGGGACTAATTTCAAGAAAAAGTCGTCTATGTCATTAGAGATGTCAAGTAATTTGAAACTTTTAGGAAACTCAACCTTATTGCTGTAGAATGTCAGATTGACTTTGGACCAAAGGTGGGTACCAAATTTAATCTCGTGACTGTACTATCAGACCATTGGAACCTTGACCCACCATAGAACTGTGTCACAGAGACGTTATGATTCAAGTCATAAGAAGTGTCAAACAAATTGTTTTATACTGTCACTGTGACACCGTTCTATGGTGGGTCAGGGTTCCATTGGGCTGATAGTACCTATCTCTTGCTGCTCCGTCGACCATACACTCTCAAACATGCCCAACTACAACTTCATCCTGTTACATAGATGTATGAAATCGTAGACCCCGTGTAGCCAAATGTCAAGCGTACCACCCTTTTTCTTCTGTGTACAACATAACTTGTAGCTAATATCACTACATAGTATAAAACAAAGTCGCTTCCCGCTGTCTGTCCCTATGTATGCTTAGATCTTTAAAACTACGCAACGGATATTGATGCGGTTTTTTTTAATAAATAGAGTGATTCAAGAGGAAGGTTTTTATGTATAATAAACTCTGTTCTATGTATGGGTGTTACAGAAAACTCACAAAAACCAAAGCAAAGCGAGGGTGGGTCGCTAGTTATTGATAAACCGCACATCACTGACTGCGAACTTACGCCTTACTAATGCAGATTCGCACATAGACACACCTAAAAAGTGGTAGACTTAATTGAAATTCAATCGAAAGTGGACACACAACCGTTCACTCTTCTCAATCTCTCAAGGGTTAGCTGGAAGAGATCCCTTAAAGGGATAAGTTCGCCTTTGTACATATTTTTATATTAATTGTATTGTTATGGTTTTTCTTGTTTACAATAAGGTTTTTACATACATACATACATACATACATATAAAGACGACTCTTTTTTTTAACAAAGGGCATTTGTAACAAGTGCGAAGAGTAAGTTTTTATACTCCCTCTATGCTTTCATACCCCTATGTCCTGCTAGTTCAGCTAGTAATGCCAATGACAAATACTGCGGCTCTTTACTAGAAACTATATTGACTTTGACTTATTATGGTATTGTTCTAAACCGCCGTTACTGTCAAGTAAATAAGGGCTATCGAAAACGTCGATAGTACGGAAACATGTCAAAAACAATAGGTTTTATTTTACTGTTTACAATTTCAGCTCAGTTAGTTCTGCGAGCAATGTCAGTGACCTTAAATCATATTGAATTCAAGCCCTTAGAGGTAGGAAAGCATAGAGGTAGTATAAAAACGGCTAATAGAATAGTGTACTCTTCACACCTGTTATAAATGTCCTTAGTTAAAAAGAGTCGTCTATATATAACCGCTTTCGATTGAATTTCAAAAGTGTACCACTCTTTAGGTGTGTCAATGTGTGACTCTGCATTAGTGTGCGTAAGATTGCAGTGACTGATGTGCCGTTTATCAATAACTAGCGACCCGCCCTCACTTCGCTTCGGTTTTTTTGATTTTTCTATAGCACACGTACATAAAACAAAATTACATAAAAACCTTCCTCTTGAATCACTCTATCTACTAAAAAAAACCGCATCAAAATCCGTTGCGTAGTTTTAAAGATCTAAGCATACATAGGGACAGACAGCGGGAAGCGACTTTGTTTTATACTATGTAGTGATATTGGCTACAAGCTGTGTTGTACACAGAAGAAAAAGGTGGTACGCTTGACATTTAGCTACACGGGATCTATGTATTCCGACATGTACTATCAGACCATTGGAACCTTGACCCACCATGGAACTGTGTCATAGTGACGTTATGACTCAAGTCATAAGAAGTGTCAAACAAATTGTTCTGTAGTGTCACTGTGACACCGTTCTATGATGGGTCAGGGTTCCATTGGGCTGATAGTACAGTCAGAGGCAAGCCCGGTCGACCACTTAAGAAATTTTGACCTTGTTCGCCGCGACTAGCTAATCCCCGCCCATTTTTTTTAATGACCTATTAGGATGCATTTAGGAAAGTGTGCAAAACCATTTCTACGAGTATGCTTATAACAATATTGATCAATTTGATCATATTACAAACACTCGACTTTCATCGTGTAAACAAGTAATACGAGAACACTAACTTGTTTTGTAAACTTAATAGTGATTAAATTTAATTACAAATACACAGGTCGGGATCGTGTTACCGTATCTCATTAAAATTGTATTATCGGTGTAATTAAACCGGGGATTATAGGTTTCAGTTTTACATCGGTCCTGAATTGTTTTTTTTTATGACTGTTTTACGATGGATTTTTACGTAAAAGGTAAGCAAACGATCAAAGGCTCTTTTCTACTTGGTACAAATCTCTGCTTTTGACATGTTATCGTGTTGTTTTTAAATCGGCCACCATTACTGCCACTTGTCAAGTAAGCTGTCACATAGTTGATAATAATGTCAGAAGCAGCTGGTTTATTGAAATCGCAATCGTTTTCATTTTGACAGTTCGAAGGCGAGTCTGCTTCCAAAATGAAAACAATTGTTCCACTTTGAAATCAATTGCGATTGCGAGTGCGTTAGGCAGTAGGCCAGATGGTTTTACTGAGTATAATAGAGCCCCAGATTGTTTATATTACGAAAAACAATCACCGCAGTGCGTAAATATTTTTCCAGCGTTTCAGAGAAAATTTTCGCTTATTTGCTAGGTTTTCTGGTTTAATTCAACACAGTACCTATAAAAATACGCTTTACTAAACACCACACAAAGAAAAATAAACAAGGAAAGACAAATACATGAAATTTTTAAACAGTAAACAACACGCGGAGTTATCGCTATAAGCGATCTCTTTCAAACATCAAAAAATTTCTCCTTTCCTTGTTTTCTATTTTAATATATTTTTTAACGAATTCTAACCTGCTGACAGAGGGTTAAAAGTTCCGAATATCTTTTAATTTAAAGTTTATTCATTTAATTTTTATTTATGATATGTTAGACTTACAAACGTCTTTTTCACACTAATTCCAGCGTTGCAATGCCTAACGCACTCGCCATCTCAATTGACTTCAAAGCGAAATAATTGTTTTCATTTTGTATGCGGACAAGCCTTCAATTTTCAAAATGAAAACAATTGCGATTGCGAGTGCGTTAAGCAATAGCCCGTCTGGTCAAAGCGACAGCAGTTAATTCATTCAAATACCGATGACGAGAAACACTGATACCACTTAGACAACGTTTTTAAAAAAGGATACGTACTACTAAACGTCCGTAACAAAAAAAGGATAAAAGATATTCAGTAAGTAGGCTTTACGGGCACTTTCCTACCAGTGCTTCTCAAGAGGAGACCACTCTCTGCAGAGAAGCGCCGCAAAAAACTCAACAGTTAGTCATTCTCTAACATAAATTACTTATGATAAAACTAATACTTAACCCAGTGTTAGATAAAACTAATCTATACTATCTATACTATCTATACTTATATTATAAAGCTGAAGAGTTTGTTTCTTTGTTTGCTTGAACGCGCTAATCTCAGGAACTACTGGTCCGATTTGAAAAAATATTTCAGTGTTAGATAGCCCACTTATCGAAGAAGACTATAGGCTATATATATCATACTCACATAAACCGAAGCGTACAGAATAAAATATCATGCGTAGTTGACTGAGAAAACGTGTCAAATAGAGAATTGTTACAAGATCAAAAAACACCTAGTTATATAAATTTGACCGTGCAAGACCACCACATAAAAAAAAAACAGTAAATAAATTTACCTGTGTAGCTACAGAGTGTTTCATTAATAAATAAAATTATTAATAGTAATTTCCGGTGGCTTTATAGATAAATGAGAACCATTAATTGCCAATGGCTCGACCGACACTTTTAATTGAGAACCCGCCGCAGCGGTCCCGTGCCAACATTATCTTGGCACGCCACTATCTTGAGCAGGATTTGTGTGCCTGGAATATTATAAACACATTATCCAAAAATCTGAGCGTATTGAAGTTAGAAAACAAACGTGATTCGAGATGGTTTTGTAAAGGTTGATTTATCTTTATATTAGACACAAGGTGTGTCATGAAATTATCCTATTTTTATCTGGGGATCCCGTGATGATGTGTATAAAAGCGATAATAAACCTTGAAATGTAAGTAGTTGGTATTACTAATAAAAAAAACTTGTTTAAAACCCGTTAAAAATAAATTAGTTACGGAAATTAAATTAGTCGAAATATCATTCTTTGCATAAGGTTTGTTTCAATAGAAATTGCCAACAATTTAAACAAAACATTCAATGCGATATCCATATTCTAGCACTATTTTATTCTTTTAATGGTTTAGGATAGTGATGTGGAAAAAACTGATTGAATAACACATGGATTTAGCAGTATTTGAAGATGTAGAATGGAAATTAAAGACATTTTGAATACAAGGTTTGTTTACATTGTTGGCAAGTTCTATTGAAACAAACCTTATTATTGCATGGCTTCAAAAATACACTTTCTTCGTTTCAATGAGCCAAATTCAGACGACCTATCTAGGTAATGCAATTTTACCGGATTTTAGTAGATTTTGTATGAAAATAACCGCTTAAAACCGGTTACAACCGGTTATTTGCACTCCCTAGACCCATCACATTAAGAATACAAGTTCACTTAAAAGTCGTCACGTCATTAACCGCTTTAAATTGACATTCATTTCCCAAAATAACCCTAAATATAATCCAGGCAAATGAAAAAGTACATTTTGTGCCCAGTATTTTCTAAAGACATTACTACTATTATAAGTTAGGTAAGTAAGACCGCGTCGGGGCTGGGGGTGTTAAATTGGGTTACGTTAACTCTAACCGGGTCCAATGGATTCCGGAAGTTTGTGCGGAGATGTAGCAATGCGGTGTCGTGGGTTAATTCGCTGAAAGTTTAATTTTTAACTTGCTGCAAATTGTTTAACTCTTATTACGAAGGAATAGAAACTAAGCTATCATGATAGTCTTAAAAACACTTTTATTAAGTATGTTTTGTTTAAAAAAATATATAACGACTCGTCTAGACTCGATGAGTATTACGTCAAGTAATAGCCATATTGTATTTTTATTCGATGTATTTCAATGCAAACCTCAATAAATCGATAGCAGCAAATTGTTGAAAAACGAAATACAAATTTGGACTGGAAAAAGGCACTACAGATGTTTTTTTTAAATTGAACATACATACATACATAAAATCACGCCTGTTTCCCAGAGGGGTAGGCAGAGACCACTTCTTTCCATTAACTACGATCTCGACAAATTTCTTTCGCTCTTCCACATGCATACATCGAGTCATGCACGCACGTCGGTTTCGGGTACCTACTTAATATTCGGCCCTTTTCGAGTATTTTTCCGATTTGACTCGGAAAAGTACGCCTAGGGCGGCCCCTTCCGACCCGTCCACTCACTTTCGATCTGTATATCTCTTTCGTCAATCTTCTTTCATCCATCCTTTCCAAATGACCGAACCATCGAAGCTTGCCCTTTTCAATCTTAAATTGAAGTGACTAATAAATACGAAATAAAAAACCAAAATCAACATGAGTTCTCAACACTACTTAAGAATTATGGCGACGAGGATAAAATGTCTCGTTATAATAATTGTACTAAATGAACGCATTAATTATGATTTCAAGACATCGTTGTGTAACAAGGCCCTGGCCACTTCATTTAATTGTTCCTTTTTAATTTACCTCAGATTTCCTCATTAAATTTAATAATTCTTGCAATATTATGTGAAAACGTTTTCAGACATAATAAGTTCGCTTCATATTCAACTGTATAATATTGTGTAGAAAATGGTGGTTATTTCTATTTCTTACATGATTTTATTCTCATCCTATTGTCATATAAGTAGGTATGCGATCTTGCATAATCATTTATTTTTAACCCCTGACGCAAAAAATAGGGGTGTTATAAGTTTGACGTACAAGTCTGTGTGTGTGTGTGTGTGTGTGTGTCTGTCTGTGGCACCGTAGCTCTTAAACGGATGAGCCGATTTGGATGCGGTTTTTTTTATTTGAAAGCAGCTTTTTTGGCGGTGGTTTTTAAACATGTTTTATCAAAATCGGTTCAGCCTTTCAGTACTTACTTTTCTGTATGTGTACGTACGTGTTTAAATTAATACTCTCCACATTAATAATAATCACTAGGTAAGTAACCCTTAACCTAGGCGAATTGTTAAGGTCGATTTAAACACAGAGTTCACAAAGTTCTAGTTCACGATATTACGATTATTTGTCAAATCCATAAACCAATTAGGTTCACTAAATATTACAGATCGCCAAACTTGGAGCGCAACGGCTCGGAATGATACTGAAATTATGCTTTATTTGAGGATAGGACTCACGACATGATAATTACCATTAATGATTGTATTGTCTGGGTGTTTGGAAATATTTATACGGGTCGATTGCGGGGTCGTCTAGCAACATATTAAACTAAAACTTACTACACCATTAGGAACATGACGTAACAGTATTAAAAGCGGTATGACAATTACTTTGTTTTTAATTAAAACATATTTTTTTAAAAAACATCGTCATAGTCACCCTACGTTATTAAATTTATTATTTATCTGATTTAAAGAATAGAATACAGCCTGTTATTGCGGCTGTATGCTACATGATGATGTAAAAGTAAATTGTCTGTTAGCTATCGTGTAATCGCGCCTTAGCTTCCTCGTCCTCACCTTGAAATGACACAGTCCATTTCACTTTCTAATTTAACACTCCAATCTGAGATCATTGGGACGTGAAATTATACGAATACCTCAATTTCCTATAATAATTACCAGTCTGTACGCAGCTTATGAATGATTTCTCTATTTTGGGGTTTGTAATAAATGTATAATTATTACAAATACAATTTACGATGCGATAAAGGATTATTGCTTCATAAATGTAGTTGCGTATCGACAAAATAAATCTTCTCAAATGAGCCAAATGGACCAAATTTGCGGGTGGTAGGACCTTGTGCAGAGTCCGTCCGGATCGCTACCACCATCTTATCCATTAACCTACCGCCAAACAGCAGTGTTCGCAATGTTGTGTTCCGGTTTGGGTATAAGACAGCCGGTGAAATGACTAGCATAGAGGCATTCCATCTTAGTCCTCCGGGTTGGCAACGCGTTTGCAGTCTTAGGATTGCATTGCAGTCTTGTGAGTGCGAATGTCTATGGGTCACAGTTTCCACTTACCATCAGGTGGCCTGTGTGCTCGTTTGTCTTCTCTATGCCATAAAAAAAAAAAAAAAATGTGCTAGTACTTTATGCTTAAAAAGATGTTTATACAATAAGTATGCCTTATTTATTTTTTTACATTGGCTTCTGTTTTCTATGTACTTAAGTATTCATTTCTCTATTATGGGTATTTATATAATTGTCTAGTATCCAAAGCATTTATTTACTAGGGACTAGTTCAATTTGTGTGAAATAGTATTGTTCCCAGGGGTGTTATTCTCTTAAAAACAACGGACGGGCGGACGAATGAGCGAAATCGGAGCGGCGAGTTTAGGTAGTCCCGTCAGAGCGAACAAAACACATTTTGCGCGTGCATTTTCAATTAAGCAGCATTATACGTTCAATCCGTTGGCAGAAACCATGCTGCTAAATTGAAAATGCACGCGCTAAAATACGTTTTGTTTGCACTGACGGGACTACTTAAACTCGCCGCTTGGACATTCACTCGTCCGTCCATCCGACCGTCGTTGTTGAGACAATCACTACCCTGGTAGCGATTATTTGGACAGACCTTGCACAAGGCTCTTTTAAACTACTAATATATTATGTTTCAGGGGGTATTATGGCCGCCTTTATCGCGGTCCATATGCTTTGTGTAACCAGAGTTACAAGTGACAGCCCTAATTTGCTTATAAATAATTTATTTTATAAACACACATTTTTATTAAGTTTTTATTAGTCAATAGCCCTAAGTAAGTTCTTTAATAAAGAATATTCCAAAACTATTTTGTATGTACGCTTCGTACTTTTGCAAGGATCTTAACTGAAGCAATTTGCGACATCGCGATGGAGTTGCTAATGAGCTTACCGGGATATTTGCCAAACAATCTTGCGCTCCAACTTCTTAGTGTTTGAAACTACGTTAATGTTACAGAAAATATTAGATGGAACTTTAAAATAAACGACAGAAGCATTAAGTTGGTTAAAAAATTTAATATTTTAAAAACAATGAAACGTCTTCCAAAAAGTAAAAATTAACACCATTTTGTATTACCTGCGGGCCTAGTGTGGCTGCGTCTATATAAATAAATAAATAAAAAAATATCAGGGTACAACGTCACACCAATTGACCTAGTCCCAAACTAAGCACAAGGCTTGTATTATGGGTACTAGACAACGATATAAATAATTGTATAGAGAATAAATATATACTTAAATATATAGAAAACATCCATGACTCAGGAACAAAATATTCGCGCTCTTCACACTAATATCTGCCCTTACCGGGATTTGAACCCAGGACCGCTAGCTTCGTAGGCAGGGTAACTACCAACTTGGCCAGCGCGGCGTCAAATAAAGCATCCGTCACTCTCGTACTTATTTACGTGTCAGCAGCAACGCGGCCATATTAGGCTCCTTGGTGGATAAATCAAACTTAAGAGTCAGCTTTTGGGTTTAAAAATATTAGGCACTACCTGACTTTGAGTTTTAATTATTTGTAAACTTTAAACACATTGCCACCTTGAAATAAACAAACCAATAATGAGAATCTAAATATTAATAACAATCAAACAATAAAATTTTAACCTTAACTTTTTTTAATACATACCAGCGGGCCTAGTATGGCTGCGTCTATATCGCGTGTCAACTGTGGATAAAGCATGACATCACTTTTTGACACGTGTACTTATTTACCTGTCAGAAGGTGACAGATGCCTTATCCAAAATTTATCACGCGATATATTAGGCCCTCAGGAAGTTTTAAACGAAGTCAGTTTGTTTTTTTTGCATTTGCTTATTAGAACGAAAGGTTAGGAGATATCTCAGTTCACTGCTTTTAGTCGTTTTAGTTCTAGTTTGTTAATGGATGTTAGACCGCGGAATTTAAAGCACCTTATGTAGATTCACCCGTTTAATGGTTTCCATTTGTAGCTAAGAAATGCAGTGGATTTATGCAAGTTGGTTTATTGTTTTTAGTTGTACTCGTATGTACTTAACATGTGTTATTTTTTTGTCATAACTATGGTTACGTTTATTTGGCCTATCGTGGCTCTTAAATCCATTGAGTCGCTATTTCCTAATTTTTATAACATGTCATGTTTCAAAATTAATTAATTAAATTGCTAAACCAGCTTAAATGAATTTTATTACAGAGGATATGTCCTCGGTTCGCGGGAAAATGCTTAGTTTAATTATAAAGAAAAGTTAACGCTACTTAAAAAAACTCACTTAAATTATAAATGAGAAAGTTTGTGTGTGTATTAGTTTGTCGCTGCAACGCCTGGACAAATTTGGATGAAATCGTAAATGGAGATAGCATATACCCTGGATTAACACTTAGGCTACTTTTCATTTCAGCTTATTCCCCCTTGTTACCACCTAGCGTTTGTTGTTGCCTCTTTGAACTTTATTCATCTGTATTAAGCCAGCGAAATTATGTGGGTGGTAATAGATAGAAATTAGAAGTTCCCGAGGGAACAACGATAATCAAAATCCCCACGACGTCTGATGGCCGAATAACTAATTCTACATGGACGAAGTCGCGGGCAGAAGCTAATCTGCGTCTACACTAATATTATAAAGAAGAAATAAATATGATTGTTTGTTTGTATGCATTGAATAGGCTCCAGAACGACTGGACCGATTTGAAAAAATCCTTCACCATTAGAATCCTACATTACCCCTGATGAACATAGGCTATGTTTTTTTTTTCTGCGTGGACAGAACGGCTATAATAAATAAAAGCGACATCATTTACAGAAAAAAAAAGAAAACCAAAGAAAAACATCTATTCTACTAACAAATTGAATGTAGCCATTCACTTGAAAAATATCTGACAACTTCGAAATTCAGATTCCCGATAATTGCCCTAATGAAATTATAGCTAGATGTGAAAATTGGACAAAATAAATTCGTTTTGATAAATTAACTTCGCAAATTAAGTTTGGAACTTTTGAAGTACTTTACATCAATCAAGTCTTATTAAACAAACAAATGCCGGAAAAACTTTTGCAATTTGTTATTTAAAATTAAACAACAGATGTCACTTTGTTTTTCTTTTTGTCTTTTCATTGCGTTGAATATTTAATAACGTAGGGTTATTTTTTCGATAAGTCTAGGGAGGAGAAGTTGTATAGCCTAGTTTTAATGAGGCTACCTAAGTATAAATAAGAATAAAAACAATAAATAATACATATCAGCAACAACAATAAATATCAGCAGACAATCTCCTCCAGGCTTGTACTATGGGTACTAGACAACGATAGACATACATATAAAGAGAAATAATTACGTAGAAAACAATCAAGACCTAGAACAAATACGCTCATCAAACAAATAAACCACTTGAATTTGAAGTCAAAGTTCGAGTTTATCATAAAATGAGAGCAATGAACGCTCGGTGCAGTCTTAGGTAAATTATTGTTAAACATATTTAAAATAACTTTCTGCGAAAAAAGCAATGTTGTGGCCGACAGTCGTTTTTTTTTCAAAGTCATTATCTGCTTATTAAGATCATTGGAATGAGTCCCAACACGCTACGTTTACGTTTAGTATAGTGAAGATCCTGTCCACCTTCCAACTCCATCATCAGACCAGCGTCGCTATTGCCTAACGCACTCGCAATCTCAATTGGCTTTAAAGCGGAAAAAATGTTTTCATTTTGTACGCAGGCAAGCCTTCGATTTTCAAAATGAAAGCAATTGCTATTGCGAGTGCGCTAGGCAATAGCCCCTCAGCTCGATATTATTGTACCGTCATCAAAATTACGTAGGTATGCCAAATTTCAGCATAATTGGTCCCCGGAAAAAGAGATACCTACATACATATATTTTAAGTTTATAAAAAGATTGATTATAATTTATGGTCTTGAGTTGGCTGGACGAAATTATCACGATCAGCTAGTCATTTCTCGGAGAAGACGTGCACTGCTGAACATAGGCCTCTCCCAAGGTTTGCCAGTTTTGTCACTAGGACTGGTCCTGCGCCGCTAGCATCCATCGATTTCTCGCATCCTTAAGCATCAGGGAGTCCAACAAGGATCTGTTATCTCACATAAACAGTTTAATGCTGAGTTGGAAGATGTGTTTACAAAGTAAACTCTTACTAAGTAAATACCCACTTGTCTAAACTTATCGTTAACAAGCCTCTGTAAAAAAATATTTTTTTGAGATGATCTTATTTTACCGACTGCTCATTTGCGAATATTTTTTCTGCTTAACAAGACCAAACTATTGAGTCCTAACACGGTGGGTCTATGTTAATAATAACGGAGATCCTCTCGCCACCCTCCGACTCCATCATCAGATCACCTCATAGATATCATAAAATTACATTATCATCGGGTTTCCATATGGTGATCCAAATTTAGCCCATTCCGTTAACGGGAAGTGGGTCAAATTTAACTTACAAGATTTGGCCCGTACATTTATACTTTCATAAATTGCAATTTAAATAAAAGTTTTCAAACAATTAGTCAATCTCTAGTAAAAAATGGAAAATTAACTGACCTTAAACGATAATCTACGCAACTGACCTTGTTATTCACAATCTTAGGTCAATAAAGCCTTGACATCCGAAGCAGTCACATCGGGGGGCAGATAGTTTTATACGGAAAGGAAATTTTTGAAGGATTAAGGTCCATTCAACGCGGACCTTTGTTACAGAGCCCGTTGTGACCTCCCCTTGGAATATTTACTGTATGAGAAACTAATATATTCGGGAGCTCGAAATGATTTTGGGTTGGACCCTTCTTGAAAATGTTCTGCGCAGGGCGAAGATTGTTTACGAAGAATGCTAGAACACTTAAGAATGCAGAGAATGCTAAAACAATTAAGAATGCAGTTTGTGTGAATATTTAAAAGACATAAGATTATTTATTTTGTTATTTTTTGTCAATAAATTTGACGAATTCATGTAAAAACAATACGTTTTACGCCTCTCTTCTAACGTGTAAGGCAGATACTATGGAACGTCAGAGACCAGTCCAAGCATACCTCTTTCGCTTCTTTTACTTACATTTTATTGAACGTAGCAGTGTAAGGTTTTTTGTGTTAGCAAAAGCTTTTGATTTTATGATCTACTTTAGCGCTTCCATTCCGCTAAGTTTTTATCGTTATTTGTTATCATTTTGTTTTTACAATACGGCTATCTTTACTTTGTCGGTGTTAAGAGCTAATAGGTAATTACGTTAATAGGTATTATGGATAAAGTAAGTCAAAATAGAATATTGTTTCTGATGTCATAACCAACCGGTATCTTTATAGGTTGCCTTTTATTAATCTAGTTAGGGTTCCGTAGCCGAATGGCAAAAAACGGAACCCTTATGGATTCGTCATGTCTGTCCGTCCGTCCGTCCGTCCGTCTGTCCGTCTGTATGTCACAGCCACTTTTTTCCGTAACTATAATAGGTCAGTCTGTGGGGAACTGTAAACGCCTTTGCTCTACAAAAGGTGGCGTAGAAAATGTTTTGACACAATATTGTTTAGGTATGGCAGGTTAATAAAAATCCAAGTTCTCGACCTTGAAGGACCCAGGCGTTAGCCGCCATCTTGAATTAAAGGTGCCAAAATTAGGTATATTTTAATTAACTTCTCAATTGTTTACTAAATCACAAAAGTGTGTAAACGTATAATTTGCGCGAGAGACGCATCCAAAGTGGAAAAATGTGTGTCCCCCCCTCCGTAACTTCTAAAATAAGGGCATGATAAATGTAAAAATAATATAATGATGTACATTACTATGCAAACTTCCACCGAAAATTGGTTTGAACGAGATCTAATAATTAGTTTTTTTTTAATACGTAATAAATCGTAAACCGCATTTTACCTTTCATTCAATCCACTCCAATATAATAAAGAATAAAGAAATACATTTATTTAGATGTATAGTGGTACGGAACCCTACATGTGCGAGTCCGACTCGCACTTGGCCGCTTTTTTTTATTAGGGAAGAAACGGATAAAAATAAAAAAAACTTGTTTAACAAAGGCTGGAAATGAATAATCAAAAAATCAAATGTGAGTAGATAATTAATTCGTTTCAAATCATTTAAAAAATTCAGCTCAAAACAGAGAACTATCCTAAAAAAACAAATTCAAAGGTTCTCAAACAAATCATTAGCCAGCGTTTCCAATAAACACGAAGCGAGTGAAACATTTGAGTTCCTATATTGCGTTGGCGACATCGCTTGTAGAGGTCTCGGCTTCCGTTCCATTTTCGCCATTTTTAGCCAAACTATGCTAGTGGTCTTATTCTTGCACGGCAAAGTTGAGTTCTCTCGATCGAACCAGCCCAATTTGACCCCTGTGCATAGAAAGAATGGATAAACATTGTGTTTCCTACTTTGGATTGCCCGTGTCTGCAACAAATCAGGAAAAGTAATACACGAATCGCGCGCACGTAAAAATTTTAGGATCGTCGTCATTTGCATTATTTATAAATTTTCGACACAACGCATAGGTATATATTTGATATTAAAAAATTGACTATGAATCTTTGTGCTTATTTTTACCACTGGGATAGTGTTATATTATAAAATTGCATTATTATCTAAAGTTGCTCAGCTTTCTTGTAGACACTTGACCACTTTGGCCAACCAGCCTTACCTGGGACCAAAATCAAAATACACACACTACAATTTTATAACACGCCGGGTAATTACTTAATTGACAAAATAAAAGCCAGTTAAAGAGACGAAGCTCTAATAATCATTATTCTGCGTGTTGGCTTTGGCTCCGTGTTCAAAGTTTTGGGACTCCCGTAGTCTCGTGATTTGTATTTATTGAAAGACATACAGGTAGTAATGGTCGGTTTTATGGCAAGTAGAAGGCACTCGAGCCCATGAGCCTCGCTCACCTGAAGGTAAGTGGGATCTGACACCCATGGAAATTTGAACTCTTGTGACTACAATTTCAAGACTTAAAATGTGATACCTACCCTGAGGACTAAGATAAAATACCGAAAAGCGGGGTGAGTAGGAATTAAGGGGGTGAGTAGGGACACTGCCTAAAATGAAGCATATGCTACTAATTATAAGAATGAAATTATTTCTTATAGACGTAACTTTTTTGGTCCATTTAATATACAATGTTCTTATTTGTTACAATTTATGACTTATTTTAGATTTTGTCCCAACTCAGCCCTTAATCCCTTCTCACCCCGTTTTACGGTACTATGCTAGTAATATCACCGGTTGTCGTCTCCCCGCACCGGAACCTAACACCACCACTTTAATCTTATAACCTTGCTCGCCATCTTTATGAACTCCTGTTATCCTGATTTTGTCGAATAAGTCCGTTGCTGTGAAAAAGAATAACCCCCAGCTCTGCCAATATTGAAAAGTGGGTGGAATATTTGAAGCAAAAGCGAACACAACTCGAAGTTTCAACACCACATGCGATATACGGCTGTGGAGTTTGCTTAAAAACTTTATTGCAGCGAATCTTTTATGTTTCTCGCTGGTTTTAGTCTTGAGAATGTTTAATTAAGTCCGTTAATACTTATGCTGTTGTAAAAAGTTTCAGCTAAAACGTAAAATAAAGAGGAATATTCATGTTTTCTTTTTCCTAGCTTCAAAAAAGCTGATTCATGTAAGCAATTGAGAAAAAACATCTTTTGAATAGCTATAAAATAGCCAAGATAATAAGCCAACAAAGCTTTGTTCCTATTTCTTTCTAGCAAAACAAAATTTAACATATTTATATGGTCGAACTGCTTCACCATGACTTCACAGAGCATATCGGATCTCTAATTGCTGTCTAATTATTAGTTTAAAATGATTGTATAATCCGTAATTCTTAGCCGATTTTAATTTTAATATATTTTTGGTGATATCTATTAAAGTATTTTCATATTTTGCGAAGAAATATGGTTAAAAAATCCATCCTTCTTCTTTATAATGGAGCGTTTTGTCAGTCAAGTCCATAATATAACTCGTTTATTACAGTCTATTTTATAGAACTGTTGTAAACGAGCCAAGGATTGGGTGCAAGGATAAAATCACGATACTCATCATCATCATCATCATCAGCCTATATTAGTCCACTGCTGGACATAGGCCTCTCCCATTGCACGCCAACGAGCACGATTCGTGGCCACTCTCATCCAGCTCTTGCCAGCCACCTTGCGAAGATCGTCACTCCACCTAGTCTGAGGGCGTCCTACACTACGTTTGCCGATTCGCGGTCACACAACTAGCAAAACTAAAGACAGTATTTAATTTTCAATAAAAAAACGTCGCTTCAACACTTGCATTAAAAAAATGAAATAACGGACGAAATCATGTCGACAGTGTCCAAAAGTTCACTCTGACAAAGCTGCAAAAATTTTGAACATTCATGCACTTTCCTCGCTACTTCCACCTCTTCCATTAAATTACTTTCGTGCGCTTTTGCTTCGGGCCAAACTTCTCACAAACGAAGTTCGAAATAATGACCTGGGTGGCGACTCTCTTGAACATCTCGGTGACGAACTCATATGCGAACTTAAGTTGTCCAATGTGCTAGTAAAAATGCCAAGTGTGTTTACGGAATTATCAACAAATTTTTATAGTTTTTGGTAATTTTGTAGCTCTGCCTACTCCACTGTGGGAATGAAGGCGTGAGTTAATGTATGTATGTAACCAGAACACAGATGAATTGTTTAATAGAATTAATACCTTGCCTACGATTTCAGTAGGTCTAGCATGAACATTTAAATCATACACGTCGTCACGTTTTAGAACCGCCTTTACTGTTCGAAAACTTGAATCAAGGAATTTATCCAAAGCACGATCTGAAATAGAAAAAAAAAAAAAAAAAAAAATAGATAAAGATTTAGGCTAAGTAAAAATTGTAAACTCAACACAAATATTGAAATAAACAGGTTTTATTATTATTATTATTATTTATTAACAAAACTAAAGTTTTCATACATTGTTTTGCGTATACTTTATCTTGATTACTCGATGAGGATATGGAAGTTAACGACAACGTGCATTGAAATTATAGTACTAAATACGGAAACGGGGTACTGATTCATCACCATACAAAATTTCTCGATGATGTAACCTTAGCGGTATTTATTCGATAAAAGAAAATATCCTCCTCGGGGTACAGGCAGCATAGGCACCCGTGGTCGGCGAGTGGAAAAACAAAATCATAAAGATGTATAAGACATGCCGCGTCATGCTTAGAGATGAGGCAATTTTGATTCTGTTTTTTTCGATCACCCTTTAGTCTAAAGTCTTCGCCAAACTTAACCGCTAGGTTCTATTTCTTTATCTTTAATTACAACAGAACGAGTTGGAAAGAGAAATAAGCGCATCTGACATTTCTAATTAACTGACGTATTTATACGGTTGTTAGGAAACATTAGATTTTTTATTTATACCTTGTTAATTTTCCAAATTGTACTTTTATTTGGTAATAATATTCAACTTCACCAACCGAATGCAATACAATGTATAAACAATACTTGTACCCATTAATTTCACGGAGTTATCCATCCTCCATGCAACCAAGTAGCCATCAAATCCGAATAGTTTGCCAAATACTTGATACTTCCAACAGCCTGGTACATCTCACAAACTTATAATCCGTTCCAACATCTTTCGAGAAATTTCACCTCACCCTTTCAGGATCAGGCTAGTGGGAACCACTAATCGATATCACATAGCAGTCTTGTAAGATACCTACTTGTAAGTGAGCGTTGTAACGTCCGCATACTAACCAGGAATAGTTGGTTAGTTAGCTGCATGCCGTATTAGATTCAAGATAGGAACTCCGCCAGCACAAGTTTGACTGCTTAGCAAGTTTTCATGGCATAGCAATGAGCTGTTTCTTTTGTACGCTAGTTTGACATGACTACCCGCATATTTCTCAATGTTTTGTTCATTTATTTTTTTATTTATGTTATAGTTTTAAGATTAAAATAACAGTTGTACAGTCGCGAACTGGGATTGTTGAGCCACTTACCCGTCTTTCTAATTTGGCCGTGTAATGCAAATCGAATAGTTGGCAGCCAGTCGGTGACATCGGCTATTGAATACACGGCAAAATTACGGACAGTGGCAAGTGGCTCGACAATCCCAGTTCGTGACTGTTCATTAAAGCGAACAGCGTTTTAAAATCAACAATAAAATAGTAATATGGATATATTTTGAGACTTTGGCCGCCGCCATATTTTTGACGTTGAGTGTAAATATAAGCGAGAATAAGCTGCAGCTCTGTATTGAAATTAACTTCCTGGATTGCGTCATTGAATTTTTTCTTTTGTTTAGTGTTTTATTATTGTAAATATGTACCTAATTCGTAATACTGTACATAAGCACATATTGAATAATATTCGTGGTGACTTCAAATTGGTAAAACAAAACACTTTATTGGAGCTTGAAGTTGTTTAAATTAGTATTTTTTAACCATCGTAAATTTTTGTATAAAACTAATAGTTAAAGTCCTAAAGCGTGGTTACCCTGCATTTAATACCTCACTGTCACACATCACTCGATGTTATCAATATTATTTAAACAAAGTGGTAGGGTAACCTTATTAAGCCAAAAAATGGGATAAAAGAGAGAAAAAGACTTAAAAAATATATACTTTTAATTAAATTAGTAGCATGAGCCTTAGGAGAGGGGTTTAGTTTAAGGAAGGTGCGAGTAAAACATTGGTTTTGTATTACCAATCTGAAGTTACGCGGTACCATCACAAAAAAAACGAGTGACTAACCGATTTATATCGTTCTTTTACACGATTTGTTTCATCAGCTTTTCATGAAAATAATCTGTGTGAATATGTAAGTAATCTTATAAAATTTAAGCCTTATTTATATTGTACTGTTTATAATTCCAGAGACTATTGTTCTAGGGTATTAAGTAAGCTCGGATTGATCAGAGTCCGCGCGTGTTCAGGCTTCAGAATTCCATAATCCCTTTTGTTCATTGTCCTACATTATAGGAATTATGTAAAGGCAAGAAACCGGGCAAGAGCATGTCTGACCATACTCAGCGTAAGTTCAGAAGCCTACACAATAACTATCTTAAAAAACAACATACATATCTTCACGCCTTCATTCGCAGAGAGGGGTAGGCAGAGCTACAGAATTATCAACAACTCTAAAAACTTGTTGTTAATTCTGTAACTATATTTTGCACGAACAGGCTACGATGTTTTCCAGTGTGTATAGTGACAGGTTGCAAGCCCATTGCCTAACAAACAACAAATATGAACTTATTCTCTATTTAAGGTTATTTGGTGCTGTGTTAGATGATTTTAGTAGGTATAAAATCTTTAATCAATCAGAAATCAATCAAGTCTAATTAGTCGTTATAGTTTTTCTTGATAATTCGTTATCTTTGCTTTGATATAAGATATTTTTCAATTTTTTTGTGTTTATAATTTTGTCTGTACGAGGGGTTTGTAAAAAAAATATTTAAAACCCACAATGTTATTGAGAGACCTATCTAATGACACTCCAAACTATGGGGTAGAAAAGAAAAAAAAAATAACACCCCCACATTATAATTTATTTTAACACTTTGTCAGCGTGACTAATACGTTTATTCATGCCAAATAACAGCTTTCTAGGACGTTAACGGTTAACGTGCGGACGGACGGACCGATATGGCGAAACTATGAGGGTTCCTAGTTTTACTACGGAACCCTAAAAACGTATAGGAATGATACATAATTCATCATTCGAGCCTTACTTAGACTAAGTATGCCATATTTCACATAGCTGGACCCTTCGGTACGACATAAAATACAGTCACGGTAATCCTATCCATCCATGATTTATATCGAAGAAGGGTCAAAGTAGAAAATTTCATAAGCGATATATCAATGTTCCATAAACAGTTACGTTAAAAGATAAACATCTAGACTTTTAACCTGGAATTTATTTTTCGGTGCGGCATTTTGGTAGATAGAGAACTATATAATACAGTTAGTATAAATGCGGAATTTGGTGCTCAGGTTGAATTTCAGCTTCACCAATCTGTCGAATTGGACTGCCTACAAAACAAAAATCACAGCTAACTTAATCGTTTACATTTTACTGGCGATGTTGTTAAAATTCAACAAAAACTTGTATATCATTCGACCAGTAGAAACTTGCTGAATATACATGGGAGTGTAATCGATTGATGTTAGTGTCCTATATTGACCAAAATCGTTTGATCTTAGAAGTTATACTCTGTATTATACTTAAAATATACAGCCATTCATTAAAATATACATGACAAATAGAAGAACAGCCGGACAGACGGTATCGCCACTTAGGTTTAGTAACAGTAGCATATTACCATAAGTGGCTTTAGAAAGTGTACAGTTTAGCTTAATCTGTGTAAAATGCACCAAAATTTCCAATTTCAAGGCACTTCCTACAGTGCGGCGGCGCTTCACCACAGTCCATGTCGCATCTCCTGCACTGTCCCGCGTACCCCGACACCCTAACCTGGGCAGCACGATGGGTCGAACGTATAAGGCTGCTTAATTGAAAATGCACGCGCTACAATGTGTTTTGTTCGCACTGACGGGACTACTTAATCTCGCCGCTTGGATATCACTCGACAGTCCGCACGACCGGCGTTGTTTACAGAATCACTACCCTGTACGCGGCAGCACCTATATGACAATACTTGCAATGCCGTTCGCGTGGTAAAATCGGTCAGCTCATATCTAACACGTCGTGGACACGCTAAGAAGATGAAGAAGAAGATGGCAGTTCCCAAAGAAAGGCAGAAAGGTGCTGGGCTAGAAACCAATAGCAATTACTGCTATTATATATATATAATAGCTGAACTAGAATGTAACAAATAACATGTAGTTTTATTTGAACTCCCTCTGCCTCATATCACTTTTTTTTTTCTACATACATACATAAGCTCACGCCATTTTTCCCTAAACTCTAAAAACTCGTTAATAATTTGGTAACCACATTTTGCACAATTAGGCTCAGATGTTTACCAGTGTATTAGTGACAGGTTGCAAGCCCATCGCCTAACAGCACTACACAGTACGCAGCCTTTATTCCCTTAGGGCCACTTGCACAGAAATTTTTACGCTGGTTTAAGACATTAACTCGAGTTAAAATGACAGTTTTTGTTTATCTGACGTTTACTAAGGGCCACTTGCACGCAGAATTTAACCCTGGGTTAAGGCACTAACTCGAGTTAAAATGACATTTGTTGTATGAATCTGACGTTTACTAACCCGAGTTAGGGTCTTAACCCAGGGTTAAATTTTTCGTGCAAGTGGCCTTAAGGGCCATTTGCACGCAGAATTTAACCCTGGGTTAAGGCACTAACTAGAGTTAGTAGACGTCAGATTCATACGAAAACTGTCATTTTAACTCGAGTTAGTGTCTTAACCCAGGGTTAAACTTTTCGTGCAAGTGGCCCTAACTCAAGTTAGTGCCTTAACCCAGTGTTACATTTTTTCTGTGCAAGTGGCCCTTAGGCGGACTTGCGCGGACCAGAGTTAGCCCTTAACCCAGAGTTAAGCGTCTACTTTTGTACGTGGTTTGCCGCCTAACCTCGGGTTAAGACGCTAACTCTGGTCCACGCAAGTGGGCGTTAGTCGTCTCGTACGACATCCACGGGAGGACATAGAGTGGCACTATTCTAACCCGGCAACCACGCGTGGGATATTTTTTTTAATACCAAGATTTAGGACCCGCCATAGAAAAAGTTAGAACTAGAAACTAAAAAAAATACGCTTGTCGTTATCCCAAATTCAAAATTCTATTAATAAAGAATGAATCACTAGCACTTCAGACAAGACCAAAATTGCGAAGAAGAAACGCCGCAAGATATTGGTCATAAGCAGATTTACCCATCTTCCTTTGTTTTTTCTTTTAATCACAGCGCAGTTATTTTTGTAACAGTCATCTTTCCAATCTAATTAGGGTTTATAACTCTCGATAAGCTTCAAGTTCTGTGAACTGAGAAAATGGATGTCGTTGAAGCAAAATTTTAATATTCTCGAAACGTAATTCTTCGAAACTTAACTGTTGTAAAGTTAGTAGTAATTTTAAAAGGTAAAAAAGTCTTATAATGTTTGTCGTAATGTGTCTGGGCAATTACTTAAAGTGTTTTTTTTTATGCTTCTCTTCACAAACAAAGTTTTTGACAACAAATTGCCTTCCACCGATCCAAAATAGAAAGGATACGTAGAAATGTAGACACAATCCTCCAAAAAAATACCAAACAACAATCACCCCATCAAAGCAAATAAATGAATAAAATAATATAACTCCCAAACACATCCTGTATTTAACCATCTAAATGCAAAGCTTTAGTGTGGATCATAATATTAAGGCTCCGTACTTCACGGCCGTAATGGGAGTTAAATTTGAACCTTGTTACAACGGGACACATTTTCTTTTTGCCCGGTATAAAGCTGTGTATTTAGGGCAGACCGAGGCTGACTGTTTGCCTTTAAGGCCCTACAGAGATTCGACATAATATTATAAGGTATTTTTAGGGACTCACGCCACCCTCTCCACGTAAGCGTCGAAAAGTTGTTTACGTAACTTTTGATTGCCTTTTTTACTTAGTTTGTTTACTTTTTTACTTAGACTGGAATTATGACGAAACTTTTTTCGTTAAAGGCTCAAAGATACATAAATGGGTTTAGAACTCTGTACGAGGCGCTTGTTTGATTTTATTTGTCTTCCCCTTAAAGATTTTCGATGTCTTAGTTTAACAAACAGGGAGTGTTTTCTTTTACTTTACGACAAAAGAAGTATACTGTAAATGAGTATTTATAGATATACAGGGTGGAGATGACGCTTTATTTTTTTAATGACTTCGAGCAAAGCTGTAACAAAATAATTGAAAAAAAAAGTACAATATCATTTTTTACCGACGTGAAAATTCGAACTTTTAAAAGGTAAACTCGTGTTTGAGGAAATGTATTCGCGTACGTAATAATGGATGGTGGTGATCTGTCAACTTCTTATAATTGTTTGAAAAAAAAAATTATATGATTTTAAGTTAAGTGATATAATTTAACTTAACATTTAGATTACCAATCTTAAGAGATAAGAATAATAAGTAGTCAACAGAGGGCCCAGACAAGATGCATAACGCTGACTAGCGTTTCTATTCGTTAAGTTTTTAAACTATTTGCGGCACTGGCACATCACGTGACTTTTCGTCGGACATCATCTACCAGTGATGCGATTTATTTAGAAACCAAACGACGAGAAATGCTAGCTAGCGCAGTGCATCTTGTCTGGGCCCTCTGCAGTGGTGACAATATCATACATAGCAACAGCGAGATTGATAGTACGAGTACTTATCTTTCGTGACCCATGCTTACGCCAAATTCTAGGGCCAAGAACCCTGGTCGCTACTTTATCAAGAACTTTTAACGGCAACGACTGTCCAAAATCCTTAATAAGTTAAACAAACCAGGAATAAATTTGAACGACCAAATGGTACACCTGTTAAAAAATACACTTTTTTGTACCGGCAATTACTAAAAAAAGCTGTTAATTAAAAGCGTACACTAGCAATCTCATTTTAAATTCTGCTTTAACATGACATAAGCAAAACAACGTCCAGTAAAAATAGCAGGGATAGTTCCGAAAATGATAGGACCGTTTGCTACAGGCTGATGTTTTAATAAAATGACCGGTTTGCTGTACAGGGTAATGGTTTTTTGTATTTACAAAGTAAACTGCGAACGCTTGTAACCTGATCGAGGTGCACTTGATAGCTCCGAGCGCTTATTTTTTTAAAGCACTTCAAGAGAGCGTTATTAATATTATACTTTAAAGATGCTTTGCTGCCTAAGTTGTATAATTGATGATAGTCTTTTTTTGTTATGCGTTTGATGTTAAAAATGATTTAATATTTAAAAAGGATGTTATTCTTATTGCATTTAATGTGTAATTCAAAACGAGACCAAATGAATGAAAGAAAGAAAGAACGAAAGAAAACATTAATTCTTAACAAACAGACAAACAAAACGCAATAAAAAATTAAATTAAAAATCGTGTTTCCCGTTTGTCCGATTGGCCAATCGATCGAATTGATCCAGTGTTTGTAAACTTTTTTCTCGTTCGCCATACTAATCTAACACCGGTTAAAAGGGGAAAAAAAATCCCATTGGGCCGATTGACCGGTTGACCGATCGAACGAACGCAAAACCCCAAGGTTGTTCATCGTGGTTAAGTACTCCTGGTAAATAGGATAAAGTCACCAGTGGACGGTCATACACCTGTAATGGGCCTCTAGCTATACTTTGCATGAGTGGAAAGAGTAGAAAATATATATTTCCCACTCTTCGTACCCATATAAGGCCGAATGCTGGTGTCTGGCTGACTACTGGTGCCTTTACCCTATGTACCAAGAGTACTCAACTACGTTGAACGACCTTGGGTGTTTCACCACGCATCTTTTTTTATGCAAGCGAGTTTATTTTATGGAAACACCTTTCAAAGAACTTATCAATACGCAGAATTTTCATTTCATCGAAAAATATGTCTCGTCGGCATGATTTTTTTTTTTGGTACTTAGACTACGTAATTAATATGAAAAGATCATGGTTTTAGCAGAAAATAGCGTTCGATGAAATAAAATTCTATGAAATGGTACAATTTGAAGAAGTGAATTTCTATAAAGTGATGGTTTAGCTCGTGCTTAAGCTCTGGTTTCGTAGGATAGCGGTGCCGTCTTATAATACCCGCCGTAATAATAATATGATGGCCGCTATAATTTTATTTGACATTACGGTGTCAATCACCGCCCTCTAGGAAACCGCACCATTTTGTTTACATAGACAACGTTCTTTGTGACGTCTTTTACCGCTATATGACGGCACCGCTGTCCTAGGAAACTAGAGGAGGCACCAAGCAGGTGATTCTCTTAAACAACTCGTTGTTGAACTCGACGTACCAAATATTAACCGTCAAATTAAAGTTATCCTGCCAGAGTGTAAATGCATTGACAATGTAATAGTTTATAACGCGATCAGGGGGGTTATTATGACATGGCTATGCAGTTTATTTTACGGTGAGCGTAAAGGACGGAGCTATTAGCAGTGACATAAGTATGTCCTTTTCTCTCAGCGTAAAATGAATTACACAAGTGGTCATAATAACCCCACAGGGCCGAGATTGCAGGCGGTAAAAACCATATCGTATTTAACCTGCCGCCGTCATTACATGTATTTACATCTATCAGCTATAAGAGCTATCAAAACGATAACAATATGATAGATAACAAAACTCAGCGTCGCTACCTGCCTAACGCACTCGCAATCTCAATCGGCTTCAAAGCGGAACAATTGTTTACATTTTGTATGCAGACAAGCCTTCGATTTTCAAAATGAAAACAATTGCGAGCGCGTTAAGCAATAGCCCCTCTGGTCAATAGCAACATGATTTTTTACCGTCTAGAATTGAGGCCCTGTCATTCTAATTTTATTTCAAATAAGCAAGCATAAACCCACTGGATTCGAAAAAGTTCAGCATAAAATAAATGAAAACTCCCAGTTCCGGCAATCGAATTGTTTTTGCTGGTGCTTTGCGGGCACTAGTCCCAAAGCAATTATCCACTCGCGTACTTTAATTACGTTGCTTGTACGGAGTTCACGATCCGAATTACAGTTAAGGAAATTGATTACTTAATACTCACTTTGGTAATTAAGTTTGGGGTAGTGTCCGAAAGATGTAGTGCAGGCGGTATTTACGTTTAATTTAATTGTATTTTTTTTTGTTTTTGAGGTGGTGAAAGGTTTCTTGAATCTTCTGCAGTCAGGGGTGTTATTCTCTAAATAAACAACGGACGGTCGGACGAACGAGCGAAATCGCAGCGGCGAGTTTAAGTAGTCCCGTCAGAGCGAACAAACACATTCTTAATCTAATAATTCATCATCAGAGAAAACCTGTGGTTTGTTTTTGGATACTAGTCAAGTTTGTGTTGGGCTTGCTCTGATTCGATTCGAAATGAATACAATATGTACTTAAAGAAAATTCTGGGACCCAAAACTTTATTTATAATGTTACCTCTTTTTATTAATTAGCTAAAGGGGTCGTTTAATTTAGGTGACAAATAAAAATTCATGCATTGAAGGGTTGAAAAGTTAAATTGTTGGGGGCACTACCGTATAGTACCCTCTGATAATATAGGGGGTTTGGTACCTAGTCCATCTAGGATTATCGGGGATGGCAGAGAAGGACTTTGAATACCTAACATTAAATACGGTCAAACATGTTGTTCTTTTTTTATCCTTGAAAGTCCATGCATAAGAGAGAGAAACGTCCTTTATTTAGGCGTCAAACATCCTGTTTTTCTTCTATGTGTCCATTGAATTCTGTAAAAAAATTAATTTTCTTGTCTCTCCTTTAAGAGAAACATCGAATGTTTAAAGACGTAATAGTACTGTCAAAAGCACTATTAAACGGTAAAACAAGTCAAAAGTACAAACCCTAAAAAAAATAACAAACAGAGTGGGGCAGATAGAGCTACAGAATTTCTAACAACTGTAACCACACTTTGCAACAGACAAGGAAAACAACAAATACTAAAAAATGGTCAACTGTGTGTAGGGCTTGAAATCAGAATACAATACTTAATACATACTGTGCTACGCACTTGATTTTTTTTTGTGGCCGCCTTTACTCTCAAGTGAATAAGAGTTATCACAATGTTAATAATATTAAGTTGATATGGTTTATGAGAAAGTAGAGACCCGCTTGAATTTAGAGGGTACTTTAAAGTGCATTTTGATGCATAATGCATAAAGCTGATACCCTAGCCAGCTATCTATGGTAGCTTTCTAAGCCAGACGCACCTCTCAAGGAAAGCTATCCTAAGCTCAAATCCCGCTTCACTTTGAGTTTTCGTTCCTTTTGGTTAATTATAATATAACTTAGTGAGAAACACTGCATGCATCTTCAAAGCATTTCAATTGTAAAATGCAATTGGACGTTTCTATCTTGAGCCGAATATTGGGTTCATAATTCATCATCAGAGAACGCCTGTGGCTTTATGGAAAATGACAGAGTAAATCACAGTTAACGTTAAAAAATGTTATACCCATCGTAAAATTTTATTGAAAATGTAATGATTTTACGTAAGAGGTCACCTATCAATTAAAACCGGGCAAGATAATGTTGGATCATGTTCAGACAGGTTCTGTACTCCAAACACCAAAAACTTAGAAAAACAAAAAGTATAAACAATCAACTACCTTTTTAAAGTTATTTGGAGCTGTCTTAGATGATTTTAACCTACGCTTTATTCCCCTGTATCTCATGACTCAATCAGGTCTTTTAATCGCGATAGTTTTCCATTTAAATTAATTTATATTAATATTCATTATTCAATTCGTTACAAATATGTGCTTTCATTTCAGTCACTTTTCAGGTTTATTTACTTGAAGTTTTAGCTGTAGGGGGAGAGGGAGGGGGGAACTCAAGTAAAAATTAGACATTTCGCGTCCTATGCTTCTAAACGTTCGCCAAACTCCTAAATTAATAAGAGCATCAAAAACATTTTGCCTTACATGTAAAATAAAAGGTTTTGTAGATATTATTTTACAACTTAGTCGGCGTAATTTACATGTACAACTATGCCAAATTACAGCTTTACAGTACCAAGACTCTCTGAGTTAAACCGTGGACAGACGGACAGACGGACAGGCGGAAAGACTTACTTGACGAAACTATAAGGGCCACTTGCACCAAAAACTTATCACTGGGCTGGGTTAAGACACTAACTTTTCGTATGAATCTGACGTTTACTAACTCGAGTTGGTGTTTTAACACGGTGTAAAATTTTTAGTCCTAAGGGTACCTAGTTTGACTTGGGAATACTAAAAAATAAACAATGTTTACATTTACCACAAAATGCAGAGCACTACACTGTTTGAAATTCCGTTTCGTCAGCGTCACGTTCGCGTATTGAATTTTATATTTTCGCGCGAAAATATGAATAAATACTGTGCCGCCCGCGGCAGTGACAATCTGGCAAACGTCGGAGATCCAATTTAACCGTGATAGCTAATTATTTACTCCCCTCGCGTGCAGCCGTTCGGAACTAAGCGTTAAATTACAAATTTGTTTCACTGGGTCTATTCTGAAAAATAAAAGTTACTTTTGCACGAGTAATATTCGTAGCAGTTACCTAAGAACGAGCAATCATATTAGATCTCTATAGCATTAATACTCTATTAGAGATTAGAGATCATCTCTATCATCATCACCATCTCAAGCATCTATCCTTTCCGTATTGGACATATACTAATTACTAATTTCATCTAATTTGCTCCCTGTAACATGTCCTCGTACTATCTAGCTTTGGTTCTACCAAGTGTTCGGTTGCCTGTTCTTGGCTTCCACTCTGTAAAATTCTTGCGCCGACGGTCGTCCGACGTTGCCCTGCAAGAGATGCCCTGTCCACTGCCCCTTGAGACTGTAAATCCGGCTTCCAACATACATCTTGATCTCTAAGGAACATGTCATAAGTATTAAACTCTTTGCGTAACTGAGTTACTGAGTAACAGATAATGCATAGCCTAAACCGCTGAACCTAAGTGCTAGAACTTTAAAGGGAATGTTCCTCGGGTACCCTAGGGGTACACTTAGAATGAATTGATGAGGAACATCGACTCCCAATGGGAGGAAATAGGGGTAGTACCGGGAAACTTATTCTATGCGTAAGAAGTCGCGGTATCTTCTAGCTTTTAAGAAACTAGCTTTGCTGGGGTTGTTTATTGATGTTCCCTCGAGAACATATTCCATAACTACACTCAGAAGCAATGAAAACGGGTCACTTTTGATGGTAATTCAATTCAAAGTGACCCGTGTTCATTGCTCTTCCACCCAAACGACACCTATTCTTCCTGCGAGCCTAGTATGGTTGCGTTAATCACTTGACAAACTGTGGATAAAGCATCCGTCACTCTCGTACTTATAATACGTGCCAGAAAACAATAAACGCAGCCATATTAGGCCCCCTGGTAACTATGTGACAAAATGAAAAAAAAACGATATCGCATATTATTGTACTAACATTATGGATCATGTCATTATAATTATAGACTTGACATCGGTAGAAATATTATGGATCATGTCATTGACTTCACATCAGTAGAAATGGTTAAAAACAAAGTGAAATAGAGCTGAGTGTACATTCGATATCATAAATGATATTGCTTTGGTGTGGTTTCTCAACAACAAAGGCAGAATGGCAAACAATCCGCGATATAACTTCCTCCAGAGATTTTCCCGCAGCGTTGAAATAAAGGTTTTTTAACGATTTCAAATAACTTATTACTTGACTTGGAAATGGCATACGAGCACACAAGCCACGTGATCGTTAATGAGGTCTGAGACCCAGAGACATGTGTAATCTCAAGACTGCAATCTGATTGATTTTCTTCTTTATGTTTGTTTTCAAATCGGAAAAACAATGCCTAACATTAATTTATTCAAAATCCAAGTCACGTTTTGGACGATTAATTTGTTAGTGAAACAAACCAAAGACAGATAAGTAATAAAATAAGTGACAACAAGTCCGCCAAAATAAAACCGACACCAGAAAATGTAACACAATATTCTAAGTCACTTTATTGGTAACGAGATTTCCTCCAGGGAGAATCGTATAATCAAATCCGCGCAGCGGTAAACAAAAAATACGGACTAGTTTTTTGATAACTTTTGAGATAAAAAAGACTTTATGGATGACATCCAGATAATAAATTAGTTCATACGTAGGGTGATGGAACTAGTAATGGACAAGGACCAATGCGCAAAGATGGAGGGTGATTCATTTGTTTTGCAACTATCAGTTTATAAGTGTTTGATTCTTTCATTAAGAGTTGAACGTCGTTACCTTGTTTTTGAGAAAAAATATTATATTAGGTATGTTTTGTATATGGCGCTGCCGGCTTACTGTCAAAACACAGGCATATGGGTTTTTGAAGATTCCTGTTTGTGTCTGTAAGTGTGATTGTAAAGGTTGGTAATGCCAACACAACAATGATTTAGGATGTAATTTACCTCCGGATAGATGTGTGAGATTGAATGTCGATTGCGGTTGGCATCTGTTCGTACACGCTGACACACACGAATACCTAACGCAAGAACTAAATGATCCCCACAAGTTTTTCACGACGAGAGCTGAAGTAATTCGGTATCCAACTGTTTTGAACGGGGACGAGTTTTACTTTTTCAACCGACTTCAAAAAAAAGGCGGAGGTTCTCAAGTCAACGTGTGTATTTTTTATGTACACCTCTATGATCACGCGGAACTTCGCGAGATGTCTGATTTTACAAATTCTGGTTTGGTTTGATAGAGTATACTTTCAAGGTCACCAAAATCAACGAAAACAACCAAATCAAATTTGAATCTGATGAAGGAATCTGTGAGGAATTTAGGGAACTCCTCAAATATTATAAGCATACATTTTAGTATTTTTAGTAACAAGTCTAGCATTGGCATTCATTAAGTATCATCAATCTACAATTTTTTAAGTAGTTAGATTTTGCGTTTTTGAAGGCGATTTTCTGTTTTTTAAAACATTTATACTAGATATGAAACGCTGCGTTGCGGGAAGATAATTATTTGACGGCCAATCAAATTATAAGTGAACATTATATTACATCCAGTAAAACCTCTAAATATTCTGCTTTATCTGAAACCATATTGTTTAGTCAACGTTGTTACAGCTACTCAATAAATAAAATAGCTCTAAAGCTTTACTACGCACCAACGTTATTTCTCTGTTAGTCATTAATTTCGCTCTTTCCTTGGAACCACCATGTTCCTCCCGTCCCCATAAAAGACCATTAAGTACACTTCATGGTAAAATAATGGGTGCTCTCAGCCACTTCGTTCCGGACGCTCGTCATAAGTACCTACACCAGATGGCATTGTCTGTTTGATTCAAGACTATATTTAACTTAATTGTAGCAAAAGTATTTATAAAGAAGTGATATTTGTATGGGAAACATTAATATTTTACATTGAAATAAAAAAAATAAGTAGATTTATTTTTAAAATAAAATGCTTTGAACAAATATGTATAAACAATGAGTCATAAAATTTTATGTTCCGTAAACTATTTACGTAGGACCAAAACAATTATAAAAGAATCGTAAGTATTGCAAAAAAAACAATAGAAAGCTAGAAATCTGCAAAGCAGGGGCAAATTCCCAGCGACTTATTCGTCAATCAGTACATCCTTCTCTAACTGCCCTATAAAGAAAGGCACGCATGAGAAAGCAAGTAAGAGCTTAATGCTTACAACACAACCCGCCTTAAGAACTTGGCCCATCAATGGAATAATTCCCTCCGTTAATACCCAGATGCTATCACGCCGCCATGTTAAAAGAGCTAAACTGCCCTCGTAAAATCCTGCGGAGAGTGTTCAAGTGACTTGTCTTAGCCACAGGCCCTGCATAATGAAATACCATAACCCCGCTAGAAGCAAAATAAGCAGGTCATTCGTATTTTGTGACCGCCAAATTATCATACTTCGCGTTTTAGGGCTTCATCAACTGGGCCTAATAATTTTATATTCTTTGTCCGTCCATAAACGGACTTGCCCGTCCACGATATGCCGCACAATTCAATTTTACGTAACCTTTTTTTACGTGGTACTGATAGCGCGGATATCAAAGTAGGCGATAGGGTAAGCGTGTCAAGTCACATCCATGGACGAAAAAATTGAAAGAATTTGCCGTCTTTTTTATCGACAGTTCCGTTTTGGTGTGAGATTCAAACTTGGGGGCCATTTGCCTCTGAATCGGGATGACTCCCTTCCTGTTAGAAACAAGAATATAATTTTGAATAAGGAATCATTTCAAGTTTTAAAGTTTGATTGCTGAGACTGATCCTTTGTACTTGTTTTTTTTTATTATATTGCTTTTTATTATTGTCTAATAAAGAGTATACATGCATAAAGACTATTGGAAATGCATCTTAGTTCATTTACACTAAGAATAAATAAATTTCCTGCTCATAATTCATGTGGATTATTTGAAAGTTTTTCTTGGTAAGTAATAGAATCAATTACTTAGATTTTACGGTGTATGAAATTCCAACCATTTACAAGTTAAATCACAAGATATCATGTCTTCTACACAAACAGTGTTTGCATCGCATCAGGTGAAGATTGATTGATAAATATTTAGCATTTGATTATGAATTGCTAATAGCATTTAGTAGCTGTTAAAATTTCGACACAGACAGATCATATTTTTTAAGCTAAATGTAACTAAGTAATTAAAGGAGGATGTGTTAACAATGCTCTTACAGATGTAGTGAATAATCCTTTCCCATCGTTTTTGGTCGGATAACTTCATATTTATCTTGCTTTCTCAGTTGGCTTATTGATGGGTACTGATGCTAATTGAGAAAGCTAAATACGAACTAATCCGACAAAAAACGATGGGAAAGGATTATTCACTACATCTGTACATGGGGTTGACAAGGCCATGCAGTTCATTTTACAGCAAGCGTCAAGAACAGAGATAATTATAGCAGTAATATAGCTCAGTCCTTGTCTCTCAGGGTAAATTGATCTACATAGCCATGTCACGATAATCCCCCAGTTATTTAACAAAGAACACTGGTCCGAATTGGGCCCGATGATTTTATAAATAACCCTTTTGAAAAACGAACGAATGTAAATACAATTCTATACGTTAACCACCGCAGAGAGCGCTGCCGCTAAGCGTGCGCCAGAATCATCGCATTAAAATTGCAAGTTGTTCTCAATTTGAATAAAAGATTTTGTTACGCGTTTTCATTATGAGTGTAGCTTAATAATTTTGGTAGAATTAAAGAAACCGGCGGCCGTCGCGGTGACAAACGCTCCCGGGGGCCCGCTTTCGCCGAAACTTGGACAGAAATCCCGCAATGCTCAACTTACTTCGGCCGTCCGTTATGATTCATCTGGCTCGGGAGTTTAATGAAAATGATAAAAATATTCAACTCGTATTGTTGAATGTTTTTATTGTTATTGCCGTTGCGTGCTCAAGCTTTATTTGATGTTTCTAGGTCGGCTTATTAAATTCCGAACAGATTTACTTAATTGCGTTACTCTTGAGTTCTGATAGATTTTTTCATTTTATGCTAATCTTGTTTACGTTACTTGTACGCGGAATTTGTAGATAAACAAAAGACGCTCTTGAAATTAGAAAAATATCGTCCACGATATCGTTTAAAACATTAAGGTAAGGGCACCTATTACCGCCCCCCCTAAAATCGGCACCCATTACCGCGGTATTTTTAAAAATGCGTTTTATGAACAAGTCGATTTACGAGGGCTGCCTTTTAAGTTGTGTCGTTTAAAAACTAAAGACAATTTAAGTGTTAAATGGTATTTATTGTTTTTCAAAGTAATCACCGTGATATGTAATACACTTTTTCATTCGATCGAACCAGTTTTCGAAACACTTATTCCAGTCCGAAGTCGGGGTCTCCAAAATGGCCGTTTTGTATGCCTCAACGGCTTCTTCAGGCGTCTGGTACCGTTGACCACGAAGTCGTTGCTTGATTTTTGGAAAAGTAAAAAAATCGTTAGGGCTTAAGTCTGGACTGTGCGGCGGGTGTTCCAGAATTTCGACGTTTTGCTCTTTTAAAAACGCAATTGTTTGCCGGGCGGTGTGCGAGCTCGCATTATCGTGATGCAGTCTTATACGACGTCTTGGGTTATTTTTTCGAAACTCGCCGATGACTTCTGGTAAACAGACAGTGGTATACCAGTCAGCATTAACCGTTTTACGATCCTCGAGCACGATGTTGGCCACGTGGCCACTTTTCGCCACAAACGTGGCGACTATTTTTTTCGAAATGCTCCGTGAGCGTATTACTTTGGTCGGTTTTGGCTCATCTTGGAACACCCAAACAGTCGACTGCTGTTTAGAATCGGGTTCGTAGGCATATATCCAAGATTCGTCACCACTGATAATGTCGTAAACATGTTTCGAGTTTCCTCGGTTGAATTGCCGCAGAGTTTTGCGACACCATCGAACGCGAGCCGTTTTTTGGTCTTCACTGAGTAAATGTGGTATCCAGCGAGAGATCAACTTTTTTACGCCTAAGTGATCATGCAAAATACTGTGAACACTGGTCCCTGAAATACTTAAGGAAGCTTCTATCTCACGGTATGTCGCATGGCGATCTTCGACGATCAGTTGCCGTACAGCATCAATGTTCTCCTGGGTTACGGCTGTTTTTGGTCGACCTTCACGATGTCTATCACCAAGACTAGAGCAACAACGTTGAAATTCTAAATACCAGCGTTCCACAGTCCGGAGGCATGGTGCTTTATCATTGAAAACCGTAGTCAACTCTTCGAAGCACTGAAGTCGCGTTAAGCCCCTTTTGAAGTTGTAAAAAAATATCGCACGTAAATTTTCCTTCGAAATTTCCATTTTCACAACTGACTTGTCAACTTTGAACGAGCGCTGTACTAAAACGGTTGGGCCGATTTCGAGTCATTCTTTTGTTTTCGAATTCTAATTTCAAATATTTTAAGATGACACTAGTTCTTTTTTATGCAATCACGGAAGGCTTGCAAACGACAGAACTTAAAAGGCAGCCCTCGTACTCACTGAGAAACTTATTTTACCGTACTTAGAGTACCGGTTTTTTGAGCGCTAGTATTTATGCATCAAATAAACAACTCGCAAACTGCCAGTATCCGCGACACCGGCGCAGGAGCAGTTTGTGCCATAGAAACGCGAGACGCCACACGTAAGGGAACTCACATTTTATTTAGTGATTTGCGTAATAGTTATAATGACTAACCTAATGCTAAGATTTTTAACTTATTGATTATTGTTTCCTTTGCGACTTTCAAATACTATTTTTGTGTATTTTTGTCTGGAAATACGTTAAAATTAGAATATTAAATACCGCGGTAATCGGTTTCGTTTTTCGCTATGGCTCCTAAATCCGAGGTATACCACGGTAATAGCTGAAATGGTACTTTAGGTTCAATGGCCTTTATTGCTTATATCTGCTGTCGGTTATTAATTTTTTTAGTGGTAATAAAAACTTTATCTATCTATATTAAAGAGCAATTTCCGTGGTATGAAAAATACTAGTAAAGGCCTTATTTTTTATTAAAAACTAGTGCACTATATTACTTGTTTCCATAGAAAGCCTTAAATTTTTGAATCGTTTTAATATAAACATATATTTAAAAATGTTCTTATTAGTTTTATGAGTTTGGTTTTATTAGATGGTTAAAATGTTAAGGTTTTATTTGTTTAACCAACGTAACGATAACTTTATTTTTTTATGGGTCGTAATTAGGTTTTGTAGTACCGTGAATTTATCCTATTACCGTGGGTAAGAAAAGATAACCCTCGGTAATAGGATGTATGGGAACTTAGTTCCGAGGTATTTAGGCTTTTTATGGGTCGGAGTTAGGATCCTATACTATCTCCTATTACCGTGTGACAGTAAATTAAATATCAACTTTAGGGTACCGTAGTTCGGATTCCTTAATAAAATTATAACGAGAAGTTCTAAAATTTTATGAAAAACTGATTTATTTTATTTTGATTCGACAAATTATTTAATTATTAGAATGTTAATAAAGGTCTTTGTGTTTATTTATTTTTGCCGTGTTTATATTTTTTTTTATTAATATTTTTTAGTTTATCACCAGATAATTTTGATTTAATAAGCAGTTTTAATAAAAGATAAATCTTTATCCACTTTTAAATGTTTTATTACTTAAATAATTTTTACTAAAAAACAAAAAAATAAAAAAAAATTATGTACGGAACCAAAAATATATTAATCCTCTACCCTCGGTAATAGGAGCCTCATGCGCGGTAATAGGGTCAAAGCTCATCTAATACCACGGTATTAGGAGAACCCGACTTTTTGGGTTTAATATTTATTTTCTCCCAAATAATCACCAAAAATGAGGCCATAAAGGTGCAAATTACAAAGTTCAATCTACACACTTTTATAAAAATAAAAAAACGTTCGTTAGGGTGTCTTGATACCCTTAATTTTTGGCTCTTATTTGAAAACTACCTTAACACCCACGGTAATAGGTGCCGTTACCTTATTATGAATTTAAAAATATAGGTACATTTATTTTATGAAATAAAAACCTAAGCTTTAGGCATGAACAATGGGTACTAAACACGATAAACGATAGAAACATGCTAAAATATATGCACAATACCCAAAACAAGAACATAATTCTTCTACATCTATCCCAAAATTTGTAACATGTGGCGGAAAAGGAGGTTAATAATGAAGGAGGTCGGAAAAACCATGCTTTTGACATGTCATAGTATTGTTTTTAATCGGCCGATACAACTGTCAAATAAATAGGAGCTATTATAACGTTGACATTACGATAACATATTAAAAGCAATAAGAACGTGCCCTGGCGCAGGCTTACGAATGCGCGGGGTTCTAAAGCAACTTGAAAAAACTTGCGTATTAACGAATAATAATTATTTATCTACGAATAAGTAGGTATGTACTAACTATCAGCGCAATGAAGCCCTGATCCATCGTAGAACGGTCTGTGAAACCGGGTATCACAGTGACATTATAAAATAATTTATTTGACACTTTTTACGACTTGAACCATAACGTCACTGTGACACAGTTCTATGGTGGGTCAGGGTTCCATTTGGTGGTACAAAAAGAAACTAATTTTCCAACATTTACCATTGCGACACAAATGGATAACCTTCCAATTATAAATTAATTCCTTTGTCATTGTTAATTATCTAGACATATCGACAGCTTTAAAATGTGGATTCAAGTAATCAAATTAGAAATTAATTACGTTGTTATTGTTATTATTTTGAATGCATTGATAACTAAATAGGTCAAATGTAGTTAATTAAGTTTATTGTTAATTAAGTTATTTGCTTACGCAATATAATTTGTGACGTTACTTTTTGACATGTAAAAATATTTTATAACATCAATAATCTGACTCTGAATTTGGTGTAACGTTGTAGAATGGACCCCTTGTTGATGTTTGGTTATTTTGTGGTTATTTGTTTCTTCATAGAGGCTGAAGGGATCGATGGCCCGATTTTGACCAAATCACGAAGCAATGTAACGGTACCCTGCCTTTTGACCAAATCATCATTTGACAAAATATATCATTTTTCAAACTTTCATTTCGCAAAAACGTGTTTTAGTTTAAACCATTACATATTACAAAGGTAATGGGTTTATTTAATAAGTTAGGTTAGGTTAGACTTTTAACCACATGAAATTGTAAATGACTGTGGCGGGAAGTATTTCTTTGCGAAATTAAATTTTGTAAAATGATAAAGATTGTCATATGATTATTTGATAAAACATTAGTGAACCAAATATAGAATATATTTAAAAAAAATGGTGGATAAAGAACTATAATATGGGTATTGATGACGCGTTGGTGGGTGATCATTGACCGCATTTTTTTTCATTTTTTTTTATTATTTATTATAAAGACTACAATATCAAACCAGTCGAGTCTTTAAAGCTTGCTTTTGTTAGACTTGTTGCAACTAATATTTCGACTCATTGCAAAGTTGTTTGTTTCTGCATTCGAAGCAAACTAGAAGTAAGATAGAGCGTTCCATGCGAATGTTTGCCCTCGCTTTCAAACAAGTTTATGTACCTACTTAAAACTTGAAGAAAGCCACGTTGTTATTTTCATCAGATTAATGCGAAAATATCTTAGCGAGAAATGAGATAAAAAGTTTCTTTGGTTACCGCAGAAATCCATTTCAAAGTTAAACAGATCTTTTATTCGCGTTTTTTGCTCATTGAATCTCTTTTTGTCTTAATTTTAGGCGGCTTACGTTCATTCGGGTACTTGATTAAAAACCTTTGGTTTGGAACTAAAAAGGTTCCAAAACAAACAGGGTAGGCAGGTATTTGTGTAATACTAGATGTTGATATGATACAACTGAAATATTGTTTTGTGATTGTTTGTTGTTTTTCTTTGGCAACTGAAGTATTTTATTATTATATCAATTGTCTCGTGTAATGTCCGTTATAGTGTCGTTGTTCTGTTATGAAGGTAAAATACGAGGATTGATTTTAAGTTATATCACGTAACATTTCTCAGTACTTAACTAGATCTGCTTTTAAAATCTGGGCTTCTACTCTAGACGGCAAAACAATATTGCTTTTGACTTGCTCTAGCATTATCAACGTTATAATAACTCTTATTTACTTCACAGTAATGCCGGCCGAGTGAAAAATAATACAATAGCAACATCGACGGGCAATACTCCGTCACTTCCGCCAGTTGCACAGTTTCACCACAAATAGCATAAATAATTAATAATATTTAAGTTTGATTTGATATAAAATCATTATTCTAATTAATTTAGTATTTTTCCGATTATATTTTGTCACGGATATCAATCTGATTTAGAATCGTTTTCATACTTTTTGTTATGTCAGTTTACGGTTTATAAAAGGCCGCCATTTTTGAATTTGACGGAATTGCTGGCTGAACGTTGAAGAGAACGCATTAAAAACGAGTAAACCGTTGCTTCTTTATATTATTTTTCCCGCTATTATCCTGACTATTTTAACAGTACGTTTAAAAATAAACGTTTGTGTTCCAAGTGTTGTTAAAACATAAAAAAACTTCTAGAGAACTAAACAACGCTAAAGCTGCTTACAACACAAAAATTAAAGCAAAACAATTACAAGTAATATTTTTTTAGAACTGGCATAATATTATTTGAAACTAGCGACCCGCCCTTGCTTCGCTTCGGTTTATATAAGTTTTCTGTAAAACCCGTACATAAAACAGAATATATTATACATGAAAACATTCCTCTTGAATCACGCTATCTATTAAAAAAACCGCATTTAAATCCGTTGCGTAGTTTTAAAGATCTAAGCATACATAGGGACAGAGCGGGAAACGACTTTGTTTTATACTATGTAGTGATAGTGATAACTAAATAAAAGATTGCGGCTGTTGTTTATTCTAAACATCTATAAATGTACAAAGAGAAACGTAAATCAAAGGGTCAAACTGGCCCTTGAATAAGCACTTGTACCTACGTTATCCTTCGTAGAAAAAGAGTGTACTTTCGTTTATCGTATTGAAGAACATAAACCTTATTTTAAGCTTAATAGGATTGTTTATCCCACGGCTATAAAATTTAATATAAGCTTTTTTTAAAGAGTAGGTAGTAAGGTCCGACCCGATTACTGCGGCCAGGATAAACTTAGCAACCGTAAAGTAAGGTAACGATGCTCTAACGATACGTATTCTTAACAATATAAAGAAAGGATTTTTATTCCTACACCGTTATTCCCGATAATGAAGGTTGTTCCAGAAATAACTGTCTACTTAGAAATATGTCTCCTTTACCGCCCGTTTCGTTTAAGGTCCTACCACCCGCAAATGTGCAATAAAGAGTTTACATACATACATACAATGTCACATCAATTGACCTAGTCCCAAACTAAGCTCAAAGCTTGTACAATCCTACCTCAATAAGTAACTATTTTAAAACAGTTTTAGTTATAAATTATTCAAACTAGTAATCAAAAATTCAAACCAGTTTCAAAGTTTTCCCCTTTTACTTTTCTTACTGCATTTAACGCTGCATTACATGTAGAAGTTTTCAAACTGGTGGCCTCGAGGTTACCATACAAAAAAACACCAGGTACTACAAAGTTTGATCCAGTTTTAATATTGATTTATTTATTAATGTTGAGGCAAGTTCGCGAATTCGAGGAGCAGCGTAAAGCTGACCTCAACGGTAAGTGCGATGAGGCGAAGGCCCGTCCGTCCACTGCGATCAACTACAATTAAGTACGAGTATGTAAGCGGCGTACTCACGTGCCCTCAGTGTGCACGGGAGTTCGCTGCGAAGATCATCTACATAAGTCATCTTCAGGAGCACCAGCGCCCGACTGACTAGGAGTCGAAGTGGTCGCCATGGCAACCGAAATGCCCGAAAACGGTCGGAAAGATCATCATCATCATCATTGATTTATGAGAATACTGCTGTTTGCTAAACACTGTGGTACACATCTAGAGGAATAGGTAATAATCATGATATTTTCACAGCTTTAATTCAATTAACTGCTGATTCATGTAAGAAACAATTGAGAGAAATCATTTCTTTAATAGTTATAAAAATACTCAAGATATTTGCCCACAAACATTTGTTCCTATTTCTGTCTAGCAAAACAGAATGCTGTTATAGTGACCTCACAGGTGCACGTTGTATCCCTCCATATGTACATCTTAAGAATTGTACTAGACTTGTTATTTATATAGTGCAAAGGCTCGTCTATATACTCGTTCATTTTGGTTTTAAACCTCCATATTCAGGACACTGTATAACATAATTAATTACACTTAACGCTCAACATATTATCAGAAATTATCGTTTCAAAATTCAAAAGGTTTTACATTATGACAAAAAGCATAAAATCTAAAAAAGATACGTAACCTGAACAATATAACATAGGAAAGTACTTGTACAAGTATTTAGTAAAAGCAGTAGTCAGTTTTCAAGTAAGAATATCCATTTACGTGACCTATATAGAAAAACATCACTTTAACATCAGACGACCTCCAACTAAAAAGGAAAATCATATTTTTCTGATATCAAATGCTTTTGATTAATAATCCCCGTGCCAGAAGACAGCCGTATTTTTCTCACCATAAGTTACAAATCATCCGTCTATATTAATATGGATTCAACTTCAACATTATCAAAAAGAATATGTCAAATTTTACATACTCGTAATAGTTTTAATGATGGTGAGATATTGTGCAGGGTCCGTCCGGATCTCTACCACTGTCTTATTCTTTAACCTCGGGGACAATGCTCAAACCTTGCGCGCTATCCTCACTTATACATTCCAAGGTTATCTGGAAAAGATCTCTTGAAGGGATAAGTTTGCTTTGATACATAAAATATCTCATATAAGTGCGTTTTTTTGTAAAACAACTAGAAAAAAGAGTGTACTTACTTTACAATCTTCCATTCCATCTTAGTCCTCATAGTTGGCAAAGCATTTGAATACACTCTCCACACAAGATAAACATCAATATAATTGTTCCACGTTTATAGTTTTAGTTACAAAAACAAAGAAGCATCCACAGAAAAGGTCAAAAACCGCCAGGTTAATAATTCACCATTGTCGAGCTCCATATAATCCAAAGTACTTTTTACAGAACGCCATTTACATTGAGGAATGGTGCGTGAAGCCGTTGAAATCAAGACACATCGCAATTTCAACCAGGAAGACGGGTATAGGTACAGGCTATGTGGAATACAGCTATCAGAAAGCTCCAGCGAAAAATTCGGATATTGTGTTGTGCAGGGGTGTGATGTCGGTCGGACAAACTAGTGAATGTCACAGCGGCGAGTTTAAGTAGTCCCGAGAAACAAAACACATTTTAGTGAGTGCATTCTCAATTAGCCAGCCTTATATGTTCGATCTTATCGACAGAAGCCATGCTGCCAAATTGAAAATGCACGCGCTAAAATGTGTTTTGTTTGGTCTGACGGGACTATTAAAACTCGCCTCTGCGACATTCACTCGTTCGTTCGACCGACGACCGCCGCTTTTGAGAGATACACAGATCTGATGTCACCCACCTCATATCGTCACCCATTTACGTTGCGACATTTGCACGGACCATTTTATTGACTTCAATTGCAACCTGAATAGCCCCTCTAATAGTTGATAGTTAATGATTTATTTTTATAAAAAAATCCACACGAAATATACGTTACAAACAAATACTACTAATAAGATTAATTATGTTGCAAGGTTTGATGACTGTTTCAACCAACCTGCAATAAGACTTTGATCGTACGGCCTGAGGCACTGCTTTGAAAATCAAAGTTCGAAGTTACGTAAGCTCCATTCCTTTCCCTCGATTCAGTAATGACAGAGAGGGGGATAGCGTAATTTCGATTTTCTAAGAAGGGCCTCTGGTTAAAGATTAAACCATTCACGTCCATTCAAGTTCATCAGACAGACATTGCGACAAGAATAGCCCCTGTAAATTAATCTCGTACCCAAGAGTTTTTTTTTAATTACATTGAACATAATATATGTAAAATTATAGGTAGTAAAGCAATAAATAATATTTCATTTAATCATTTGCAAAGATATTTACAATATTGCATAGAAGTCATATCCACGTTAGTTACGTTGCGTGACATTTTCCGGGCACTGCATTCGTTTCGGCAATAATAAGTGGAGGTCGCTATCAAAATAGATTGTGTTATGTGGCGGCCATGGCTGAATATTGGGAGGCTTGCGTTATTACTTGCATTCCTAGTCTTAACTTTGACTGTGGGTTATTTGGTATAAAAAATAATTATGATATCCTGGCTTGGTAATTAATTTAAAAAAGTTAAGCTGTGAAATTTTTATTTCGTTGACAATCTTTTCTAGTAGCAGGAGTTTAGATTCTGAGATAGTCACAAGCATGACAGAAACTAACCTATCTTATCCATATTTGGGATAACCTGAAATCAACAGCGTTTCAGCAGTAAATAGCTTTGGATAAAGTGAAATTCTTGAAGTGATACCACGCGATGAGAAAATTCTCGGCAAATCAACAAGACACCACAATTATCGCCGTCGTATCACATAATTTGAAAATCCATAAAAATCACTCTTGGATTGTTTTATTTCATCGTTAAATGAAACCCTTAATTTCCCTCCTCTCTCCTATTAATTCCTGTTGGAACACACGAGCACGCAAGAGGTCACCCAACGCTGGGTGGATGACATCAGACAGCACGCAGGCCGTGACTGGATGCAGAGGGTGCAAGACTGTCAGGAATGGAGCAGGCCTATGTCCAGGAAAGGAATAATAAAGGGCTAATATGATGATCATGCTGATATTCCCTCCAAAATTTCTCTCTAGATTCAGCGACTTGCCTATGCGTTGTCTGGCAGCTAGACAGTAAATTACATTTTTTCATTGACGAATTGGTATAGATAAAAAATATACTAGATATACTAAATATACTGGAGCGAGAGCGCGCTAGTGCACAGCGGACGTGTATCACTTTGTCTCAGCGAAATAAAATCGTAAAGTGCGGAAATATCAAAGTTACTAGTATAAAATGTACAAATAATGTTAAACAGTGTGTTACTTGTGCGAATGTGAAAGTTCATTGTCAAAAAAGTGATCAAAATATCCATGAGAAACTTAACCAAAATACAAAATCGTACGTTAAGAAGTTCAAATATTTACACAAAAGATCGCAAGTGCTAACATCGGAGTGTTTCGGGAGTGTTTCGGAAGAGTTCGGAGCCTTATCGGCACAGTCACTACTGACTCATTCACACAAGGTCAATGCGTTGGGCGTATGTTATGCGTAAATTCACCGAAAAACCTTGAGTCGTCTTGGCACCGTGGACTAAGCGCCCGTAAAGTTATCGCGCGCTACCGATCCGGGTTCAAATCCTAGAGCAAAATTTTTTTTTTTTATGTGTTTTTTTTTTTGTGTATATTTATTCCTAATAAAATAAAATGGCACCCAAACCGACTTGTGCTCATTGTAAGAAAAAGATTACTGATAAACATTTTTTAACTTGTTCACTGTGTAAACGTTTTTACGACTTGATATGCACTCACTCAGAAAAACTATTTGACTTAATGGACAAAGATCGAAAAGAATCATGGACTTGTATTAAGTGTCGCCAAAACAAAGTTTTACCAAGGAAAGCGAGCACACCAATCGCTACTAACAAAGATTCTGCTATTGCCACAACTACAAAGCAAGTTAAAGACACACAAGAAGTAAAGACCAAGGAAACCCCACTGGCTACTTCGACTCAGCTACGACAACAACCAGAACAGTTTAACTGCTCCGTAGATAACATTACAGTAAGAAAATATAATGTGCCTGTAAAAAATTCATTTGACTCACTTTCTGACGACGAGTTCGATAGTTCTTTACTCAGAAACGACACGTTAAACAGAAGCTGTCCACATTTGACCATCAATTATAAAGATGAATTAGAAGAGCTTAATAACAAAATTGCACAATTACAAGAAAAACTTAAATTCTCGGACAGCTACAGTACAAAACTTTTATTAGAGAACGATAATCTTAAAAAACAGGTATCAGAATACACTCGTCAAATCGTACAACTAAAGGAAATATGCAAATCTACGTCTAAAATCATGAAACCTGTAAAGAGTACGGCCAAAAGAAATCATCAACAGACGCAGACGAGCGGAAACGAGGGAAAGGTCGATCGGACTTTGGAAAACTCTACTGAAAACTTTAAAGTGCCAAGAAGCGATTTACCAGCTTTCACACCCAACACTACACACAAGGAAGAAAAGACGTCAACCCACAATAGCTCATCGAATAAAATATATATCCTCGGAGGGAACCAAAGCAGTGGACTTGCGACCGCACTACTGAAATCAAGACAAGGGACGTCATACGGAAAGTACGGAGTAACATCTACCATCAAGCCCCACGCGCGTTGTGAAGACATACTACAGTCGTCTGAAACAGTAGACACTACTTGTAATGATGTAATTGTCATAGATATTGGCGAAAGTGATTGTAGCCCGATAAAAGTAATGGCGGAGCTTAGCGGATTTTTAAAAATGCGCCCTAAGGCCTTTGTTATTGTAACTAGCGTAAAAAATAATTTACATCTAAATGAAGATAAACTTAATAATACCTTAAAGTTGTTATGTAATAATTTTGATAATTGTAAATTTTTAGATTTGTCGGACTTGGAATATAATGATAGCAAATTTACATACAGACTATGTTCAAAAATTAATTTTCTTGTCGATTCTCGGTATTATGACAATGAATATTTAAGTTACAACCAATTTAAACCAAAAATTAATACTAAACAGAATCGTGTGAGTAAACCAGCTGATTTAGAGTACAACCGTAGAGGAACTATACCTTACTATTTAAAAAAATATTCACATAAGACATGCTCTAATACCAAAAAATTAACTCAAAAGTCTATCACTGAATATTTCCCCAAGAAATGTAATGGAATAATTAGCACAAAAGACGGAACACAACAAACAAATAATTTTCGTCAAAAATCTATTACTGAATGCTTCCTCAGAGCAAGTAGTAATATAAGTAAGGGAACGCAAATAACAAGTAAGAAATTTTTTCGTCTCAAAGAGTAGTTTTTTGACCATATTTCATCAAAACATAGCAGGTTTTATTAGTAAAAGAGAATTATTAGAGTTGACATTGGACGAACTAACGGAGAACAGTAAGCGTTTGGACGTGCTATGCTTTACCGAAACTTTCATAAAAACGGGTAACGAAGGGAATTTACGTGTGGCCGGTTACCGGCTAGCAGCCTCATACTCTAGGTCGCACCAAAAGAGAGGTGGCGTTTGCATATTTTGTACTAATCACATTCAAACGCGAGTGTTATCGTTTATGAATGAATTCTCAGAGGACTACGTGTTTGAATGCTGCGGCATAGAGATACCGTCTATAAAATGCATAGTGATTTGTATTTATAGAACACCAACCGCGTGTTCACGTTCTTTTCTTCAAAAACTTGAACAGCTATTGTGCAAACTAAGGAAGAAATTAAAATATAAAACAGTTATCGCCGGGGACTTCAACATAGATTTAATTAAGACCACAGAGAATTCAAATGAGCTTGCAAGAATTGCCACCAATAGTAATTTTAAATTACATATACACTCTCCCACCCGTAAAGAATCATGTCTAGACCAAATACTATCAAACGTTTCAGAAGCTAGAAGTGAGATTCTTGGTCTAGGCTTATCTGATCATGAAACTGCACAAAGTTTAACTTTTGCGGTCAATAATATGGAAAAGCCGCTTACATGTCTGTATCGCTATAAAAGAGACTATTCTCAAGAGAACATCGCAAAATTCCATGTGTGCCTTGGTAGTCTATCATGGTCTGATGTATATAGCGAAAATGACGCATCTGTAGCATTCAAGTACTTTTATGACACATTCATACTTTTTTATAAGTTATGCTTTCCTGTTATTCAATTAAAAATTAAAATTAAATCTAAAACTAGTCAGTGGTTTACAAAAGGTATAAAAAAATCCGTCACAACAAAAAGACGTTTGCGTTTTTGCTATTACAAAATAACAAATAGACATGTCAACTATTTTCATACCAAAATCAAATATAATAGATACTCTAAGATTCTTAAACGGTGTATACATCAAGCTCAGAGACTTTCAAATGCTGACTACCTAACACGATCGAAAAATATATGTAAAGCCACTTGGGACGTAATTAAAAATGTAACTAATAAAAACTTAACTGAGGCAAATATTGCAAAATTAGCAATTAATAATGATATTGTATTAGATCCCGTTGACATTGCAAATTCTTTTAACAATTTTTATATAAACTTAACAAATTTAAGTACTTCTAAGAAACCTATACCTGATATCTCATTGGTAAATACGAGTAGTGATAATTTATTCTTAGCCCCGACATATGAAAGAGAAATCTGTAAAATAATTGATAGTCTAAATTTGACTAACTCCACTGGTTATGACGAAATACAGACCAAAGTGTTAAAAGGATGTAAACAATACATTGCTGCAGTTTTAACCTACGTAGTAAACAGGTCACTAACAAGCGGCGTTTTCCCGGAACCGTTAAAACTCTCCTTAATCAAACCATTGCACAAAAAAGGTTGTAAAGAATGTATCGAAAACTATAGGCCAATTTCTCTTATTCCTGTTATCTCAAAGATATTCGAGAAGATAGTTCATCAACGTATAACATCTTTTCTCAATAAATTTAAATTAATAAAACCGGAACAGTTTGGTTTCCAAAGAGGGAAATCCACGACTTTAGCTGCCTTTAACCTCACAAATATAATTCTTAGTTACATGAACATGAGTTTGCCGGTAACAGCGGTTTTTTTTGACATGACCCGGGCTTTTGATTTTGTATGTCATGAAATTCTTCTGGCAAAATGTGAGCGTTATGGGTTAAGAGGAGTAGTCAATGAATGGCTCAGGGACTACCTGCAAGCAAGGAACCAGTATGTAGAAGTAACTCAGATTGACTCTGCGAATGTAGTAACTCCCTATAAATCTTCTATTAGGCGAAATAGTGTTGGTGTACCTCAGGGGAGTATTCTGGGCCCCCTGCTATTTCTATTATACATCAATGACCTACCAAATGTTACAAATTATGACTGTATTCTATTTGCGGATGACCTATCTATCGTTATACCATGTCATGATTCTAGGACTTATAATAATGTTATAAATGAAACAATTAAAAATGTCATAACGTGGTTACATAAGAATAATTTAAACATCAATATAAATAAGACGACATTTGTGCAATTTGTTAATAAAAATGGGATTAAGCGCCCCTTAACGGTAACCTTCGCAAATCAGAATATAATAGAGTCCTGTCAAACCACTTTTCTGGGTATAGATTTAGATGATAAATTCTCTTGGAAAGAGCATATCGATAAACTGTGCAGCAAAGTAAACTCGTTTGCATATGCTTTATGGCGACTTACAAAGATTAGCACCAGAGAGACTGCATTACAGGCTTATCACGGATATGTCTGCTCAAGGTTTAGATATGCTATTCTTCTTTGGGGTAATTCAAGTCATGCAAAAAGGGTATTATTAGCACAAAAACAGTGTGTTAGGGCTATTTGTAATGCAGATATACTGACATCATGTAAGCCATTATTTAGAAACTTGAAACTTTTGACTGTGCCAAGCATGTATTTATATGAAGTATGTTTATTTGTTAAAATTCACCCGGAACTGTTTAAAACAAATAAAGATGTATGTACATTTAATACGAGGTACCCAACTCGTCTTGTCAATCCTGCCAAAAAAACTAAATTGTACGGCAAGAACACTTACTGCATGTCTATCAATATTTATAATCGCTTGCATAATGATATCAAGGAGTTGCCAGTCAGTTTGTTTAAAAAGAAGCTGAAAAATTGGTTATTACAAGAGTGTTTTTATTCTATTGATGAATATTTTGACTATTTTAAATATTGACTGTGACATGCATGATTTAAGATCCGCTAGTTGGATTAAGTTATTGTATTATATTGACATTATTTTAATAGGGAATCACTAACACGTTTCTTGGCGTGTTTAGGTTTTGTGAATTTACTTTTATTTCCTGTCTTTATTTTATTTTTTTGCATGCCATCTATTGGTAAAATGTGTGTGACTATACGCTTTGACTACCATAATCTGTACCACATTTTAAGCAAATAAATACATTTGACTTTGACTTTGACTTTGATACTTAGGTATTATGCCCATTTACTAAAACGTTCTATACCTACTCGTAAATGTAATGACGTCATAGTTCACATGCTGTCCCTTTTTTACCTTGGCGAGTTAGACTCTACGTAGGGTTAGCTAGGTAGGTTAGGTTAGATTGTGGGCTTCACACGCCCTGCGAATCCCCTGAGAATAAGTGATATTATTATGCATAAAAGCCTTTTCCAAGCGTGAAAAAAAAGCACCTAGTGTCGAGATGGATTTAGGAAAACATGAACTTAGTTTCCATTTACTCATCAATATTTTTTTACGTAACCGCGTCTCTACTTCCGGCCTTAAAATATACTAACAGCGGAGTCATCATTTGAACTATACTCGATAGAAAACAATGGGAGCTGGTAAATCAGATGAATATATATGTAAATTGAAATGGAACTAGCTTCCTGCAGATTATCATGACAAACGAGAGCTTACAGCGGCACGGTGACGTGTGTACGGGGATTACAAATTAACATAATTTGTGCTAATACATAACGCGGCGAACCCTGATATGTCAAATGGCTTTTAAAATAATATTCTAAGGGAGTTCTACTTAATTTAGCCGACTGTCCAAGGAAAACTTTTACCAATGCAATTGGGATTGTTCATATTTTTACAATTACTCCAATTCGAAAACCATTTCGAGGAATAAGGTTTTAAAGCCGTTCTGCATTATTAAGTTTTTGAAATATCTAACTATTTTGGATATTTCGACAAAGTATCGTCGGCTTAGTGCAAGAAGTCATTAACCCACAAAAAGTCAAGTCCGAGAAAAACGGGCCCAAAGTTTTGACTTAGTCAAATGAACATTATTGTTGTAGGTTCGGGTCTAGATTTAAAAATTAAACACAAGTGGTTAGCTAAATATATTTTGTATCAAAACCAATTAAAAACTTTGTACAATAATTCCAAATAACTTTTTTAAAAGCCTAAATATGTAGTTAGTGACTTTTTGTCTTTCTCGCTTTAAGGGAACTTACAATTAGTTATTTTTTATTTTAATCACAATTAAATCGAGAAACACAGTTTTATACGAGAAATTTGGTTTCATCAGTCTTAATTATTACCTTAGAAACTTTATGAACATTATTTACTAATTAACAACGCATAAACAGTTTTAAAAACTCTACTTCACAGATATAAACTCAACAAAACCACAAAAATAACATAAAATTCTCAAAATGGCGTTATTTGTAACTCCAAACTAAAATAACTTAAAAATGTTTTTTTTATAGAGGAACTTAATATTATATATTATAATCCCAGACACTCACAGCAAGCACTACTTACTTACTGTTATAAAACATAAAAACTTCTAAAAGTATTAAAATAAAAAGATCAGCCTTTGATTTTGAACTAATACTGTAAGTACGAAAAAGAGTTAAAAAACCTAGTCATCCATCTTTTTTACTCTTCGTCTTCTGAGTTTGAAGACATTTCTTCAGGTACATAATCACGACTTTCCTTGGCTGGCAAGTTCTGGTACCAGTGGTGAAGTTCCGCGGGTATAATTTTTTCATTGCACATTTTTAGTAAGTCCTTTTTTTAGCTAGAGTGATTGGCAGTTTTTGGTTGTAAGCTTTTCTCAAAATGTAAGTGTTATAATTGAAACCCTGTATGGGTTTTTCAATCTTACGTTTTCGCAGTTGTTTTATTGGGGCCATAGATTGGGATGTATTACTTTTTAATACGTGAAATTCTTTATACTCAGATTTGAAATCGTATTTGTATAAAACAACATTCGGCCTTTTTTTCTCTAGTCGAAAAGATTTCCCTTTAAGCCATCGCAGTTTTTCTCCATTGACGTCAATCGATCGATTCTGCATCAAGTTATCTCTCAAGTCGTTTAGGTTCAAAATATCTGTGTGATTCATAACTTACTATCGGTTCGTACGGTTTTTTCAGGGTTTCATTTTTCTTATTTTTTCTGTTTGATCTTGCTAATCGAATAACATTACAGAAGTCTATCATTGAGTACACTGGCATTAAACGCAATTGGTTTCAATCGCATATGTGTATGACCAGACTCTAAATATTTATGTTCTATAACCTCGTGATGAGTTGTCTGAACTAAATACAACTGCAGGCTTAAAAGGAATTGATTACGATTTTGGCCTCCACAGGTGTCAGTGAATATTTTTTATTTTTTTTATTTTTATTTTTTATGGAAATCTCTTTTACAGTAGATGGGAGACGTTTTATCCATAGATACAAAGCCATACCCACCTCATCGCTTCCTTTTTTGCCATCCAGCTCAGACCAGAGGTAACAAAAGCCGTCATTGGGAGTGCGAGCTTCATAAATGGTAGCATTGTACACATTCAATTTGCGTAGGTAATAAAGAATAGAAACAGTTCCATTTGGGATATGAAGTACCTTTTGTAAATCTAAGGTTATTGAATTAAAGCTTTCATCTTCATTAGCACGAATTTTGTCCAATTCTTTGGCTTCTCGACTTTGTTCTTTTAGTAAAATGTGTACCTAAGTCATATTTTTGTTTCCAAGATTCAAGATCGGGTCCGTTTGTATTTTTGATACTGTTATACTTTTGACATGTTAGACATTGGTCTTTTTTTGAATTATGAAAATCCAAATTATATTCAGTTCCAAATACATTTCTGTACCTACACGTTTATAGTAACAGAAGTCCGAAACGCTTTTTGCATTCCTCTGTATAAAGTTCGTACATTCTTGAAATAGATAGCGTGCCATCTAAATAGAGTTTTGAAGATGTTTTTCGGCATTAGTGCGATTCCATTGTAGGGAATGATTCGATGTGTTGTTTTATAAAATCCATATCGTCTTGTTTGGTTTTATTGTGAGCAACATGCTTACCACGTTGGTCTTCTCCTTCAAAAAGACCAGAACTGCCAACCTTGGAAAATGCATTGTTTATAGGGCCGTTTGAAATACAGAGGGTACTTTTAAAAAACTTTTCACATACCTTGATTTTACCTTCATCATTAGAAAAAAAATACGAACGTGACATGGTTCGTTTTCTAACTGCTTTACGTAACACCTTTGTGGAGGATTTACTGATATGTTCGCGAGTATAAAATCCTTTTGACGACAGTTTTGTTTACATTTTTTTGAGTGCTTTTGTTTCCAACTCATTATCGTCAATATCACTGATCTTATCAGTCAAAAAGTCAAAAACAAAACCTAGGTACCTATACAAAATCTCGCCCTAAGGACAAAATTGGTATTTCGCAAATGAAATACTTACTTACCTACAACTTAACAGCATAAAGTAATTTGCGTATCTTATTATAAATAAATGACAAAGGTAGTTACGCTGTGATCTTCATTCTCCTTATTTAGAATATTTTCTAACATCAAAGATCCTCGTCCTGCCTTAAATTTAATACCATTTCGCTTCATTTTGTAAGAAATCACTAACTTCTCGCGTAACGTCCATCCCCGGTCGCAGCCGCAACGGTATGACTTCGATCGCGGTGGCTGAACCCCCGTTACCGCGAGAGCAAGACGTACTCGTAGGTATAAATTAGTTGAAATATGAACTGTTGTGCAAGAATATTTCACTAAAGGTGTTCAAATTCATACAAGTTATTTGCCAAAAGTCACTAACCATAATTTAATCACGTGAATTACATGTCTTTGGACATAACAAAAATCGATAAATATCATTAATTACTTTAAAAAATCATTCTGATTGCCATTAATGCTGTCTCCTAGTTTTTTTAAACTTTATAAAGTGCTTTAGTTATTTTATACTAAAGTAAAAGTGGTAATGTGCATCCAATGCTCATTTTGTTAAAAATCATTAAAGCATGATAATAACTTTTATTTTCGTTTTACGGTTTGCTAAAAGTAACTATATGCATATAATGAATTCTAGCTCAAATACTTTCATAGCTTTATTCATATTGTTTTATTTTTTAAAGTTGATAAGTAACAAAAGTGAATATTTAAACAAAATAAAAAGATAAAAAATAACAAATTTGTTTTGTTTAAAGTTACTAATGGTCTAAAACCAATTTACATCAAATCAATAAGGCAAAAAGTAAAGTTAATGACTTAATGTCATGGCTGTAACGCCTGTTACATCGAAATTATTCAATGTAAAAAAAAATGTATCCGTGCGTTAGAAAGAGTAAGTCGCGGCGAATCCGCCCGTGCTCGTACCTGTACTTAGTGATTTTATGCCGTTAGTGACTTCTTGCACTAAGCCGACGGTATATTTAACCTTTGTTTGACTTTCGTTTTCGGCTTGAAGCCCTCCTAGGTGTATCTTACGGGTTAGGCGAAAACAGCTTGAAATAGTACGTTTTACACTATTACAATTTACTTTTTTTCATTGGATATCATTTAATGGTTGTAATTTATTAGAAAATGCCATCCCAAATTTAAAATAATCATGTCATCCATAAAATGTCTGCTAAATAAATAAAGATATTAAAACAAAACTACAAATTCAAAATTAATGAAATTGGTGTCTTAAAATTTCCTATGCTTTCGAATGAGAAAGTAAAAACCGTGAGTGATTTTTTTTGGTCAATCCCAATTCCTTTACTTGATGACTGCCGTTTGAAGCTTCACAAAATGCATTCTGCGATCGTTTTTATTTCTTAATTAATAGCTTTTACTCTTTTTAGGGTATAATTCGCCAATATACAGAAATAAGTTCATGGGTATCACACGTGAGGACCAATTTGTTCTGTCAACGAGTATTTTTCTCTTGTGGATTTGTCAGAAGCACATACGGTCCGTTCCATGCGCTTCTGTTAAGTCTTCTCCGATCGTTACAGACGACAAGAATTTAAAAAAATATACGAGTATAATTAGTGCTTATGTCAATTTTATACTTATTACATTTAGTGCTTATGTCAATTTCATACATTTTGACTAAATCTTATGTTTATAATGAGTTGTACCCATAAACATTAATATACTAGCGTAATAGACACCGTGACTGTGCAAGCGAGAGCGCAATCTCTTACGGCACTAATACGAGTGCGAAACAGATAGCGAAAGAAAAATCTGTTGAAACCATTTTGAGAGTTTTGACTCACATAGCGTTACACTGGCGACAGCATAATTCAGTATTTATGTCATTCCACGAAAAATCATTTTAAATTTAATAAAATTACATACATTACGACGTTAAAGACTAAAAGTTGCCTGTTTTGGTGACGCGGTAAATAGGAGTTCGTTTGTCTATTCGTTACGCTATTATAAAAATGTCTATGGTTTTACCCTTCTGTGATCTACGCTCGGTATTGACGCGGTTTCTGTATAAATATCTATCTTAAAAAATACGTACCTTCCCATTTTCTTTGGCCAATTAGCTTTAAGCCACACGGCCTGGTAGTTGTTTCTAATATTATTTTTAGAATAAATTACCCTTATTGGATTTCTTGAAATTCGTTTGGTCTTACTTTACTACACAAAGGATTTTAGCCGATTTTATTTTAACAATTATATTTGTTATACACGGTGTAAAATAATACTTTTATTTTTTAAGGTTTTTGATAGTGATCAAAGCTTTTAAACAAGATGCATGCATAACGCTTGTTAGCGATTTTCAAAAACTGCCAAAATGTCACAATGGGGTACTGGCCCCTACACTGATGTATGGTAGTGAATGTTGGGTATGGCAGGACAAGCATGAAAGTCGTGTAAATGCAGTTGAAATGCGCTCTTTGCGTAGTATGTGTGGTGTGAAACTGATTGATAGAGTTAGGAATGAAAAAGTCAGAGATAAAATGTGAACTAAAAGAAGATGTAGTGATTAAGATTGAAAAGGGCAAGTTTCAATGGTTTGGTAATTATAAGAGGATGGATGAAAGAAGATTGACGAAAGAGATGTACAGAGCAAAAGTGAGTAGAAGGATCGGAAGGGGCCGCCCTAGGCGTACTTTTTCGAATCAAATCGGAGAAATACTGGAAAAGGCCAGAATTTTGAGTACCCGAAACCGAAGTGCGAAGGTAGAAGAAGCGAAAGAGATTTGTCAGGATCATAGGAGGAAAGAAGTTATCTCTACCTACCCCTCTTGGAAATAAGCGTGATTTAATGTATGCATGTATGCCAAAATGTATGCAATTGACATAAGCGTTCGACGCAACTGTCTCTGTCAGCTTACATCAATCCCATACATTTTCGATAATGATAACTTAAGGATTTGGTCTAGGGGCAGTTCTGTCTCGCTTACTTATATCCCGCAATAAAACTGAAATACATATTTACACCCCGTACAGTATCACATCGTCAATGCAGATAAATACGAAAAAATACAAAATAATTTAATTTTTCACATTTTTGAGATTGATCAAACGTATTTCCTGCAAACTCGTTCCGCGGCAAGTACCTACTCACTTATCATGGCAGCTTTATTGTCTTTGTACTTCTACAAACAAAATGAGATTTACTTATTACACGCTTCTCTGATTTTTCGCTTTTGGGATAAATTGCTCGTTTTCTTTGTAATAAATATTTTAAGTTTCGTTATGTAACCTTAAAAATGTAAAGTAGAAGATTGTTATTACTTAAATTATAAATAATGTAGTAAATTTTATTTTTTTAAACTTGTTTAAACAATGTAACGTTGCCATTAAAATACCTAGAATAGAAGCTGTTTTGCCAAGCTGTTTTGCCAAGGATTATGAAATGATTTTTCCGTATTTAAGTAAAGAGGGTGTCTTTTAAGTATAGATCTATCTGCATATAGAATTGTTAACATATTGGGAGAGACACACTGTGCCTACTGTAATTGTTTGCTTAATAAATTAACCGATTTCATCGTGGTAGTACTACAAAACGTACCTACAAACATACCTATAGAATAGTAATATTATTTATCTAATTTTGAGATACCTTAATACTTTCTTGCTTCTGTTCTTATTCATTTTACCTCTTCATATAAACAAATCTGGATATTTTAGACGTACAGTCAAAATCATCTATATTTATACGGCCATAGCGCCAAATATATGTACATAAAGACCTTAGTATCAGAGACATAGCGGAGTGTAGATAATTTTGACGTATTTACATTTATGACTTTGACTGTAACCCCTACGGCCGAACAATAGAGTGCTTTTCCACCGGCGAGGCGAGGTGAGACCAGCGAGACGAGAAATGAAATTCATCATTGCAAAAATTTCATTAATTCATTCAATTATGCATTGTCCTTACTCATCTTCTTCAGGGTTAGCGGGAAGATATCTCATTCAGGGAAAAGTTCGTCTTTGTACCTACATTAGTTAAATAATCATATTATAATATTTATGTTTTTGAGCAATAAATACTTTTAATAGAATAGAAATAGATTTTATTGTCAAAATATTAACAAACTCAAAATATGCTGCTTAACAAAGTTTCAAGTATCAAATAGTGTCAAATAGGGTACCACTCAGCACAATGACGTCGCGTGGCGGACCACGACCCACGACGCTGTTTTACATGCATACATTATATTTTAATTCCCTCCTCGAGCAACTTCGGTGAAAATGGTACCTACAAAATAACATTAGTATTTTGTTTGTGAATGTATGAACACTCGTTACGTGATCATTAAGGTTTAGGACTTTTGGTGGCATATCGTGGTTTAAGAATCCACTGAGTCTTTTGCCTAATTGAAATAAACATAACACTTTTATTTCGGTCTTCAACTTTGTCACATTTCAAAATAAACTAAATAAATGGTTTATTTCTTAATATTTGAAAATGTGTTTGTTATTCTTTCACAAATTATTCTGACATGATTATAATAATTAGAAAACAGCAACTCCATGGATTCTAGAACCAAGACATGCCACCAAAATCCTAATCCTAGTGATCACTAAGCTTCCTCTTTTTCTCGTTTAACGTTTTACACAAAAAACCCACACCCAAACTTTATTTGCCATTCTAAATAACTAAAATCCAGAGTGAATTCAATTTCAATGGACACTACGTGTTATTCAAAATCCATAAATGGCAGGTCGTAATTCAAACCGATCCTGCAAAAGTTGTATCAATAGTTCGTTGGGAATATAAAAATAAATTTCCGGGTGCAACTTTTTATTCGGAGCGTGTAGCCTCGGATACGTTTGTTATTGAAACATAATCTTATTTCCTCCCGAGTGAAAAATAAATTTTAGATACGATACCCAATACGTGTTGAATGTACGAAAGAGCACTTATTAATTTCTATGATGTAATTACGAAGCGAGGTGCTCTTTCAATGTGATTTGTTTCTGTGAATGCCGTATATGAAACTTTTAACATTTTAAATAAATACCGCCTTAACTTATAAACGTGGAATATCCGTGGGGTAGCTATAACTTGCTTTGTCTTTATCTGTCAAATCTAAATGTCACAATGACAGATAAGGACAAAGCATGGGCTGCCCCACAGTTTTTCCAAGTAAGGTGGTTAGTGACTGTGTTCAAGGACACTCTTTCATGAATTAACCTAGTCCTAAACTAAACTCTAGGCTTTAACAAAGGGTACTAGTAACGTTAAACATAAGTACTTATTTTACAGATAAATAAATAGGTACTAATTCAAAAATCAATACTCCCGCTGACCACATGTCATTTAACCCCGGAATGGCTTTGTAGGCACACCAAAATCGGGAAGATAAGTCAGTTCTTTTGTTTCTAAAGTGCACGGCGGCACTCATCAGGCTGTCATTATCACGTCCTAGCGCCTAAGACGAGTAAACAGTCAGCTATGCAGTATGAGAGTCTACGTAATGGTTTTTATTTTCACTTGCTTGTATTATTAATTAGCTAAAGTAAAACACGGACGTATTACGGTATATGGACGAACTTCCTTTTTGCTCGCTTTTTGTTGGTTGAGAATAAAGCTCACTTAGAATGGTTTTAACATGGGAATTAAAGCCTGTCTGTAGTCCGTGTTTATATAATTACTAGCTTCTGCCCGCGACTTTGTCCGCATCTACCATCTGCTGGAAACAGTATTTGTTTGACATAAAAGGTAACTCTCACAAATTAATCTAGCGCCAAACTAAGCTCTAAGCTCGTACTATGGGTACTAGGCAACGATAAACTTACTTATTATGGGTAAAAATCAAAATAAATGTCCAGTTAAAGAGAGTTTTGTCACCGTCACGAAACTGTTGGTTAACGTCAAACATACGTCAATTGTAATGAAATTGTAAGTTAGACATCATTTAAGTGACATTTAAATAGCGTCCTTATGTACATTTATTTTGATTTTTACCCTTATGTAAATAAATAAAATGCTTAAATACATAAAAAAACAACAATACTCGCGCTCATCACACAAATTTTTGCCCGTACCAGAGATTGAACCCGGGACAGCTAGCTTCGTCAGACAGGGTCACCTGCGACTAGACTACCTCGTCGTCAAAGAGTATGTCAGAGTATTTAAGCTATTATCCTAACTCACACAAATTAATGCACACACACAAACTTCTACATTTATAATACTAGTGTGATATGATGTTAATGTAAAGTCAGTAATTAATACCAAATACTATTTTAATCTGGCTGTCCCGTTAAACTTGTAATTAAACTAGCTTTGAATAGATAATTTTGTTCAAATTTCTGGAACACGGTTGTGCCTTTCGAAAATCATCAATATCTTGTTTGCCAATTTATGCAACACAAAAGAAATAGAATCGTAGGGGAAAAATAAATAAACTCTTGGTGATATACTACCTTCACAAATCCATTTATCAACAGAAACGCTGAAAATGATATCTTAAAGGGATAGGAATGAAGAATAGTGCCGCTCCTTCGATTTAGAATAGGACAGGATATTTTATTTCGACCAACGTAGGATTATTGTGTTAGAATACAGTACAAGGTATTACAATAAATTTTCGGAATTTTCGGTGTCCCTTGTTTTATAGATCATTTTTCATGGTATATATCGTTTCAAACGTCTTAGAGCGAGTTGTTTGATAAGTAGTTAACTCAACGAATTGTTACAATTCGAAAAGAAAATTTCCAATTTCACAATTATTTAAGCTCATTCGCACAAAATACAATTCAATACAAATGGCGAATTTAATGCCCCATGGAGCTCTTTACCAGTCAACTAGTATGTACGACATGGTCAAAGATTTAGCACTAAACAGGCAGTGCTTCTCGTATTGTCTAGAAAGGGGAATTCGACTTAATTAAAAACTAAAATGTCTGACGTGAGCCATTATTTCCAGATCCTTCCCATCTGTAGAAGGGACAGAAATTCGTATTTTTTGCGAACACTTCCCTTCGCCGGATCTATTTAAGGAGAGCTGAGATCCCGCAGGGACCAGTAATGGAGTCTGCCCCGAACTAGTGTAACGCTGAATCAAAAACAAGTTTGGCTTAAGTTTTTTTGGACTGCGATGTGATAAGAGAACTACAAAAAAGTTCGTCACATTATACGACGGTCTTATTTCGCCAGTTATACTGCTCTGACATTAGTCTATACCTTATTCTCGTTTAAACACGCAAAAAGGTAAAATTGACTTAAGATTTCAGTATCAAAGTCAGTTTGAGAATACCAATTTGTCACATCTTGATATTAAAAACTTCTTTAACCCGCCGAGCGCCATAAGTGCTTGGGCACATAACGATTTTTGCACTAAATGTACACACCCCCGTGCATACAACGCATCTGATACCTGACAGTTCGGATGTCTATAGTTCTAAGCAGAGCTCACACCTGTCATTTCAGTACAAATTGTAACCTTACCCAGTTACTTATAAACGTTGAATAAGCTTGGAATAGGTTATGCCATATTTTGTCCTTATCTGTAATTGTGACATTTGCATCTGACAGAAAGTGACAAAGCATGGCATAAACTATCCCAAGCTTATTCCACGTTTATAAGTAAGGGGGTTAGAGGTTGTAATTGTACTGCGATGACAGGTGTCAGGATGGACTTCTTAACTAGGCTATTAGTAGTAGTGTCGTGTAGAATGAACTCAATTTCCTGTATCTGTAAAAATGCATTCGTTCGATGTAATGTATCAAAACCATTATTTAGAGAAAATTTCACTATAGTTTGATAAATCAAAAATATCCTCCAATACTGATTACGTTGATGACGTACACATTTCATCTTTATATTAATTTTATAAACGACGACCTTAAAACCAATAAGAACAGTTTACAGCCAACACCAATAAAATCTGTGTAAAACCCAAGCACATTCAATAAGCGTATTAAATTTTATCACCGTAAATACCAGCTCAACCCGAAACCCAAAACCACAAAAGCGTAACTGCACTCCAACCCGCATTATACGGATCGTACGTGCTGTCTACGGCCGCGGTTGCCTCACGCGGGTTGACCTTTTTGAATCAATAATGAATCCAATTTCACCCTGCCCTTACTGAATTCGCAGTCTCATTTCGGACGAAGGTAAAAACATTTACGTGAATCATGGAACAGTTGGCCGTTGGTTCGTTAAAGAGATTTAGAATCTCGAATATATTATTGGTCGAGTGTGTTTTTAAAGTTGGCGACGCTTTGTTTGGGTTTTGAGGGATTTATACGGTTGTTAGCTCTTGAAAAGGATTGCATTTAGTGGAATCCATGTGGGTGGTTGTGACACATTTCATATTTTGTTATCTTAGTCAGACGTTTGTTCATTTTAATTAAAATAAATAAATATCATCAAGCTTACACAAATTGTCCTAGACCAATCTAAGCACTACACACTACGTTAACTACATAAGATGAACTTTAATCATTGTATATTTCAAAATTATTTATTTAACAAACAATCTAGCTTTTCATTTACGACATTCATTTAGGTCTGGGGTATTTTTCATCTAACGCATCAAAAGTTTAGAAAACATTAGAAAGGATAAATTAAAAGTCATTAAAATAAAAAGAGACGGAATAAGTTCGTTTCATTTGTTTTTATTTATTTATCTGTCAATAAAAGATGGAGATTCCTTTTATTAGTATCACAATTAATTAGTAATTACGGGTAACCGATACTGCAAGAAATGATTCTAACGATATTTCATTTTACTTTCGCTTGGTAAAATAAAAACGTGCTCAAAAAAAAGTAAGTAGTATTATTACAATCATCAGACTCAAGACCACATGTGAAACTGCATGAAAATTCTAAAATAAACACGTTTTCTCGGAGACAAAAGCAGTTTTGTGAGCTGAGGCGTGGCAAAATATTCGAAAGCAAGTGTCTTTTGTCTCGAGCAAAGGTTCGGAGAATCCTTTGAAGTTCTGTAGCACTTGCTGTTTTTATATGATTTAAAACAATATGCACTAGCGAAGTGTATTTTCAAAACGTGTTAAGTTCGAGCTGTAATCAAATTATTTTATTTTAACATTAAATATTTTTAATATTAAGTTTATTTTTCCCCGTGTGGTTGCCGGATTAGAATAGTGCCACTCGAAGTCTTCCCGTGGATGTCGTAAAAGCCGACTAAGGTAATAAAGGCGTGTAGTACTGTTAGGCGATGAGCTTGCAACCTGTCACTAATACACTGGTAAACATCTTCGCCTAAGTGTGCAAAATGTGGTTACAGAATTATCAAAAAGTTTTTATAGTTGTTGGAAATTCTGTAGCTCTGCCTACGCCACTCTGGGAATAAAGGCGTGAGTTTATGTATGTATGTAATATGTAAATATTTATTCATAAGGGACAATATTATTAGGCGCAATGATACTGCTCTGGGTGGTAAAAACACCTTTAGTTATATTTTTCTCCCTTATCTCATCACTAATACGACGTTAAGGCTGGGTGGCACCAGCCTTGGTCACAGGTAGGACTGGTGTCAGCTGTCATTTTCGATGTGGGTACACTTTGAACTACTACCCTATTTATGTATGACAATCGTTAAACGGCCGCACTCAGAGATTCAAACTGCGCTATTTTACGATAACGTTATAATTACACCGTTATTTTCGCGCTAGAACGTAATTAATAATTAACGTTACAAAACTCGGAGTCAGAGCGGTATTGATCATAATGATATACACTTCATAATATTTTCTAAAACGACGTATATAATAACGTACGTCACCTCTTTTGCTGCACTTAGCTTTGGTTCGTTCAATAGCGGGGTGGCCATCTTCGCCGCCCATCTAAAGCCGTGTACCTACTCACTAGCGAGCTGTAACTGTACCCGTAGCAGTTACAGTAACGAGCTTCTAGTGTAGAACAGGCTTGGGAGCCGCGTATACAGGGTGACTGTGGGGTCGTGTAGCAACAAAGTAAACTTAAACTCTCTACATCATTAGAAACATAACGCAGTAAATTTGAGAGCGTTAGGACAATTAGTTTGATTTTCTTGAGTAATTTTGTTTAGTACTGGATGTACGATGATGATATGATCCTGAATAAACAGTGGGGCTAGACAAGTTGCCATCGTTCACGAACGCTAGCGTTAGGTGATCACTGGCGACATGTGTTGTCATTGAAAAATGTATGGGATGACGTAAGTCACGTGATATATCACTCGTTACAACTGACACGCTGAAAAGTGATCACTATCACTCGATAGGTTTGACGACTACGGTCGATACGCGGTACTATTTTGACACAAAGGCTAGACAAGTTGCCCTTTTGACAGGTCGAATAGAACACGAGCACAATCACCATGTCGCACTGCTAGATCAAAACAGTATTAACTCAAAATCATGGCTAGTTTGGTTTTAAGTTCAAAGAAGTTGAATTAAAGTTGATTTTGACATGCATTGTATTTTGAGTTACTACTATTTTCATCTAGCAGTGCGATATAAACGTCGGTATCTAAGGGCGGTATCTATGGACGGCCGTAACGACCAAGAAACTGTCAACTGAGTCCGTGTCATCACTGTCATCATTGCTTCGCGGTCGCATAAAATTATATTGTTTGAACTTTGATTTCTTATTAAAAATGCTTCCGCTGAGACTTACATATACGCTGCTCACAACAGTACGAGCTTATCCAGGCGCCGACCCAGAGAAATCTCTCGTGCGAGCCTGGAGGCCGCGGACGGGATGCATGAAATGTTGTTCAGGAACATTTTACGTTAAGCAAGGTCTCATTTAGAGTTCTTTGCAGCCTTTTGCGTTCCCTGACTTCGTTGAGGAGATTGAAGGAGGTTCTCCTTGAACTGAAGGTAAGCATCATTTTGATTTTAACATGTATAAGTTGGTATGTGCATTATATAAACAATACCTACAATGAAACTTGTCAGTACCAATAAAGATATTTATTACGATTATTTCAGGTGCTGTGTGCTCTCAGCTTTCTGGCGACAAGGTCGGATCAGAGGATCACGGGGTATCCAACCAATTAACGCAACGGACCGCTGCTAGTAGATGCATCCGTCAAGTGGGGGATGCTCTCAACAACGACACAGTCTTGAAGAGGAGGATCGTCTTCCTACAATCGGATGAAGCTAGGTCTCGTATAAGACAAGAGTAAGTTATGACATATATTTAATGAAAGTATTGGATGTTTCATTCCCTGAATATGTGTAATGTTTTTTATTCACAAGGTCCCGCCCAAGGTTTAAATTAACCGAGGGAGCGTTTTTTCTTTTATTGAAAACTCTTTATATAACATATATATAGTAGTATGGTTTTCGGAAAAAAATAGTACTTAGTTACTTATAGCGAGGTCAAGTAAATATACTTAACCGATATCATACAATTTATTGATAAAATAACTTTTGTGTGTTTTAGGCAACAAAGAAAATCCTACAGACGGCTGGTTGACGATGCCGGATGTCCATATACTATTATCAACCCCTTGTCGCAGAATTACAAACTCCGGTGTTTCATTTTTACACGGAGCCTGCAGCCTGTATGGAAGGAGTATCTCAACTTCCATTCAATGTCTCAAAGGTCGCCCCCTAGGTTATATTGTAGTGCGGAGCAGTCCTTTTATAATTGGAGCCAAATCCAGGATGAGCCCTACTAATTAGAAGCAGGATTATACTTAATTGTTTGGTGAAATGAGTTTGAATTACTATTAATTTATTATGTTTAAAACCTCATCCAAAAAATGCTATGAATCAAAAAATTATTGATTTCAAGTATTAAACGTTCAAAACAAAATCGAAGTACATTATTTTAGTGAAGTTTCATTACTCGAAGTTACACTGATGGCCATATAATTAGGAACCGAACGCTTGCGTTTTTCTCGTAAGATATACTTAATACAATTATGACTTAAATTTTGACCACCAATCAAAAATTTCTTGACCAATTTTATTTTTAGTTTACACTTATCATTATATAATAATCTGTTTAAATGTATGTACAGTTTGTCGCTGCTAAAATCGAATATTTCATCAATTTCATGTTAAAAAACTTTGTATGGATACGTCAGCACTAAGTTTTTAAATCCCTTTAAAAAATATTCGTTTTTAATAGCGGTAAACTGTACAAAAATTTGAGGCTTACTTTATTAATTAACGATAAGTGTAACTAAAAATAAAATAGGTCTAGAACTTTTTGATTAGTTGTCAAAATTGAAAGTATATTTGTAGGCAATTATATGGGAAAAATGCAAAATAAGGGAAATGGTTGAATATTATGAGCAAAGTAAGTATTAGTTGTACCAATGCCAAATATGTAAAAACTGGCCAAAATTTTGGTCGCGTTAGGGCACTAGGACCTTTTAAAGATACTTCGAAAGTATATAACGCCATAACGTGACCAACATTTTTGACAGGTTTTGCATATTGGACATGAGTACAACTAGTACTTACTTTATTTACAGTATTCAGCCATTTCCCTTATCGTTTTGTTTTGGGAACGATACCACACGCATATAACGCGACCACTGTGCGCAGGCAGTCTGACAAATTTGTAGTCAGGTTCCTCTATTCCCACTAGTTCAGTTGTTTAGTTCAGTTGACTGAACAAGTGAGATTTTTTTACTCATTTGTTCAGTTGAAAATAAAATAAGTTATAACTGAACTAGTCAGATTTTTTTTCTCGTTTGTTCAGCTGAATAAAATTAATAACCGCTTAGTTCTACATCCATGTATGACTTCTTTGAACACGTAAAATGGTACTTTTTTGTTCTGTCTAGTCATACACCTACACGATGTGTACAAAACGAGTTGTTTAAAATGAGGTAGGTTTAGGTTATGTTAGTTTTGCAGCAGGCCCGGAGGGCCAAACCACTCAGAAATAGGAGCTCCGCCTGAGCGGAGCTCCGTCGACACTCTTATTTCAAATCAATCAGACAGTGTCGACGGAGCTCCGCTAACGCGGAGCTCCAGTTTCTGGGTGGTTTGGCCCTCCGGGCTTGCTGCAAAACTAATATAACCTAAACCTACCTAGTTTCTGGTTATGAAAATGGAAAAAAAGTCTTGTTTGATAACAGGTTAAGAAACAGTGAAAAAAAAACATTATTCATAACCAGTTATGAAATCTTACTTGTGAAAGTGGACGAAAGGAAATTGACGACTTCAAGCATATTTTTCTTGAAATGGGTGTCAAATTAACGCTCGTGACCGTACAGTCACCATCAAATATCGGAGTAGGCGTTCAAAAATACCCGCACTCAACTCAATTAATTAAGCAGTGTATGTAGAGTGTGTTGATATATTTTTGCACACTTTGTTTGCTGCGATGTGTTTAAAGTCGTACCTACTTTAGTTGCTTACACTTACTTCAACCGACCTACAACATCCGACATTATGGGAAAACGAGCATATTTGAAAGGTATTATAGGAATGAAGACAACATGAATTGATTATTTTACTGAGCAGAAATTATGGAAAAGTACATAATTGTATTAACGCAGACATCACAGGAACATCGGAGTGCACGGATCCAGTTAATCTGCATTGCAGTCCTTCTAGACAATGCATACTATGTGGTAAAATTGTTGGGTGAAGTGGCTGGAGACCGTGGTGTTGGTTTTTTTCTGAAATTAAAATAAAATGACTTATCATAATTTTTGTCATGAATATAAACTATAACTTTGTTTCTACATTTTTTTTACATTCAAGTCAAATATCCGTAAGGGCGCTAAAACACTGAGATATTGTTGGACAAAGGTTAAGAAAGGTTATGTACTCGCTGTCTCCAACAATAATATATTATCCAATATAGGGCTGAAACTATTGGACACGTCTAGAGGCAGAGAGCGTGTCAGATAATTTTGAGCGTAACGCAATGTGAAATATAAATTATTATTGGCGACTGTACTTATTCTCATTTAGTTTATATTGGTTTTGCAGACACTTTAGAGAGATCAAATAACTTATATGAATAAAAAGCAAATTATTTACATAGATTAAATGCTTAATCTTTGGCCAAAGTAGCTGGTCACCCGAAACGTCATTTAGGCATGAGGAAATTTCCTTAATGAATGAGTTATCTCACGCCTCCCCCAAAACATAAAGACTTGGCTAAAAGCAGACATATTTATGCCATTTCACTGGTTTGACTGATGCAGCCGCCGTTCTCAGTTTGACAGAGGAAGTTTGAAGTGGGACCTAGGCAGCGTATGCATGCAGGTAACGTCCGCCAGGTTAGGTAAAATACTGAAAATACGGAATAAAACTGTATACACACCATGATCTGCATTTGAGAATATCATTATAGGTATCCAGTGGACTTCATAAATATTTTCTTAGTTCCAATCACGTGTAGTCTAGGTCCCTGTAAATTAAAAATTAACTGTAGGTATATCTATATCACAAACACGCTCCTCTAGTTAATTTTATCGAGTACAGGCTTCTGTACTATTCTGCCCATGTCATTACGATTAGTACAGTACCGCAATTTTAGCAAATTTTAAGGTGTAGCTGAAAGAAAGTCAAACACAACTACACTAAATAAATAAAAAATCGTACATACATACATACATTAACCCTGAAAACATTACACTCCTTATTTTAGGCAGTCATGTAAAAATAGTTGGGTATGCCTTTGCGCCCCTGCTGCGCTTTCACGTGATTTGAACATAAACCTGTATCTGATCTTCATTATTGATTTAAATAGGGAAACTATTTAACAATGCCTGGGAGACGCGTTCATACAAAGGAAATAACTTTTCTTACATGTTACAAGAATTCATAACACATACATACACGTGCATTTACCTTAGAATAACACACAACACACAACACAATCACAATCTCATAACATTTTATAAAAAACCACATGTAAATAAATAATGTAACAAATACAACATAATACGTACCTAAATAATATGTTTATTTCCAATGCACATCTGCGACAGCGTCAACTTGACTTTTAAGGTCGAAAAGTATAGACAAATTTATAATTTTTAGAAAAAAAAACTAGACTGTCGAGCGAGGTTGTATCCATCGTGGGCATACACTTTGGCTAGATTTTTCATTTTTGACAACGCATGTCGACAGTGATCGCCTAACGCTAGCGTTACATTCGATGGCAACTTGTCTAGCCTATTTCGCCAAGTGACAGGTGATCACCAAAGTGATCGCCTAACGCTAGCGTTCGTGAACGATGGCAACTTGTCTAACCCCACAGTGGGGCTAGACAAGTTGTCATCGTTCACGAACGCTAGCGTTAGGTGATCACTGGCGACATGTGTTGTCATTGAAAAATGTATGGGAATGACGTAAGTCACGTGATATATCACTCGTTACAGCTGACATGCTGAAAACTGATTGTCTAGCCTATTTAATTTTGACAGCGCCAAGTGACAGGTGATCACCAAAGTGATCGCCTAACGCTAGCGTTCGTGAACGATGGCAACTTGTCTAGCCCCACAGATTGGGTTTATTATTTATTCAAATAAAAATCAAACTAATAAAATTATCCTAACGCTCTCAAATTTACTGCGTTATGTTTCTAATGATGTAGAGAGTTTAAGTTTACTTTGTTGCTACACGACCCTTTTCTTGAGTCATTTTGTTTAGTACTCGATGTACGATGATATCAGAAATTTAAGTGCAACAGTTACAGTTACAGCTCACTAGTGAGTACCCGGCTTTATATGCATCGTATGAGTCGCCAGCAGCGGCACAGTGCTTCAAAAGTACAAACTGGCAACAGCGCACAATTCATAACGTTATTCTGGATTTGGTTACAACGTTGATCTCTTTGTGATGTAGCATAACGTTTCGAAAAAATAACGAAAGTAACTGTGTAATAACGATATTTTTCATAGCGTTATAAAGGTTTACTCTACACTACACTGACGGTATCAACCCAGTCGCTCGGTAAGAACTCGCGTGTTTTATATTAGTATACCACTGAACTTTTTCTTTTTTTGAATCCGCTTTATTCCGTAATTACTAATTCTTAACGTTGAATTAGTTAGTTTTATCGCGTCAAGACCGGTTTTTTTGTCTATAATTATAATCTAATTGAAAGTTGTACATCTTCGTATTACATACATACATAAACTCACGTCTTTATTCCCAGAGTGGGGTAGGCAGAGCTACAGAATTACCAACAACTCTAAAAACTTGTTAATAATTCTGTAACCACATTTTGCACTTTTAGGCTAAGATGTTTACCAGTGTATTAGTGACAGGTTGCAAGCCCATCGCCTAACAGTACTATACGCCTTTATTCCCTTAGCCGTCTCTTACGACATCCACGGGAAGATATGGAGTATATTCGTATTACATTGATCATAAAATGATATTTCCCATGCTAGTTTTGCTTTGTTGTACTTAATATCTTTTATATTTCGTTTACTAACGTATTTAATAAGTTATACTATTAATTAAAATTTTATTAATGTCAGTTTACTGTTTGGAATCATCAACACGACTTTAGTTCTTAATAACCGACATAATGTCAATATTATTGTTAATAACAAACTTATTGGGCGAAAAAAGAAATAAAATGTCTAATAACAGTAAAATAAAACGATTCTAGGGCAGTATCACGTAACCGAGTCATTGACTTTTATGGAAAGGTCCGGCATTTACCAAAAACGTAATATTTAAGTATGTTAGTCTGGCTTACACTCGGTTTGGTCTCAGTTGCTTGTGACCTTATTGACATTAAACATGCAAAGGTTGTTAGTGAAGGTCGATCTGATTTAGTAGTTCATAAGTTTTTGAATAATCTTTAGATGTTATGGGATTCATTTTGAGTAGTTGTGTTAAGGCGTGATACACTGCTTTTTATATTAATGTTGTACTATCCTTTGTTCCAAGTAAAAAACAATGGAACGACAACATTTCTTTTCGAACCTTGACCTGCTCGAACTGGTTTTAAAGCTCGTAATTTTTACTGGTTAAATCGATTTTCTAAAAACCTGACTAGAAACCGTCTACTTATCTTATAAATGGGCCTTTTTGGACACTCTTCAAGACTTTAGGATCTTTTGTGCAATGACCCTCTTATACATCAGCTGTTCGAATGTGCAATGTATTTAAGTTAGATGTGTTCATTTTTAATTAATTGTATTAGTAAAAACAATGGTAAAACATTTAGGTTTGCTTAGGTTTGCTTGAACGCTAACTTTTTCCAGGAACAACCAAAGCTGCAAATGTAGGTGTCAAAATGTTGAAACTTATTCAGACGCTGCTCTGCCAGTTTGAGAGAATCAATAACCTTAAACAGAAGATATAGATAGATAGACTTTGTTAGTTTATGAATGTAAGCTGTTTGTTTTTTTTAATAAATAAAAGAAATAGATAAAAATCCTACATACAATAATTCAAACGATTTCAAACGTCGGGGTCGTGGTCTTTAATGGTTTTCAGAATTTTATTTTACCATTTTGTTACCGTGACTTATACGTTTATATTCATGCGAAATTACAGCTTTCTAGTACTAAGAGGCTTTGAGCTAGGCTGCGGACGACGGACCGACATAGCCAAACTATAAGGGTTCGTAGTGTGACTACGGAACCCTAAAAACCATCCAAATCTGTGCACTTTCTTAAGAGTTACGGTGCCACAGGCAGACATACACACACCCCTTCTCCCTCTTTTTGTGTCGGAGGTTAAAAAGACATTCGAAACAACTAAAAAGCAAAATTTGTTCGACGACACATCCCTAAAATTTGTGGCTGCATCCGTCGCTTCCAAGCAGAACATTGGCAACTTTACAAACATAAAGAAACCATTTAGTCGAACAATCATCTCGTAGTAATAGCAGCCAAGTTTCGCCGCACCATTCCGTTTCCATCTGATTTCTCCGTGATTTATACACAACCTTCTTTTGTTTATTAATACAATAAGAAAAGTTCACGCCGAGAGATAACGTCTGGAAATTTCGCTCAATTATTTAGAAAGGAAAATTATTAGTCTGAAATGTTTTGGAGTCACAGCCATACTTTGTAAGTTTTCTGCGAAACTTTTCATAGTAGATTTTATTTTAGTTCTTTTTAACAGTAAAATTTCGAAGTTCAATTAACTAAACTTCATTTTCGTATCTGTACCAAAAAATAATTGATGTGTCTATTTTTGTTTTCAAAAACAGTTGTAGGTACAGACAAAACAGTTTCTTGACGCGTGCTGGTAAAGGCTTGAATAATTGGGTGAATAAGCTGGATTTCGATATATTCAATTGTAAAATCCCTTCCGTCAGGCGAAGTTTGAAAGCGAAATGATTGTTGGTGTTGTTTGAGCATGTTTTGTACCAATACGTATGAGAACCTTTTGGCGATCTGCCTTTGGCTGGTGTGTGGCAGTAGTTTTAATTTTTCCTTTTATTTGCGCTAGTGTTTTTTGTCTAAGTGCGTGTAGCTTTGAAGTTTGTACTAAACTTTAAATTTGGTACTCTGTCACTACGTGTGAAATCCTGTAATTGGTTTTGTGCTTCCTATTCTTGTTTCATTTTTGTAACTGTTGGATTTCCCATCACTACATAGTATAAAACAAAGTCGCGTCCCGTAGTCTGTCCCTATGTATGCTTAGATCTTTAAACCTACGCAACGGATTTTGATGCGGTTTTTATTAATAGATAGAGTGTTTCAAGAGGAAGGTTTATATGTATAATAAATCCTGTTTCATGTACGGGTGTTACAGAAAACTCACATAAACCGACGCGAAGCGAGGGCGGGTCGCTAGTAAATAAATAAATAAATAAATAATGTTTATTTTAAAATATCCATTTCTCTGTCTGCCGTCTATTAGTTAATTTTGCATAGGCTCCAAAACGGCTCAACCAGTATTAGATAAAAATTTCACCAAGGGCCTGTTTCACAATCGATGAGTAAATTTATCTGTCATTTAAAGGTCGCTCTCATCCTTGGGTATTTTAAGTGTAAGAAAGAGAAAAGGATAAATTTATGATGTCAAATAATACTTTACTTGTCGATCGTGAAAAAGGGGGTAAATAAACAAGTAGTGTTATCTTGTTTTTTCTGTATTCTACATACATTAAATCTACAGTCAAGGGGTGTTTAGAGTTTCGCCTCCTAGTGTGGGTGGATGGTAGGAAACCGCGAGGACCTAAAAACCCGAACGGAATACTACCAACTACCACGGCACACCCCGGGCAACATTGCTGGTAGACTGGTCGCAGTTTCACTGTGCCCTCTTTACCAGCAATGGCTGAGAAATCTCTCGGCTCCATCGGGTTTGTAGGCGGCCCGATGGACTATCCAGCCTACCTGCGGTAGTCCTCCGCAGTTGAGCGCCGTGAGCGAGGATGCAGGAGTCCTGGGGGGTTGAGTCGAACGGAGTCGGGATAGTACTACCGGGAGACAACACGCCCCCTTTGGTCCGAATTTCTGGCAAAACGGTAGCCTTGTATGCTAGCCACTGCAAGGTAACGGACACGCGTCCGTACGGTCGAGGTGGGTACGGTTTCGCAGGCGAGATGTGTGGGGGCTCTCTGGGAGGGCGGGGTGTCGGCCATGCTGACGGGGCAAGGGCATGTGGAACACCTGGGGGGATCCGGATCGATCCACCCAGCCACATTGTCTGCAGCTCCCGATGTCGCGCATTGATACCCAACTCTGCACATCTATATCTCACAAGTAATCCTGGTGTCATTTTAAGACATCCCCGGTGCGGGCTCCGTGGAGGGTGGGAAACTTGTGAGATGAAATTAAAATCAACGGAATATGGAAAATCCAAGATCCGAAAACCCGAGAGTGCCGGAGGGGAAACCCAAAGGCGCTCAACAAGAGAGCGGTGCTCCGTTAGGCGTGCCAGTCTCTCCAAATCCAACAGGTGCGGGTAGTAGTGGCCAAGGGCCACACCACACACAAGCACCACACAGGGGTGGCGGTAGGGCGCAAGCCCCGCCAGCTACTCACATACACCAAACACAGCGGAAGGTAAGTGGCGCGAAAGTGACGCTACCTTCCTTCACACGTGGCTTCGAGGCATCGTCTTCGACCTCGAAGACCACAAGCACACACCCACGCGGGGGCGGTGCTAAGGCACCGCCACACACACACACGAAGTCTGCGAGGGGCAGAAAGTCTGCTGGGAAACCGGCGGGCTCAAAACCCCGAGCGTGGACCCAACACACCCAGCCCAGGCCACTACGCAAAGCCAGCCCGGAGATCGTCCCGCCTGCACCTGCGGAGAAATCCGCAGACGCGGGGCAGACACCGGCGCTGCTACCCACGCCCTCTGTAGCTTCCCAGCTGGATGCCAGCTGGAATTTTCCCGTGTTGTCCACGTGGGGAAGAAGGGAGAAAACCGCTGAGCGGGATGCCCCAGTACCCAGTGCGACCAACCTCGGGAAAAAGAAGCACAAAAACCAGAAGCAGCGCCGCAAGTACCGTAGGCTACTGGCGGAACAAGCTGCTGCTCCGGTGCCTGACCAACAACCAGGTGCTCCCGGAACGGAGACGGTGCGAGGCGTTGCTGGTGACCCTTGTCACCCGTCAACAAGCCGTGCCGCCCCCAAAGGGAAAGGAGCTGGCAACAGGGCCTCGGAGGGGAGCCCCGCGGTGGCTCGAGCCAATGCTAAGAGGGTGCGCCTGGACGAGACTCTGTCTCCGAGAGGCGAACCCAAAAAGCAGAGGATCGAGCCGTCGCCGGGAACCCCACGAGTAGCGTACGCGGACGCAGCGAAAGCGGACTTGATGGTTGCTGTCACATCAGCAGCCACGGGTCACCTCTCGGCTGAACTCGCTGACGAGGCCCTAAACCTCATCCAAGCCCGCGTGATGAGGGAAGCGGTCCAAAACCTGCAGAGCAGGGGCGGACCACAGTTTCAGGGAAAGCCGTTACACGTGAACGGCACCCTGAGGCTGTGGTGCGGGGACCAAGCAGCGGTATCCTGGCTCAAACAGTGCGTGGCTACCATCACCCTCTCCTCAGGAGACAAGCTGGTGGTGAAGCGCCAGAGCGAGATACCGCGCAGAGTACGCTGCGGCATTCTGCTCCCGGGTGTCTATGACGACTTCGGCGTAGTAGCGCACTCGCTCCGCTATCAGAACACCTGGGTGCAGATAGACCGGTGGCTTCTGCACAGCGCAGACAGGCAAGGTAGAGAAACCTTCGCCATTGTCAGCATACCGGAGACGGAGGTGCAGGCCATCCTGGACAGAGGGCGCCGGCTCGCATTTTTGTGTGGGTCGGTGTACCTGAAGTTTCAGGGGCCACGGGGGAAGTTCGTGGAGACTCCACCCCCAAGCACCAACGCCACAACATCAGGCTCACAGCCAGGACCAGAGCCGATGGACACGGCCACGGTGACCGGCACGGCCGACGACGCAGTCGTGGTCGCGCCCGGGTCCCAATCCCCGGCGCAAGGCGCCCCCTGCTCCGAGCACGACGAGGAAGAGCTCCTCCGTGACCCGTCGGAGAGCGGGGAGGAGTGCGCAAAGGGGTTGGGCTTGCTGGCCATCGGCGAGGGGGACGGCGGGGAGGGGTCATCGGGGATTCGCACCAATGACGGAACCCCCTTCTCCCGGCTGTAGCATCCTCCAAACAAACCTCCACCACAGCGAAACCGCGACGGCTCAGGTCCGGAAGTGGCTGGAGGCCAACAACACCGCCGTGGTCCTGATCCAGGAGCCGTGGATCAGGAAGGGGGCCATATGCGGGCTCCGAAACATTGGAGGTAAGCTCATAGTGCACACGGGACCGGATAACCCCCGGACCTGCATTTACACCACCAGGAATATACATGCCGAACCCTTAACCAGTTTCTGCTCTAGAGACCTGTGTGCCATCAAGGTGCGAGGGGCGCAAGACTCCAGCCTGCCGGAGGTGGTCCTGGCCTCGATCTACATGCCAGAGGCAGAAGATCCGCCGCCACACGAAATGACGAGGCTGGTGACCTACTGTGAGGAGTACAAGCTGCCGCTAATTGTGGCCACGGACTCCAACGCACACCACCCCCTCTGGGGCATGAAAAACGCCAACAACAGAGGTAAGCTACTTGTAGAATACCTAATGTCAACAAACCTTAACATCCTGAATACAGGCTCTGAACCCACATTCGTAAACAGACGTAGTAGCACAATCATTGACTTGACTTTAGCAACTGAAGAAACCTCACAGCACATCACGGGATGGCACGTTTCAAAGGAACTGTCGTGCTCAGACCATAGATGGATACGTTTCGATATTCAGGTAAATACAATCGCAGAAGCTCCTAGGAGGAACCCACGAAGAACCAACCGCTTGCAATACGCTGAGCGGCTGGAACTTACGTTGCCATCGGCGACTCCACTCCAACTAGAGAGCTGCGAAGCGATAGAAAACCAGGTAACTATCCTCACGGAGGCCATTGTAGCAAGTTATCAGCATGCCTGTCCTCTCTCTAACCCCCCGGCCAGCCGCAACAGCGAAGGTAAATGGTGGGGCCCTGAGCTGGAGAGGCTCAGGAAGAAGATGAGGCGACAACTGAACAGAGCAATGAACACAGGCGCAGACCACGACTGGGATAAGTACAAAACGACTAAGTCTAGGTACAAGAAACGCCTCAGGTACAGGAGTACGAGCTCATGGCGTAACTTCTGCAACAACATAGAAGCATGTTCACAGGCCAATAGGGTAAGGAAGGTTCTCTCCAACCAGACCACGCACACCATGGGTTCCTTACGCAAGCCAGACAACACACTCACCAGCTCGTCAGAGGAGGCAGAACGGGTCCTCGTAGAAACGCACTTCCCTGACTGCGTGATATCACAGTCGACCAGCTGGACGAGCGAAGAAGCCCCCCCTACCACGGTAGACTGGGTACGGGCACACGAGGTAATCAACCCCCATAAAGTTAAATGGGCAATTAACAGCTTTGACTCCTTCAAATCACCAGGTCTGGACGAGGTCTTTCCAGCACTTCTGAAGTGGGGTGGCGAAAGACTAACTCGGACTCTTGCCGAGATCCTAACTGCTTGCCTAGCACACAGGTATGTGCCCAGGCGGTGGAGGGAGGTCAAAGTCATTTTCATACCGAAACCAGGTAAGAGCGACTACTCAGACCCCAGATCCTACAGACCCATCAGCCTAACCTCGTTCTTATTAAAGACCCTGGAAAGGCTATGCGACAGGAATCTGCGGGAGAGCTGCCTGGTCAACACACCAATGCACCCAAACCAACATGCCTACAGCCAAGGTAAATCTACAGACTCAGCCCTACATGCAGTAGTAAGCAAGGTAGAGGAAGCCATCAAGAACAGATCAATGTGCCTAGGCGTCTTCATAGATATTGAGGGGGCCTTCGACAAGACCAACTTCAGCAGCATAACAACCGCGCTAGTCAGGCACGGGGCGAACCCGACCCTGGTTAAATGGATAGGTAATATGCTTAGCAAAAGGGTCATCAGACTCAATGCAAACAACAACCAACTAGCAATGGTGGCAAAGGGCTGTCCCCAGGGCGGCGTTCTCTCCCCGCTACTATGGAACATAGTTGTGAACGAGTTGATCGCCGAACTAAACGACAGTCGCTACTACGCGGTAGGTTACGCGGACGACATAGCGATACTCACAACCGGCAACGTCACCAGCACGGTCTGCGACGTCACCCGCGCAGCTCTAAGTATCGTAGAACGCTGGTGCTCAACCAACAAACTATCTGTCAACCCAAAGAAAACGGAGATGGTATTGTTCACTAACAAACGCAGCCTGGGCAACTACCAACTCCCCAAGTTGTTTGGAACAGAACTCCAGCTATCGAATGAGGTAAAGTATCTAGGAGTCGTACTTGACAGCAAATTGAACTGGAGCAACCACCTGAACAGCAAGATAGACAAAGCAACAATCGCTTTCTGGCAGTGTCGCAGGATGGTAGGTAAAACATGGGGTCTACACCCCAAGATCATCCTATGGCTCTACACGTCAGTGATACGACCAATCATTGCCTATGGTGCGGTAGTCTGGTGGCCACGCACCAGACTGTCCACTGTGGAATCAAAACTACAACGACTCCAGAGACTAGCCGGCATGGCAGCCACCGGATGCATGCGGACTACGCCCACAGCATCCCTGGAAGCCATACTCGACCTCCCGCCACTGCACCTCTTCATCCAGCAGGAGGCGGCGGCAACAGCGGTACGTCTTAGGAATTTGCACCTGTGGAAACCTGCCAGGGTACCACACACCGAAATACTCTATGAAGCGGTTAACGAGGAGCCACTCATAGAGGCGGCTACCGACAGAATACCGAAACAGTTTATCTTCGACAAGAAGTACAAAATTCAACTGTATGAAGATCCGTGGGAAGGCCTCAATCCCAGGGAAGTAAGGATCTTCACAGACGGATCCAAGACAAAGTCTGGATCCGGAGCAGGTACTTTTTCAGAAGATCTAAACATACATATCTCAACGCCATTAGGAGCCCATACCACAGTCTTCCAGGCAGAATGCGTGGGCATCATTATGGCTACAATAGCGATTGAGCAAAGGAAGGTAAAGGATCTCCCCATCCGTATACTCTCCGACAGCCGATCAGTTCTCCAAGCCTTACAGTGCTATACAGTAACGTCAGGGCTAATATACGAATGTCACAACGCCCTCTCTAAGGTATGTAACCTAAACCCCATCACCCTACAGTGGATAAAGGGACATAGCAACTCACGCGGTAACGACGCGGCTGATGTACTCGCGAGAAGGGGCTCAGAAATGGAACTGATAGGTCCTGAACCGTTTCTGCCCCTGCCGACCAGCTGGCTGCGGAACAAACTGCGGCGAATCACCAAGGTAAAGCACCAGCACCACTGGAGCAACCTAGACACCTGCAGGCAGAGTAAGGAAGCTCTTCCGATAATCAATCCCGGATTGTCGCGTAAGCTACGATTACTCAAAAGGGCCCAACTCCGGTTGTTAACTGGAGCCATAACTGGCCATGCCTTGTTTAACAAACACTTGTTCACATTAGGTGTTACAGACAGCCCCCTGTGCAGAGCTTGTATGACGGCGGAGGAAACCGCAGCCCACGTCATCATGGAATGTCCAGAGGTGGCAACATACCGGGCACGTCACCTCGGAACACCGAGGTCGCTACCAGAGGCCGTCGGCAACATCAAGGGTCTGCTAGGCTTTCTGGTTGAACTGGGCTGGCAAGAGTAGTGCCAGTAACCCAGTACGCAAAAAAGGCGCATTTGTTAAGTCGTCGAGTTGCGGAAATTAGCCCGCTACAACCTATAACCTATAACCTATCTACAGTCAATTTGAGATATGAAACAAAAGCAAAGAAAGAGCGGCGTCGCTATTGCCCAACGTACTCGCGATCTCGATTGGCTTCAAAGCGGAACAATTGTTTTCATTTTGTATGCAGACAAGCCTTCGATTTTCAAAATTAAAACAATTGCGATTGCGAGAGCGTTAAACAATAGCCCCTCAGGTCCTGAGTTTGTAATACAAAGATGGATTATCTATACTTAAACTACAAGCGAACATGTAACAGTAGGTACTAGTTAGACAAGTTGCATTCTTGGCACGTAATCACTATTGAAAATGTATAGGATCAATGCAATACCTATTGTAAGTTTTTGAAAATCTTAGGCGTTATGCGCTTTATCTATGGCACCAGGGAGTAGATTACCAGGACATAGTAAAGCAGTTCAGTACAGGTTGAGAGAAAGGAACAGAGCTGTATAACTGATATAGCTCTGTCCTTTTTTCTCATCCTAAACTGAACCGCTTTATGTCATACTAGCTTCTGCCCGCGACTTCGTCCGCGTTGACTTCAATTATCGTTATTCCCTTGAAAAGTTTTAAAATTTTCAAGATTATAAGTAGCCTATTATGTGTTAATCCAGTGTATGAACTATCTCCATTCCAAATTTCATCCAAATCCGTTCAGCCGTTGCAGCGTGAACACACACAAACTTTCACAATTACAATATTAGTAGGATTAGTAGGATGCCACGTTAACCCCTTGAACTCTCAGATTTATTTTCCCCTTTATATCCCAAACAGTTATGAACCCGGTCAAATCAATGTGACAGCGTCACCCATTCTCACTTTCCGTGTTTATAATTTAAAACACGTTTAGAGTTGTCCGTGCACTCGTAGTGAGTTTGTTCATTAGCTACGCGAATAAGTCGCGAAGTTTCGCTAACTTGATTACAGCCAAGTCAGGAATTAGCGCGTTTGCCGAAACGTTCGCTCGTTGGCTTCTCTCGCTTGCAAGCTTCTTCCGCTTGGCTCTCGTTCAGTACCCTTACCATGAGTTACCATTACCGAACTCGCTAGCGAGTTGAATGCTCTATCCTTCGCACACCTCGCAGTATTCTTGTAGAGTGCAAGGGACAGAGTTTTGGATTCGCTACCGAGTACGGTAGTTGTAACTCATGGTAAGGGTACAGGGCTAGGAAACTTTACGACATAGCATTTTGTCGGATTAGTTCGTATTTATTTTATATCTGTTTCACTTAGAGCCTATAATTCTACTGGATAAGACCATTATTGCCTTTGAATGTTATAGTATTGTCAACGTTTCGTATTGACAGTGACAGAGCGGCTGAGTTTAAAAAAAATTATAGCACGCCAAAAGCAATATGGCTTGAGCAGTACAATGTGGGCCTAGAAACTTTAAATAATATGAGATAAATAAATCAAGATCAATAATAGTAAAGTATACACGATGTAACTAGTATGAGCAAATTTTCGGCAATTTTCAGCCAATCATCAATTATTATTGTGTTTCTTTCTATAAATGGCCGTAACAAGGTCCTTGTGTGTGGTTCAGTTTGAAATTTGTTTCAGGTATAAATAAAATAAATTAACTTAATTATAGCTACCAGGCCAGGCCAGGCTTCATAATTTTCTATGTTTTGACCATCTCTGTTATTCAACTATAGTGTTTCAAAAAAGATTTACAGATAAAACCAGTACTGCACATTACAACAATTTCATGTGAAGAATCAGCGCGTTAGCCGAAACGTTCGCCCGTTTCTCTGTAATAGCTTAATCCGCTTGTACACTTTTTTATACGAATTTTAAGAGGATTGGGAGGCAACGCTTTGTCGAGTAGCTGTCAAAAAAAATCATACAACATATTCAAAAACGCCAAAAATCGGACTAAACTTAGTATGAGAGAAACGCTACCGCATTCTGTAGGGTTTTTTAGATTCACAATCTTCTTAACGAGAAAACTTTAAAGCAATATTTCTTTCTCCTTAAAAACATTTTTAAACAACGTTTTGTAATTAATAACACCGTTTTATGCATAGGTACTAAAATCATAGGAAAATATGAAAATCAGTTAGACCTGCCCCCTATTTCACCATCTTGATAATGACTCGTGACAGGTGACAATTCGATGTACATTGCAAAGTTCACACGCTGATACATCACTGGGTTTCATATAAGCTGCGCCATGTATACTGAAATGTCACCTGTCACCTTTCATTGTCGATTTGGGGAAAAAGGGGGCTGGATAGACTTAACCGCGTGGAGCTAACCTCACGTGCTTCTGTTTAGTCCATTGGAGAAAATTCTCTTTCACCGAACAATTGTCTTCGCGTGTGATATCCACGGACTTATTGCTCTAATAAGTCCATGGGAGTGTCTATAAATAACTTGACATTGGCGAAATACACCTTAACAGGAGTGAAAGCTGTTAAATAAAATTTTAATAAAAGGGGGCTGGATGTCAAATTACGCTTTGGCTAAAATAGCATTACAATTAGTAGCACATAAAAATAGCAGTACCTATTAAGACTATTCACACTCGGGTGGCAAGAAGAACGTTCCGTTTACGACGTTCTAGCTCCGGATGTCTGTATTTCAAATTACTTCGTCTTATTTGCTTATTTAAATTACACTATGATAGCGCACTAAGACTTAGTGCTTTACTACATGTTTATTATCAGCTTTACTTGACAGGTGATTGTCTTAAACCTTTCACTTTTGTTTATCTATTTAAATACTTTATTGCACGAATTTAAAAATAATGCCAAAAAGCGCATTTAACGTTAACAAAATAAAACTGGATGTAAAAAAGAGTGGTGCAAAGTTGATCGCTTGGTTAGTTGGAAGGGCAGACGGAGTGTTGTTATCACTTATATTTGTTTTGTTTTATGGCACTGTTAGAAAAACAGTAATACCTAACTCAAAATATGACTGTATTAAAATCAACTTTAATACAACTTATAATGTACTTGAAACAAAACTAGCAAGGATTTTGAGATGATGCTGCAAAAAACGACGCAACGATATCGACTATCTGTTATCCTTTTTTTTCATGGTAGCCCCTACCATGAGAAAAAAGGATAACAGATAGTGGATATCGTTTTTTTGTTTCATTCAGTTTCAATAGAAAATTTATTCAATTGCAACAGGAATAAGATGTGGATTATAAGTTCTAGGTTACGGAATATAGTTCAACTAGTACCGTCGAAAAAAGCAATACCTAACCTTTTATAAAAGCAAGTAAATAAGTTATTCCGGCTTGTATTTTACCACATTTCTACGAGTATTATTAGGTACGGAGCGCGTCTCCAGTAAAACTACGTGAAAGAAATGTAATTTTCTCTCAAGTTATCGTCCACTGATTTTCCCAATTTGTCCCAATATTTTACGTGTTGAATGGACTCGTTACCCATGAAATTCGTTTGGCGCCAAAACTATTGGCAATTATTGTACAAATCCACAACTTGAATTGGTCAAATTAGTTTTGACATCCGCAAATGGTTTTCCAGACCCTGAATACGCCGAGATAATGGTTTTTACAGAAGAACCTAAGGTATGTAACGTGGCTGTGCCTTTACTTTAGTAGGTATAATAAAGTTATTCAAATTCAAATTTATTTATTTGTCAAAACATAAGTGAAAAATTACAAGTCGTTTAAAAATAATATCGTATCAATATGTTTTTCCCCTAGGTGTACAAATATTAATGTTGCTTTTTTTTAGTTACAGTAATAAAAAATAATACAATTAAAAATTAAAACTAAACATATTTAAATTAAAATAAGATTAACTTGGCCCTGTCATCCCGGCTTATAGACTCCTCTGGAGATCCTAGAGCTGGTGCATACCTCTCCCAATGGATTGGGCTAGTTATCCAGAGAGGTAATGCAGCCAGTGTCATAGGGACCATGCCGCGAGCGGACCCGCTAGAGGGGGTGTTCTTTTTATAGTGGTGATTATTATTTATATCTTTAATATTTTAGTAGCTTAATGTTGCTTATGCAGTAAATACACAAATTTAAACCTAGTTTCATGCAAACATGCATGCATTAATAATTCAATACTTAACTACTTAGTTACTACGGTATGAATAATTTAGTTATAGGGTATATGTTGATTGGGCTTTATCTGTTTAAATGTTAAAATCATTATTCATTATTATTTATTTGTATAACAAACCTTAAGATACATATAATTTTATGATAAGGAGAAAGCCAACGATCAGATCCTACTTACTATCAGGGGGCCTATTATGGCTGCGGTTATCGCGTGATAAGTTTTGGATCAGGCATCCGTCACCTTCTGACACATAAATAAGTACACATGTCAAAAAGTGACGGATGCTTTATCCACATTTGACACGCGATATAGACGCAGCTATACTAGGCCCGCAGGTGGCCTGTGCTCCTTGCCTTAAACAAATCTATACACACAGTATTGGCTACAGAGTTAAAAACAATACGATAATATGTCAAAAGCAATTAAGTTTTACCGAATACAATAGAGCCTTTGGTAACTAACATTATCGCGTATCTCTATTCATTTCATTAACACGAGAATATCAGACAAGCCTTCTTCGGCCTTTTATAAATATTTTAAACGAAACCTTTACAAAGAATATACGAAGATTATTTTCTCAACTTCAGAAAACTTTTTTCAATCAAAAAATCCGGTTTGATGAATTTGATTAATGAACCAGAAAAATAACGTCGCGACGAAGTCCGTAAAATTGGGCAAAAAACGTGGAAATAAGTTATAATGGATGTTAGTAACAAGTTTGTTTAGCACAGACGAAACAAGCGAGGATGATCCAGAGGAATCAACATTTTTAAAAAATCGTTAAAGTAGTATATTTTTTAGATTGAAATATCAAGTGAGGCATCGATAGCTAGTTCTACGATCCGATTATGATCAAAATCTAGCCAGTATCTTAAATGAAAACACTAATCTCGACAAAGGCCCGTATTAATAAACTAATCTCAAATCTAATGCTCGTCTAGAGATGCGTCAAAAATGACAGTGTTCTATGGTTTGACGTTTACTTTGACGTATTTTGTAACGGGCATCTCAGCCAAGATGAGTTTATTAATACAGCCTTAGGAAGACGTGATTGGTTCTTAAGATAGAGGTGGCTAAAGTGTTAATACGTACCTACTTAAAGTTATGTCTAATAGGTACTTGTTGTTTTTTTGAGATATTTATAGATGTTTGTTGTAATGGCGTTGAAACCCTACTCTGATTTGAGCTAACATAAGTTTCAAAAATCTACACCGAGGAAAGACTTAGGGTTTCCCCAGACCCATCGACTTGCATTTGGCTAAAACTGGTCAAAAATGCTTTACGTCAATGAAATAAGTGCGAAAATGATGTCGTTCCTTTTGCAACGCCGAATCGAGCCAAGCCGAGCTGAATGACGCCTTTATCAAAACCTTTTCTTACCGGCTCAAGCCGATTCCACGTCGATAGGTCTGGGGAGACCCTAAATAGTCATTTAGTGGTTCTGAGTGCGACCATGTGACCTCTAATCACCCTCTAGTGGTTAAATAATTATCTTGAATTAATTATTACAGACAACGTGGACGAAGGTGGACCGACGTCGGAGAGTTTGCGGGAAACCGAACAATGCAAGCGGTGCAGGACAATTCCTTGTGGCAAACCTTGGGAGTGAGCTATAAGCCGTAGATGTCTTTGAAATGATGATGATGATCCATAGCAGTGTTATACTCGTAACTGTTGATCATAGTTCCCAAATAGGAGCGATATTTGAACTTTGAGCAGGAGGCAGTGGACTTGTATAGACTGATGCTGATAGTTTATTTATTTATTTAAATCTTTATTGGAAAATTTGCTTAAAACATGAGCTAAAACCGTTTCCACTACTGTAAAAGAAACAGAGTTGCTCAGAGTAAACTAAAGTAAAGTACAATTGATTGACACAGTAGGGACATAACCTAATATAAGTCATAAGAACAAATAATTTCAGTCTTATAATTAGTGACATAATGCTTCATTTTAGGTTGTGTCGCTACTCACCCCTTAATCCCTACTCACCCCGTTTTACGGCAATCCAAATTATGTTTTAATTCAAAGTGTGTTGGTCTAGTATGCATGTTAGGATAAACTGCTGAACTATTTTTTTTTCAAATCAATTCCTGGTAAACAACAAATTAATCCCAGAAAAACTTTCCAAACAAAAATGGCGAAATAACAGTTTTACTCGTACAATATCGCTGGCTAAAGCTAGTAACTATAGGATATCATTTCTAACCGCCATTTATGTCACTCTCTGAAAAGTAAACAAACCTTTATTTTATAAAAGGAAGTTGAATGAAAGCCGAGGCAGCGCATCCTGGAGAAACGACGGATGCGTACAAGTGCAAACAAAACGATTTTATCGAGAAACGCAATTACATAACCATTGGGAAGAGATACGTATCGGTTTTCTGCCCTACTTGTAGGTTTTCCTTCAGTACAAGAGGTGCAAGGGAGACTTTATTTACCAGAGGGGCTATTTGCTTAACGCACTCGCAATCGCAATTACTTACTTTAATTTTGAAAATCGATGGCTTGTCTGCATACAAAATTAAAACAATTGTTCCCCTTTGAAGCCAATTCAGATTGCGAGTGCTAGTCCAAATATAAATTCGTTTTTTTCTAATTACGAATGCAATGTTTTTGTTTTGTTTATTATTATAGATACATAAATCAAACCTAGCCTAATCAACGTATTTCAATTAATCGAATTATGCATTTAACGTTAAATAGCTCAAGCTTAACCTGGTATTTGAAAAAAATAAAATTCGGACAAATTACTGTACGGAATAAAGTATTTGTATAGTATTTGGGTGTTCCCCATTAATAATTTACGACAGTAAGAGACCCGATTTTTTTTACATGTACTCGTACTTATTTACGTGTCAAAAGGTGACGGATGCCTTATCCACACTTCGTCACGCGATATATACACTGAAAAACCGAATGGATTGATTTCACTACATTTTAGGACCTACCCATGAGTTTCGTTGAACTAACACCTAAGCTTAGTAAAAACCACACATTGAAAAGGTTGCTTCAACCTTTTTCCTGGTTAACTCAACCAAACTCACGTGTAAGTCCTATTTTAACCATAAAACAGTAAAATCAACCCATTTGATTTTTCAGCGTAGGCAGCCTTGTTAGTCCCCTACATACATACATACATAAACTCACGCCTTTATTCCCAGAGTGGGGTAGGCAGAGCTACAGAATTACCAACAACTCTAAAAAAATTGTTGATAATTCTGTAACCACATTTTGCACACTTAGGCTAAGATGTTTACCAGTGTATTAGTGACAGGTTGCAAGCCCATCGCCTAACAATACCATACGCCTTTATTCCCTTAGCCGTCTCTTACGACATCCACGGGAAGATATGGAGTGGCACTATTCTAACCCGGCAACCACACGGGTCCCCTAGACATGAAAAACTAGAATTATGAGAAAATTGAAAATAAATCTTTTCCTATTTTAGTTGAGCATTCATCGGGGAACATGACAGCGTCGACCGCGTCACGTGCGAAGCTGGCGCCGCGTGACTGGCTGTGCGTCAGCCCGAGCGCGTGCAGCGTCGCGTGCGCAACCTCTGCGCGGTTCCGGCAAATGGGGGTTATTAACACCACCTGGAAAAATAACATCAATCAAATTAACATCATTGTTTAACCCCTGGAAAACAATATACGGCTTTTTACAATCTTCTTTTAAATTACCTGATTGCCGTGACGAAAGTAAGGCAAACGTAACTTCGGTGCCGAGTCCCTGTCACTCGTCATACAAGACAAAATCGAGAGAAAGGGATGCAGCTTCGATTTTCAAAGTAGGGTTTCTGTGCATGGTTCGTCTGAATTTCAATTAAAATCTTACTCTAACGCAAGATGCACCTGTTATGTCGGTGTGCGGGTTATGTTAAGTCTGCAATAGCGTAGAGATACAATCAAGGAATTTAATTCCTAGCCCACTTTGGACTATGTCAAAGTGACGTAATGAATCAAAACGTAAGAGATATCTTATGACTTTATTTACAGTGTCAATTCGACGTAGTTCAAAGTGGACTAGGCATTAAATTCCGTGACTGTACCCTATCTTAGTCCATATCTCCAGTGACCTTATTTTAAGACAGGGGGTTCAATTTGCTGTGACTATGAAACTACGCATGCGTCCTTTTTATTTAGGACAGTATACAATACGCTCAAAATCAATCACAAGTTGGTTTAAAGGGATAAGTTCGCCTTTGTACATATTTTTATATTAATTGTATTGTTCTGGTTTTTCTTTTGTACAATAAGGTGTTTACATACATACATATATACATATACAATAGCTCTCAAAGCTCACTACCTGCGTTATTATTAATTAAGACTACTGAAACACAACATGGGATGCGTCAATCGCAGTGAATGCCTATAATCATTTAGCCTACGTGTATTATTGGCTTTGAAGCATTCAAACTGGCATGAATAACTTTAATTCAAAACGTCAATCATAATGAGTTCTTTGAATATGGGCTTCATAATGAAACTTTGGGTTTGTATTAGCGCTGAAACTAACCCCATATGCTTATAATTAGTTCATAAGAAAAAAATCTCTTTACCCTTAATCAAATATTGGGAAACTATTTCTTACTTAATTTTATAGTTTTCATTAATTTTTCTGTCTTTTGTTGGTGTCTTAATAACGTTTCTATTCCTTTATCTTTTTAAAATTGTTCCGTTTGATTAAGGGTTAATCGAACAATTGGGATTGTTCATATTTTTACAATTAATCAAATTAGAAAATAATTTAGAGGAATAGGGTTTAAAATCTGTTCTGCACTATTAAGTTTTCGATATAATATTGGTCTATTTCGGATATTTCGACGAAAGTATCCTTTATTTGACTTTCGTTTTCAGCTTGAAGCCCTCCTAGGTGTATCTTACGAGTTAAGCGAAAACCGCTTGAAAAAGTATGTTTTAATACAGTACTACACTCACTTGTTAGGGTTCCGTAGTCAAACTACGAACCCTTATAGTTTCACCATGTTCGTCCGTTTGTCTGTCCGTCCGTGCGTCCGCAGCCTAGCTCAAAGGCTCTTAGTACTAGAAAGCCTTAGTACGGGTAAAATAAAAAGTTGAAAAAAAATGTTTTTAGTGTACCTCCGCTACACGTAACGTGGGGATGTTTTTTTTTTCATCTAAGTACCCCATAGTGTAAATGTCGTTGGATAGGTGTTTGTCGTATCGGCTTTGGAAACAAACACTGAGCATGGCCTGACATGCTCTTGCCCGGGTTTATCATTAGATATCGATTTATTGTTACAATTTACTAGAAAATGCCATCCCATATTCAAAATATTCATGTCATCCATAAAATGTTTACTAAATAAATAAAGGTATAAAAGAAACCTATCGGATCAAATAAATAATTAATCAAAATTGGTCTCTAAAAATTACCTATTCTTTCGAATTAGAATGTAAAAACCATAAAATATTTTTTTGGTCTATCTCAAATTGTCCCCGCGTTCCATCCACAGATTTATTAGTCTAATAATTAGTGATTCTCCAAAACACGACAATGGCGAAATACACCTGGTTAAAGCAAAGAATGAAAGGCATTAATAAAGAAAAAAAGATATACTTATCTTTTAAAACCGATTTTCTCATTAAGCATTACTTCTTTGTTAAAGATCAGTTGGACACAGAAGGTGACGAATCAAGAAGTCCTGCTTCGTGTCAACAAGAAGGGATGTCTTTGGGATAACATCCGCCGAAGAAAGGTGGCATATCTTGGCCATGTACTACGGCATGACATGACAGATACAACCTCTTACAACTGATACATACATACATACATACATAAACTCACGCCTTTATTCCCAGAGTGGGGTAGGCAGAGCTACAAAATTACCAACAACTCTAAAAACTTGTTGATAATTCTGTAACAACACTTTGCACACTTAGGCTAAGATGATAGCAACTGATAATGATGGGAAAGGTCGCTGGCAAAAGACATGAAGGCCGCCGGAAGAAATCATGGCTGAGGAATCTACGGGAGTGGACTGGTGTCACGAGTGCTGCCCATCTGTTTTGCCTCGCGAGAGACAGAGAAAAGTATTCGGAGCTGACTGCCAACCTTCGCTAGTCGGAAGGCCACGTGAAGAAGACGAAGAAGAATCTCGAGGTAAGCCTTATTCCAGTTTGGTAAAATCGATGGTAAGTTAAATCACTTACCCGACGTTTAGCCCGTTCGTCAAAAAAAGCAGCGCAGCAATCTTCAAGAACAGCGGAAAATGTGAAGTAAAGGTACGTCCTGTTAGCATGAGAAGTGTCCGATGTTGCCATAAAGATGGGGTCTTCTTCACGGAAAGTTAAACAGGCATAACTTTCTAGAAATTTCAAACCTTTATGCACCATGCCTATTAGGCGCTTGAGGTCTGAAATGGGAAATGGTTCCAGTTTTGGCTGAGGTACGTAGGGAATGCCAAAAACCGGTTATAACCGGTTTTAACCGGTTACTTTCATATAAAAACGGTAAATAACCGGGTCGGTATTATAAGTAGATGTACTTAAGTGTTTTGTCACTTCAACGTCATGTTTGGACTGCTGCACTAATCTATCAAACGCCTTAAAGCGACAAGGTACAGTCTGAGAGCACTTGGAAGATGCTTCGGTTTTGTACTTGTCTCACTCGCTCGATAAGAGCATATGGGAGCGAGTGAGAGACAAGTACCAACCCGTAGCACTTTCTAAGAGCTATCGCAGTGTACACAAGTATGCAGCTACTTAATTTTTTTAAAGATCAAAATCAACAAATGTAAGGTTTAATTGTACCTAATATATTACAACAACAACAGAGTTAAATTACATAGGAACAGTTTTACAAAGAACGTACCATACATACATAGTCGTCACCTTGAAATATAAAATTTGTTCTAAAGTATAAACATTAAAGTGGCCATTTCTTTACTTTTAAACCTTTAAAATACCCTCTGGTACTTAAGCTGTCAATAAAGCTTAAATTATGATAGATCACTAAGGTTCAGGACCCTTACCATGAATTACAATTACCGTACTCGTTAGCGAGTCGAATGCTTTGTCCCTCGCACTCTATAAGAAAACTGTGAGGGATAGAGCATTAGAGTCCAGTATTTGTAACTCATGGTAAGGGTACTGAACCGTTTTATATTACGTAAACTAATATTTGAAGAGGTATCGGTCTCTATTTTTACTAGCATGATTGGATTTTAGGGTTTTGTACCGAAAAGGTGCCAATGGGACCCTGTCACTAAGCTCGCGGTCTCAGTTTGTCTGTTTGCCTTTAATCAGGAGATGTGTCTATTAAACCTTTTTTTTATAATGTGTGTACTTCTATTGCCGCTAAAATAACTAATAGATATCAAAAAATAAAGGGGGCCATATACTAAACTTGATAATATTAATAAACATAGTAATTTAGCCGGTTTAAAAAAACCATGTTGCAAAGAAAACGACCTCTTTCGATTTTTTCAATTAATTTACACATACTGTAACTAAATGAGAATGAATGCTAGGAAATGAACTAACATTATTTGTATTTAATTATTATTTCTCTTCGTTACATGTATTTTCTTTATTTCGTAGCTTCAAAAGTCATTTAATTATATTATACTTAAATAACTTAATTTAACGTCAGTGCTCATTTTCTTTGTCACAGGGTTCATCATGTTCAAAGATCGATTTTCAATGTGGCTTTCGATATTAATACGTAGCAATACCTAAACATTGAGCAAAAAATAATCTGAATCTGAACTTTTAATCAAATAGGCCCGCTGGTTAGTCAGTTTATTTATTACTAGCTGTTTCCCGCGACTCCGTCCGCGCAGAAAAATAAAACGTAGCCTTTGTTCATCAGCGATAATGTAAGATTCTAATGGTGAAACAATCAAATTTTTCCTCTTTATAATATTAGTGTAGTAGATAGTTACCATAGTCTACTTTTCTATTGTTAAGTAATAATTTTGTATTTTATTTATTTCTTCTTTTTAAGTGGTTCCTGTGTTGAATGTAAACCGACTCACTGGGTCCCAAGATACAGGCTCAGCCTAGTTTGGGGTCCGCAAGATATCGTACCTTTTTGTAAACAGTGTATTTAGTGGTTCCTGTGTTGAATGTAAACCGACTCACTGGGTCCCAAGATACAGGCTCAGCCTAGTTTGGGGTCCGCAAGATATCGTACCTTTTTGTGAACAGTGTATTTTTTGTTAATAAGTTATTCTTTTTCTTCTTATTCTTAGTATAGATTATGATAGTTAAAAAGGGACTTACTGATGGAGTAGTAGTCGAAAACGTAAGGTATTTGTCCGTTATCCCATTCGCACGGCCAGTTGCTTGGCAATCTCGCTATTTGCTCGACGTTTTTTTCTGGTAAACCGCATAAAAAACATTTTTAAAGCTGAAGCAATGAAGGATATAATTTATTTAGATTTATTCATTGACAGGACAACACTCAAACTACCGATGGTTGGGTTGTAGAGAGATATTTTCTGTTCCTGGGTAGTGATTCTGTAAACAACGCCGGCAATTAAGCAGGCTTATACGTTCGACCTATCGTGCTGCTAAATTGAAAATGCACGCGCTACAATGTGTTTTGTTCGCACTGACGGGACTACATAATCTCGCCGCTTGGTATCACTCGACAGTCCGCACGACCGGCGTTGTTTACAGAATCACTACTCTGAGCTTATACTTCTCGAGGTTCTCTTCATGCGATGGTGATATCGACAAGTACTGGGGTGTGGTTCTCTCAAAAACGCGGTCGGTCAAAAGAACGAGTGATTGTTGCAGCGGCGAGTTTAAGTAGTCCCGTCAGAGCGTTGAGATTGAGCTATCAACAAGATATCAAGCTTTTTGGGGACAATCTGACAATAGTCCTGTTTTGATGATAGATCGATCCCAATAAAGCTACCGTTCATACTCATAATTTCATTTATGACATTATTCACGCCATTTTCAAGAACTGGCGCTGATGTGTACTTATAGTACGGCACTTCAGACTCAGCATGACTGTATTGAAAAGCAGGTTTCTGATGGGATGATCTTGGCTATGAGGTCATGTCTGTGCAAGTACTTGCCGTTAGTCAAATACGAACAACTTCTATCTTTTTATCCCTGGCCCTTAAAGGTAAAAAACTGCTAGCAGAAAGGGGTTCGAATGAAAGGGGGTCAGTTGCGATCACAAGTCGACCATTAGTCCCACTGTACCCTTACTCTGATTAGGTATGCAATTACCGTACTCGATAGCGAGTCGAATGCTCTGTCCTTCACACTATAAATACTATGAGGGACAGTGCGTTCGACTCGCTAGCGAGTACGGTAATTATAAGTCATGGTAAGGGTACTGAGCTACTACTAGGCAGTCATATCGTTCTTCCTAATTCTGGTTTTAGTGGATAAAGAAAACGTTGTAAACCTAAAGTAGTAAATTTTAACTAACTTGTTCTCCCGCTGCATCCGGCCATGACGGTGGCGAAACAACACGTCGCGGATAATATCCAGGTGACAATTGCAAACATCTTATTAATTCGTCGAGGAAATCTGTAAAATTAGAGCGTAGTAACATTTAACGAATGTTGAGCTACTAAAGGTGGATTCGTCCAAACAAGAACAAGGCCTATCTACCCTACCTAGAATAAACGCCGAATTTGTATAGACTAATCTCGGTGCAAGTCTTATTCCAGTTTGGTAATATCGAACATTAATCGTACATATCGGGCAAAAGTGGGCGTTAAAGTTTTCGCAACTCGTGAACTTATAACAGGTGTATACATTAACCCCCTTACTAATAAACGTTGAGTAGCGGTGGTATAGCTATACAATGTTTTGTCCTTATCTGTCAAATTCAAATGTCACAATGACAGATAAGGACAAAACATTGTATAGCTATACCACCGTTGCTCAACGTTTATTAGTAACAGGGTAATTATATTAGGAACATATTCTACTGGGGATTCTGGCGCCAATCTTTTTTACCTTATATTATAACGTCAATTAACTAGAGTTAAATATATCTAGGTATTCAATTATTAATCAGCTATAAGTAAAACCAATACAAGTGGTACAGTTAATCAAACTTAATTTAATTAGTATCTATTAAATCTACATGAACTCCTTTGTAAGAATGCTTTGGTCCAATAATAACATTGTTAAGTCAACCACACAGAGCTATAAGATATAGATACAGAACTTAAAGGTAAAGCACAACTTAAATACTAACAACATCATGTAGTGACAGTTTTGCGATACAATTGTAACCTAGGGTGATTCATAGATAATGGTAATTGAGTTAAGGATCTTTTATTTATGATATATCTGACCAATTTACATATTTGGTAGATATAAATGCTGGCTACTGTCATCAGTTTGTGGTTTAAGAAGAGTGGTTAGCAAGATTGAGTATTTCTTAAGCCCTGGATTGCTCGCAGACACCTTTTTTAAGCAATTTATAATTACACTGTCAATATTTATCTGGTGAATATTTCGCATATTAGGTACCATCATACCATTACCATTCAATCATTAGTATATACCATTCTTCTTCATCTTCGTGTGCTTAATATTACGTTTTATTTCGTCTCATAATGAACAAGATAATAAAGACATCGAATCCATAATGTAATACCTAACGTCTTCATTGTTGGATATATAAATAATCTACTAATATTTAAAGGGTTCCGTACCAAAAGGAACTCTTATGCTGATTCTCCATTGTCTGTCTGTCTGTATGTCACAGCAGGTATTCTCAGCAACTACAAATGCTATCAGCCCCCTATTTCACCATCATGACAATGACAGGTGACAGGTGACAATTTAATATACATTGCAAAGTTAGCAAGTTTTCACATCAATGGGATTCATATCAGGAGCGCCATGTACATTGAAATGTCACCTGTCACCTGTCATTGTTTGGATGGTGAAATAGGGGGCAGTTTGATATTTAGCATATTTGTACAAAATGCTTGACCGCATCTGTTTTAGTAAAAAAAAATAGAAATGATTGAAAAAAGGTCTAGAACGGGGGGTTGAAAAGTTACCTAAAGTGGATGATATTAGCGAATGGATTGTCATAATGAAAGAAAATTAATCTACACATTTCAATATTAAACATTTTGTAATGTAATTTTTTATTTATAGCAAAAATGTTACAAACCTCCTTCCCTTTTCCCTTTTTCTTAAGTTTATTTATCAAGAAAAACTAAAAAACACTTGACGTGTAGATTATCACTTACATTATATTTTATGGGATTTAGGCTAGTCAAAATGGACCTAATTTCACGGAAAGTCAAGTTCATAACAAAATAAGTATTTTCTTTTGCGGTTACCAATCATACTATCTTAAATACGGAACCCTCGGTGCGCGATATCGACTCGCACTTGACCGTTTTTTTTTAGATAAGAATTTACCAACATGGAGAAAAAAAACCTTACCTTTTTAGCTCATATTGTTTACAAATACCGCTTTTTATGTATTTGTTAGTTAATTGGTTTGAACATTTCTAAAACAAAACAACGCTTTGTTTACTTACAAAAATATTAATTTATTTTACATTACACAAACAAAATAAAGAATCACTGCTACAGTAAAACAAACTGTTCCATTTTATTCGGTTTCCAATATTGCAAATCTTGATAAACGTAAGCGACAATTGAAAATATAATTTTATTATTATTCGCAACGATATTTTACGTCTACCGGCAAGGGGAAATATCCATTGTTCCCAATTTGCAATCTCATCTGGCGCTTGCTTTATTATATTTTCCGTCGTGAAACATTCGGAACAATTTTATATTGATTGGTGATGGGAGAAATGGTTTGCCAGATGAAAAGAAGTATTTCGTTCATTGCCGTATATTGTACCGTTCATCTGATGTTATTGATATACTACGCTACGAGTAAATCGCTTCGATATTGTCCCGGACTCCGTTTTCCCGAAGCAGTGACGTCATCATTTGGCTTGAACAATGGCGTCAGTTACTGGCTAGGTAAAACGCATACTGCTGCAATTGTCGAAAACTGACAAAATGTAGGGAGTTCACGTTGCAAACATTTCAATCACGCTTCGCGTTTTCGAATCGCATTTACTAATAGAAAACGTGATATGAGCATATCCGTAGCACGAAACCTTAAAAGAAATTCACGTTTTTATACTTCACTACAGAACGCCCGTGACTTCGTACGCATAGAATTTGTTTCTCACTACTCCCCCTATTTCTTCGCGTTGGGGGTCGACTTTCGGAAAATCCTTTCTGAGTGCTCACTCAGGAGGCTCACTCAAAGGAACCCCTGTACCAAATTTCAAGTTCGTAGGTAGGTACAGTAGTTTCGGCTGTGCGTTGATATAATATAAGTCAGTGAGTCAGGTGTTGCCGGGTAAGAATATTGCCACTCCATGTCCTCCCATGGATGTCGTAAAAGACGACTAAGGGAATAAAGGCTGTGTAGTACTGTTAAGCGATGGGTTTGCAACCTGTCACTAATACACTGGTAAACATCTTAGCCTAATTGTGCAAAATGTGGTTACAGTATTATCAACAAGTTTTTAGAGTTGTTAGTAATTCTGTAGCTCTGCCTACCCACTCTGGGAATAAAGGCGTGAGCTTATGTATGTACATATGTATGAGTCAGGTTTGCCTTTTATAGATATAGATTACACGTATACTGAATTATACGAATCTTTACTAAACGACGACGATACGAAAGTCAACGTGGCCATTTTGGACACTGGTTAAATGGCACTTCCATTACAATGCGATTACCTTTTTTTACCCTTAATTGTTCAATTAGTTACACCGTGAATTTTTATCAGACTAAGAATAAAGTTAAATTCACTGTTTTATTATTGTTTTATTTTTGTTTCATTGACATATTATAGTTTGATTCACGTACGGAACAACCAATTTCACTCGTTCCGAGTTATTTTTAACATGGAAACCTAGTAAAAAGTGTACACGCATAGAACGCCCGGGATCAGTTTAATTCAGTGTACTCTTGTTTTGATTTAATCTTCCAGTTCGTTTTATTTTTGTTGTTTCGGCGTTCAAAAAATATTGCGAGGTAATCGCTATGAAAATTCTAGGTTCATAACCATACATTCTACGTGCATTTAATACTGAACCTATCACACTCCTTTGTTACTAAATATTGTAGCTTGTTTATGGTTATAGTATATTTAATTCGCCTAGGTAAATTATCCCAGGAGAATTAAATGAACTACCAGGATGATTGCACCAACTACAAACCCTGTTTTTAGATGAACCTTTCTCATTTACCGTTTCAACTATAAGTATAACAATAAACTCAAACATAACAAAATTATAATCTGAAAGTTAATTCGATACATTTTATCTTCTACATTGAACACATAATTCCATCTTTGTTTTAAATACCCAGGGTAAAGTAATTTCTATAAACGATTTGGAAACAGTGAAAAGTCTAGGGCATTTTGCCAGGCAGACTGCGCCAGAGGTTCTTTTTATTACTGGCATTCACAAATTCGCGCCTCTCCTGCCAATGTCACAATTCTGAACAGCTGTCACACATATTCTCGTTACGCCGCCTTTTTAGCTGGCTCTCTGAAATTAGCTCGGTTTAGTCTAGCGATTGTTTTTTGTTCGTGCTACATGGTTTCAGTATGCGGCAGACTCGTTTTCGCACTCATGTTTACTAATGAATGTGAAAAACTAAATGAGACGCTCTTTAAAGTTGTAGATTTTCCATACACGCTTTATAACTAAGGAATTGGGAACAATTTTAGTCTTAGCTGTGGTACAAAAGGTTTCATACTGGTTTTATATTCATTTGATGCGCAGTTGTTTTTTATTTTGGCTGTTTTTTTGGACGAAAATCAAGTATTCCCATTAATTCTAAATTAAGAGTAGAAATGTCTTGTTTTGAAAACAGGGTGTTCAATCTTTAAATAGTGCCTCTTGAAATAATTATTTATTTATTTAGTCTTTATTGCACAAAAGGTAAACTTAATACCGTAAGGCATTCTCTGTTAGTAAATATTTGGGCAGAGACTCTTCTCTGCCCAAATATAATGCCAGTGGCGGTGCAAAATGGAGTCAAACTTTAGGTATACTTACGATAGTTAATACGATATATTACATAACGATTTAACTTCCAAATAATAAACATACAACGTTGACACAGTTCGTTAAAATATGTCAAAATGTACAATAATCGCAGTCCCGTAAATCGAAAGCGATTTTTTCCACAGCACACATGGGTTTTATGCGTGCTATCCACTAAATCATATAGCACGTGTAGGTGTTCCATTCGAGCTGGCAAACATTGTTAACTACTTTTTCCAAGTGTGATGTGAGCTGCGGGTACCGCGTGCAAATAATATCCGTTTCACTGTGACAAACCTCGATATTTTATAGACAGGTGACGTTGACAAGATGATTATTGGTGCTTTAAGCGAAACAAAGGGTGTGCTTTTATGCATTAATACTTTATTGCAGAAATGTAAAAGGGTGAATTTATTTCTTTAAGCAGTCGATCATAAAGCTCAACAGGATTTATGCAGTAACATCAGGCAACAATTATGCCTTAAAATATCTGACACGCTCAGATACCTTTAGTGATTGGGACGTGTCGGATATTTAAAACCCAACGTTGGAATATATATTACTCATGACTGTAGTACAATTAGTAGATCAAAATCAAGACAATTTTTTTATCACTACATATTATAAAACAAAGTCGCTCCTCGCTGTCTGTCCCTATGTATGCTTAGATCTTTAAAACAACGCAACGGATTTTGATGTGGGTTTTTTTTAATAAATACAGTGATTCAAGAGGAAGGTATGTATAATAGATTCTGGTTTATGTACGGGTGTTACAGAAAACTCACATAGACCGAAGCGAAGCGAGGGCGGGTCGCTAGTATAAAATAAAATAATGGTTATTAAAGTTTGTTTGTTTCTTTGATAAATTTTAGGACAGAAATAGTTTACCTGGAGTATAATTATGATGCTTTTTATCCTAGAAAATGAAACAATTCCCGAGGAGATAGCGAAAAATATTTTTTATGCAAACGGAAACGCAGGGAAAATCTACCGTTATTTATAAATGTGTGTTTCTGATGACACAAATACCTATTAAAAATAAATAGATACAAGCAGATGGGTGTATATAAAGATGTGTTTAGAAAACTTCACATGTTTTTTTGACAGTATGTTTGGTTAAAATCTTGCATAAAATTTTGATCATTTTCCGCTATCGGAATGAGTTCAAAACTCGAAAAAAAAAAATTCAGCAACAAACGATTGTCTTTTTTTAGTTTTGAATTGAAGTACTTACTTACTTATATCAAGAAAAAAAACGCACCGTTCCGTTGTGAGGATAAGACTACCATCGGTGAAATTACTAGTATAGAGGCTTTCCATCTTAGTCCTCAGGGTTGGCAATGCATTTGAAGTCTTAGGATTGCAATCTTTTGAATTCAAATGTCTACGGGGGTCTCTGAACCCCCTTTATCATCAGCTGGCCTGAGTGCTCAAGTGCCTTCTCCTTGCCACAAAAAGATCTTAGTTTGCGTACAATATTCGATTCTAAGGACTCATGGAACTTTTATAGTAATATCTGTTTGTGTTAGTTTGTCGGATATTATTAACACCTAGGGGCTATTGCTTAACGCACTCGCAATCGCAATTGTTTTCATTTTGAAAATCAAAGGCTTGTCGGCATAGAAAATAAAAACAATTGTTCCGCTTTGAAGCCAATTGAGATTGAGAGTGCGTTAGGTAATACCAACGCTGAGGGGCTATTGCCTAACGCACTCGCAATTGCATTCGTTTTTATTTTGAAAATCGAAGAAAATGATAACAATTGTTCTAATTTGAAGTTGATTGCCATTGCGAGTGGGTTAGTCAATAGGCTAGCTGATATCACTTTATTTATTTGTTTAAATTTTAGTATCTTAACAAATGCTTGGTGTTTTTACATGCAATGAATTTTCGTTACGGGCCTAGCTACAGGGTGTTCGTAATAAGACTTAGCGAAACATCTTTGCTCCTCGACAGATGTATTTTTAAAGTAATGGCGGGTCATCAATCGCCGACGCAATTTGAGTGCGCGTGAGTTTACGTAAATGAGCTTAAGTGCCGCCTCTTAGCCGGATAAAATTAATGACGTACATACATGAGTCCTCGGAAATTCTAAAATTGTACCAGGTAATTGCCTTGTTATTTGAGTTCAGAGGTATTAGGGTACGGATGGATAAGTAGCTGTATGCCTTCACCGCCAATGACACACGTGAAACGTTAAAAATACATTCAAATGACGATCATGGGCAATGGACGTGTTCAATGCTGAGATTTATAGTATACTGGCTTCTGCCCGCGACTCTGTCCGCGTGGAACTCGTTTATATCGTAGCTCCATACAAATTTTCATCCTCTATTTCACCCCCTTCGGGGATAAATTTCGGGAAAAAGCTATCCTATGTCCTTTCCCAAGATTCAAACTATCTTTGCACCAAATTTCAGACAGACACACTTTCGCATTTATAATATTAGTATGGAAGTATGGATTCGTATTTAGGTAGGTATATTGCGTTTGATTGGTATGGCGATCAAGAAGATGGCTCTTAATGGTAGGTTACAATAATTTACATGAAGCATATCTTGACAATCCTTTTGGGCGTAAATGTCTTGTCGGCTAATTATAAATCAAACTTAGTTACACACAAATACAAGTTTCTACAAGTTAGTGTCCTAGATTTTGTCCCGCTTGAATAATAATTATTTGAAAACAAAAATGTTTCAATTAACGTTAGTATAAATTTGTACAGGCGATGATAAAACCATTGCTAAGCAAATACAAGTGCTTAACTCTTATACCTTTTGATTCTAAACCAATTTCAATATCTCAAACTTGTAAAACTAATTAAAATTAATTGCCTTCCAAGCGATTGAAAAGTATCTTCAAGATTATAATAAAGGAGGGACACAGAACCTCGAGTACACTCAAAGTGGAAAATCACTGGCCGTGGAATTCCGGGCTTGTGAAGAATCGAGGGTCCTCAAAGGCATGCAAGAGGGTGTCCCTAATGGGAAGAGCGCTACACAGGATGGCTCTCCTGAAGACTGTCCACTCTTCGCTGGGCATCTTAATCGGGTCGGGAACCCAAAGTGAAGCAGCCTGTATCTTACAAGTGCACTCGAACATAATTACTTGTAAAGATATGGGACTTTTAATTTTAACGCCGCTTAGCCTCGTATTAATGATGTTATTTTAAGAGTTCCGCTTTTTTTAATTTTAATTTTAATACATTGCAAGTTTGTTTTTACGTTGTACGATTTATTAATTGCCCTCTTAGGCTCACTTTATTTTTTATTTTTATGTATTCTGTGCAATTTATGAATGTTTTGTTAAGAAAATATCTATAGATATATAAAACTTAACGATTCTTATTTTGTAAAATTTACGAATTTCTGTTTTTCCTGTAACGTTTTACTTCGAGTTCATTATTTAATTATTCGATTTCGTGTACAACATTTAGAACAGGTTCTTACAATTACATCATTGCTTTTTTATCACTAAAATGTGCATTACCTATTAATTTATCTTGGAAGCTATAAAACTGCAGCAGTGTTCACATCTGTGGTCTTGGCAAAGCATTTGTGGTCTTAGGATTGCAATCTTCAGACTGTAGCTTTGAGAATTTAAATGTATATGGGTCGCAGATCCCACTTATAGATGAATTAGCGAGAGCGTGGAATTGCACATGTAGTGGTATTGTGTGTTTATAGGCAAGATAAAGAGAGAGAGAAGTATTTAAGTATTTCTCTCTCTTTATTTTGCCTACACACACAGATATATATTCACCAGATGGCCTGTGAACTCGTATTCTTTCTCCATGCCATAAGAAAAAATGAACCTAAACTCACTAAAAGAACAGTTCACGAATAAAGTTAAACACATTTTTATTACTTTTAACGTAAAAAGCTAAGCATTAAGTAAATTTATTTACCTTCCCAATGGAAGGTACCGTAAAACGGGGTGAGTAGGGACACAACTTAAAATAAGTCATAACATGTTACAAATAAGAACCAATATTGAATGCTGGACAATAACGTTACGTCTATTGGAAATAATTTCAGTCTTATAATTAGTAACATAATGCTTCAATTTAGGTTGTGTCCCTACCCACCCCTTAATCCCTACTAACCCCATTTTACGGTACGTCTCGTCAATACGAGAACACACTGCACATACAGTAAAATATTCAAACATGCACATTATGTGAGTAAACCTCCTCTTGTTTAGTTAGACGCCATCTTGCAAAATGAACTGTTTTCTCTCCTATACTTACGGTAATTTGAATAATATTGGAACTGTATTCTGTATTTTATTTCTACTAAGAAACAGGAATACCTTCTTTGAGTAACATTTTCTTGTAAGATACCTCGTGTGTAAAATATTGCGAATGTTTTTCTTTAAAACTTCAAATAGGTATTTTATTATTTATCTATTTATGCTTGGCTGATTTGATGAAATGATAAAGGCTTGAACTGTAAAAACTAGCGGCGGTATTTTTATTACAGGTTCCGCCTGATTGCTACCTCTACCTTTCTTCTTAACCTACCGCCAAGCAGCAGAGTTCGCATTGCTGTGTTCCAGTGTGGGCATAAAACGGCCGGTGCATAAAAACATTCCATTTTAAACCTTAGGGTCAGTAACGTATTTGCTGTCTTAGGGGTGTAGTTTTAAAGTTGCACGTGTCTAATGAATCTCAGACTTAACTATCTGACTGTTGACCTGTAAAAAAAACAATACCGAACACTTTCAGCTTTAGGTACTTTAATAGTCATGATGACTTCAGAAATTCGTCCACCGCTTGTACTGTTTTTTTAGAATTTCGGGACCCTAAATAAACCATCCTGTTAAAAGCAAAAGCGCCAAATTTTGTATGATCACCCTGAAGAAAACCAAAAAATAATACTAATAAATGTTTAAGTGAGAGTTAAGCTCACGCTAATTCGAATCAAACCGGATAATAATAATACCTATTGTGTGGCGGTACGAAACCCTCGGTGCGCGAGTTCGTCTCGCACTTGACCGGTTTTTTATATACATTTAACACAATCGGTTGCTTGGCAACAATTTCCGCCAAAAAATATCACTTTACTTCATCCCGTGTGACCTTTGGCCGTCTCATTTACAGGGTGTTCCAGAAGTCGGTGTAAAATGACGGTACCTACACGGAATAACACAGTTCAAAATATGTGTTTATAAAATGTGTATTTTTATACATTTTTGTGCGATGTTTTGAGTACCTAGATTCAATGTCGCTGTAATGAATAAAAATAGTTTCACCAAAGTTACATAATTTAACATTTAGTGTAGTAGTATGTATGTGTGTATAGTATTTGGTTATCATGGTCCTTGACCCATTTTTTCTCATAATTCGATTAAAATTCAGTAATCTGTAATATTACGTAATCGACGTAATTGTTAATTTATCCACAGATTATAGGATATTGAATGTATCTGTCATAGATAAGGCCTGGTTTTGTTTTTTTTTTTTTTTAAATAAGCCACAGATTACATGACGCGTTGTAAAGCGGTGTAAAGCGGTGTTTGCACGACGATATTATTATTGTATTTGTGTGGCATGTTTTTATCTGTTTATCTGTTTCTTTCTTTTCTTTTAAATTTTATTTCTATCAGTATTTTTTGTTAACTGCTTTATGTTTGTGCGATCGTGGCGTCATTGTGCCGTGTCTTCACCAAAATGGTCACAACGGAAGACCAGCGCTGGCTCTGCCAGCATCACGCTGAGTTGTGTCCATTTCGTGACAAACCATTTAGGTACGCTTTTTTCAGAATTCTGTATTTGTTAATTTGTTTGTCACGAATAAATAATTTCTTTCTTTCTTTCTTTCTTTCTTTCTAGTAGTAGAATCCTCATCGTTAATATTGTTATGAAATGAAATGAAATGAAAAATGAAATGAAATGAAAAATAATTTATTTGGCACATAAAAAAACAGTTTGCAATTATAAAAAAAAAAAAAGTCTTAACCTAAATACATTTTTCTTTAAGGCCAAAATGGTCTCAGCTCAGCTTTATGCCTCTGAATGTGATAAACACATTCAGAGACACTGGTTTTCAGTGAGACCAGGGAGAGAATGGCAATCGAAGGTGTCAAAAAAAAAAAAAAAATAATAATGTATATTTTAGTGTATTTTATTCAATACTAATGTAATGGTATCTTTCACATACAATACCCATGAACTAAACATTAAACATTTATATTACATTTCCAATGGAACATGCAACCCAAAAAAAAAACACGAATGTTTTTTCCGAACGATATTGTCTAATACTGGTGTACTTAGGTGGGGCCTTTAGAAGTGCAAGTACAATTCCGTTGCGCTACAAAGTGCTTTTTTCACTACTCCGGAATGGAGGTAATACAAAGAACATTAGAGAGTTGGGCTATAAATACAACTCGTGCGCCGTTGCCCAAGTAAACCACTTAAGACTAACGTAAAATTAATCCGAGGAAGCTGCAGAATCCGCAACTTCCTAACAATAAGGAACACCCCTTAGACGTCATTACCCAAAATAGACGTACGTTTATGCAAAACATGATTTTAATTTATCAATATTAGCTTTTACTTTGATAAATATTGCAAAATTGGAAATGTAACTTTATAGTTAATAAAGAGTAACTGTATTTTTCTATAAGGTAATCTTTTACCGGAATAGCATATTTTATATATTTTCAAACTATCTATAAAATTATGGTTTAATAAGTGACTTATTCAGATTAATCTTAGATATTTCTACTCATATCAAGTTAGTTCCTTGATAAAATAATGGTCTCAGACCGATATTGGCTTCTGTAGCGATCCACGCTAGTTTAGGTTTAGTTTATCGTATAAATAACGGATAAAACCAGTAAGATATCAACTTTATTTCATACTAATGAAAGATAATATAACTTACAATCCCAACAGAAAACTGAACGTCAAAACACACTTCAAAAATCGCTCGATTGCTTAAAAAAATATATCATCTTATTGATTTAGCCGCTAAACGAACGGCCGCGAAGGCTCGGATAGCTCGCTTAATTTATTTCTGTGATACATAAAATGAACGTTTCACTGGATCCTGGATCCATTTATCTTGTTCACTTTACACAAGGGCGTGACTCGGTTGAGTTTTACATTTTAATTTAGTCCGCGGTTTAATATGTCAGTGGAATGCTACAGCCTGTAGAGAGCGATCGTTTTTCATGTAGCCGCGAATACCGATAGTCATTTAACTGATGGACTGTACTTATGTTGTCTTTTATATGGGAAGCTTATAATTGCTCTCTTTACGAGTAAAATATTGCAATTTCCCGGTGTATTTCCGAGCAGTTTGCACTGAACAATGAACTGGGACTCTTTATTCCTGGCGGTAAAAACAATATCGTATTTGACCTGCGTCGCTATTGCCTAACGCACTCGCAATCTAAATTGGCTTCAAAACGGAACAATCGTTTTCATTTTGTATGCAGACAAGCCTTCGATTTTCAAAATGAAAACGATTGCGATTGCCAGTGCGTTAAGCAATAGCCCATCTGTTACGGTATTGTTTTGACATCAGCCGCCATTACTGTCAAGGAAAGGGGTTTGGGTAAAAGTGTTGTCATTTTGTAAAAGTCATACATTTTCAAGGTGGGCGGCCATAAGTAAAAGTGGTTAATTATGTTAAAATAAATCAAATTAAACATGTTTTGTTATCTTATGTAATACTCTTAAGTGCATCGGAGCCGAGATATTTAATATTCTTACCTAGGCGTACTTTTAGTACCTACCTACCTACAAATTTACCCAATGCCCTTTGAGCTATCAAAACATTGACAGTAAGATTACAGATCAAAGACGATAGTTCTCTGTCGTCTGCCCGAAAGTCATTTGCCAAAATTCTATCACTTGCCATAATATTCATTCGCCATAAAGGCATTTTTTCTGAAATCGTGAACTATTCAGAATTGTTATAAAACAAACCTAACCTAACCTATTGGGCTCTATACGATGGCATGTAAAAATTACCTGAAAGGTTTACAGTTTCAGAAAAAAATGCCTTTATGGCAAATTAACATTATGGCAAGTGACACAATTATGGCAAATGAAATTCGGGTAAACGAAGTGATCCGAAAGACGATATGGTGTTTATTGCCTAAAATAACGGTCCAGCGGGCCTAATATGGCAGTATTTATCGCGTGACAAAGTGTGGATAAGGCGTCCGTCACATTCTGACACCTAAATAAGTAGGAGAGTGACGGGTGCTTTATCCACGTTTGACACGCGATATAGACGTAGCCATATTATTAGGTCCGCTTGACCGAGGTTATAACGCGTTATAAACCATATCGTATTTGATCTGTGATCGATATGTCAATGATTTGACAGCTCTTATTTGCTTGGTAGTAGTGGCGGCAGAGTTAAAAAGTACGATTACAGTTCAAATACGATATGGTTTTTACCGCCTATAATAGAGGACCTGTGTCGCTATTGCCTATCTCAATTGGCTTCAAAGCGAATTGTTTTCATTTTGTATGCAGACAAGCCTTCGATTTTCAAAATGAAAACAATGAGATTGCGAGTGCGTTAGGCAATAGCGACGCTGTTTTATTTATAAGATAATTTGCCATGACGGTAGAATTAGCAATTTCTACGTACCTAAATATATCTTATTAAAGTGATTTAGTACCCGATAGCATTTCAATAAGATTAAACGTTGCAGTGAGGATATTGCAGTATTATATTACAGATTCTGAGAATGTCGCGTACGGAAACGCTTAACAGTATTAAATTCCAAACTGTACTCGATATTAAAATAAATAGGCACAGTGAACGAGGTCCAGAGTTCTTTTTTATGGAAGTATTACAGTTCATTATCATGTAAAAAGCAGGAAAACGATCAAAGGTTACATAATGGTAAGTATAGAGGGAGCAACTTGCTTTAGTTCACACGAACTCTGCAAAAACTTTCGGCAGTTTTCAACATAACGTTTGCTCATTCGATGTTTAACCCTAAGTAAGCTCAGTTAATTTATTTAAGAAAAGCCCTGTGCGTGTAGTTTTATACAAAACTAATATAGAATTTGAGTAAAATTTCAAATATAGAATGTCAATGATAATAACGGGATGTTTACAACATGTAAAACGGGCTTTACATATTGTTTTACCTATTACAAGTTGGTTACTCATAGATATACAATTAATATGATTTTTATTTCGCTAAGTATGGTTTTGTGTGGGAATAACCGCAAACCAAACCCGGGACCACTAGCTTCGAAGGCAGCTTCTCCAGCAACTAAACCTACCTAGGTTCTTTGCTGCACTAATTATAAAACAACTTCGTACCTACTTGTTAGCTTAGTCTTTATTTTAAATAATCTAGAGAAATAACATCTTACGAGTTTCTTGGTGGAACTGAAACTAGGCAAGGACAATTTCTTGGGACTTGGTAATTAAAACGGTTTTAGTTAAATAAACGTATAGCGTTCAAAGTTCCTGCAGTTCCCTTGAAACATCGACAAACATTTTCATCGAATTTCATTTCATCAAAGCAAATTTCTGCTGAAACCTTGTAGTTTTCAGATTATCTTAAGCATTCGATCCGTAGGTTAGGTAAAATTAGACGTGTGACCACAAATGAAAAAAAGTACGTCGAAATACCTTTTTTTTTATGGCATAGAGAAGACAAACGAGCACACATGCCACCTGATGCTAAGTGAAACTGTGACACATAGACATTCGCATTCACAAGACTGCAATGCAATCCTAAGACTGCAAATGCGTTGCCAACCCTGAGGACTAAGATGGAACGCCTCTATGCTAGTTATTTCACCGGCTGTCTTATCCCCAAACCGGAACACAACAATGCGAACACTGCTGTTTGGCGGTAGGTTAATGGATAAGATGGTGGTAGCAATCCGGACCTGCACAAGGTACTACAACCCGCAACTGGTCGGTGCCTGTCGATGAAATAAAAATTCGGCGAAGTGAAACGTTCTATGAAATGAGTTTCGATATTTCATCGGTAAACCTCCTATCGTATGCATTGATGTGCTTGTCATTTGTTACTAGGTGCAGGAGCGTATGTGTTAATGTAAGTAGTGTTTTGTGTATCAAAAATGAAAATTGTTGCCATTATTTTTGGGAAGTAAGTAAACTTTGTACATATTTAATGGCTACAAAACCATTAGAGCGTTCAGCGCGTAACAAAACGCGACAAAAAAGTTAATCCGACCTTTTCGCGGTAGTTTTGCGGCTAGGCCGCTATCGCACGCATGTGTCGCAGAAACTTGTTTCTTCTGCGACTCAATAATATTGCCATTTCACCAACTGTTGTAACACGGCGTAAATCCTTTCGAGGGTCGTTTCTCGACCCTCTTTTTCCCTAAAATGTGAATACAATATAACTTCCCCATCGGTATTAAAATTACAAACATTTTGTAATATGACTTTAGAGAAAATAGGTAGAGAAATTTCTTGGTAAAGACCCAACTGTGCTTTTAATTAAAATTTTCCTCCTTAAATTATATTTACATCAAACTAATGACTGTTCTTGTTTGCGCGAGGAACCACGTTGTTTTTGTTTGGTTTTTAAAGTTTGCTTGAAAGATGGAGCGTTTATTAAAATATTTCTCGAGCTTGCTTACTTATACGATTAAAATTGACGTTAGATATTGTTATACGTGATGCGTCAAGAAAGCTAGCCTCAAATTATTTATGGCTTCCTTTTTAAATATTATCTTCACAAAGTCTCGTCCAGTTAACGTCCGGGGAGCAGAACTCACCCCATTTAGCGAGCCCCAGTACTAAACGGACGTAGCCCCGCGTAATTTATGAGATTTCTTCCTCTAAAATACCGTCTTGCCAACATAAAAAGATGAACTCTGACGAGTAGCTTTCTGGAACTAACGTCACGTTGTTTTTTTTGTCAAATCAAGTTTCTTGAGTAAAAAGGTAATCTTATAAGAAATTATTGGTTATAATGTAAAGACATTTAACAGGTTGGAAATAGCGGGATGTTTTTTTTTGATAGGTTTTATTATAAGTTAAATTAATATTTTTGTGTCCATGAAAACCTTTGACATTTCTTAAACTCTCAAGTCAGCTTCCTGGTAAGGATAAGTTCGCCTATGTATAGTTCTTTTATCTTCATATTGTTTGTACTGTTTTTTTTTTTGTGAAATAAAGTGTTTAACGTACTTTTTTCTTTTAAAACTAGTAATGTGGCTCAATAATCCATAATAATCATTAAATTTTGGATGATACTTTACAATAAAAAATCTATTGTCCCACTAACTCATGTTATAATTGCGATAGTTTGTGTCTCTGTGTCTTTCAGTGTGTATGTGTGTGTGGGTGTGTGGTGTGGGTGTATGTTTGCGTGTTACTCCTTCACGTTGCAACACGGCTGGATGGAGTCATATGAAATTTAGAATAAAGATAGATCAAACCCTGGATTACCACATGGATTACATTTCACCACGAAAAATTAAAATATCCTAAAAGAATAACAATAATCGAAATCCCAGTGAAAACCATTGCTACTATTCCATATAGATTGAATAAATTGAAACTTAAGCTCCTTCGAAGAATTCGACTCCAACTTTATGACGCTATAAACTTGTTTTCCTACTTTAAAACACAATTTACTTTAAATAGGAACTCATTACTTAACAATTAATCTAATTAAAGGCTGTAAAACAACATTTTACAACTTAGGTTTTTTTAGACAACTGTTTATAATTCAACTTAGCCATCCAATACAACTATATTTGAAAAAACATTGTTGTTGTCTATCGGACTGGGTTATCTTTTCTACCTACATATATCAATATGATAATAACATTAACACCGTGTATGAATAAAAAACGTTCCTAAAACGTATCTGTCAATATATATTTATTGAAACTTTTTGCCAATGTTGCAAGCCCGTCGCCTAACATACTACAAGCCTTCATTTCCTTAGTCGCCTCTTACGATATCCACGGGAAGACATGGAGTGGCATTTTTAATTAAGTACATGTGTATGTTACTGTAGGAACTGGGCTAGAGCATAGGGATTCCACAGGTCAGGGTCCAGGGTTACCATTATTGTATTTATTTGTTTGAACAATAAATCTTTTGGTAGTCTAAATTCTAACCTAGCCTTATCTATGTAATTCATATTTAAAATATCCTGAAAACATCATAGTTTCAGTAGAAAATAGCGTTCGATGTAATTTAATAGGTGGAAATCCCAGATGTTTGGCGATTTCTTCTATTACAGCGGATACCTCCTAAACAGCTCTACAAATTTTAATAAACTGAATTAAGAGCCATCCCGATATAAAACTGCTTTCAAATCGGTTCATTCATTTGGGAGCTACGATGCCCCGGATAGACAGATAGATACACAGACACACAGATAATTAAATACAAACACAAACATACACGAACTTTTTTTTGTTGGCTAAAAAACAACAACTTTGAATGTTTTCAATACGAATTCGTTCTTAGGCTAGACTTTAAAAAACTAAACATAAAGACCAAGTTAGTGATAAAGTGCAGCCTTCATGGATGCTTCTTATATTTTGGCGGCGTAAGTGATGCCGACACTCGAGCCCATAAATAAAGTAAACTATTTAGAAACTGGCGCTTGACTCGCACTAAGGGCGCAGTTACACTTCACGTTTAGTTGGACGCTTTGTGCTAACACAATAAGGAATATATATATTTTTTTAAATCTCATTTCTCAACAAAATATGAAAATACCGTAAAATAGATCACCATAAGTGAAATTAAACTTAAAATCGGTCAAGAATCGGATGATACAAGCATTTTGAACTGCTAATTAGACAGAGATAATATCCGAAGTGCAATATAGCGTCATCAGGTCAGCCATAATACGAGTATACACTCCACAAAACTGTTTTGCTAGACAGAGATATGAACATAATGTTGGCTTATAACTTATTTATTTTTCAAGCTATTCAAAAAATATTTTTTCTCACATTTTAAGGAGTGAAATACATGAATTTTCCCTATTAAGGAGTTCCGTTGACTTTTCATGGATTAACAAAATTGATAAGATTGAGGTAGATGACAGATCGAATCAGCCGCTTTATGACAACTTCATACATTTCAAGTCAATAAAACAGATACTTAACAAAACTTTTCATCTTGGCTAGGCCAGAGGCCTTCAGGTTTAGTGTGGTCTTAGCCTTACATCTTGCTGGATGAAATATCGCCGCCCTACACAGGAACACTTTATTAAAGCTTTTTCAAATTTTACGACAATTTTGTAATTTTTCTATGTTATGTCTAATACTTTGAACATTTTTTGATTAACGGCTGTACTAAAGTTATTGTATTTTTTTATCTTTGTTTTATTAAGTAAATTCTATAAATATCAATAGGGTCTCGTTGTATGGGTGTTACAGAAAACTAACACAAACTGAAGCAAAGCGAGAGCAGGGCGAAAGTCTTATATAAAACTGTCAACAAACAATAAATACTAACTTTTAAAATATTCCACAAGGATAAACACTTTCAACCAATAAATAGAGCGAAAGAATTGAACCCATTTGCGGAATGGTTATAAAAGCTGCACCTTAAACGAAAAGTAAAACGTCTTTTCTAATAAAACTCGGTAGGTAAATCTCGTTGCAGAAACAGGGCACACGGATTAAGTAGTATTTTATAGGGGGGTTGTGGTTAAGGGGTTTTTAGGAGCAGTTGGAACAGTTAAAGGTAAATAGTTGGTTTACTAAATCTATCGTGTTTTGAAGCTAAATTGTTTGGGTATGAACCTGGCTACAGAATTGCGTGATTTTACACTGGTGACAGAGGGAGTGGACGTATAAAGCTACCAAATCGAGAATACACGCGCTAGAATTGTTTTGTTCGCTTTGACGGGACTACTTAATCTCGCCGCTTGGACATCATTCGTTCACCTTTGCTTCTTTACAGAATCACACCCCTAATTTGTATGCACAAAATGCACGGAGCGTTTCCAGAAATACTTTTTTAATATTTCATAATATAATCATGGGGAAATGGTTGTTTATAAAAACAATGCCACTTTGAATAATTGTATGACCTCTTATTGAGTTAATTAGTATTTGAATTTCATTTTATTTTATTCTATTTTATTTTATTTTGTAATGTACTTTGTTTTTGTGTTGACTTTTACTATTTTTACTATTATAATTTAATTCTAAGTCTGACGATCCCAATGCAACTGCATATAATTTGACATGTAATGTAATTTATACTGTGTTATATTGAGTAATAAAATCTGAATCTGAATCTGAATTTCTTTTTATGTAAAATAGTCATAACGCTACTAAAAGTATGTAAAAAAAGTACATTTTGTTCGTAGTTAAAACTTGTGTGAACTTTTATATTTTTATAACAAAAAACCGGGCAAGGGCATGTCGGACCATGCTCAGTGTAGGGTTCCGAAGCCGTAACGACAAACACAAAAAACTATCTCAAAAATCAACATGTATGAAACAATTTTCTATTTAAAGTTATTTGGCGCTGTCTTAGATGATTTTTAGTAGGTATAAACCCGTTAATCGCCTGTATCTCAGGAACTAATCATGTCTACTTAGCCGTGATAGTTTTCCTTTAAAATTCGTTATATGCGCTTTCGTTGAAGATTTTTTTCAGATTTTTAGTACTTGTAGTTTTGGCTGTAGGGGGGGGGACACTTGACTCTAACAAAAAATAGCGCTTTAAAGCTTAATATTTCATAAACGGATCACTTAATCGAAAAATTGTTCACATAAACCCGCAATATTTTTGAAAGACCTATCCAACGACACCCCACACTATGGGGTAGGCAAGAAAAAAAAAAGACATCCCCACGTTACGTGTAGGGGAGGTGCATTAAAAAATTTTTTTTTTCAACATTTTATTTTACCAATTGGTTGGCGTGACTAACATGTACATTCATGCCAAATTACAGCTTTCTAGTACTATGAGTCTCTGAGCTAGACTGGGGACGGACGGACGGACGGACGGACATGGCGAAACTATAAGGGTTCCTAGTTTGACTACGGAACCCTAAAAAGGGACAACTTTATTTCATTTAATTCATAGCCTAACCAGAAATCCAAAACTTCAATTATTGGAGTGATACTAAATACTCTTTCAAATATTTATGAGTTTCATTGCAACGGAAAATCTAGTTCATGTTCGCAAAATGGAGGGGTTTTTTATTTTTTCCTGATACCCTACGTGTTCATACCCGGCTAACTATGTTTATGCTACAAATGAATATAGAATGAATAAATAAATATAGAATGAATGAATATAGAATGAATAAAGAACTAAAGCATTCCATAGGAAATTCTAGCTTACTTGCTTGTTGATTTATTTCGCTGAGTATAAACAACTGTGTCCGTTAATTTCTGTATTTAATGTCAAGGCAAAGATGCTTATGATAAATGCAACAAATATGATTCAAATCATATAAATTTTGAAATAAATTATACTTACTTAAAAAAAAAATAAAAAAGTCACAGTCAGTTTAAAGTTTTTATACTAAATCTAAAATCACTGTAATTTTTATCTGTTTTGTTTGACCCGTGTGGTTGCCGGGTTAGAATAGTGCCACTCCATATCTTCCCGTGGATGTCGTAAGAGACGGCTAAGGGAATAAAGGCGTACAGTACTGTTAGGCGATGGGCTTGCAACCTGTCACTAATACACTGGTAAACATCTTAGCCTAAAAGTGCAAAATGTGGTTACAGAATTATTAACAAGTTTTTAGAGTTGTTGGTAATTCTGTAGCTCTGCCTACCCCACTCTGGGAATAAAGGCGTGAGTTTATGTATGTATGTATGTATGTATTTGAGTGAATTACTATTTACGGTATCAACTACATAGTTTAATCTATTAGAATTACAAAGTTTAACTTAATTTAGATTTGCCCTTCATAAATAGTAAAGGCACATTAAGTATTGCCTTTATATCTTCCTTTTATACTACCTATAGTAGGATTGAATAGAGTACTTGACAAGAGTGAAATTAAATTGGTTTCTCATTAACAACAGATAAACATTATAAAAATACTAGAAAAACTTTAATCTTTTATTTATGTTTGCTATTTTAAGATTTTTAAATTCATGCAATCCATCAATAGGGACGCTGTTTGATTGTGGCGTCACAAGATAGTAATCCCTATAAATTCCATAAAAATGGAGCGTTTTTGATGGTTCATAAAGAAAAGCTGCTTTTGACTTTAGTCAAATACCGTATTGCAAAGACTTATAAAGTCTATGGTGCCAATACATATTACACTTTGCCTCAGGGTTGTTTATTAATCTTGGCATGTAAACTAATGCAGTGAAGTTTACCCTTGGCTCAGGCGTTTTGTTTCAGCTCTAGACGACTGCTAATTGACTCTGTTAACTTTACAAACTCGAGCACGTGGTGGTTAAATTGTTTAATTTTAGTTTGCACGTATTAATTAACTGTGCACTGGGATTCTGGGATTGACTTCATTTATCCAAAAGCCATATTTAAGTTATGGTTTTAGGCTCATCTATTAATCCACAAACAAATATATAGAAACGTAGGACTTCTCTAGCCCTTTCTAGAGCTTTGTATTGTTTGATGATCACATTTTATTGTGTATGGCAGGGAGACGAAGGACAAATATTACAGCAAAGGGCTTGCCGTCGAAAATGAGTTCTAAAGCCTATAGATAGGATCTGCAAGCTAAAGACGACAAATGAGTTGCCTACCCTAACGACAAAGATAAAACTTCATGCTAGCCATTTATAAATTTGGTGTTACCATGGTCAAAATGTTTAGAATCACTTCCAACAATCATAAAGCAGGTATAATATATTCGCTCTTCTAAAATAACCGGACGGTGTACTGCCGTTTCGCCGAATTATGTTTCGTCAAATGATTCATTTCGTCAAATGTTTCATTTGTGCAAATGCTTTTTTTTCTAAAACTGTAAATATTTCAGGATTTATTTCAGGACCATCGTGTTGAACCCTATAGGTTAGGTTAGGTTAGTTTTAAAAAAATCCTGAAATATTTACAGTTTTAGAAACAAAAGCATTTGCCTAAATGAAACATTTGACGAAATGAATCATTTGACGAAACATAATTCGGCGAAACGGCAGAGAACCTAACCGGACATTTTAATTATGTAATCAAGACCAAACCGTTCTAAAAAGAAACGGGGAAAATGGATGACAGTAATTAAAAAAAACCGTCTATTAACCGAATCGTCCAACCGTCCTCGCCCTTTTCGTATTTATTCACCTTTCACGCCTTTATTATTCAGTCTACCCTTTTCTATTTCAAGAATATATCAAAACAATCCGCATATTACAAAATTTCCATATGTCCAAAATAGACGTCTAAACGTACCGCTGTCAACACTGGCACGTCCACGGCACGTCTAATCAGACGTCATTCATACGGACGCGGGCGGTACGTGTCACCTTGACACCTCGGAATAAATAAATTACAAGGGCGAGTGGCCATCGACCCTCCTCAACCCGTTCCCAACAAATAGAACAATTATCCATCCCTTTGCGTTGGACGTGTATTTATTATTGACGCAAAAAGGTACTGCGGTGGGGAAACGCTCTATGGGGTTAAGTTGGAAGTGGATAGAGTAAGTGTATATTCATTTAGTTCGTTTTGTATACATGTAGTTTTAAAGTGGCAATAGCGGGTTTTGTATCTACATATTTCAGGGGTGTCAATAACTATTTGTTGGGTTTCGTAACAAATCATAAAAAAATTTTTTAACGTACTTTTTAATATAATATAGAGATTAATTTAAATATTTGTAATTGTATTGTTGTTGTGGTAGAAAATAAACTCCTAAAAATAAATAATATCGTAATAGACAAAAAATCCATACTAAAAATGCTAACTTTGATAGCTTTTATGAATGTTTTGGGCTTTTTTTTGCAATTTATTACCTCATTAAATTAAATGAAAACAGAAAAATAATCCTTCAAGATAAGTTTTACAGTTTGTACAATTATTTGCCAGCAAGCAGCAAAACTAATCACGGATTCTATTTTACATACGAAACCGTCCGTTTCACTGGGGGTGAACTGCGTTTTCCCATGTCACGTATCTTTACAAAAATAGATTTTAACACCAAAAATATACAGTCCTTTGAAAAAATACATACGTTCCGCGTAAAATAACTAAAATGAATTTCATATTTTTGTTATGATGGTAATGGAAACCTGAATGTACTTCTTTTTTTAAATGCAGAATTAGGTCATCGCTTCCAAAACACTAGTTTTTCTTGGTATATTCATTCAATTGCAGTTAATCTCCTGCACACCCAAATGCAATGAAATTATACAGTTATTCCCTTCCTACCCTAATTTTATATTTATGCCCCAATCGTTGTAAGCCCGTCTTTCATGGACGGATATTAAGGATTAGGGATAATTTCAATGAAAAACCAACTTAAAATATCCGTTGGGAAGAAATGGTAAAAACCAGGACTAATTCATTATGTCTTCCGATTAACTGCCGTAAACAAAAATATTTTCAAGACAATTAACTCATTCCATTTTCAAACTTATGTATGAAAAATCGTCATTACAGATTGACTTAATCGTGATTAACTAACTCGATATCTCGTCAAATATTACCATTGGATTGCCTATTCAAATAATTACCTTTCTACACAAAGATACAGTTAAAGACCAGTATCTTAGGACGGACGGACGGATGGACGGACAGCGTAGGTATATTGTTAATGTGTCAATTAAAAACTATTTAGCAATAAAGTGTCAACCCTTAATACTATCGTCATTGGTTGAAATTTTATAGGCTAACGGGATTCATATTTTGTAATTATGCGGACGTCATAAAGTACCAAAAAACTCTCGTTTATTTTTAAATCCATCCACGATATCTCGTCAAATATTAGCATTGGATTGCCTATTCAAATATATTTGGGGCTAATAAAATGAACAATAGAATCAGTGACCTATCAAACCGACTGCGCCCCCAGATAGCGAATCGTAAATCTGTCAGAGGCCGAAGGTTTGGTCGGTTCGTTTTCAACGCCGCAGTGACTAACTTTACACCTACGTTTTATTATTGAGTAAAATATTTCAAACAGTTTATCATATTAGTCGACCTAGAACGATGAGTTCATGACATGACATGACATAATGTCGGTGATACTGCAATACTGTGTTACTACCAAATTCAAAATTACACCTTGGCTAGTCAGTCAGTTTCATTATGCGACATTTTTTTTTTACTTTTTTATAGCAGGATCACCGTAAGTACAGTCAAGGACTTTAATTGTTAGGCCACTATGGAACCCTGTCATAATGACAGCGTCAAACCATATGAAATAAATTACGCTAAAATTAATGATCAACGTTATGCGACAGGGTTCCATAGTGGCTTAACAATTAAAGTCCTTGACTGTATGACATGTAATAGATAAAAACCCCCCACAAAGAAATGTGACCTCTTCTTTCTGAACTGTATTCCTAGTTAAGATGCAAATACTGCTATCGTTTTTATTTTCTATCGACTTCTTTATTTTGTCGATTTACGTAAATCGCTAACTTAACGTATAATAATATGCATCTCGACTAAGGCTTGATATCTCTTAAATGGCCCAACCGATTTTCATCAAAGACAGTTTAGAACCACTGTATTATGTAGTTTAACCCTTAAGCAGGCAAGGTACCCATGCGAACCACATAAAATCTACAAAATAGTACCTTGTATGTTAATATCTAAGGTTGAATCTCTACTATGATGTGTGATCTGTCAGCCTGGTTAAGGGTTAACTAGCTTTCTTATAATAAGAACTATATTCAAATAGATAACCCATTATTGAATCAAATTTCACTTCATCGATTGTACCATCTCATCGAATTTCTTTTTATTGCACACAATTTTTTGCAGATACTACCAATTTTTTACGATAGGTACCTTGAATAACGATTTATAACTTTGGTTACGTTAGGTTAGACTTTTGAGTGCCAAAAAAAATTAGCCTTGTGAATGAAAATTCTGCGTAAGGATACGTTCGTTGAGCGGTGTTTCGATAAAATAAAAGGTACCCATTTAAATCAATACATCTGTAACGCAGACAAATAAACAAATACAAACGTTTAACTTGTTATATCTTCGGTTTAAGTAAAAGAGGTTAAAATGCATACGAACTACGTAAACTGCTCTTCGGTTGCGTCGATCGCTTATTAAGTATTCGAAAGTTTTTCTTTGTTTCAGCTCATCTTGCTGCATCATCGTAACATTAACGTTACGACAGCATTTATTGTCAAGTGAAGAAGGGTCATAACAAGTTGATTTCATAAATATGTGTACATTTAGTACCTTGTCTATTCAATGTCATGTTTAAACTGCCGTATATGATTTTTCACAGCGATTAAAATGACAAGGTACTAAAGTGTACACATGCTTGTAACTCGACTAATACTAGTCAATAAAATAAAAAAACTTCTCCAGAATTGCACTTTATAATTACCTGATACGCTCTTATGCCTCTAGAACATTCGATGGCTCAGATATTTAAATCAATATCAAATAAGATACAATTGCGGGCAATGACGATTACCGCATTTAGTATAGTTGGTAGTAACCCTACCTAGAAAGCTGATAGTCCTGGGTTTGATTCACGGTGAGGGCAATTATTACGATGATGGGTGCAAGTGTGACAATTGTTTCTGGGTCTTGGATGTTTTCTAATACTTCTCTATCATTTTAGCCTTTGTTAATCGCATGGATGTAGGCCTCCTATTTTTTTCAATTGGTCTTTATGTTGGGCTCTCTCTAGTCATTTCAATCCGGCCACCGTCTTCGTTTAGTTCATAGTTCATAGTTCATTTAATTGATAATAATAATTACAGGTCAAGTAAATCTTTCTTACTTCTCTATATGTACTTACACGTAGGTATGTTTATCGTTCTCTGCCCGGCTGGTCAGGAGTCAATTCTGACACATTGCACAACCATAAAGTTTCTAAACATTGATGATGTTAACAACAGTAAAACAATGCTAATATTTTCAATATTCAGAAACTTCATGGTTATTTACTGTTTCAGGATTGACTTTTTATCGGCCGGGCACTGGAGTACCCATAGGTATATGATGTCTAGTACCAGCTCTTAGATATTTTTTTTATTGTACCATAATTATTAACAAAAAACCTACAGCCATAAACACCTAAATAGATATGTACGCGAGCAGGAAAAGTAAATCACCCGTGTTATGCACGGTGGCCACTCGAAGACGGGTGATAACATCTCCGCTTTGTCCGTGTCTCGGCAATATCTTATTCAAGACTAGGATAAATGTACCTTCTGCGATCGTGAGTCGACTGCGGGATAAAGAACGACTTCATTTGCGTACGTAGTACAAGTAATACACGACTTAACGACTTTTGAGGTTTCCAGTCGCATTTATCGCTGACTTTTGATCAATTATTCTGAGTTGTTTCGTTTTCTTTGCTGTAAGTTACGTATATTATTTGGGTTGGTAATGTGTACATGTTTTTGCGAATGTTGTACTTAAATAGATCATTTTGTCCATTTATTTTTTACTTTAACATTTATATGGCACCTCAGTTAAAATTGAGTTTGCAATTATAAGTAAAATCTTCAAATTGGACTATTTTCTGAAAAAAAAAACACAATCGTAGACCAAATGCCAGATGGTTTTGCTTCTAATGTAAGATATTGAAAAAAACAATGTGATTTTTTAAATTGTTTTATTTGTAACAAATGCAAATCGCTGGACATTATTATAAGAGCGCCTAAACAGCTGGCGTGAGACATTAAAAAACTTTTTTAAGCAAAAACATTTGGGCCTCTCTGTATGTAAAAGTTAAAGTACCGATGCTTATCTAAAAACCTGAATTATTTAGCTTACTTAGTCTTAATTAGTATCTTAATGTGTGTGTAATAATTTTGTCGTCTTCTTTTTAGCATTCAGTTGATATCAAAAAGCAGAACCCCAAACATTAGCATTAAAATTCAACCGCAAAACCAAAGTTAAACCCGTAAGGCACGATCCTTATTCTATTCAAGTTTACATTTTAAATAAAAATATCAGATTATTCAGGCCACGTCTCTTAATTAAAATTTTAAAACAACACGGTACCGTTTTGTAAATTATACTTTTACATGGCCAGTAAATAGGCGACCGCGCGATTTTATGCTGTTGTAAATTAATTAACATTTTAATTGTGTTCGCTCTAAGATTTGCATTACAAAGAGTAGCCGAACGGTGTGCCTTGATACTGCGGCGCTATGAGAGGGCAATTGTGCTTCTAACCTCAGCTGATAGCGCCGCCCGCGGCCTATGTAAATTATCATCTTAATTTTTCTTCTATTTTAAATCGTGTAACTGTGAAATTTTCCTTCCATTTTTTTAAAAGGCATTGAAAATTTTGAGATTTATTTATTTAATCTTTTTTGCTCAAAAATAAGTACGAATTACGGACCTTATGCCTAATGGCATTCTCTACCAGTACCTAAATAACTAAAAAAACTACGTAGGTAGTGCATCATTAAATCACGCTTGTTTCCCAGAGGGGTAGGGAGAGACCACTTCTTTCTACTTGCTGCGATCCTGACAAATTTTTTTCGCGTCTTCCACATTTATACATCGAGTCTTGCACGCACGTCGGCTTCGGGTACTTATAGTCTATACTTTTAGGTATTTAAAAAAATGTGAGTGGACGGGTTGGAAGGGGCCGCCCTAGGCGTTACTCTTTCGAGTCAAATCGGAGAAATACTGGAAAAGGTCTGAATCTTAAGTACCTACCCGAAACCGACGTGCGTGCATGACTCGATGTATGAATGTGGAAGAAGCGAAATAAATTTGTCAAGATCGTATCATCGATCGTCATCGTGGCATGGCTTATATGCAAAATGTGGTTATAGGATTAACAACAAGTTGTAAGAGTTGTTGGTAATTTTGTAATCTTAATTTTAATTTAATTTTAATTTTGCGGGTGGTAGGACCTTGTGCAGGGTCCGTCCGGATCGCTACCACCGTCTTATCCATTAACCTATCGCCAAACAGCAGTGTTCGCATTGTTGTGTTCCGGTTTGGGGATAAGACAGCCGGCGAAATGACTAGCATAGAGGCATTCCATCTTAGTCCTCAGGGTTGGCAACGCATTTGCAGTCTTAGGATTGCTCTGTAGTCTTGTGAATGCAAATGTCTATGGGTCACAGTTTCCACTTACCATCAGGTGGCCTGTGTGCTCGTTTGTCATCTCTATGCTATAAAATAAAAATAAATAAATAATCTGCCTACCCCACTCTGGGATGAAGGCGTGACGGTATGTATGTATGTGTGTGTATTTCAAGCAGTTAAAACATACGTTTATCGAAATGTCCAAAATAGATAAATATTTGAAAAACTTAATTATGCTCAACGGCTCTAAAACCCTGTTCCTCCAAATGCTTTTCAAATTAGATTACTTGTTGGGATTGTTCATATTGTTATATGAACAATCCCAATTACCGGTACTCGATAGCGAATCAAATGCTCTGTCCATCGCATTCTATAACAATGCAGCGATGGACAGAGCACGGTGACCTATACGGTGGTCAAACGAACGTTTGAGCTCAAGCTCGATATTAAGCTTGCTTACATTCTCTAACTCGAAACTTATTCGTTTGACACTATAACTTCCTCGTCTGTAACGCCAACTCCTATTTGCGATAGTTAACTTAAATACGTAGAAAATGCATCGAAACTTTGTTCAAACATCCATTACGAAGATTATACGGCCACCGCGGGTCTAATATTACAGAAACGAGCAATGGTCCCGATTCTTCAGAAACTACTTATAGTTATGTTTACTGCACAAACGAGTTTTGTGAGATATTTTGGAAACAAAAGATTTTGTCTGCGAAACTTTTTTAAATGTAAGTTGGTCCTTTCGGTCCTTTGGCAGGGTGTACTGAATCAAACGAACGAGATCGATGTATCTACATAAGGTGACGAAATTGTAAAAAGTATATTATTTGTCAAAGATGGCTACCGTAAAACGGGGTGAGTGTAGGGATACAACCTAAAATAAGTCATAACTTGTAACAAAATATAGGGACAAGTGTTAAATGGACTAACGTCACGTCTATTTAAAATAATTTCAGTCTTACTATAAGTGACATATATTTTAGGTTATGTTCCTACTCAACCCTTAACCCCTTCTCAACCCGTTTTACGTATTGTAGCACCCAGTTGTGTTGTGTGTTGTTGTTCAGGGTAGAAGCGATTCGGATAGATATGAATTAATCGGATTGGTTCGCTTTACTCGCGCCTTAGTATTCGAAGTGATCCTATAGGGGTTATTTTTTCCTTTTATGATACGAAACCCTAAAAACTAACATACCTAGTCACGTCTTGAACCCTAGTAAAAGAAATAAACTATACAATTTTGATTCATAATTAATAGTACTTACATGGAAAATGAAGAAAATATCTAAGTAGTTGAAGTTTTTGCAGTCGAAACTAAATTTTAATAGCTCTTGGAGAAAGTGTTAGGTATGTTAATTAAAACAATATAATTATAAATCGGTTTTTATTAATAATTTCACTATTTACATTCTTACACTTAGAACTTAGGCTAAATTTACTTGTCTAAACTGTAATGTACTGTAATAAAACTGTTAATCTAGGCTTGCAATATTTACATAACATTCCCTAAAACTAAATAACGCTTACATAACATGAGAAGCAATCAAAATAATAACATAAGCCAAGAAACGATTATTTTCGAAAACCATTACATTGTCATTTCAAAATAATTTGCAAATAAAAATGATACAATCATTTAAATACTGTCAAAAAAATGACATTGCATTTAATTTTACCACTTGACAGTCCAGCTCGCAAAGTAAGGTGTACAGAAGTGTAATTAGACTTTTTTTTTAGTTTCATTGTTATGGGTATTGTTAATAAAACACGGTTTATATTTTATCAATCACATTATTTCGGATACTAATGGTATCACTGTACTGTCAAGAGGTTTAACATTTTTTTCATTTCACCTATTTTTTTTACAGTAACTACTTAAATTCCTACCTAGATTTCAGCCTTTAAACAATTTGTTTAATAAAGAAAAAAAGCAAATTATATATTTGAATCTTATTTATTTTAGGTATTTATTTCAATAGGTGTATGTACATTAACAATATGTTATTATTGATTTATACAATGTTACTGATATGCTTAGGTAATGGGTTATTAGCATTTCACATGGCATTTTTTATATTACAGGCAAAATAGCATAAATTTCATCACGATAACAGATTTTAGTATTTTATTGAATTAATGTTGTAATTTAAAAGACATTTCAAATTTTATACAAACCTATTAAGTAATTGCTTTAAAAACAAGTAAGTAATTAACTGTCACTTACACTGACTGCGTGGATAATTATAAATCCCGTCAAATATCAAAACCCTTTATTTTTATACGTTTTTTCCCTGAACTGAGCTGAGAGTGTACCGAAAATATTTATTATTTCTAAAAATAAACGTGGCTTTCATTTAGAGTTGTTACAATTTTTTTTATTTTTTTTTTAATTAGTCTTCTCCAATCACAAAATTAAAACGTGCCAGTAAAATGAACTGTTTATTATTTCAATCTTTACTTTCAATATCACGCTTAAGTGCGGACATTTTTAAACATGCTTTCATGTTTTTTTTTTATTTGTTTATGATACCTAAAGTATCAGCAAGAATCCAGCCAAGAAACAATACAGGGTTTCCGTAAACAATCCCTTAATATTCTTAAATTATATAAAAATAAAATATTGTCCCGGGAAGCGCGTGATGATACTTGTAAAAAAATCTTTCAGTTACAAAAATTAAAAATTAAATTTATCTGACGTAATTTTACAGTAGCAAGTATTTTTAAAACAACAACTATCTATGGTGTAAAATTTTAAATTGACACTGATTTCCATTCAATAAAAAAAATCTTATCATCTTGCGCTTTTTAGAAGTTTTGGAAATTTGAAAAGTATTACGCATAACGTTTGGAAACTACTATTAAAAATACAATTTAGGTGCGGTAACACCGAAATCACTGCTAGAGTAGGGAGAGGTAAGGCTTGGTGCGCACTGGACCCCGTAGACTCCGCAGTTGGTAGCCAGTTGTTGTCAAGCACGGACTGCTCGATAACATTTTGCATTGTATCTAAACAAAAAAACACTTTTAGTAAGGTAAATGCAAAAACACATTTTATCATTTTACGGGTTTTTTTTTACGGGTGGTAGGACCTTGTGCAGGGTCCGTCCGGATCGCTACCACCGTCTTATCCATTAACCTACCGCCAAACAGCAGTGTTCCCATTGTTGTGTTCCAGTTTGGGGATAAGACAGCCGGTGAAATGACTAGCATAGAGGCATTCCATCTTAGTCCTCAGGGTTGGCAACGCATTTGCAGTCTTAGGATTGCATTGCAGTCTTGTGAATGCGAATGTCTATGGATCACAGTTTCCGCTTACCATCAGGTGGCCTGTGTGCTCGTTTGTCTTCTCTATGACATAAAAAATAAAAAAATAAAAAAAACTACAGTAACAGTCAAAGCCTGCAACTCAACGCTGACTGTACTCATTCAACTTAAATTCGTATATTACCTATAGGTTTTAATTAAGAGGTTTTTATTAGCCATTAAGCGAATTATCCGTTGCCCTGACGCTCTATTTTCAATGTATTTTAACCCATCTTGTTCGTATAACGTAATTTTAATATAAATATCAAAACAGCAGAGCGTGGACATGTAGCCAAGATCCACAAAACCTTAATAGTAATCGTTTTTTTTATGGCATAGAGAAGACCAACGAGCACACAGGCCACCTGGTGGTAAGTGGAAACTGTGACCTATAGACATTCGCATTCACAAGACTGCAATGCAATCCTAACACTGCAAATGCGTTGCCAACCCTGAGGACTGATGCTAGTCATTTCACCGGCTGTCTTATCCCCAAACCGGAACACAACAATGCGAACACTGATGTTTGGCGGTAGGTTAATGGATAAGATGTTGGTAGCAATCCGAGCGGACTCTGCACAAGGTCCTTCCACCCTTAATATAATTAAACACAAACGATGTATTTTACGCTAAGTAGGTAACATATTTTACCAAGAACAATAATAAGATACTAACAGAACACTAAGTATAACACTATATGAAATAGCAAACCTAGATACCATGTCTGGATTAACCGCGTACATACTAAAAGGACAGTTTTTCCGAGACAGCGATCAGTGCACACTCAGTCAACTCTTTTAAAAATAAACTAGCTATACATTAAAATTTAATAAACGCATTTTAAAATAGTAAAAACTATTAATATTTTTTGAACATAATGCAGTTAAAAACAAATTCGGCCCTCGTTAATGTGATTTCGCTTTTTAAAAAAATAGATATGTACCTACCTAGCTTTAAAATTGTCAAGTAAAAAAAATACTATGACATCAGCTATAACGATAGGTACAATAAAGAAGAAAAATGGGCTAGAAACAAATGGAACAGAGTCCCTAGACGAAATATCTAGTTTCGAATTCACAGCACATAACTTACTCAGAAAAATATCTCGCAAGTAATAAAAAATCACACTATCTACTAGTTTTTATCCCATTTATTACCGAATTGGTGGATAAATTTTTACCGTAAGTCGTGACTTCTGTGTTAGATTTCTGTTGAGCTGGATATAGGAGCACCACATCAGCTGAAACAATGAAATAGTTAAGTTTTTTGAATGTTGAATCGCCCGGTCTTGGCATTTCGTTGTGATTCAATTGTGACATTATAATTTAATTAAATGGGACATGATAGCGTAAAATAATAAGCGTGACAATGTAGCGAAAGTTAATTAAAAATGTACCTATTCTTGTGACATATTTTTTCTTAATCATCCCTTGTTTTATATTTATAAATTTGCCTTGAAGTTTTTGTGTTACGGCGTGATTGTGGTTTGTATGTATAATAAAAGTATAAAGTATTAAGATAGAGAAAAAAAAGAAAACCTTAAAACCCAGGATAACTTACGAGGCTGAAATAATTCAGTTGTTGTTGGTGGCGGAACAGTGGTCGTCGTGGTTGTCGTTGTCGTCGTCGTTGTCGTTGTTGTCGTGGTTGTTGTGGTTGTTATTTTGATTTCTGTGGGGAAAAACATATATCAGAGAATAACTAATTTATTTCATCTAGCTCCAGTTAAGCACTAGGGTTGTACTAAGGCTATTAGAAAAAGAGATATTCAATTCATACACATAACAATAATAAACATCTGCTCTGCTTTTCGTAAGCAGCTTCGTCAATAATCAATACAATATAGACCGGCCTGACTTAAGCCATCACCATCATTCATTTGGGCAGCAAAAAATCACATAAAAATGACAAGAATGTAACGTTGTGATTGGCACAGCGCCTAAGCTATCGTACTCAGAGCTATTTCAGAGACTTGTGTATGAATAATCGACAGTAAGTCACGACTTAACTGTCATTAATTGACTCTAAGTGCAGCCGTGAGATTTAATTAGGGCCCAATTTTTTTATGGAAATGACAGTCTTAAATCTCGGATTTAGTACTATAGCTTCTTAAGACATACTTAGTTTCATTTCGGGTCATGAAACGTATTTTTTGCAACAATTAATTTTGTAATCACTATACCGAAAACACCACTTTAACACGGAGACTCTTGAGAATGAAATTAATAAAAAACTAAAATTATAAAAAATCCAAATATTCATCCAGTAAAGTGGCCACATGAGGGCTCTTTTACACGTCAGTAATTGTAGTAGGAGTGAATCTACTAGCGCTTTGGACATGGCCATTTTTGCGGAGAAGAAACTCCAGCAGAAGATCATTTATTTCAATAATTAAAACATAATTATAGTAAAAAGTAATAACACAGTTACATTACAAGGCAATAAAGTAAACACCTAATGACATAATTATAAATGTAAGGTCCATAATTTTAGGAGCTAAGGGTATCCCAAAAAGCCTAACAAAACTTACCTAGTAGACATATTGCTATTATGCAGCCATTCAACTCTGGAGAACAACTCCAGGATTAAACCATTTCAAGGCTTTCATAAGAGCATTTAGCAAAAAGGCATCGACGGAGGCCTTAGCGCTGAGTAGGAACAATATTCGCACTCTGGTCAGGGCGCTCACAGGGCACTGTTGCCTGAACAAGCACATGCAGACGATTGGGAAAGGTGACACAAGGTTGTGCAGACTCTGCCATCTGGAGGAGGAAACGCCTTTGCACCTTCTCACCGTCTGCCCGGCCTTAATGCGACACCGTAGCTCCTCACTGGGAAAGCATCTAATGTGCCTAGAGGAGATCAAGAATCTCGGCGCCAACAAAGTCCTGAAATTCTTCGCAATAACAGGACTCAGCGGAAAACTGTAGGTCGGTGGCGATCACAATAGATCAAATTCTGGTCGCAGTAATACTAGGCTTTGGAGCCTTGAATAGCCACTCTCTGAATAATAATAATAAAGGTCCATAAAAATTAAACGAAAAATAAAGACTATGAGAATAACGCGACGAGGTCTCTACGTCAAAATAGTAGAATCTCTACGTAGAATAATTGATTGAACAACAAGTCCACGCAAACGTGAACAGACAAGATCCCACAAACAGCACCCGTTCACGAGTATGACGCGTATCTCAGCCATTGCCTCTCTCAGCCGTGTTAGGGAAATTAGGATACTTTATCACTAAGGTTTTTGCAGTTCCACCAGGAATAGCAAGAAAAAATACCTAGATACAGACGTTACAAAATACTATTTACGAATATAACATAATAAGGAACGAATAAACAAAGCTTCATTTAGTCTTATTAATATTTAACAAGGCCGACTCTTTTATGACTTTATTAAGTTTTTGCGAAAGAAAATATATTTAATTTTGCAGTGATTTTATCCTTGTAAATACGATGAAAGAATTTGTAATTAAATGTAATTAAACTTTTGTAATTACGGCCATTAATTAATATGGATTAGTTTATTTTAACATAAAAGGTTCGCTATCTAGGCTAAAGTCTATAATTAAGTAGATTTTCTTATGACAGTGGACATAAATGAGGAGTTTTGGCACAGCAGGACTTACAATTATCCTTTAGTCCTTACTGCAAACCATTCAAAGGACGAAGGTGGTCTACCTGGGTCACATTCTCACAAACAAGCAATACCCACTTCTTTAAACAATCGACATGAGCAAAGTTCAGGGGTAAAAAGGCAATGGAAGACCCAAGATGGCTTGGGAATATAAATAACTGGACAGGCGTTGAAATGAGATGAGACAATGTATGCGGAACTGACTGGCAACCTGCATTAATGAAGAGGTATTCCAAGAAGTGCTTTAGTATCGAGCAAAGACAAGCCCTTAGAGATAATAATAAAGTAGTTCTCCTTGTTTATTTCTAACTAAATGGATACGCAGGTGGAACTGTTAAATCTTGGACCTAGCTCCCCTTCTGCGTTTAAAATAAGAAGGTAAATTTAGTTTAACCGGAGTATTCTTTGTCGTCATTTTATTCGAGATCCGTTTTGCTATTAGATGTATTTCTTATTATAAATAAGGTTTATTTTCACCGAAAAAGGTTATGTGTAACATATCTGATTATCAGTAGTTTATATATAGAAAAAATAACTTAAAAAAATGGCTTTATGAACTTGATGATTTTGTAACCATAAATGTAACGCATATAGCAGGCAAATATTTCCAAAACTTGCTTACTTTACCAGCTATCTAATGTATAAAACATATAAAAAAGATAGTTAGTACTGTAGTTCTGCCTACCCCACTCTGGGAACGAAGGCGTGGGTTTATGCATGCTAATTGTATTCAATTTCAAATCACCCTGAAGAACCTACTTAATTATTTACTGTCTTATTTGGTTAAAGCAACAGATTTTATAATATTTTTGGTCACCTGTTACGGCCCGAAGGTTACATTAAGACGATAATTGAAGGAAAAACAAAAACAGAGAGACCGAAAATAGCTCACCTATACAAAACTTCATTTAGAAAGTGTTAAAAAGAAGACTCCCAAAAGGAAAGACTGGATATTACTCCCCCGAGAGCATAGATTTTAAGTAAATGATGATGACCTAAATAATAATTTCAACCATAAGACGTACCATAAAGCCTGACAGTTCCTTCAGTCTTGCCCATGGTGTTGGTGGACACACATGTGTATGATCCAGCGTCCTCGCTTCGAAACTCTGAGATATTGAGGGTCATCCTCGTCTTGTATGGCAGAATTTTGTCTTCAGACAGGTCGTGCCGTTCCCTAAAACAAATCAAAAAGTAAGTTGTTTAAGGAATGGACGGTAACACAGCTTAGCTTGCTTTGGGAATCTGTAATTTTTTAGGGTAATTATTTTGAAACTTGATATTCTAGGAGAAATAATGGTGTTGCCGTGTGGTTGCCGGCAGTATAGAATAGAATAGTACCACTCCATACCTTCCTGTGGAAGTCGTAAGAGACGACTAAGGGATTAAAGGCTTGTAGTATTTTTAGGCGATGGGCTTGCAACCTGTCACTAATATACACATGATATACATCTTAGCGTGTTTGTGCAAAATGTGGTTACAGAATGAACAACTGGCTGTTAAAGTTGTTGGTAATTCTGTAGCTCTGCCTACCCCACTCTGGGATGAAGGCGTGACGGTATGTATGTATGTATGTAATAATGGTGTTGTAGCTTGTCAGTTTACTAGCAGTACCCATATTATAGGTACCAGAAAACACTAGAGACTATCTACTACAACTTTCGTCCCCGCAATACGACCGCGCTCTCAAGATGCGGGTGAACTAGTCGTCTGGTACACTTGTACTGGTTGTACTTACCCGGAAAGTATCATTTCCTCGCCGCTCTTGAGCCAGTAGTTAATAGCTTGCGGGTACGCCTCAATGAAGCATTCCAATCTTGTTTGAGAACCCGTCGGCACTCCGATTACCTTTGTAGCTACTACTATCGAAGGGACAACTGCAAACAAGCACTTATTTTAAACACACTTAGAGTTTCCAGAGGAATTTCAGAGCGTGCAGCGAACTCGAATTCCATTAAAGTCTGCCTTTGTTATGGCAGCGTAATATAATTTTCAAACTTAATGGACATTGCTGCGCTGGGAATTTATGCATTATTGCATTTGAATAAAATGTCACTCTGTACATTTGATTTTAACTAATATTATTGAATGGTTTTGCAATAACAATCGTTGTGATTGGACGTTCATTTGATTGTCAAAGGTTTGAAATTTAGATTGTTTCTGATTGCATGTTTGGGGTTTTTGCGGAACTTAATTGGAAGGTTTGGCTAATTCGGTTTCTTGAAAAACTAAGCAACCAAAAGTTTAGTTATTCAGATGTTGTAACAAGTGGATCGACTACATCAACTTTTAAGATTGCTTAAGAAATGTTTAGGTATATGCTTAATACTGAAAAAAACACTTTCATAATAGTGTCATTCCTATTTTCTTAACAGATTAAAGCATTCACAATTTAAAGAACTTACAATTAACATTGAGCATGATGCGCTTGGAGACTGACGGCGGCACATCATTGGAAGCAATGCAGAGGTATGCGCCCATCTGCTGACGCTCGACCTTCGTCAGATTGAGGTTCGGCCCCATGTACATGTCGACTGTAGAAAAAAACACAGTTATTTTTGGGTCTGTATCTGAAATCCAAAATGATAATTTGTCTTGAGGCATCGTTTGTCTAAATTATTGTTTATACTTATATTTTTATAATTTATAACCCTAAATTAACCTAACTGCAGGTATTTTTGGATAACTTAATGTAAATAACAAGCTAGAAAAAACCGACTGCCTTTTTATTAGAAATGCGGAAGTTTGTGTGTTAGTTTGTTACTTCTTCACGCAGCAACCACTAGACGGATCATGAAATTTGAAATTGAAATAGCTTTATGATTATGAGACACCCGGGATTAACGCATAGATAGGTTACTTTTCATATGTGCAGCAGCGGACGTACGTGGAGCCCGCAGCCAACAACTATTACGGCAAAAGAATGCGTAGTTACATAACACCAAGAATATTTAATATATTTTTTTCAGAAGATGAATGTTGTGGTAAAAACCGTTTTCTTGTTAGATTAAAAAGTTGCTTTTAGATTCCTTAAAATCATCTTAGTTGTAGTGGGTAGTAGGGTTAGCAAGGGTAAAACACAATGCTCAAACAGAGGCAGAGGCAGAGGTTTATAAGGTATTTATTGAATTTATGTGTTTTCTATGAATGGATAAGGCTGTGATGTGATGATGGCATGTCTATCTATGGAAAACGGGTAGATGCAGGTAGGTGCATATAGAATAAATATGTAATTGAGTGCATTACTTCGCCAATAAACGCTATGTTTGGCGAACTTACAGTTAAAGGTATGTACCAATATTTTTCTAATAAAAAAAAAACATATCAAAAATTTAAATATACGAGGATAAAGTCGCGGACAGAAGGTAGTATCCATGTATATCGCAAACACATTCCTATCCCATATATCTAAACTAGTTAGACTGTAAACAAGTTAAGTTCTGTAGCCGCAGAGTGCCAGTAAAACGTCCGAATAAGTTTAGGATATAACTAGGCCCCTCTGTTTTGAAGTTTGTGTCGTCCTTTGTGTACCTCTAGTATCAAGTGTCAGTGCGATATCGCTGTAACATTGTTATTTACCAGATTCCTTTAGTAAGTTGAACACATCTTGATAACTTTTCCTAGTAGGACGTTCAAGTACAGTTGTGAGAAACGGTAGATAATAAACGTACTTAGCTACTCGTACTGGTAAAAGTTTAAAAAAAGTTATTATAAAAATAGGATTTATTTAATAAATAAACTTCATAATTATTTTATACGGAAATGTTACTATGATGTTAATGTTTCTTTGATGATGACTTAGTTTAATTTTGTATGAAAAAATTATGAAGTTGTTTTTTGTTTAATGATTATAGATTTTAAATCTAATTTTGAATCTCACTTCAAAGTTATTCAACTTGTGAAAAACTAAAAGAGACTGTAACATTTTTGTAATAATTGTTATAATTTGTAAGTAAAATAATAATTGTAATGACTAAAGGGCGGCTGATAATGGTGACGAAAGCATAATGATGGATAAGACTTATATGAAATTTCGCGTACTTTTTTGTATGAATATATAATGTTGTTTTTGTTATAAATCAGTTCATATTTTATAAATACGCCCCTTTTACGTCTTTAGATGTAGAGAGGTTATTTTCCTTACATAATTAGTTAGTGAACTATAAAAGGAGTGGACTGAAAATACTTTATATGTAAAAAACTATGATGTTTTGCAATGATGTTCTTTTTTAAATCAATTATAGTTTATCCTATAATAAGTATAATACAATACAATACAATACAATACAATACAATACGTATATCATTCGACATTATTTTAACGTATTTCGCATCCGTCAGCCGTCCATTACCTAATAATGATGACATACGATAGTAGGCATTGTATGTCATTATAATTATTATGACACGTTACAGCGATTCTTTAAAATGTAACACCTATATTTTACTACCCTTTAACATACAATAAATATAAACGAGTAAATGTATATCTTTTTGTACTGTAATGAGGTTTTTTTTGCATACTTTTTAATTTTATTTTGTTGTAAAACATTTAAAAAATACTAAATTCAAATAACTGGCGGATTCTGTTTTATGACTAATCTAGCTCTTGCACACGACTCCGTCCGCGTTGTCGCTTGTCCTGTCGCTCTTCCTTTGGGAACTGTTCATTTTTCCGGGATAAATAGTAGTATATGTGCTATTTTAGACTATAATCTATCTCTTTGCCAAACTTCATCCAGTTTCGTTCAGCCGTTGTGGCGTGATTAAGTAACAAACCTACATCTAAAATTTCGCATTTATTTAATTATTTAGTATTAAAATATATTTTTTTATATACCTACGATAATTCTATAGACAATGTAAAATAAATAATTAAACAGAAAGGATACCATCACGTTAAACAAAACTACTAATTGCTAAATCAAAAATGCAATTCCGCATGAAAATTATCTCGTGTAGCAGCCCGTTTTTAATTCCTAACGAGATGACAGCATTGCAATAGCTTAAAGTATGCATGCGTTTTGAGACCGGCCGCTCGCTTTCGACGATTGTGTCTAGAGCAGCCTAATAAGCATTGTAACTGTGCCAAAGACCCGAAATCGAGTCCAATTTATGCAGGACATAAGAAACTTGGCACTGAAGAGGATAAGCTAGAACATTAACATCAGAATGTCATTAAGCAATAAATTAGGAGGTTTGAGCTCAACGTCAACCAAAAGCAAATCAATCTGACCTAGGGTGATGTAAATGCTCATAAACGTGATTTATTTGCGTAATTTACTGTAAATTTAATTTGACTGATGAAATTACTAAATGTAATATAGCTGTCAGTGTCAAAATGTAGGTAACGTGAAGGAGCTGGCTATAGTAATAATGCGTAGCTTTAGTTGTAGTTAACTAACATTGTGCCGTCGTTTCAGACAAACCAGGGGGGTTATTATGACATAACCATGCAGTTCATTTTACGGTGAGTGTAAGGGACAGAGCTATGGCAGTTATATAGCTCTGTCCTTTTCTCTCAGCGTAAACAGAATTGCATAACTATGTCATAATAACCCCTCAGGGGGGTTATTATGACATGGCTATGCAGTTCATTTTACGGTGAGCGTAAAGGACGGAGATATAGCAGTTACGAAACTCTGTCCTTTTCGCTCAGCGTAAAATAAATTGCACAGATACGTCATAATAACCCCACAGTAGAGATCACAATCCACGGATCCAGGAACTAATAAACCGATCACGTGTACCTTCCAACCCTGACACTGGCAAAGTGTCACATTGGATAGCCATTATAGATTAAAAAAAGAAGCTGCTAAAATATTGCTCGATGATTTCAAAATTTATAAATAGAGAAATAGACGTAGTCTCGCAAAATATACAGGAAAATAGGAGCGGGAGAGAACAAAAATAAATTAAAGTAATAGCGCAGTGCGTATCAAACGTCACGGTACCGTAAATCGGAACTGTCACTCCCATTTATTAAAAACTTCCGCTCCCCTAATTCCAACCACTGCACTGTCTGACGAAGAATTGTTTGACGAATATTCACACGTCAAATATTCGCAGATGCAACAATTGTTCTGAGTTTGAATACACGTAAATTATGAATTACAGCGATTTTTGCAATGCGGATAGGAGTTTTGTTCAAAGTGTTGGTAATGAGCTGACCAAATATTGATTTTGGAGCATTTTTATAACCACACATTTATCTTTACATGAAACGAAATACACCAACTGTATTAAAAAAAAAACGGAGTATATTAAAAAACCGGTCCAGTGTGAGTTGTACTCGAGTACTGAGGGTTATATTAAATTTGTATGAAACATTAAAAACTCAATAAAACCTTACTGTCTTTCTGCTTAGTGACTTACTTTTTTTTCAAAAACCCACTATACGGGTATATCTACCATTTTTTAAGTAAGTACCTAATCATAATTTATAACTGCATTTCCTGCACACTTCTGTTTTATTGTCGTCGGACTATTTTACCAACATTGTAAAAGTAGTACCCTATGAACATGTTACGGCAATTGTTTTATTTTGCCTGTAAACAAGGTTGAATTATTCTCTGGTACCCGCCAGGTAATATGTATTTAACTTGTAGCCTTACAAATGATTCAAATTTCAAATCATAAGATAAAAAAACTGTGGTTCGGTTATTTACCACTAAAATAAATAGCTAATCTTAAATTTTAAAATTTTAAGTGTGAGGTTTAACACCACTAAAGTTCTATTTCTTTTACCACAGTTTTGGGTATTAAATGAAGGAGTACCTATTTTCATTTTTCTCTTTGTAACATTACGCCTTCATGCAGCTAAACTTACGCGGTAAAACCTCCAACATTATTTCTTTTCGTAATACCTACTCCTAATAATGTACGAGACTTTTATTCAGCCCACCGATAAATATTGTTTTGGGCAAGATTTATAGTCCCACTTTCAGTTTGTGTTACTTCAAAGAAAAACATTCCAAGGTTACCATTGGAAGGTTTCGTCATTTCTGTTTATAATATGAAGGCAAACGAGCACACAGACCGATTACATTCAATACATTTTAATACACAAATCGTAATCGAAATTTAATCAAAGTCTTATCCACCCTAAGCCATCATCACCAGATTGCATCCATCAGACCCCCACATCACCATCAGACTCACCCTTGCGCAGTTCTCCAGTGCCGTCCCTCAGCAGAATATTGGTGCCATCCTCCCTCCTCCAGAGGATGCGTGGAAGTGGCCGGCCCACGGCCATGCAGGAGAGGCTCACGTCCTGGCCCTCCTGCGACACCAGGTCACCACTGGTGCCTTCGTCTACGATGTTTGGTGGCACTGCAGGAGGAATAAGAGTTATAATATGGATACAACTCAAACGAGCATGCAGGCCACCTGATGGTAAGTGGGATTTGAACCCAGGACCGATGTGGTGTGTGTGGTGTGTGTAGTGACCTTCGTAGGCAAGGTCACTACCAACTAGGCTAGCGCGTCGTCAATATATAGATGTCATTTGTATTGCACACGTAACACTTCTATAAGTAGAATGAAGTCTACCGTTGACTGTAATGGATGGAAGACGAAAAACCTAAAAAGGTAGACTAAGACAACTTTAACCACCGAACACAGAATATTATAGAGACCATTAACTCCTTCCATTTTTAAACTTGAGTATGAAAAATCGTCGTTAAGGAACAACTTAATCGTGAGTGCTATAAAACTTCGCGATTAACATAAAGTGTGGTAAAAAAAGCTACCTAATTCAAACACAGCCGCGGATGTTAAAGTCATAAAGTATTAAGCAAGTGGTTAAGTTACTTTAATTCCCCAAACGATAAGACATCCGTTTACCTTATAAAAGTTGAACAAGGATCCCTAACGTTGGCGATATAATTTATGCACCGAGCTACCTTATAATACGGTGCTAAGGGAATATATTTTCACGGGCAATGTTACTTATATTCGTATTTTTCCCTCAGCTTTTTGGTAAATTTAACCATAAATCATTTTGATATGGATCTTTAATAAATATTATTGCAAGCCCCATGGCGCTGCGCCTAATTGAATGAATGCGATTCGTAATTTATAAAAATAAATGGTTGTGAAAACGGAACATTTATATAATAGATTCAGTAAATAAAGTGCAATTGTTTGTCGAAACCTGGATAAGTCTAATTAAAGAAGTGACATTATTTTTATTATTTGTACGTTTAACGTTTAAATATAGTTTTTATTTCGTTTTAATTTAACCGTATCAAATTTTTACCTTAGTTCTAATTAGGTTAACTTTCTATTATGTGCCGTAATTTTAGTTTTAATTTGTAATATTAACGTTGTAACGTTAGAAAAAAATACCAATTAAGTGACTAGTCCCACCCATCGATGTTTATTAATTATTGTTTTTGTTGCATGATTATTATGAGAAATTGTGACGTCATTATAATATCATCAATGTAACATTATATAATTACAGTCAAAATGATAAAGGAAATAAACGGTTCACTAAAGTTTTCGGTTTCGGACGGACGGACGAGTGTCCAAGCGGCTAGTTCAAGTAGTCCCGTCAGTGCGAACAAAACATATTTTAGCGCGTGCATTTTCAATTAAGCAGCCTTATACGTTCGATCCCTCGACAGAAGCCATGCTGTTAAATTGAAAATGCACGCGCTAAAATATGTTTTGTTCGCACTGACGGGACTACTTGAACTAGCCGCTTGGACACTCGTCCGTCCGTCCGACCGTCGTTGTTAAGAGAATCACTACCCAGGGTTTTTTTACACGTTGCGTTGGTAATATGTATCTACTAGCGCGTTGGATAAGACCAACACCACTTTGCCGAGAACAAACGCCATAAGAAACTAGCAAGTCATTTTTGAGACAGCTAAAAAGTATTTGAGATGGTGCAATGTTTGGTGAAATACTATTTACTCGTGTGGACTAAACAGAAGCACATGGAGCTCTTTGCTCTTCTGTCAAGTCTGTTAACGTTTTCTTTATACTCGTATCTGACATATTAAATGACCTGCCGCGTAATTTATAGTGTACCATTATATTGAGTAATAAAAGGAGAATGGGCAAATTGGCCTATCGGCAGCCACTAATGAAATTAGTGTCATATGAAAGCCCTGCTATTAAGGAATACTTTTTGTTACGACTTTTTTTCTGTATCTCTTGTGGAAATGGAAATATTTAAACTTAAATCAGAATGCAATAAATTAATAACTATGACTAGTTACCTAATGACACAGTGCGCATTTTGCACAATAATTGCAGTAAAGCAATAAGTAGATACCTAACCTATCACTCCGTGCTCTAATAAATGATAATATCTGCTCGGGCTATCTAGAGTAATGAACAATTATGGCGGAAATATATATGTTGACGACTTTCCAAATATTTCGGAAGAGGAGCTTATCCTGTCTGATTCTGATTATAATTTAATGTTTTATTACACAATCAAAGTAAAATTCTTACATTAAAATAATGTGCTTGCATTACATTTGTTGTTATTGTTAAACCGCAACACGACGTCATAACCCCTGTTTTGGTGGTAAAGTTGCAAAGCATTACAGGATTATTATAGGGTAACAAATTAGCTTTTAATAACGATGTTTAAATTTAAATAACATCATGCCTATTATTCATATTAATTCATAGCTCTGAGCGCTTTATACAGCATTGATTGTGACTAATATTGGATCCAAAATTGAAATATTCTATGAATGATTATTGTAATTTATACATTCCCCTTCGTCCTGTGTGTATGTTGTTTACAGGTGATAATTTTTAAATTGCGGCGTTTAATTATGTAAATTCTATACATTCCGTCAACTTTCTTGATTCATTCCCTTCACAGAATGCATCCTGGTTAACCCTACAATTCACATGTTAACAAACAAACATTGTACATTCAAAGGCAAAATACTTCACCATTAATAACTCCCGTCAAAACCAGCAGCAGAATTCCCGCAAAGAGAACAATGTAGGAAAAATCCCGAGTGAAACTATGCCGTAGGCACCTCCGTCCTCACGGACAAAGTGTGCGGGCTGTAAATCACCTCCGCACGAAACATTCGATGCAGAACGAACGTGAGAGCGCGCCTATTACGAGACGTGACCATTCGGGCCACGCCACTTTAGAGCTAGCAAGAATAAATACATAAAGATAAATTGTCCTTCAGTCTTCCAGCGTAGAGAGGGATAAGATAAACAATATTTATCCTCGTGTTGTTCTTTCCTATCTAAACAGTGTAGAAAGAATGAGACGCACTGAGGGACTGTAAGTCTGCTTTGTTTTCAGGAAGAAAAACGTCATTGAGACTACTCTAGTTTTAACTGAGTCAAGTTACTGTGATTTGTCTTACGTAAACGTAGGGTATTCAAACAGGAGAAACTGGCAGTATTGTGATATAAAGCTACATAACAGTGTCAGTGGTAAGTAAAATCCAGTTATTTTTTTACATTTTACCTATTTTTAGATAATTAGGTTCTACAGCTATCCGCCGTTATTGCATAATGGTTTACGGATAGAACCTGTACCTGTCTAAAATACTGAGTTAAAAATTAAAATTTCTAACTTGAGGTGCATGTCCATAACACACATAAAATTGGGTTTTTTTTTAATTAGAATTTTGTTATATTTTAAAGTAATTTCCAAAACTAAATTAGACTTCTTTCAAGGTAGCTTTTTTATTCAAATAAATGGATTTACTGGTCAAATATAAAACTATCATATTTTGTCACAGTGACCAACCCACATTCAAATGTAAGAATTACAAACCATTTCTTTAACACAAATGATTCATAGTTAAGTCTCTGATACTTATTTAATAGTGAAATTTAGACAACGTAAATCCCACTTGTTTTAGATATCCCAATTATCCTAAACATGTTCACAGATTAACGTAATAACCGGTAGTATGGAGCCTGAATTAAAATTTCTTTTCACATATTTCATTTTAAAATCAACGCGTATTTTATAATTAACATTTTATCAATCTCTGTTAAAATATATACCTATAGGATGCTCTACCTAATTTAAAACTGAGAAAATAAACTCGTAAACCGAGGAACTGTGCTTTAAATTGATCGCTCGTAACCCGAGAGCCAGCATATAAATCGTTTAAAAAAGACATCGGCATTTCCCTCGCCCACCACAAAGAGCTCATTAACACGTCAATTCGAGGGAACGCCTCTCAAAAGAAAATACCTATTGAAATAAAAGAGTTCTTGAAAAGAAAAAGAAAATATGAAAAGTAAATTTCAACCGGGATGAACGTCAAGTGCAGAGCAGCGTGAAGGAATAACTGTACAGAGTGGAAAAAAAACGAATGCTACATGATAACTGTCTAGAATATTGAAAATAGTTAATTCTACGCAAAGCGAAACTACTTCTTTTACACAGTGTTTATTGTTTTTTATTTGTCTGTATTATTTAGGGATTGAACCGGTTAAATATGTCAAAAAATATTCTTTATTTTATCCTCGTAAGGCCCAAAGTCCTACATGTAGGACATTTGTCAAAGTTGAAGTGGGCCTTACGAGGATATACAGATATAAAAGATCGATAGAGATCAATTTATCTTTGAATAACAAACAAAATAAAGTGTGTTAAATCAATTCCCGAAAATTCATGAAAACAGTATTAATTGTTTTCAAAACTAAAACTGAGCAGCCTTTCACTTTTACAGTTGCTTTCATTCCTTATGGTGTTTATTTTTTCATCCTGTATAGTCGAGAGGTATTGTTAATACGATCACGTGCCTTTATAAATGAAAGGAAAATATAAGTATAAATTCAAGTCACTTTACCTTTGGAAGGTAAGAGCATACAGGATGGTCTCATTTACTGTTAGCTTGCCTTGAGTAATAGCACTTTGTTGACTAGACAACGTTTCTTAAACACAATTTTTCTGCACGTCAAGCGCATCTTGTGGGATATTACTTTTTTATAAACGGTTCAAACATTCCTTCTTCTTATTAAACGTGCTTGAAATATGTTTTGCCCTTATCAGTCAATATAACATTTAAATTTGTCAGAAAGTACAAAGAATACTTAACTTATACTAAAATAGGTTTATAGTGCGTTAGTGGGGAAAGGGTTAGTTTTGGGTACATAAGTTTTTGTTTCTTAAAAAAATTGGGATATGTTTTAATATTTCAGGCCTAGAGTAACTTTGCTTTGCGTTTAAGAAATGGTACTATATATTTCGCGACTTATTTACCTCGTCTTTGTATATTTCCACGCCGTGTACTTGGAAATTGTGTGACGCCTTAGGAAAATGTAGCAAAGGAAAATGTATTCATCCTCTCACTCTTGTACGATTTAAAACTATTATCGGTCAATATATCGAACATTGCTCTATTTTACGAAACACGCTATGTTCAATTATAAAATACAAGCGTCCTCGCTTCGCTTCGGGTTATGTGAGTTTTCTGTAACATTTGTACATAACCCAGAAATGATTATACATAAGAAACTTCCTCTTGAATCACTCTAAATTTATGAAAACCGCATTATAATCTGTTGCGTAGTTTTAAATATCTAAGCGTACATACAGAGGGAGGGCGGAAAGAAACGACTCTTTTTACACTATAATATACTTGAAAATCTAATTTAAGACTAAAATCCTAACCTCAACGGGCGCAAATTCCCTGTAATTTCTGCTTTTAAGTTTAAGTGTAGGTATTTTTATCAATAAAACTTACCCTAATATTACTGGTGTACGAGTTATCATTCATGTTTTTATGAAATAATGTTAAAATAACAAAATAGAGATAAACGCCACCCTGTGTACATAATCTAACCCATGGTGAAATAACTAGGACTTAATGAAGGTAAAAAACTGACACACACAACCTTTCGCATATAATATTAGTGGTATTTCAAAAACATTTTCACTAACAAACAAAACACACACAAACAAAAGAAAATCAACAACCGGCATTTCAACACAAAAATATACCACATTCTGTCACTTTGTTTGTAAAGACGCCACACTCAGCGTGTTGCTAACTCGCCGTGCCCAAACACGCCATGTCCGACACTACCCTTTTTACCCTTGATAAAACCCGCATAATTTCTTTGTGCCGGGCTAAGCTTAAGTGGGGCGACCTAACAAGGCTGTCGTATGAATCTGGAATAGTTGGGATACTTGGGACCTTAAGATGGACACTGAGTGGACCCGAAGGGACGAGTAACTTGGCATATTGGAAAAAATGCATAAGAATGGCGGAAGTGGACACATTGTCATTATCTCTCTCACGCATAAATTACTGAGTAAGTATAGTAGTAACTATACTATAGTAGTAACTCAGGGCGGAATGACTGGAGAGCCACTCGACCGCCCGTCTGCCGCGTCCCCACTCATCATCATAGTGGTAACTACTAATATTTTTGATCATAACAGTACTTTGGCAATCAAAAACAGGGTTTATACTTTACTGGGTAAAACCATATGGCCATGACCATATTGACATGGTTATTACGTATTGCTTTTAGCAGCTCTTAACATCTTAGTACCAATTTTACCAAAGGTTGTTGAATTTAATCAATGTTAATCGACTGTTATTACATACATTTTGACAGCTCTTAACGCTCTAACCATCTGTTGTGGTTAACATCGTTTGGTGAAATTGGTACCAAGTTTGATTGTGCAAAATGTAGTCAAAGAATTAAACAACATTTTTTTTGACTTCTTGGTTATATATAGGTCTGCCTATCCCACTCTGGGAATAAATGCTTAAGTGCATTTGTTTTAGCTTAGCCACCATTACTGTCAAGAAAATATGTCAAAGACAATAAAATATGGTTTTACCGCGTAGAGTAGAGATCCAAAAATGAATGCAAGAGTCCAATATTATAATAGGTACAAGTTGGTTGGTTGGTTGGAGATCGTTTTATTTTATCTTTTCGTAACGTATAAGTATTTTAAATCTAAAGCATTGTGATATCAACAATAAAATGATGGGATCACAAGATACTGGTGTTGATAATGTAATTAACGTTTTCTTTTGTTTTTTCTATTTATTTATTTTAATCCGAACTTACTTAACCCGGTGAGTCAGAAAGTGACAAAAAACAAACTTTTTCCTATGTTTACTAGTTTTAATGTTTTAATCTCTTTCCATTAGTATTTTGTCGGAGTCTTACTGTATCAGTAAAGGCGGCTTTATCCTTAATATGCAGTCTCAGAATGATAAAATACTAGAGGTTGAGAATGAATCCCTCCATTAACAACCATTAGGAAGCCGTGTTTGAAAATTACTTTCCACGGACACGTCTATAATTATGAAAGGTATTGGTATATTCCTTCATTTGATGTTTACTAGTAACGGTCAGCCTTGTAAGCTGCACACTTTAGTGCTTTGTCACTTTAACGTTATGTCTGAATTACTGCACTAATTTATCAATGGCGTTAAAGTGACAAGGTACCAAAGTGAGCTGCAAAGTGCACAAAAAGTTAAAAGAAAAATATGTTAAAAATAGATTTGGACACATATTTTCATACAGATTACAAAAAAACGGTAAACCGTTAAAATTTTAGACACTACCTATTATATGTCAGTCAGTATTTTTTTTATGTAATTAAATACAGGGGAATCTATTCTTGATTGCTCTCGACACAATTAAAAATTGAACATTTTCAACCTCTTCCTAAAACTTAATATTATGATAGCCATAAAACCACCAATCACATGATAAATAGGCTGCCTACTTATCTAGATTTCGAACTAACGAATCCAGACTCAGTCATTCTGTCCTCCTACGGAAAAAAGGCACATCACCTGTATGAATGGTATTGCACCTCCAACCTTATCACAAACCATTGAGGGGGAAATATACTTCTAAGAATTAATTGCACTTGTGTCTTTTTTCCGTATCCGTTAGTAACATATCAATAAATAAAAAATAATAAAAACGTTTATTTCACCTCACAAAGGATATAACAAGAGAAATGTGTTACATAAGCCTTAAACTTAAATAAATAAACCTTTGCGAGGGACTGGAGTCCGAACTAGGAGTGATCCTGTAAGACAGATCAGAATCAGAATCAGAATCACAAAACCAGAAACAGAAAACCTAAAAACCAATAATAATAAAAACCAAACTAAACTACTAATACTAAACTAATAATAGAATCTTAAAACTTTGTTACTTAAATCAAAAATATAATGGATTATGATTATTTGACTCTCCGTGAATGGAATCAAAGGACAGTCTAACCTGTCAAGTATCATGACCAGGAGACAGCTGGAACTGCCCTGCACTCACTTTACCACCACCAACCACAACCAACCACTACCATCACACAACCAACCACTACAACACAACACTACACAACACAACACAACACAACACAAACACACACGATCTTTGAAACTACTGAACGGATTTTAATGCAGTTTTCAGAAATAGATAGAGTAATTCAAGAGCAAAGTTTATATGTTTAATAGATTCTAGTTTATGTACGGGTGTTACAGAAAACTTACATAAATCGAACTGAAGTGAGGGTGGGTCGCTTATAAAATTTAAACCTGAATGACATACGAATGACGCAAGTCAATGCAAAAATAGCAGCTTACCTAAAACATCCACGCAACCGATCTGCTTCTTCATAGTGCTGGTGTTAATCTGGCACATGTAGCAGCCCCGGTCCTCGACCTTCAGCGGTCGGATGTGGAGCTGCCAGGACCCTGGGGAGTCGTTGGTGACCGCATATCTGGAGCTATGGGTCACGAGGCGCGTGTGGAGGGTCAGGATTGTTTGATCGTCCGCTCGGATCCACGCCACCTGTGAAGGAATGGCTGTGTTAAATTTTTGATGCTGGAATTGATAAAATGTTGGTGATGCTGCAATATTTACCACACTGACTTACTTGCTAAGGTAGGTATATGGTGGTGACGACGCGCTGCCCTAGTGGATAGTGACCCTGCCTACGAAGCTAGCGGTCCTGGGTTCAAATCCCGGTAAGGGCAGATATAAGTGTGATGAGCGCGAATACGAGTATTTGTTACTGAGTCATGGATGTTTTCCTACTAATAATTAAACCAATATTTTTTTTTTTACTTTTTAGAGGTTTTTCTTCAAGTTGGGGTTTTCTAAAATTTTAAAATTTATTTTTTAGTGGATGAGTTTGTGGTAATCTCGCCTTCTCAGTCTTCTTTAATCCCCATAGATACGTTAAATGAAAAAGCACGATATATACAAACTTCTCCAAAATACGCATTCCTTTAATAACTCACTCTTTTATAAAAAATACCCATCAATCTAATATTAGGCCTAGAAATGCACGTGTTCGATTCATCCGCGTTCATCCAACCGTGACATTAATGTTTATGGTGCGACATTAACCAAATTTACGGTTCAACGTAATTCGCGTTTGTCCAGATAACAGCGAATGTGACAATTTAGCAAAATGTTTAAGTTAAATTAAAATTTAAACACACGGACATAGATAAAAGAAATAATGAGTGCATTAGCGATGTGCTGCACCCGGAGGCTTTCGGGCACCGTGCCATGACAATAATATGCTTGAAATATTATAATTACTTCTATATGATTACATTCATTTATTACAGTCTCCTTTATTTTCTGATTAGAGGAATATATGCGATATTTGTAGATTGTGTAGCTGTTTCTGGAATCCTTGTACAATGTGGTATTGCTTCTGGATGCCTCGCATCACGACGCATCATCGAGTTAAGGGCAAAGGAAATTAGGACACACGATGTGTTAACGTTAGGGATTCTAAGGGATACCCCTTTTTAAGACTGTCTCATAGAAATTTAGAAGTTCGATACAAATTTAAAGCGGAGGTACGTCCCTGTCGTTAAATAAAATGATTATAATGCTTAAAAACTATTATCATTATTCTGAAAGTAGGGCTGGCAGGCCTTTTCAAATAGTACCAGCTCTTTCCAAGAAGCGTAGCATGAAACACGACAGTCTTTTTTTCATTTGTTTATTTATTATCTTATTTATAAATGCGAAATGTTGTATTTTTATTTTTCAACCACGCCAGAACGAGGTACTTAAGTACAGTTGAAGTGATTATACTTCAACCTACAAGAAAACATCTACATAAGTCAGCACCAAATAATTACTTAGAAAATTACTTCATACTTCATGTTTATCGAGATAGTTTTATTTTGTAGTATGTTCCCATGTCCCTACAATGTCATAATCCGACATACTCTTCCCCGATTTGTATTCATACTCATAGCAGCACGGTATAAAAACTGAACACGTGTCCGAGAGCCTTATTACACCCTCGGCGAAACTGTAAGTACCCGTGAGTCGACAACAAAACAAATGACTACCGCGAAACCCCTAAGGGCCCGGTTAGACGATCAACATTTTCACGGAAATGTGTGAAAGTAAACTATGTGTCTTGCTCTAACTTAGCAAGTAAGAGTAAGACACACATTTGCTGGCCACACATGAAAAGTTGATCGTTTACGAGTACCAGCTCCTCAGCGTCCTGTCATATCTTACGTACAGGCTACATGTCAAAGTAATTTGATATTTGACAAATGTTGGCACTTGCTTGATGGGTTTGATATTCTGTTGTTTTTAAAGCTTGAACACACGTCAAAATAACACATTGTGAAAATAAGACTTCGGCGATGTTTATTTGTGTGTGAATTTACATAAACAAATAAGTGACGCCCTGCCATATTCTGGAGACAGAAAACTTAAGGACTTCAATCATTATTCTAGCAGTAATAATACATTCTAGTAACATGCGTAACATTTCCTAGCATTAGGAACAAAGGTAATAAGAGGAAGCTATGACCAGGTGCACCCTGTTTTGTCTTCTTCTTCTTCTTTAAATGCCTCTCTAACTTAGTGAAGGTTGGCTATCAGCTGCTTGTTTTTTCCCTATCTTTTGCGAGGTGGAACAGCTCAGACGCGCTCGTTATTCCAGTCCACTCCCAGATCTTGCGAAGCCACGACTTCTTTCTTTTACTACATTGAAGTTGTAAGGGTGGGAAATAGAATCAATAAAAATAATATGTGTATACCCGCGTGGTTGCCGGGTTAGAATAGTGCCACTCCATGTCTTCCCGTGGATGTCGTAAGAGACGGCTAAGGGAGTAAAGGCGTATAGTACTGTTAGGCGATGGGCTTGCAACCTGTCACTAATACACTGGTAAACATCTTAGCCTAAGTGTGCAAAATGTGGTTATAGAATTATCAACAAGTTTTTAGAGTTGTTGGTAGCTCTGCCTACCCCACTCCGGGAATAAAGGCGTGAGTTTATGTATGTATGTATGTATTTTTTAAACCATCTCAAGATGAAAAATGCGTTGCCAACTTTGAGGACTAAGAAGGCTTGCCTCTACTATATTATGAGTGTATTTTTCAATTAAATTAAATTCTGAAACTATCAATAAAACTTGGGCAAAAATCTCTTATTGTCAATAATTAACATTACCCACTTGTATATGTAGATACATATGTGTAAAATGGAGTAAAGTAGGTAATTAAAAACCAAAATTAATAATTAACGCAAACGCCCCAAATATTCCAGTCGACAGTAAAATTAATATCCAATTTTAAATACGAAGCGAAAACTTATCAGAAAAGTGCCATTAAAAAATAATTAATTTACGTCAACGGATGTCACCGGAAAGTTTTACGAAAATAATTTACACAGAAGCTTTCACGGCATCCCTAGCATAGATAGCTAATAATTAGCTTTGGAACTCACTATAAAATTTAAGTAACTGGTATAATCCGAGCGTTTTAACTTAATTTTCCTCTTGAGTGAGACTGGGTCATTAATTCTATCAAGCATAGAGAATTCTAGAGGATTTGAATACAATAAACCCGCTTTTCTTGGTGATTAAGACGTAATGGTTTAATGTAGAACTATAACTAAAAGAAATTAGAACGTTTCGAGGCATTAACCAAAGCGCATTACGCTAACTAGCGGTTCTATTGGTTTTGTTTTTAAACCAATCGCGTCACCGGTAGATGACATGATTTTCTAGTGACGCGATTGTCTTAAAACGAAACGGATAGAAACGCTAGTTAGCGTAATAAATCTTGGCTAGTGCCTCTATACTGCAGTTAGCCCCTTTATTTGGTACTACTAGCTTCAGCTCACAACTTTGTTCGCGTAGATTCCGAGTATCACTATTCCTTTGGGAACTTTAAAAAAATCCGGGTTAAAAACTTTCTTAAGTCCTATTCCAGGACTTAAACTATATCTGTGCTAAGTTTCATCCTGATCCGTTCTGTGGTTGAAGCGTAAATGAGTAAAAAAACATACAAACATATAATTTTACTCATTTATAATATTAGTATTTTAGTGAGATTGCGGCAGTTCCTTTCGTCTTTATGGTTGAACACCTCGAGTAATCGAGAAGAATTTAGTAGGTACAGAAATAGTTTTTAACCCGAAGATGGATAGACTTCTTTAATTCCGGGAAATCATTCAGTTTCAGAGGAAGTAGCGATAAACCTCTACGTGAATGGAGTTACCGGCAAAAATATATTCGTACATAAATTTAGTCGTATTACCTAACACAGGAAGCGGTTCTGTAATGTAATAGTTGAAGTATTATGTAATCTAATAGTAACCACATTAAAGGACCATGCGTCAAAATGGTCCCAAAACCAACAATGCTGAGAGTTAGGTCGTTAAATAGGTATTTAAATCTACTTCATTTCGTTCTATGGGCTAGGCACCAAGTCAAATTCCATTGCAGAACTGAGATATTCATACTTTTAGTCAAAGTGAGCACGATCTATAAGAAAACGGGATTCATTTGGAAAATGACAAACTTTGTCATGTGTGTGAAATTATATTAATATGAAGACTAGAATTAGACCTAAGATCCTTTGTGGAACCCATAACCATAGAATAAAATCATGGATTGTATTATCTAAAAGAGACCACCTTCCATTTTCATTTTGACAGCCCGAAGGCGAGTCTGCATACAAATTGAATACAATTGTTCCACTTTAAAGTCGATTGCGATTGCGAATGCATTAGGCAAATTACGCAAGCTGTTTTATCATAGATAGTATTCACTCTAACTCAAATATGAATATCTCAGTTTGGCACGGTTAGCACAAGTTGTATTTTCTCGCTTGTCGCTCAGTGCGTCTCCATCGTTGCTAACTAGATAAAACGGGAGATCCGATAAACTAGTCGTGGGCAACTTGTGCAATCGAAATCGACTTGGTGCCCATAAAACGAAATGAAGTAGATTTTAAGATCCAATTAATTACGAAAGTTATTTCATCTATACAGATACTGTCTTTCTGGTATTACGACAGAATTGAACTACTGAAAAAATCCTTTTAATTCCTTGTGGTGATAGTCCTAAAGTAACGACCAAATCTATCGATCTTTTTTAAGGAGGAATTCTGGCCGAGGGGTCTCATATTTCGGCGATTTCATGGCCGCTGGCTAGTGGACACCGTGGAAGGGTTTTAGTAGTTATATTAGTTTTAAGTTACTTATATGCAGGGTGACTGCGGGGTCGTGATATTAATTTTTGAAACAATTAAACTTTAGGATTTAGTCAAAATAATATTGTTTCCCTACCTATTTAATACTAAAATAATGGTCACCTAACATTCACCTATTTGAAAATCAATCAATCAGACGAGTAACAAATGGAGTATGTAGGGTGGCCAGGATCTTTCTTTTAAATAAAAAACAAAGTAACTAATTTGCCGCTTTGAAAAATATTACGTTATGTTCCTAATGGTGTTGAGTGTTAGTTTACTTTGTTGTTACACGACCCCGCAGTCGCCTTGTATTGTTCTGCATATTAATCTTAAATATAATGGCCTTGTTCCCTGAAGAAAAAATATTGTATTGTATTTTAATAGTAGATATTTAGGTTATAGGCGCCTATATAATAGGTCGAGGGTTCAATTGATACTTTCACCCGAGTTAAAAACTACTTTTCGTTTCGATTATGAGGAAAGTAAAAAAAAATTGTTTATTGAGAAAAAGTTAAGAAAAAGCATAATCATTAAAAGTAGCATACAGTGCGCTATGCACCTCCTACTTAACGCTAAGCCCCTGGTACTTTATTTTAACATGCAATTACTTTTAGACCCTAGGGTGGACATATATCACTTTCTACCCGCTTCTAAGATAAATAATGGCCTACTTTCAGAGTATGTCTGTATGAGACATGAAAAACACATTACATGTCTAATTATTGCATTCTTTATTTTCAAAAATAAAATTGTTGTCCGTCCACTTATAACGTATCAAAATTCAACCTTAATCCTATAGCGTTAGTGAATAGCACCACTGATGAGCAAAAAGAGCTGACTTATTTGAAAAGAGGGCTGAGGAGATGATCCGTCCGAGTAAGCCGTATGAATTCCGCCCAGTGGCCGCTGATCGATTTACTGAGGCCTTTCTTAGCCAAAAAACCTAACTTACCTTAATAGAGTTTTAAGTACCGTTGATTTAGGTAGTATTTACTTGAAATTTCGATTACTGGGCAAAATTGGGATAGACCAAAAAGTACCTACGCGCAGTTTTTATACTTTTGTTCGAAATAATATATTATTGACATTAGCATTTTTTTATTTGATCTATTCGTTTAATCAAATGCAAAATGCATGTAACTTTTTCAGTCTGTTTGTTACGCTTACGCTTTGATGGGATAAATCGCTGGCCTGATGAAATTTAGAATATAAATAATACGGACTTTCTGAATAGCGGCACTATTTGAGATTATGCATGAAGAATAACTATAGGTAATTATTTAAAAGAAAAACATAATTAGGAATTAGGAACTCTTAATTTCCTATTTGAAACTTCGTAAATATTCATAATTCACGTTAACAACATAAATGTTCGAGTTTAGTGGAATGAGGAAACGAAAGCTACAGAAATGTACGCATTTTCCCTAAGACTTTGAACAACTTTATTAAGAAAACAAAAGACATAGAAATACATTGTTGTTACGTTTAAACAACATGTCGTGTAAAACGTTACAATAATTTCTTGCGTATTCCTTAATATGTTTCAATTAAAGGAAACGTGACTGTGCAAACACAAACAATGTTCAAATTGTTTGATATACAAATGTAATTATTTCCTCACTTCAGACGAGTTTCCCTAGCGTCGACATTCGTTAAAAGTAAATAGAATAAAGCGCCATGAACGATCTCTAATTTCTTTGAAGAGCGTTTCAAATATTTGTTTTCAAGGGAAGTCTTTTGACTTTGAGTTTCAGAATGTTAAATTTGCTATTTTTAACCGATTACGAAAATAATGGAGGGTCTTAATAATTCGTCGCTTTTGCCAATTGAGCAAATGGGAATGAACCGATATGGCGGGAAGTGCGATGGTAGAACGAGGCCGTTGGCACCAGTCTAAACAGTTCCTCGGCACATTCCCCATTGTACAGACGGTAGAAAATGGAGAGAGATGCAAAGTCTCTCCGAAGGCTAAGTATTTCTAAATGGTCTATAACTGTACAGTTGTTGACAACGCCACCATGATCTTTTCTGCATCAGAGTTAGTGAGAAACTTAAAAAAAAAACAACAAGCGGCTACCAACAAAATGACGTCACTCCGAAAACTAGTCCAATGCGCACACAATGTATACCTTAGCAAACAGACCATTGGAACCTTGAGCCACCATAGAACTGTGTCACAGAGACGTTATAATTCAAGTCATAAGAAGTGTCAAACAAATTGTTTTATAATGTCACTGTGACATCGTTCTATGGTGGGTCAGGGTTCCATTGGGCTGATAGTACACACCTGTATTTTTATCTTTGCCCACCACACAACGACACTTGCTAATGGAAAATAAACTTATCGCGAATACCATAGAGCCAACTTTCTAACTTAATTGCGACTCATAAAAACGAAAGGAAATCAATTTTATCTCGTTTGCAATGTTTTTTTTATTCTAATGACTGTATTATATAAAATTTTGTTCAGAGGGCCTTACGAGAGTAAAGCTGAGATAGGAATTAGAGCCTATTACTACTGCTCTAAAACGATTTTTTCAATAAGCACATAACGCAAGTGCTATTTTCAAAACGGTATTGAAATTTAATGCTTAATATGTTTTTAAATTAAATATTGAAACTTTTTTGAACAATATAGTCGTACCTAATAGGGCAATTTCGATATATTGAAGCAAAGCTAATTTAAAACTGTAAAATATATAAAATTTAAATGTTTTCCCCTTTTTTTAGGCAGCGAAATAATCATTTTTAAATTGCTAAAGGAAAAAAAGGTCGTCAACATCATAGGTACGTACTCTGGACTCTCAGACTCATAAAAACATCGAGGTATTTCAATAACTTCAGTCATAAAATTCCCACTAACATAGCTACTTAAGTTCTGTTTGTCTACTAGCCAACTATGGATTAAAGAATGTCTGAAAATAAAGCTTATTTTTGAATATAAAATGACAATATTATAAAAAATCTGTGGAATCCTTCTGATTCAATCGGTAATAGTACTAAGGGCCCAGACAAGATGCACTATACGCTAGCAAGCGCTCTTCATTTCGTTTTTAAACCAATCGCGTCACTGGTAGATGACGTGTACGAAAAGTCACGTGACGTGCCAGTGACGCGATTGGTTTGAAAACTAAACGAAGAGAAACGATAGTTAGCGTAATGAATCTTATCTTGGCCTTCTGATCTGGTTTTATTAAGTACCAAAATAGCTAAAGTAAATATTAACAAAAATAAATTGCAGACAACGCCTAGTCTTTACTTTGATGAAATTACAGTCAGTTTGGTTGTCGAACGTTAAAAGTCGAAGGGAAATTAATGCGGAAATACAAATTCAACCATGCACTGAACTGAACCCACAATAATCAATCACCAACCGGTAACCTTTATAAAAACTTGTATTAAAACCAATCAACGAACGGGAAAAGAAAATACCGATCACGATTTCCATAAATAAATATGTATCGAAAGCGCGTCAAACTGTGAACGCGGTGTTTTCCGAAAGTCTTATGAATTATTTCTGAGATCCTGATGAGCTGAAGGAGAAATCAGCATATCGTAATGAGATAACGGCTGGATGAAATGCAAATGAATTTGACGGTTGGATGGTTCAGAACGCCGACCAGCGCCCCAATCCACAATCGCGAAACAAAACGCAAGATACGGACGTTCTATCCCACTTACACAAGTTAGAACCTGAGGGTGTCTGTGAAGGATGAAAGTCGCCGTCGGAATGATTTGTTCGATATAGGATTACTCGAAACCCGCCTCGGGATTGGGAACAAATTGGGGCAGACGTCTGAATTTGCACGCTCATTTAGTAAATACATCCCCTCACGATTTACAATTACCTCGTTGCTAACATATATTATAAATGTCGAGTAAAGTTATTAAGCGAAGTAAGTTGAGCCGAAACTTGGAACAATGAGTGTTCAGCTGTTACTTGACATTTATTGTCGGTCGTTAAATGTACTATCTGTCCTATGGAACCCACAATGGCTACAATAGAACGGTGACACCGTGACATTATAGAACAATTTGTTTGACACTTCTAACGACTTGAGTCATAACGTTACTGTGACACAGTTCTATGGTGGGTCAGGGTTCCATAGGGCTGATAGTACTTAGGTATAACCTTACTTACATGTACATATAAACAAACACCAAACGATGTTCGTTGAAAAGCGTTTTAAATGATCGTAATAAGTAGTATGAATTTGACAGGACTACATATCGTAATAAGTTGATAAAATGCAAATGACGGGAGTTGGTAGTTACCCTAACTACAAAGCTATCGGTCCGGGGTTCCATTTCCGAGGGTGTGTGATATTTGTGTGCCAGGCGCAAGTATTTTCTATACATATTCTGTGCATATTCCGTGTTGTTGCCGGGTTAGAATAGTGCCACTCCATGTCTTCCCGTGGATGTCGTAAGAGACGGCTAAGGGAATAAAGGCGTATAGTACTGTTAGGCGATGGGCTTGCAACCTGTCACTAATACACTGGTAAACATCTAAGCCTTAGTGTGCAAAATGTGGTTACAGAATTATCAACAAGTTTTTAGAGTTGTTGGTAATTCTGTAGCTCTGTCTACCCCACTCTGGGAATAAAGGCGTGAGTTTATGTATGTATGTATGTATTCTGTGCATTTAAGTATGTATTTCTCTATAGTAAGTATGTTTATTGTTTAATTATTGTCTAGTGCCCATAGATAGGACAAGGCTGGAGCTTGGTTTCCGGACTACGTCTTTTTGTGCAAGATTGTCGCCTAATTTTTATTTATTTATTTATACAATTTATTATCTAAAGTGATCGATGAAAGTAATTACGCTTTGCTATAGTACTTTATTTTCAGTTTTCAATTTCTAGGTACCACCCCGTTTTTACCTCGTGCATAGAAAATTTGTTTCGAACTAGTTTCCGCCAACGTTTTCAATGTGTGCTCGTCCGCAGAGCTCGTAGTTCTGAGCCATTTAGAGCGTTTGGTTTATTTTCACAACCAAAATAGCACTTTCAAAAGTGCAGTGCTAGCTTCGTAGTGAAGTTTAGGAGTTACATTTGCTCTTACGCGTGAACTATGGTCGTGTGGGAAAGAAAATGGAATAAACAAGAAGACAGGGTTTTCTCTCCGTATTGTTTCTTATTTCTAATGATATTTTAGAAATGAGTTAGAGGAAAATGGTCTTGGTCTAGATTTGGCAAAGTCAATTTATCGGTGGATTAACTGTGGCCTGCGACTCCGGCCGTGGAGAAAAATAAAACATAGCCTATGCTCATCAGAGATAATGCAGAATTCTATTGGTCCAGTAGTTTCAGAGCCTTTTTAATGCAAATAAACACACCATCAAATGTCTTTGTAATACTAGTGTAGATATTTGGTTCAATTTGGATTTTGTTTTCAATTGTTTTATATCTGCAAACCGTAACATTAGAAAACACAATCTGAATTGGACTCAATATTTATTTATAATTAAACGATTACTGTATTTGACTCGCATTTATTGTGAAATTATCATAATACGCGTTTTTTTAAAACAAGCAGTAAATTATATTGGACATTTCACTTTTATAATTTACACAAGAAAAAAACATTTATCGTAAATTTACTAATATAATAAGAGCACCCAAAGGTTTTGTAGGGATTTTATAAGGATTAGATGATTGTTAGATAAATAAAGTAACTAACTTAAGCTGTTTCTACTATCAACAAGGCGTAAAACATAACAATAATCTTTATTGACGTTCCTAACAAACGACAAAAATTCGCCGAATCCAACATCGTAATCTTAATGAAAACAGAAGGTTAAAAGGAAAACGTTGTTCGCAACACTTGATCCTTGGGCGGAAAATCCATCTCTTAGATTGTTTCTTTGTTCGTCAATCGCACTGAAGATTTCTTAGGACTGACGTTTTATGTTTTTGGGTTTATCTAACGCGTAAATAAGAGAATATAACCGACAGCGTAACAATGATGGCAGCCGCTGAGAAGGGTGCAACACCCGAGGATTACGATATCGGTTTTACATTCGTGAAATATATTCCGTTCCCTTGGATTTGTAATTTTGTCTTTGCCTTCTTTCAATAACTTAATGTTTTGTTTTTTTTAACTTCATAAATTTCTTAACACTACGTTTATTAAACTTAATAAATCATTAACACCAAAAACATTACCACAAAAACATTAAAATATCAAGTACTATCGCTGTCTTAAAAAATAGAGTTGAGTTTTTTGCCGTGTTTTTTCTCAGTAGTGCTCTCTTCTTCAAAAGCGCCGGTAGATTTTTGACGTTTAAAAGTGTACGTTCGATCTACTCACCCATCAATAAACATATTTTATCTTCTTTATTTATCTTCCATGTTATTTATATCATGCACTTTAAATATGTCAATCACCGATAAATTAACGCAATACTATAATGAACTCTTTTGATGACTCTCTCTCGTTATTTAAGAGCCATGCTCTTTTCAGTGGAGTAACCGCCAACCGCTCAAGTCCTCCGCCAACTGCTTGAGTTTCTGTTACGACCCAACCGTAACCTCTTTTATCTGCTCAAAGTAATTTCTTCTTGGTCTTCCTCTGCCTCTCTTTCCTTCAATCATTTCCTCAATGAGGTTTTTAAGGAAAAGGTCGTGTCGTAGCAGGTGTTCCATCATTGTTCCTCTTCTATTTTCTATTTTGGCTAGTAAATTCCTACTTTCATTTATTCTATTCAGCAATCGGTCATTAGATATTTTTTCAGTCCAATTTATCCCCTCCATTCTCCTCCTACACCACATTTCAAAAGCCTCCAATTTTTTGATGACAGCTTAGTAAAAAAATCTAGTAAGGTTTATTGTACTTCTCTGAATGGTTTGTATATTTATGTATCCGAATGTTTGTGGTCTTTCTATACTAATGTCACTACTTCATTGCTAGTAGGTACTAAAATATACGTAGGATAGTTTTTTTTAAAGAAAATGTACTAGTTTTCAAGCAAGCACTTCTTGATAATAAACTCAAACTGCCATTCAATAAACATCAACGGGAGTATTCCACCATATAAATGCAGTATTAAATCATAGAAAAATATATAACCTCATTTATCACGACGGATCGCTCAATAGACCCGTAATAAAATATCAGTTATTTACAGACCACTCAGGGAGAAATACGTTAAAGCTGCCAATACATCGACATGTTTACTTCTCGGACATTAAATATAATTTATTTCATATGTTTACAGTATAACTGTATAGGAAAAGGCTGGAATTTAGAGTTCAATTGGAATACAGTAATTTTAACACATTCTTTGCCACATTTTTTTTCAGTCAAATAAACTTTATTTTCCGCTTATGTAAAAAAAATGTATCGTTTAACTATATGATTAGGACATAGTATAACGTAACTCGTAACAAAACTCATTCAATACCGATTAAAGTTTAATCCACCACAAACTAAAATAATCAACCAAAGCAATAATCGTCGCAATGCCAGGTTCCATCAACATCACCTTGATGAAGGGCGTTCTTCCACCGTGCGTTTCACTAGGCACTTTTTGCCTCGTACAGTGTAACTGTGGAATGAGCTCCCTTCGGTGGTATTTCCCACCAGTTATGACATGGGTGCCTTCAAGAAAAGAGCTTACATCTCCCTTATTGGCCGGCAACGCACCGACAACTCTTCTTGAGCTGATGGTGTTTATGGGCGGTGGTGTTTACTTCCCATCAGGTAACCTACATGCCCGTTTGCCTCCCACTGATAAAAAAAAAACTCTAAAACTAGAAACGGTTTCTTTCAACAATTTTTGAGATAACCCTTAAAGGAATGTTGATTTATTAATTCAGTCAAATTACAAAAACCACAACATACAGTTTTACATGTTACTTTAAAATGGCCTAATTCTGCATTAACCTTGCACATGTTGTCTATTAAATACTAGGAGAGCTCTTAGTGATTACTACGCCGAGTTAACACTACGTACGACTGCAAAACGCGTAGAAACAGGGACCCGTTCGAAACGCATTTTTTTTCCGCACTATGTATTCTTTCGCATAACACCCATTTAGGTTGACATTACAGAATTTAATAAACGTCTATTGTTTAGAGTACGCTAGGTAAATATATAAAACCCTTTCTATTGTAAAAACTGTTTCAGGACAAATTATTTTATGCGAAATGATACATTATGTGAAGTAAATATTAGGTATTTTGATATATACCCGTAGAGACAACCTAGAAGCCCAAGTTATCATATTTAATTAAAGTTTAAAGTGACTTGTCCTCACAAGTCCCAAATTTTAAACCACTTAGAACTATAACTAAAACGCCTCGGGCTCGAACCGGGCGACGATAACTACTCGAAATCACACTCTTAAGAAAGACAAACTTGCCTAAGTAAAGTCAAACGCTGCTAAGCTTCTTGGAGGTATCTTAGAATGAATATAAAACAGTTAAGGCGAAGTTACCGTGAGATTAGGAATATCAACTCAACTGTGTGCTCGGGTTTACCTTATAATCCGACAGGGCAGGGCTTAGCGAGTTTGATTTTGCCTTACCGCTCCCCACACCGTGCAGCGGATGTTCCATGAATCCATGATACAGGAAATTAAATGCGCTTAAAGAAGCCGGAGCCGCAACGGTCAATACAATTTGTGAGATTGGATTCAGATTGTGACGTATAAATAATATAGAAATGAATATTCATAGATAAAACTTAATATTTATTTGGTAGAAGACTAACTGTTCCAAAGAAGAAGTCTTACATTGATATTTCTAGTGGCATTTCATGTTAATAACGAAAAACATAGCTTATGGCACTTCTGCGATGGTGAGTTAATACTGATCCAATAATGTACAGCATTTCAAAATCCATCAAGCCGTTTACGGAATTAAAGGAGATCACAAAAACTGTCATAGACATTATACAGTGTGTTACCGGCATGCGGGCATTCATTAAACCTGCCGATAATTATGTTACTTTAGCAATTGTTTGCAATGCAAGTATTATCAATCAAAAGATAACTAAAATTACTTCACAATTAATTTTCTTAGAATTATAATGTGCTGCGTGTTCATCGTTACCAGTATCGCTGTTGCTTAGTACAACGCATGTCGTGGAACCGGAAGCAAATCATAATAATCAAAGTATCCCGTCGCCTGTCATTTACACTTCTCAAATTTCTGTGCTTGTGCCAACAATGGTTGGCCATTAAAATTTTGTTAGGAAGTTAACAAAGGCTGAAAATTTGTAATGTTCACGGAAATTACTATGTTTTTTATCTGTTTGTAATCGATAATGTGTGGTGCCGCCTTTAAATTCATAGATTAGGAATCTAATTAGGCATAGACAAAACTGTCATTGCTTTTAGGTTACGATTACTTAAAAACTCTCTTTCTATCAACTCACGAGCGTGCGGACGCATATTTCTACTCCTGTTGTATTTCGTGTGTTACTTGTGGATTAAATCAGGTCAAATCGCCAAGTTTGTTCATATTTTACGTCTTAAGAACCATCAGCGACGCTTCGAACCCGCCGTCTGCGGCTCTTAAGAAAACACTCCAACTTTCATCACTCATCATCAAATACCATCAGAGGCAATACGCAGCCAGCCCAGGGTCAGGAAGGCGAGTATTGTCATCATGTAATATAAATTAATGTAATAGTTAAGTTACAGATATACGTTATTTTAACCTACTTTAAAAAAAGCCAGGGTGTTGGTATTATAACACACTGTATAAAACCAATAAAAATGATGTTACTGTTTTTAGTAGGTACGTAACATTGAACTTGGATAATGACAATGATCTTTCCTGTAGCGTTAGATGGTGGCCATTCACAACAAATCAATGTCGGGATATTTGGGGATATTTTGGTGATGATACTGACGATGATAATGACGATGAAAAAATAAAGATAAAAAAGAGCACCTTTTTACGAAACGAAAAACAGCGGATAAATATGATTATAATAAAAAAAAACAGTATTCAATTGTCAGAGAACTGCCTAACAGTTCATGCATGAATCGAAAAGTGAAATACTATCGACCAAATGATAAAGGGCGTATGCGCTCCAGGGTTTTATATGTTATACTACCTTTTTCTTTTGGACGATAGAATAACACGAGTGACTGTGTATGACACTTAGAATGAACGCACGGAGCATCCTCGCGCTCCGAGCGTTCGACAGGCGCTCGTTAGTAAGCAAAGACAGACGAAGGTTCCTAAATATAACTTGTATATTCAGTGCCCTATGTCTGAATTTCGTGCAAAATATTACTATTATTGGCACTGAAGGAGTTAAAGCTCTTACATTCACTATTACGAATAATCATAAGGGAGATTATTAAACATAATACAAAATCATGCATTTGGGTCAATTAACTTTATGCCATGGCGACGTCTCCTAGGTCACTCTTTATATCAACTATGATTTCAAAGACATTCAAACTATGAGTCCACTAAAAATAAGTTTTATTGGCAATAAAAAACCTATTATTTTGAGGCCTTTCTCCTGAATGAGAAGTATGTATTATAAAAAAAAATCTAAGAAACTATCACTTTTGTCTCCTGGCTTACGGGACAGAATAACAACCAAAGTTGATCCACTCATTTACCAAAATCAAAGTAAAAGTTGTAAAAGTTTGAATAAAAATCCGTTCGCAGTTCAATAACACAAAGAAGACTTATAATAATAACGACTACTGGAGGTAGTCCCTAGAACAAGATATACAGTTATTTAACTGTTGCGAATACCTATTGAAGACTTTTTTTAAACTATTATTTTACGTGTGATTTATCTGTAGAGTTCTAACCCGTAGCTAAGCGTATTTAAACTGTTGTATCAAAAATGTGATGTGTATAAATATCAAAATAATACTTTAGTGGTAGCTCGTGTTTACTTTTGGGCTTATGCTATGTGTAATATTAATCTCAAACTACGAGTTTTTAAAGCAAGATAGGTTAGATAGTTGTGCCTTCCTTGAATGTTAAGCTTTAACTGAACTGTTCCTGACTGGATTTTGGGCGCTTGCCGGATCTTTTCAATTACAAGGGTTATGAACATCGTTTTGTCTGTTTCGCTCACTGATGGATGGGAATTATTAATGAACCTTCTGGCCTCCTAAATAAAAAGGACGCATGCGGAATTTAATAGTCAAAGCAAATTGAAGCCTGTGTTTTAAGAGTTAAGATCACTAATACATTCGCGAGTTTCAGAGACATACGCCCTTTTTTCTGATGAGGGCAGACTTAGTTACGCTCCATCCGTTAGCTTTATTTGTAATAATGAGTTGCTGATAACTTCTATGACATTCAATTCGCGTTTAAGATTAATCGATATAAATACATGTATGAGCCAGGTGCGGCTCTATAAAGATAACAAATGTTCAGCGATTTATTTTCCGTTACGTCTCAGCGAACAAAATTTACACATGTGAAACTGACAACATATTTACGAAACCAATTTTCCGATAAATCAATATATAAGATCTCATTAATTGAACTTAAGTCATACATTAAACTCATGCCTTTATTTTCTATTCACAAAACTCTGTAATTCATTAGTGACAAAAAAAAAGATATAAGATGTTTATTCAGTACCTAAGTACGCTGCACAGGCACTTTTAGACATCAAAAATCTACCAGCGCTTCGCAAGAGACCACTGCTGAGATGAAACGCCGCAAGAAACTCAACAGTTAGTCGTTTTTTAAATATACAATTATAAAACTTAACCTAGCATTATATAAAACTATGAATCTAACATACTATAAGAAATAAATGTATTCACACATCATCATCATTTGTATGTATGTGACAGGTTGCAAGTCCGTCGCCTAGCAGTACTACAAGCCTTTATTCCCTTAGGCCGCTTCCTCACTTGGCGGTATACTTGCAGTAAAACACGGAATCGGTAAGGGTTGCTAGGCAACTAGTGCCGTCTACCGATCAACGCGCGTACTGATGTGCCGTTCCCGGGAATATTCCCTAGTTGGAAAATTCCCGGGAATATTCCCAGGAATATTCCCACACAAAGGGAACATTGGGGAATTTTGAAAGTGTATAGGTTCCCATATTGTGTGATTGAGGATTATATCAAAACGTTATTCATTCAACTATTTACCGAGACATTAAACAGTGTAACTCACTTGCAAAAGTAAATTCCCAATGTTCCCGGGAACATTCCCAATATTCCCGGGGTATATTCCCAATGTTCCCAGGAATATTCCTATAATTGCTAGGAAAGTTGAATAAAACATTTTTTTTTTTTATTAGCAATAACTATACAAATCATCACAGTTTCATTAAAAATCACAGTAAGTCATGTACTTTTGGTTTTTGTAGTGGTGCAGTTTTTATTACTTATTTTTTTCTCGGTCTTTAAAAAAACACTGAACGTCACATGGTGTTTTGGAACATTTGCCTAAATGATAGGCGAATTCTGTAGCATTTTTAAATAAATACACAGTATTACAGTATTTGCAACAAAACGTGACTTTATTGTTAACTGTATGAGTAGTGAAATGTTCAAACACTTTACTTTTCGGTCTCATGACATGACTCAAGCACATCTAACGCACGTGTTGATAGCACCAGATACGTTAGAAGACTGAAAAAGTGCAACAAGTTTTATCTTTTTAGAGGAAGGGAGGCAGCCATTGAAAGAAAGGGACAGAAACATAATACTCAGAAACGGTAGATACCTATCGCAAAAAGAGAAACGATTTTGTGATGCAAACAAAAGCTTAACTGATATGATACAAAACATGAATAACGTGTATCTAGTAGGTATAACACGAGGTTTTTAGCAAAAGTAATTTAATTAAATAAGTTTAATAAAAAAAAAATTGCCTAATCTGTATTGCAATATTCCCCTGTTTTGGGAATATTCCTGGAAATAAAGGAATATTCCCGGGAATATTCCCCATAGGAATATTCCCATTCCCGGGAATATTCCCACGGCACATCACTAAACGCGCGGCGTTTATGCCGACAGTAAGTTTTACTGCATGCATACCGCCAAGTGAACAAGTCACCTCTTACGACATCCACGGGAAGCACTCCACGGCTTCACTATTCTAAACCGGCAACCACACGGACTATGTATGTACTTTACATACATACATACATTAAATCACGCCTGTTTCCCAGAGGGGTAGGCAGAGACCACTTCTTTCCACTTGCTACGATCTTGACAAATTTCTTTCGCTTCTTCCACATTCATACATCGAGTCATGCACGCACGTCGGTTTCGGGTACTTAAGACTTTGTATGTACTTTATCTTTCAAAAATTCAATTTCAAATTCAAATTCAATTCAAATTCAATTTATTTGCTTGAGAAGCGGTTACAATAGTTACCTTAGTTTAAGTTCCATTTATTGGGTTCACATTTATTTTCATTTCGTGTAAAAACGTTACACAGTACCGAATTCCCACGAAAATATTGTTTTTCCAACTTCTGCTTCACTGAACGTGATTGAATACCTCCTAAAGAAGTTGTCCATGGAAAAGTTTATGAAAGGCGAATTTCACTGAAGCGTGAACTCGAGGGTAGTTTATCTAAACGTACCAGTACAGTTTTACGGCAAACTCGAAAACACCAAAGGTTAAACTATAATACGATAAATGGAAATAAAGGATATTGGATACTTTAATGGATTATTCGTGCACTGCTATTACAAACACCGTTCGAAAAGTGCATATCCAACGCTACTGTAGTGTTTGAAGTTGGTAACGGGAAATTCTCTCTTCCATTTTGACCTAAACATTGTTGAATATTCAAGTTTTTAGTAATAATGTATAAAAAACATCGTTAAAAAAAGTTGTTTACCCTCTTTTGCGATTTTGTAAGCAATTAATTTTACTCAAATGTAATTCAAATAACCAACACTAAATTAAAAAATATCGTTATAAAATTACTTACGTAAAAAACTTACTATTAAAAAAAAGTAACTATAATTAGAAATACCATTTCGTTGTACCATGACTTCCTTACCATGTTCCCCTATCTAACATACGAGCATTTCAAAGTTGATTGAACAAGCTCAAAACTATTTCTGGTTTTAAACATAACACCACCACGGCCCGCTGTTAATTTGTTTACACGGTAAACAAGCGGCGTGTAGCAAAACAGCGTAACGTATAGGTAAGATTAACATCTTGTTCAGACAGGCTTAGCCGAATGGTGACCAAATTTACCCGACACTAAGACAGTTCTTAGTTACGCTTGATAACGTAAGGGTTCTCAGAAACATTGAGCGCTGAGGGATTTACAGCTAATGAAAGTTTACCTTTTAGGCCCTTGGTTGTTGAGGATTATTTTAATTAGTATACTTTTGTCGTAAGCGCTTCCCAAAGTTTGAAACATAAGTGCGCTCTTTATAAATTTTTAAATGGGTTCGCTTTGAGGCATAACAGTTTAACAAGATTTCATTTGTATATTTTGTATGAGCTTTCTCTCGGTTCTCTTAAATCGGATCGACTCAAACAGTTTATTAAGCTAAGTCTTACTGCAATCCCAGACGGTTTCTATTGCCATGATGTTAAAATAGAAAAAAAAACGACTAAGGTAATAAAGGCGTATAGTACTGTTAGGAAATGGGCTTGCAGCCTGTCACTAATACAGACGTTGAACATCTTCGCCTAAGTGTGCAAAATGTTGGTTGGATATTCTGTAGCTCTGCCTACCCCACTCTGGGAATAAAGGTGTGAGTTTATGTGTGTTTGTGTGTTAAAATAGAAAAGAATAGAAATAGGTTTATTGTCAATAATTGATACAATGCATATTACAAAAAAAGAAAAGAAAGCAAATGTACAGCATAACAAAGTTTCAAGTATCAAATACTGTCAAATAGAGTACCACTCAGCATAATCACGTGGCGTGGCGGACCACATATACCTGGTGATAACACTAAGTACATTACAGATGTTATGCGATTGCATAACCAGTCACATTATAAAACACCTTTAAAATTTCATTAAACCTACGGTGCTCTAACACTTAACACCGCTAATGCCTAGGCGAGTGCTCTGAAAAGATTTTTAACCTCATTTCTCTCTCACTTCCGTGACAACACAGGGCCCACACCGCAGCAAATTCCTGCGCGCACTCAACTTTCGCATATCGTTTTTTCGCCGAACAATACAACTGTGGAATCCACTCCCTGGTCACGTTTTCCCTTTACCCGAAATCTCTTAAGAGAAACGGAGAAAGGCACTTCCTTAGACGACCAAAGCCAAACAATGGAACGGATTTTTTTCGCAATTTTACACATTAAAATTGGGGGACTATTTCTTGAAAATAATACTTATATGCACGATAGAAACATACCAATTTGAATGGGAAATTTTATTTTTTATTGCTAAACGGCGGAATTTTCAAACTCTAGTTTAAAAGTCCAGGTAAGAGCATGTCTGACCATACTCAGAGGACATGCTCAGAGTAGGAACGACGCTAAGGGTTACTACAAATATAAAAAAACTACCTCGAAAAACAGTATGTATAAACGAGTTTTCTATTTAAAGTAATTTGGTGCCGTCATTGATGATTTATATTAGATACGTATAAATCACTTCTCGGCCGTGATAGTTTTTCTTTTGAATTCGTTATAATGTGCATTCATATTTTTCTGACTTCAATTACTTGTACTTTTGGCTGTTGGGGTGGGGGACATGCAACTCTAACTCTATTACTAAACGGTCTACAAATCTAATTGCCGTAAATTAAATGTAATTTACAAGGTTTTCTTGTTAACTACAAAACGAACGAATTTATGCTACGTTCGTTTTTCAAACTTTCCAATAAACAACATACAAATCTTTAATTAGAAACATCAGTGTAATCAACTATAGGCGCTAACAAGGTACGCACCGCACTAAAACTCGCTAATTTACGGCTCAAATTACCTACGTCAGCAGACAGCTCTGCTCATTTTGAGCCTGGGGGGTTATTATGACATAGCTATGCAGTTCATTTTACGGTGAGTGTAAAGGACGGAGCTAAAGTAGTTACACAACTGTGTCCTTTTGATTCAGGTTAAAATGAATACGAGTATGCACAGATAGGTCATATTCATAATAACCCCACAGTTATGTTATTTGCTGATGAAATATCGTCGTCAACGCATTATCCAGCGGCGGGGATAAAAGCTTTAGGTCCATATCTTCATAGGAGTAGGTAGCAAATACGAAACACGTTTCAACGAACGTATAATGATACGTTATGATACGCAGAAATTTCATTTCATCGAAAGACATCTTTCGCGCATGAGTTAATTAACTCACTTTTTGGTAGTGAAATATCTAACCTATCCTAACCTAAGTAATGAATGAAGCAGAAAATAGCGTTCGATGAAATGATACAATCTACATAACATACATAAACTCACACCTTTATTCCCAGAGTGGGGTAGGCAGAGCTACAGAATTACCAACAACTCTAAAAACTGGTTAATAATTCTGTAACCACATTTTGTACTCTTAGGCTAAGATGTTTACCAGTGTATTAGTGACAGGTTGCAAGCCCATCGCCTAACAGTACTATACGCCTTTATTCCCTTAGCCGTCTCTTACGACATCCACGGGAAGATAATGTAGTGGCACTATTCTAACCCGGCAACCACACGGGTCCAATCTATGAAGTGAAATTCGATATTATGATGAGTTACCCATTTCATGCGTGTGCCACTGAAGGAGGTTTTATAAATTACTAGCTACTGTATTCGATTTTGCTAGTAGAGTAGGATACCCAGTTACATTTTGAGTTGAAGTAGATCTTTACATTTTCGAAGTTATAAGCCTAACTTGACTTAACTAGCGACCATCAATTTAGAACATAAAATAGAAACCACCATACCTTAAAATCTCCAAGGTCTTGCACGGAACACGTGAGCACAGCCTCCCTCCCGATGGCCACGGTGACATTCTCGATGGGCCCCACGAAGTCGGGCTCCGAGTCCCTCAAGGATGCCGTAGGCCCTACTCTGTTGAGAGGAGACGTCGTCTGGTGTCGAATACTGCTTTTTACCACTGCAACAAATGAAAGAGGAATTATCAATTTTGAAGGAAGAATGAACATCATTAAGTTGAAAATGACATGAAATATATTTATTGATACAGTGAATTAAAGGGCTAGTTTTAACTTAAATAGGTACTCAATACATTATAAAATGTTATCTATATACCGCAATGTATGATATAATTTAACAATCTATTTACCCAGGCATCTGCACTAGTATATTGACGCACTAAGTACTATTATCTAATAAAAACAAAATCAAAAGAAAAGGTACGAAATAAAGAACCATTTCCTTCACCTTTATTTTTTTTATTTGTGTAAGTATTATATCTATTTCTGGTATGCTTAAACCCTCCTCGCCTCGCGCCTCGGTATACCCCAGCTGACTTCGGGACTGTAAGCCATACCTAAGGACGCCTAAGCATACTTCGGCAGACTTCGGTAGTGTAAGGCATACCTAAGGATGCCTTAACATACCTCATCTAACTTCGGTAATGTAAGGCATACCTAAAGACGCCTCGGCATAGAGCCAATTGCGACCTTAAGCAGACCCCGGCGTGCCAGAGAACTCCTCGGCATCCCTGAGGATTCTCCGGCATTCCTAGGCATCATGCCTAAGGATTCCTCGGCATCCCCGAGAATTATTCGGCATTCCTAAGCAGGCCTCGTCATGCCTGAGAACTCCTCGGCATCCCTGAGTATTCTTCAGCATTCCTAAGCAGGCCTCGTCATGCCACAGAATTCCTCTGCTGCATCCCTGAGAATTCTTCGGGTTTCCTAATCGGACCTCGGCATGCCTAAAAACTCCTCGGTAGAATTGCCGTCAGTGCGTGTGCACCTGCGTGTAGGCATGTCGAAGGATCCCTTCCCATGCCATGCCGATAGTGGGCGCTGGGCTTAAGGTACCACGCAAAACAAGCTTCAAACATCAAACATTGAAGTATATTTATTTCATCAATAAAACTATATTTGCTTTATTTCGTCTGAAGTGGGTTGAGAAGTAAAGACAATACAATGACATATTATATTACACTAGACATAACAAATGTAAGTCTCCAAGCAGTGAACGAGACAGTGGTGTATCACTCGTATGGTTTTATTATATTCACTGGCTTGGCATGTTTCACGGTTCATTTTACCGCTTCTAAGCAATCATCCTAATGAAGAAACAGTGTAAAAACACTATGACGAAGATGGAATGCTTCTATACTAATCATTTCACTGGCTGACTTATCCCCAAACCAGAACACAACAATGCGAACACTGCTATTTGGCGGTAGGTTAATGGATAAGATGGTGGTAGCGATCCGGACGGACCCTGCACAAGGTCTAGGTTTTAAATCCGTAACGAACAGAGGCCCTACATAGAACATTGGCTTGCAAAATCAATACAAAATGGATCGCTTAGCAAAGCGTGTAAAAGGCTGAACAAATTCTAGCCTTGGTCCATAGAATTGCGAAATAGATCTCGCGCTACCCTAAAAAGGATTGCATTTACAAAAAAAATGTAGATTCCATTTTCGCCTCCCGCATAAAGCAGGCTCTTGCGTTATCATAAATGCCGATCACTTATGAATCCCTCACGATGCTTGGGTCATCCGCCTGCAAAGATATAGGAAACGGACGCATATAGTAGTAATTTATGGGATATTGTCGACCCTCAGTCAAGAGGTTGGACCCTCTAGCCCTATTCAAATTAGACTCACGATATATGTTTCCGCACCGATTCCTGCCTCGTAGGTATTCGTACTAAACGTGATTTTCGTCGCTCGATTAAGTAACGGAATAGAGAATTGGAATTTAGGACGAGGAAAGGTCAAGACAATCAATGTTTTACTTTATGCTTACATGATATTCTGGTGAGAATGCATTTAATAACTATTGTCGATTTCCCTTGAACATGGTAACGTTAATTTACCTTCCGTAATTATTACGTGAACGCTAAGCCTAGCTGTAGACGGACTGCTTGAAACAGTCGTCCTGACGGCCAGAACAACCCCGTGATTGCTGTCACCGGCTGAAAAACCTTTCATTGGAAAATCCATTATACTCAGTTAAAGAGTTTATGGACCTTGATTTAAAATTTGTTTTGATTTATTATGTATTGTTGTTTTTTATTATTTGTACTTAATGTTTTGACTAATTTTGAGACGATCCTTAACGGTGATACGAGTAACTTCTTGGTTCTGTATTGTTATTGCTATCCTGACTTCTTATTTCTATTTTGATTATATTAAAATTGATGTACTTATATTGTTGACGATTCCAATGTAATTTCTTGTACTTTTGACATAACATGCAATGTATACTGTGACTTACTTTGGAAAATAAATAACATTCAATCATTCATTCATTCATTCCCTCATTCTGCATTTTTAATGTTTAGGTGCGTAAAATCAGACTGTCCAATAGCGACCACGGAGCTGTCGGTCCTGACTCCTTCAAGCCGTCCGTCTATGGCTAGCTTGGTCAAACTCAAAAGTAACGGTACATTTTAGTACCTTGTCGCAGCTATTGATATGCTAAATTCCAATAACTCTCACTTTAATTTGATATTGCGACGTAATATTACAAGTTTGAAGCTGGTTTCTTATTAAACTGTACATTTTTTCTGACTGTCTGCAGTATGTTTAGTTTATGCGTGTTATTGCTTTAATAATCGTGTCAGTACCCTTACCATGAGTTACAATTACCTGTACTCGCTAGCGAGTTGAATGCTCTGTCCCTCGCAAACGTCGCAGTATGCTTATAGAGTGCGAGGGACAGAGCATTCGACTCGCTAGCGAGTACCTACGGTAATTGTAACTTATGGTAAGGGTACAGAAGGTGGCATATCAACAGGATGTCCGCTATTAGCTAACGTAAACCTACCGACTGAGTTTGGAATCGTCAGTTTAATTTTAAAGGCCCACTGGTGACTTTGCGGAATATTCTTATTGTTATCTAGTTTAATCAGAATTGTTGTTATCTCTCTTTGATGAAAATTAGTCTGTCTGCAAATGACTTTCTAGTTTTCGACGCAACTTCGACGGAGTTTTCTAAATATTAAAATGATGTTACGTAGTTCGTTAATCCCGTAATATCCTTCCACAAAATAGGGGTATTTCTATGTAATCTGTGTGTCTGTGTATCTGTGTGTCCATCAGTGGTATCACAGGTCCCAATAACATGAACTGAGTTGGAATCGGTTTTTAAAAGAAATCTAGTTTCATCTGGATAAAATCTTGTATAAAAATCACTTGCGCCGCTTAAGAAATATGAGCTCTGGAATACAAAAAACCCCAATATAATGATATCGAGGGTTTTAATCTATTCCATTACTATTTTTCTTTTATTAAAATCAAATGACATATTTGCTCTGGAAAATGGTGGTAGCTCTTGAATTTTTTCTCCAAACACATAATCTAAGCATAAGTTCATCGGTATGTTTTTTTAAATTGAAATAAGCAAATTAAAGAAACCTTTAATATTATAGAAATTAAAACGGGTTCTTACCGTGATTAGGACAATATTAAGGTTGTCCGTCTTTTTTTTTTAATCACTTCAGCGTCTAGTGTTTTTGTGAAAAATACACTTTCAGTCTACTAATATAAGTTTCAATTTATTATATACGTTTTATTTTCGCTTAACCAACAATATTTGCGCATAATATTGATAACAAATCTTCGATATGTAATACGTTCCACATGTATTGATTATCTTGAATGAACAAACACTGATTAGTTAATTGCGTTCAATCAATGTTTATGTTGAATACACTTAAGTACCAGCAGTAATATATTAATATTTACTTTGATGTCTATGTAAACATTTAACATAGTAATAATATTATTATGCGGATGTGTCTTTGTGGGAACATAACCTATTACTAAAGATGTTATTACAAGTATGATCTAAGTTTGTGACGAGGTCGCCATGAAGTTTTGTGGGAGTGTCATGGCTCATGTGTGTACACTTGATTCCTAGACCATTTTGGACTATGTCATAGTGACGTTAGCAATCAAAACGTAGGAGACTTCTTATAATTTTATTTACAATGTCACTTTGACAACACAACAAATGGTCTACGAATCAATTTCCTTTACTGTACGTTCTTCTAACTACCTAATTGTGTTAAATCGGTAATTGCACAAAATCGATATGGAGATGCTACAGGGTGAAAGTTTATCTGAAAGGGTGCAGCTGAATATCATGGGATAAGAAATAAGGAGAGGGGAATTTTGGCAGAAGGGGAACCCTTTTTCTTGTTAACTAGATGAAGCTAATAAAGTTAAATAGTGTTTTGGGTTAATTTTTAGTACTCGTCCCAGTTCATAACAGGCCCTACAAAAGGAAGTTAAGGTAATTCAAGTGTATGCATGTATGTTTATTTTATTTATTTATTATATTATTAGGCACGGTACAAAAGTAAATTTATAACAATACTAGCGACCCGCCCTCGCTTCGCTTCGGTTAATGTGAGTTTTCTGTAACACCCGTACATAAAGCTGAATTTATTATACATAAAAACCTTCCTCTTGAATCACTCTATCTATTAAAAAAAACCGCATCAAAATCCGTTGCGTAGTTTTAAAGATCTAAGCATACATAGGGACAGACAGCGGGAAGCGACTTTGTTTTATAATATGTAGTGATTCCCGCAAAACTGTTTTTACAGTTTGTCTGCAGGCAGTAGTCTCTATTTAGCTAAGTAAGTAATAAATAAGGTAAGTGACTACAGGTACATATGGTTATAAATATGATACACACCTGAGTGACAATTGCTTATGAAAGCAGTTGTCATTCAAGTGTCTGTAGTAAATATTTTTTGAGCTCTTTCTTAAACTTAATTTTTTTTGGTTCATGACGGATGTTCGCGGGTAGGCTATTTAGGAGGTAAGGCAGTCTTTTATTTACCGTTCTGTCTCCAAAATAGTTGGAGACACGGGGAACCTCAAACTTACCCGCGGACACCGACCTAGTAGCATGAGTATGCTCAATGGGTGTAGGGACATGCGCTAGAGTGCCATGGTTGTTAACTGCAAGAAGGTATTTATTTTTTAAGTTTACTGGTAATATTTGACAGATTTTAAATAACTTAGTATAATCTCCTGTACAATTTGCTTTTGTTTTTTTACTAACCATTAATTTTAGGAATCGTAATTGTAATGCCTCTAGTTTGTCTATGTAAGATTTAAATGTATCCATGTTTCTTTATGAACTTTTGTTGGCTAAACGTCGTGACGGATTTTAAATGGTTACAATCACCCAAGGAGTGTTATTGGCGAAATTAAATAATTTATTTAGTAAATTGGCACCATAAGGGCTCTAATACGTCGGTCCTCGTAATACGGAGTGAATCTATGAATCTACAAGCGTTTCGGACAAGGCCTCATTGCAGAGGAAGAGCCGCGCAAAAAAATCTAGCAAAACATCAAAAACAAAAACAACTATACAATCATAGTTAAAAGCAAGTAACAAAAAAAACGGTGTAATGTAATAATATAATAGATATACGCGACAATAAATTGAAATAGTAGTTTGTGTGACAAGTGCATGATGGAGGGGCGTTTTATGAAACGAGCCGAAAGGTGAGTTTCATAATAAGATCACAGGGAGTGTTTTAATCCTTAATTATGTATACTGCCGCAAACAATGCAACTTTATCTACATGCATGTCATGCGTTTTCTACAACATATAAATGAGAAACCTGTATTCGTGGTTGACCTGTATCTTAACATAATATAATATGCCATACATTATTGTTAACTTAAAAATAAACCCCAGATACAGGTTTCGTAATATCGACACCTCCTAAGTACACTGATGCAAGTGCAAAATCACGATTTCACAGGAGAGCTGCGCAAAGGTAAATATATGCATAACTTTTTTTCCTTTAAAGATAATGTAATGAAATTTTAGATTTATTTTAATTAAAGTACTAAGTTTTCTTCTACATATTTAGAATTTAAAAAACTATAGCGGTTTTTGAGAAAAGCGCAGATAAACTAGTATACGCGTATTACATGTGTTTCAATTTATAGTATACTGAGCTAACTACCACTTAAAAAAAAAAAAAAAAAAAAAAAAAAAAAAAATTTAATCTGTTTATTTCCTTTGATTACATTATATTATTATAAACTTAACTACAAATCTTAAATATTAAAGATTTTATGAGTTAATGAGTCTTAACTACTTAATAATTATCTATTGTTATTGTTATTACAATTATACATAGGTTAATACGCAATATATGGTTATGATTATGAATTATGATTGATGGATATTTTTACAATTGTACTTGCCTAACATGTGTCGCTTAACAATATATTTGACTTGGCCTGCAGTTTGACCTTCGATTGCGCATGATAAGTCATCAGGAAATCGGTTTAAGGTACTTGGAAGAAGACACTTCCACACTCTTTGTCCATATTCGTTGTTGCTCTTTGCAACCTCAAATTTTGAAATATTTTGCAAGCTACGTAAGTGTGTGGGTCGTGTTTTTTTCTTTAAGTCCTTAATGTTGTTGCTATACTGTGTCACAATTGATATATCTATTTTGTCGTATACTTTTAACACTTTACAATAGTTAAATAAATTTTCATATTCATTTCTGTACATATATTTAATTTTTATAGGTACAATGGTTTTTAAAAGCCGTATTTGAAGATTATATATATTTTTAAGATATGTTTTATATGATCGTCCATAGCTTTCTATGCCATAATTTATAACGGAATCAGCTAAGGACAAGTAGAGAAGTCTTAATGTGTTGTACGGGACTTTGTGTTTGAGTATACATAGCTTTGCCAAGATGGATCTAAGTTTGCTGCACACGTGGTCAATATGGGGCCCCCAATTGAATTTACTGTCTATTTTTAATCCAAGGTAGGTATGTTCCCTAACAGTTGATCCAGTATACACTGTTTGTGACTATCATTACAATTCAGCTTCTATTTATTATTTTTATAGGTAATTAAGTGATTATGGGGGATTATTGCTTTGCTCTGTTACCCCTTATTATTATTATTTGGGCATAATAATCACTAGTACCAGTAAACAATAAAAGTCATGTCACTTTAAACCAGTACACTTTTGTAATATTGTCATGTTTTTTATATTAAAATAATAAGGGTTGACTTTAAAAAATATGACTAAACCCGTGTTCTTAAAATCAAAAGATAGTAACTTGCCAAATAACGGTGTTATTTTGGTAAAATCTTACTTACATTTTTATAACAGCCATAATTACTTTATGTTCCTAGTGGAAACTTTCATAACAAACGCTTTTACCTCTTCAATTAATTAGTAGTAATGGAAATTTAGAAACTTAATTGAATTATCTTTTAGTAACGTTTTTAATCATTTTGCTATTTATCATTCGAACACCTTTACTAACCCAAATAATAAGATATTATTTTTAAAGCAATCTTATTTGAGATTACTTCTTACTTAGTATCTTACAAGATTCAGTCTTTATTCATTTTCATAATTGGGATACACCAGAACGATAACTGTCTGCTTTTACATTTTTACTCGATAGTATAACCTTTTATATGGATTTAATTTGAAGCTTTTCATGATTAAGAGTGTTTTTGTGGTTTAAAATAAATTATTTCATAAAATTAACCTCATCTACTTACTGTGCAAAAATGGCGGAGTTATTTAGAAAGACGTTTTTTTTTAATTATTTGGGTTTTCTTTTTAAAAAGCGTCTATTCAAACATTATGTAAAGAAACAATCGCAACACAATTTATTAATAGTTTCAGAGAATTATTAGTATTCTGCCATTGCTTATTACCTAAATTCAAATAAATACAGCGTTTCCTGCATAACTTCTTTCTAGAGCAGATTTACTGAACACAATCACACCTACAAATAAATGATAACGAGCAATTATTGTATAAGTATCTAATATAACCTTATTCTCGGAAACGGCTCCAAAGATTTTCATGAATTTTTGTATGCAGGGGGTTTCGGGAGCAATAATTAGATCTAGCTAGGTTTCATCTTTAGAAAACCCCCAAAAAAAAACGGTCATTAATTATTATTCATCATTAGTTATTATAGAACTGTTATAACCATAGCAACGCTCATAATACAATTGTTTTTCCGCTTCAGTTACGCTATTGGTGGTATTCCAATACCATTAACGATATCAATATTAGCGGTACGGTACGAGAGTAGAAAAAGAATATGGATAAGAGATTCCATACCTCTAATCATTCGTTTCTATAATAAATGTTGCCTCTTGGAAAAACTCATCACATAAATTAATTACATTTATCACACACAGCTTAAAAGAGAAATGGCTTTAATAATTTACTAATTTAATCATAAGAATTTATAGTCAATTTGTAAAAAAACATTTTTTTTATGACAGTGTCAGCTAGGTATCTAAATTGTTGTAATGAGGTAAAATATTGGAATCTGCCGGTAACCATCGGGGAGGGAAGATGTCCGGCTTTTACTTATGATTTATTCTGTTTACTGTTTACTCAACTCACTTGACACTGGCAAAATCACTGCAGAATACCGCGGTGGACCGCCATTGATAAAAGAGAAAAAAAAGTACCTAAGTTAAACATTGGATAGGTTTTATATGTTTCATATAAAACCACAAAAAGGTTGATATAGCGCCATTCGGACCGCATTTAGGGGTCAAATGAAGGTCATTTCTTTATAACTATATAATTAATTCACTGTAACATGTATTTTCAATTTAATGGCAGAGATTAGTTTGAGGAAAATATTCCTCGAAATGGTTTTGAAATTTTCATACATTGTTAAAATGGGCGTACCCCAATTAATGATTCTAACACGTTTATTAACGTATATCGCGTCGACACAGAAGCGAGTATACTGAGCCAACGTCTGCTAGCATTAATGGTTTACGAGCATACTGAGCCAACTGTCAGTTGTACCGCTCACACTCAGCCCCTCCACGGAATCGGTCCCGCGTACTGTGGTGCAAGCGACTTGACTCAGTTTACAACCTACCGATTTACAAAAAAGTGTTTTTCTACTCCTGTACTTTTATTAGTCTTTTACATAGTCACGAACACTATTATAAGAACATAGATAATATGACTTCAGAAAAGTCTATAACTCTATTCCCCATAACAGCTCTCGGTGTCGTAAAGTCGCCCTAACGATACGCCACAGATTACTAAGTGTAGCCTGTTAATCATATTTCCATTCCGTCAATTTAAAAACAAAGTAAACCATAGACACATATTTTGTCATTTTCTTGTTTCCCGCTCGTTTGTTGTTCTTTACTTCGTTCGTTCGTTTGTAAGTTTTTTCGCTTAATTTTGCATTTCATTTGAAACCTAGTCGTAGAAAAAGTATTGTATGCAACGGTGTATAACTAAGTCAAAAAACACTCGTGGCGCTTTCCTTTACGATGTTCGCCTTCGGCTCACATCGTAACTCACGCCACTCATATATTTTGACCTCTCTTATACAACTATTGCATAAACTACTATACTTGCATTTGTATACGTCACTTTATTTCAGAAAGTAGCAGGAATTTCCGCATGAAATTTTTGTGGGAGGTAAATATAAGTATTATAGGCATAAAAATGCAAAAAAACGAAAATCGCAAAAAGGTCACTTGCACCAGTATACTTAGGAGGTGTCGATATAGTCCATTTGCTTATCATTTCTGAACATATTGTAGGGAATTTAAGTTATGATATGGATTTAAATAAAACAAATAAAAGTGTAACAACAAATAAGTCAGTAGGTAGGTACATTTAATAAACAAATAATACTATCAATTAAAACCCTCAGTGCTGATGCTGTAGAGTTAGTTTAGTACTCTGCCGTTATATTCAAGAAGTTCTAAGTGCATAAATAGTAGTAGAAGCATTTTAAGTTCAATTTGGTTACAAGCATAGTATGGAATGCTTCTTCCTTCCACATTGCAGTTAGCCACCTTCTTTGATTACGGCAGTATTCAAAGCTTGCTTTTCGCTAGACGTGTTACTTTACTATCGCTACTTAAACATGATAAAGAGCTTAAAGTAAACTTTCCTATGTTCAAATTATTAATGGGTTAGCATTTTCATCAAGAAACTAACTGAATGTTTAAAGCATTCATCAAAGAGTTTGGATCGAAAAGTTTTGAGATAGAAGTTGGAGTAATGTTGTGGGTTTCTCAAGCCCGTATCGAAGGAAATGATCGAACTAGGATGTTCAAAATTACTTTATTGACGTCAACCTCCACATATTCGATACAAGTATGTGGTTCAATTTTACTTCTCTACACTGTTTTTTACAGCTGCAATTTAGTAATCGATTATCAATGTGTTTGTATTTTGGTGACATAGTTAATACGGTAAAAATATTAAAAAAGTACTTAGAAAATGTAACATTGGTCTCATTAAAAAATATAAGCTGAAAAGAGATTGACAAGATTTGGATCAATTGCCGGCCAGTTCCTTACGTTACTATCTATTAGATAAACACATACTTTCAAAATCCGTCGTCATATTTATACTAAACAAAAGGCTTTGTGTTGTGGCTCACTTGTTTTTTTAAGGTTTTTTTGTGTCGGTTTTCGTTGACACCAAATGTAGTCAGTGTAGTCACAAGCTATTATGCTCAACGCCACTGATGACTACGAATATTGTTGTTGATGCACGTTAGAGCTAGAGAGAGATGCGTGATAGGAAATTGTTCGCAGCATGTATCTCTATCTAGCTCTAACATTCACCTGGAAAGCTGTCAATTATTGTGCATTCAATTAGTATGTGTCAAGTCTTAAGTGATGAAAAATGTGATGGTGGCAATAACAATTATGTCATACTCGTAATTAAGGCACATTCCAACGACTAAAGAAAGATAAGGTTGAATAATTCTTAATCATATTTTTACAAAGGAACAGTAATTGTGTCACATCATAATTATGAGTAACATTATTTGGAGCTGTTCAAAATGTATTTATCAACTCACATAAAAATCCTAGCAACGCGTTACAAAAGCAAGTCAAATACATAAAGCCGGTGCAGTGTGGTCTCTGTTATGACGGCAGTAAAAATACAAATAAAATGTCTTCTTAATGACGCCTTTAAAACTTCGCCAATGTTCAAGAAAGCTGAAGACAATTTGTTCTAGTACTTTGCGCTACCTACACATTTCTCTACTCAAGTTGCCTTGTCTCCTACGTTAATCCCTGGAACAGAATTTCAGTCCCACGTAAGCTGTTCTAAAGTGGCAAAGTTATTTTTATCAGTCGTTTGTCGGGCTCTAAATCCTTCAGTTACGATGTCATTACAAATTTAATGGTAAGGAAAAAGAATCTACTGTTCTTCCTCCTTTATAAATTGTTGACCCTTTTTTGTCGAAGCAGCGCACTATTTCGGTGGATCGCTTGGCGGGTCGAGCGCTAATCTCACCTCTGATTGTGAGACGTTTCTCACAATTTTTACGACACCATTATGGTTCTCTACGACCCAGTGTGTTAAATTGGGAAGCCGATCTAAAGCCAAGATTCCGGTGTCTGAGTTACGTAACGACTTAACTAACCTAACCTAGTTTAGTGAACAGGAAGAAAGGTTGTAAAAGGCTTTGCTGCAATTATGAGTCTGAATCGTTTTTTATCTAAATAAGTAATGCAGTCTTTTTAAATTTTTAAATGTTTTAATAAATCATTCTCCCTTTTTTACGATTCTTCAAACGTATTTTAGCAGAACCGTTTCTATAAGCATGATCCCTAATCCCTGTGGATGGCAATTTGCTTCAATTTTTTTATTTAATTCCATTAGCGTGTCGTATCTCATGGAGAGGCGTGTTGAAATATTCAACGTTTTTAATGGCCGTCTCTTATGTCTCGATCATCAATCTGTACGGAATGCTTTCAACTCCACCCATCGTAATGAGCCGTAACATTAATCATGTGTACAATGTTTACAAACTTACACAGTTCGATATTCCCAAACTAAAAAGTAAAGCTGTATCGGTTGGAGAACTTTTCTTAATTAGCTTGGAAAAACTGCGGCATTGTGGCAACAGCGGTTTGTTAATTTTGGGGTTTGCGTGGTCTCTTTCGATTTTTTCCATTTCACCGAAGCAGAAACAAAAAAGTACAAATTACGCCAATGTTTATTTAATAATTGACGCGTTGTGCTACTTAATTTCTTTTTCGTCGAAAATGTGTTGATTCTAGGTAAAAGTAATCCATAAAGGTTGGGAAAATGAAAAAAGTGGAGAATTTATCCGCTAATCCGCTTTTGTATTCACACAGGGTCGAAAATACCCGAGAAAATGATGGCCTATTTGAGCATCAAAGCCATACGGTGTGGTGAACAAGGTAAATAATTCCGGAGTTTAGTTGGATGGCCCATTATTCTCGATGAACAGGCCATCTATCAAGTGGTGGGGGCTTTCAGCGCCCATAATGAACGTACCTAAATATCTACGGGGACCAACGTCGCGTGAAATATCGGGCAGCTTGATAAGCTTATTTTTAAAATTAAAGATATACTATAAAGGTATTGATGTGTTGAAGGATTAGCAGCTATCCAGTGGACGAACGCTGTTTTTTTGAAAAGTGACTTATTGGATTGACTGATGAACTATCGCGGCAGACAATCGTCAATTCCGTACGTTTTGTCAGTTTTTAAAATCGTTAACGTTACGATGCGTCTGGTCTAGGCCCCCAGGGTGCAGCGAAGGGATAGCAAGTAAGAAATACAATTGAATTTTACGCCACAACGCAGACGAGTGTTGCAGTATTTTGAGTAAAGAAGGAAAATCAACAAAGGAATGAACAAGTTGAGAAAGGTTATATCGTCGGTGATACTGCAAAATTGCGTAACTAACAAATTTATGATAGAGCAAAATAAACCTTACTGCGTTATTGAAAAGGTGCATTATGCTCCTTATTAAAAATGTTACTTACGCGGTTTTCCAGTATCACCGACGATATGTCAGTTGCGGCAGTCAACTTTATGGATGCAAATGCATGAAATAGTTTAATGTATTTGACAGACTACATAATAAACTGATCAAGACACGTGAAAGTTAATGGCAGGTTTTTTTTAAGTTATTAAATGGTAACTTGGTACCGAGTTAGTTAAGTTTGGTGATGGGACCTATATTGGAAATCCTAACTGACATTTTCTTCGAGTGCATCGTTAGAATTTTCATTTATAAATCTGTGCCTCCTGTGACAAGTGATACAACTCAAAAAACACGATTTTTCAGGAGAGCGAAAACAAGTTTAAAAAAAATACTGCTTCTAAACGAATAGATTTTTTTGAAAATTGCTACCGATTTTTATAACATATAATATCACTTTATTAACTGGTTTGACAAAAATAATGATACTAGTTATAGATTTTGAGATATTCAAAGAAACGTCCATAATGTATCATTTTACATTTCAGATTGATTTTTTTAACCCGTGTAAGATGATACAACTCGAATTGTATTATTGAACACAAAAAAGTGTAATCAATTAGCTCTGGTGATGACTGATACAACTTTTTTTTGAAACCTTCATTTTTCCCTTATTTCTTGAGTTAGAGGCCTAACCTGTATACACAAGTTGTAGGGAATTGAATTAGTAATATTTCTTAAAACAAACGGACAAAATATAAGGATTTTTAGTGAGTTGCATCATTTATCACAAAATAAAAACGTAATTTAAACCGTGACTAATGTTACATATCGAGTTATTCTTGGGTCTGATTACGAATAAACTTGTGTCAAATAATACAAGTAAGTAATTGATTAAAACAAATAATAGCAATCATGATATCTTTGTACTAAACATGATGACATTAAATCACTGGGTAAACAAATTAACTTACACTCTTTAATTTCAAAGAAACATTACGATGTTGCAACCATACAGTAGGTAAATTTAAACTGTGCATATTGTCATTCAAAACAAAAACTATATAAACACCTACACAACAAATCAAATAATAGTTCTCAATAATCACCTACAAAACATAAAAATAATGATAACTAAACCTCAGCTAGGTAAGAAATAAAGTAATTTAAATTAAGCTCGCCGTCAGTCGAAGTAGGAAGTACGAGTAGGTAGTTAAGTGACATAGCGCATGGTCCACCTGAATTACATACTGAATTTGATACAATAATTTAAGTCACCACAGAACAGTAGCATTTACCTACTAACCTGCCACTTCACAAAATAAAACACGTTGGTTGGTAAATACCTGTTTCTCTCCAACGAGAGATTTTTACCGTTTTTATCTTGTCATAATATTTTACACAAATAACTAGTAAGCGACACACATGTAGATCATAATATATCGCAACCGTAAAAGGATATTAACATTTATTTAATTACCTACAATAGAAATCATACCTACGCGTCGGTTCATGGCAACACAGCGAGCGTGCGCTCCCACCCTTGATGACGTAGAGACACTATGGCCATTAGTTATGTAGAAAGACACCAGACTATTTTTTTCGGAAAATGAGTTAGCTATGCCATCGTAAACTAGATTGTTTAACCTACGTTATGTTGAAAGGGACTTATTTAACCACGCCAATTCATTAAATTATACCATTATGTATAAAACCGCCAATAACGATATGTGGGTTCTATAATGTCGAAAGCCGCCAAAGTACTTGATTTTGTCTATTTTGTCCGTTAAAAGATGATATTTTTAATCTGCAAAACACAGCCAATCTTCTATTAGTCGATTAGTCGGAATACAATCAAATGTACTTATCAAGTGAGCACATTCATGTAAGTAAACTACTTACAACGACTAGGCAGATAGTCGCTTTGAGCAATTTTTGTTTTTCGTTCTACCTCATGTTTGGTAGTTTTCGCAGTGATGTTTTTATAACCTTTGATAAAATAAAAATAATTTAAATGAGTGTTTTACTTATTACAATCAGCATTGAGCTCTTTCTATATAAATACTACAATCTTGTATTTATAATGAGCATGAGACAACTAGAGTAATATAGCATATAGCTCTCTTTATAAAAATACAAGAATGCAATATTGTAATCAGTTAAGTCGGTTAAAGAAATGGTCGCTTTTATTAAAATTACGATCGGAAGCAGGATAGAAAATATTAGTTATAGATAAAACGTCCAAATACATTGTTTTTTTTTAAAAACCTATGAATACTCCAAAAAACAAGAATGCGATTTTGTAATCAGCATAAGTCAGCTAAAAAAATGGTCGCTTTCATTGAATTACGATTGAAAGCAGGATATCAAATATTAGTTCTATAGCCTACAAATAGGTACTCCAAAAACTAAAAGAATGCAATATTGTGATCAGCATAAATCAGCATAATAATGGTCGCTTTCATTGAATTACGATCGACAGCAATATAGCAAATATTAGTTGCATAGAAAACGTCCTACTACATTGTTTTTTTAAAAACCTACTAATGTAACATGTGCTTAATAAAGGACATCATACTATGTTCTATAAATTTGGGATATTTATGTTTAAGAAAACATACTAGAAAGTAATAAATTATATTTTTACCTAACAACGGCTATATCTCGAAACCGGATATTTATTATTGGTGTATTTTTGCATAACTATTAAAGATAAACTATTTTATTCTTAACCTTTACAACACTCTGTCACAACAAAGTAATATTAGTAGACCTTACAATTTACATATTACACTTTTTTATGACACGGTTCTATGGTAAGTATCAATAAATTTGTTTAGATATATATTTAAGGTATATTTCTCTATTTAAGTATTTAATATATCGTTTTCTAGTACCCAAAGTATAAGCCTAGAGCTTAGTTTGGGACTAGCTCAGTTGGTGTGAGATTGTCCCCGTATGCTTATTTTATTATTTTATAGTAATTGTATCACTGTGCACCAAACTTTATAGGTTCTAAATGGTGGTAATATTCTCACAATTTTGATACAACTGACTTATACATTTGCAAAGATTAGGAAATATTTGAAGACTTTTGATATAACTCGAGTTGTATCAATTAACACATACCAATCGAAGCAAATATAGGGTTAATTTTTGATCTAACTCAAGTTGTATCTTTCAAAATACGCAAAACTCTGGTGATAAATGGTATAACTCGAGTTAAATCAAAAGACACATACATTTTTAAAGGCATACAAACCGTGATTAATAATACATTTTTAGATATATCATGAGGCACGAAAAAAAATATATAGTTATGGTTTTGTGAAGTGTTCTAACTAGAGAAATATCATCAAACACGGAAAATGGGTAAAAAAAGGGTCAATTGTATCATTTTACACGAAAGTATCTTGGAAACTAGAAGGCCTAGGAACACGGGAGTTGGAGCAAACGATGCGTTATTTTTTTTTAAGTTGTTTCATGAAAGAACACGTTAACTGCTACAACTCAAGTTGTATCACTTGTCACAGGAGGCACAGAAATGTCAATGTCATTTTCACTTTTTTTTAGTGTTGTGATTATAAAGGTTATGCTTTATTCCCCTACCAGGGTAAATCGAAGGCGTGTTACGAGTATTATACAAAAAGAGGAAACAATGGCTTGTTTCATGCTCGTTATTGTGTGGCGTCGTATAACATTCTATGACGTAATTATTCACAACCAGGCACTCTGGTCTCGTTGGATCATTGATGGGACATAAAACTTTATACTATAAAAAAGTCTTTGTTTCAACTCTATCAAATATGATTTATAGTATAAAAAATTTATGCCATAAATAACATTAATGAATACGAGACTATCAACATTTTTCGTTTTTTTTCTGAAGGAATAAATGAGCCAGCGCGGGTGGCGCCGCGGGTCTCTTTCTACTTGGTTAATGTTATGTCATGTTATAGTACTTCTTAACTCGGCCGCCATTACTATCTAGTAAATAATAGATATCGCTACGTTACCTATACTTTAACATGTCAGAAGCAATATAGTTTTACCAAGTAGAATAGAGGCTCTGATGGAGATTAATCTCCATAGCTAATGAACACCGCGTTTCATACTTACTGCAATAAGCGCCGCTTTGGAAAAGTTAATTCTAAAATTTGCTCATTTTTTATTGCTCTTCAGTTGGTACACTTTGAAGTGACCGCGATAAGACTAATAAATATTTGAATTTCGTATTCCATGGCAAATACCAATATGAAACGTGCATTAATGCAAGCACTAATGCAGCACGTTAATGATGGGTTAATCAACTGTTCAGTTCAGTTGTGGTGTTCGCAAAATTATGCAAATTTGTTTAGTTGACCGTGGTACCCGTATATCACCACTATACGGCATAATAGGCTCGTTATGCTACATTAAACATTATAAATGTTCATTGAAAATTGCCATATGATTGGGTAGAGAAAATATTAGGAACACAGAAATGGCGAAGAATGAATGTACTAAAAAAAAATTTTGCTTTTGTTTGACTGCCTATTCTTTAAACAAAGATAAATTCTACATAACGTCGAGAATTAAAAAAATATTTAATAAATTTTGTTAGGTGTTTTTTTGTCCGATCCTTTTTACAAATAACACCTAGGGTAAAAAGTAACTTGGTATAGTAAGTAATATATGTCTATCATTACATTTTTTTGTCCCTTAAACGGTAAACTCGATGTTCATTAAATCTAGATAAGAACCACTCAAGACAACCCAATATCAATTGAAAAAACCCGCATCTGTCCATCCGTTTGGTAGCTACAATGCCGTAGATATATACACAGATACATAAATACACAGATACACAGAGTAAAGAGATACACACATTAAACTTACACCGTTTGGCATCGAAGTATAAAAACGAACGGTAATCGATAAAGTCACTTCAGAAATCGTTTTACTTATTACAAATTTGTTGGGTGTTCACATTTATCTTTGTCTTAAACCGTTGTCGTTCCTGTTTCCTGTAGCCGATGTCAAAGTACCCTTTTCACGGTAAATCTCAGCTTAGTACCGTGTCATTTACCGATAGTATAATTTGGATATTGGCTGTATTATGGCCGTGTACTTTATATAACTTTAGTCTTTTACAACATGTTAACGTTTTCGTGAAGCTAGACTCGTTGTTTAACGCTCACGTATACGATTTTCGAAAACTGACAATATCTATGGAACTGAAGTAGACGCTCGATGCGACCATTTGACAGCCTACGTCAATCCTATACATTTTATCTTATCTGTGGGGTTATTATGACGTATCTGTGCAATTCATTTTACGCTGAGAGAAAAGGAGAGAAGACAGAGTTATGTAACTGCTATAGCTCCGTCCTTTACGCTCACCGTCAAATGAACTGCATAGCCATGTCATAATAACCCCCCTGAGGCCTTATTTAAGACTCGAAATGTTTGGAGTTGTCGTCAGCTAACATCAATACATTTGAACAATTTTCGAAATTCGCAAAGTTAGTACCTAACATCAAACGATGTTAACTCCTTAACAGACGATTAAAGCGTTAACAGTTGTCAAAATGAATGAACAAACAGTCGATTAACATTGATTTAATTTAACAGCGTTTGGTAAAATTGGTACTTAGCGTTATGTACCTTGACTTGGCCACCAGTTAAAAATAAGTTTATTTTTCTTTCTATTCCTGTATTGTTCTGTTTATGTTATGTTTATCTTTATATAGCTACTTGGCTAGGTAACACTAAGGGCCTGTTTCACAATCGACGAGTAAATTTATCAGACATTCGTTGGCTCTAGTCTCCTTGTCTATTTTCAAGTCTAAAAAATAGAAAGGGCTTTATGACCATTAAGGACAAACGATTGGTCCCCGAATAGGTAATTCTAAGTTGTATAACTATTACTATGACAGGTGGTTCGAAATCTTTGTTTGAATAAAGTTATCGCCAAGCAAAGACAGCGGTATTTCAAAGTTATTATGCTAACGTCGTCTATGTAGGTGTCCCGATGTTCCAGATTTTTAAATATTTCTCACAGTTATTTAAGGTTTCCCGCTACTCAAAATTGTTGTAGAATCAAAAAAAGATGTCCGATGATATAGTGCTTATTATTATTGTTTTCTAGGCCAGTGTTCGTTGACTGCCAAATATGATTTACTTGTCAATTGTGAACCAGGGGGTTAATATACTTATGCCCGGTTTCTATATTCAAGAAACGAAACGTTTTCCTTACGTCTCGTTAAAATTTGACACATTTTGTACGTAGCAAATGTCAAATTTTAACGAGATGTAAGGAAAACGATTCGTTTCTTGAATATTAGGAACCGGGCATTAATTAATGCTCAATATCTCTCCTATATAAAATTGAACTAATAACTCAAGAAACTTTCCTTCATTTGAGACCCAAATTATACGACAAAGACTTCATTCGGTACGTTTTACTACTCCAAAGTCTATAACCCGCAAATAAATTAGTCCCTTATCAAACCAAGTCAAACGTTGCCGGTTTTATTGTTCCAAAGTGTATGGAGCGGACGTTTGAGGCTGTAACGTGGCCGTTAGCCAGAATGGACTGTTGTTAGTTAGCGACAATGAGGGCCATATATCAGCCTGGGGCACGATGGCCGTAATGAACGCGTGCGATCGCGACACGCCATGCGAGTGTAATCGACTCATCAACGTAATTGTGACTGAACTTTAAGGACGTGATCGGGTGCAAAGAGGCTTCTATCAAAAAGCTTTACGATTCTGGCTGGTTTGTTTGATTTTGAAAATGGAAAGGATCTAAAAAAATACGTTATTTTGGTACCCAAGACAACTAGCAAACCTAGCGAATTTGAAACTGGTAGGCGAGAGCGAGTACGATTGTAATGAACAAATTGATTAACGTAATGTGACTGAATTTTAAAAAGTAATGGGGTGCGATTTTCTTTAATCAAAAAGTTAGGTATCTTCGATTCAACTTGTAAAACTGGCTAGAGAGAGAGAAAGAATGCGATTGCAATCGACTCACCCACGTAATTGTGACTGGACTTTAAGCACGTGATCGGGTGCGAAGAGGCTTCTATCAAAAGGTTTGAGGTATTAGCTGCTTTGACTGTTTGATTTTGAAAATGGAAGAGACTTTATTTCTTTTAATGGGCACAGCGACTAGAGTGACTCGCTAGAAAATAGTTGCGAATGTAATCGACTCATCAACGTAATTGTGATCGAAGTTTATGATCGTGACGTGTGGGAAGAGGCTTGCATCAATTCTTATAAAGATTAAATGCGTTCGAATTGAAAATACGTCTTTTTTGTCTCATTTCTAGCCAAGTAAACCTGGTTATACAGAGCGAATGTGTGTGTTTGTCTGTTTTAATCAAAATAAACAGACAAAACCAGACCAAAAATAGGACATTTACAAATTTATTCGGATTTTAATAATTGTCATTATCCCTCTCGTTGATTTTTGACCAAGACCACTAGTAAAAACTAGTTAGAAAGAGAAAATTCGAGTGTAATCGACTCGTCTATGCCGACGTCGTTTATAAAGGTGATTGGCGGACTGGCGTCTATCAAAAGGATTTATGCAATTTTGCTGATTTGCCTGTTTGATTCTGAAAATGAAAGAGACTTTAAAATTTGGTTGAATTTTTACAAAATTAGTTATCTCTTGCTAAATATTGGTTGAACTGTAAAATGAACTAGCAGAAGTGAATTCGATTGTACCTAATTACCACAATGTAATTGAGATAGAATTTGTAAAAATCATTAAAAAGACGCAAATTGGTACGTTGGTGTAATAGGCATGGCATAGCCATAATATTTCTTCATTGACACACCTATCATAAGTCCTCTATTATGCGTTCAAAGCCCGTTGGCAATGACGAGCATTACCTGTGGTAGTAGGTTACAGGCAATGACAGCTGTACCATAATATCAAACTACGTTATCAAATATTATAAAGTATTGAGTTTTGAATTTGGAACATGTTCCAAAACCAACACAATTTGAATAGGCCCAGTTCTAGTATCAATTGAAACGCCAACCCGATATATACATACCCGGTATATACATTGCGGGTGGTAGAACCTAGTGTAGGGTCTGTACGGATCGCTACCACTATCTTATCTATTAACTTACCGTCAAACAGCAGTGTTCGAGTTGTTGTGTTCCGGTTTGGGGATAAGACAGCTGGTGAAATGACTAGCATAGAGGCATTTCATCATAGTCCTCAGGGTTGGCAACGCATTTGCAGTCTTAGGATTTCATTGCAGTTTTGTGAATGCGAATGTCTATGGGTCACAGTTTCCACTTACCATCAAGTGGCATGTGTGCTCGTTTGTCTTCTCTATGCCGTAAAAAAAAGCATCCCTTCACGCCTTTATTCCCAAAGTGGAATTGGCAGAGCTACAGAATTACCAACAACTCTTAAAACTTGTTGCTAATGCCAACCCAGTATACATGGAAATAAGGACTTTATCAACTTGTCTATGATTTAAAAAAAAACCTTGGTATTCATGACACTAACGCAGCACAAGTTGTTTCATAAAACGACACTCGTATTTTAAGGTTTCTCATTATTCTATCAGTTACATAAACTACTAATTTCAATCCATGATCAAGACATGATTAATAAAAAATAATTGCCGTATGTACAAGCATACTCGTAATTTCCAAACGACTGCACCAAATTGAAAAAATATTTTTGTGTTGTGTTCAATATAGCCAGTACAAGGTTTAAAGAAAAAAACTGGAAAACTTCGGAAATTTGCGTCGAAAATTGTAAAATAAAAAACATTAAGCATATAATCTAAAAGAAACAAAGTCATCACAACTTGATTAAAACTTCATCAGACTTATAGTAACGCATCATTAACGACTATCGATAAAATAACAGTGGGGTATCGAGTCCTAATCGAATGCCCCTCACATCTGCAGCCCTCAGACAATACGCACACCCCAGCGAGTTTGATACAGGGGAGTGCTAGTGATTTATTATACCCTAAACGGATCCCCGTTGGACTCCCCATTGGACTACTGGATTCGCTATATCGATGTTCGTTCTAATATCTAGGGAACTTGCCCCATGATCTCTGTCCACACGGTCACCTTTCATAATTTGTAAGATTTGGGGTGACGCGAGAATATGTTTCGATCTAAATAAAGATAGAAGTAGATAATTTCCTGTTGTAGTTTTTGTTTCGAACTCATTTGAAACTGGATAAAATGTTTTCAGAATTGGCTGGTCTATCACCAGAAAAAATAACGCACGGTTTTTACATTCTAATTCGAAAGAATAGGTAATTTTAAGAGACCATTTTCATAAAAAAAAATAGTAGACATTTTGTGGATGACATGATTATTTAAGATTTGGGATGGCTTTTTCTAGTAAATTACACCAATGAAATTATATCCAATGATAAAAAGTGATTAGAATAGTGTATTACAACATACTATTTCAAGCGGTTTTTGCCTAACCCGTAAGATACACCTAGGAGTGTTTCAAGCCGAAAAAGAAAGTCAAACAATGGTTAAATATATTTTTGTCGAAATATCCGAAATAAATAAATATTTCAAAAAGCCTATTCCTTAAAATGGTTTTAGAATTAAAGTAATTGTAAAAATATGAACAATCCCAATTATTTAATCAAGATGGGAAAATTCGCAACTGACTGATAGTAGCTTAGAACTTATCTGGTTATAACTTTTAAAGTGTGTGGGCTGTTTATTTTCGTGCGTGTGTTTAACAATTTATTGTACTTAAGTATAACGACAACGAATTATGTTTTATGGGATCAAAATAAGCAAAATATTTAATTAGTAACAAAATAATAAAATTAGTTTCCTAAAATGGCTTTTTAAATGTTTGTTTACAGGAACTGGTCTTTTTTTGTGTTTCGCAATTAACTTTCATACTTCAAATAAATATTTTTCTCATTACGTCCCATCCCTCCTTTTGAATTTTGTTTTCTTTATTAAAAACACTGTATATATATATTCATGATCTGTGTATATTTATGAACCTCATACCTCTCCCTATTCAGGAACAAATAAATAAATTCCAAGATCAATCAAAAGACCGAAGGGTCCTTCACTCCAAAGATATTCATTATACGAATATTCTCATCTATTCGCCGGGACTTTTTCTATTACTTGCATCGATATACCTACGGTAGGCGATAATTGAGCTATCCATGAAGGGGTCGTATCACAATCAGAGAGATTTCTCCCCAGACTCAGTCCTTTGTTGAGGGCTCGTGAAAAAAATGAGACCGACACAGATACTTTGCAGAACAAAAGCTCTCGAGCAGCTGATGCTAGCATAAACACACGCGTCAAATTTCGATTAAGAACGTAAAAGAAGAGGGAGGTGTTTTAAGAGTAATGTGGTAGTTTAGTTGCGGGAGCCAATTTTTTTCCGATTGGTGAGCGGCTCAAATGAAGGGCCATTTTTAAGTTATTATTATAACCAACTATTTTAAAAATAATTTTGATTAAATATATTTAGTTTTTTACAAGTAAATTATGAGTGCATTATGAGTATTATGACTATACTTACCTATAATGATAAGATGCGAAATGTTACAGTTAAGAGCTTAACAAATGTGATGTGAATGCAATTCTTTGGGCCACTTTATCACTTAAATTTAAATAAATTTGGCTCCTGGGCTAACACATCACTTTGTTTTCGATTAAACTACATAATGGGACGAATTCAATTCATGGTTTTCTAATTTTCTATTTCTGTAAACCTAATTTAACGTTAGACTGGACTCTATTACAACGTTTATTAAGTTAGATTTACAAAATATTTGAATTTAGAAACACATCCGAATTGCCCCCTTTTTTTTGGAAGCACCTCCCGAACTATACCAAGCGATTGTTTTTTCAATCCTTTGTTTGTTGATAATCAAAAAAGTGATTGAAGTCTGCGGGCTGCGTGATTTTTCTTCGATATTTTTCTGTTATTTACGATTTTGTGTACGTGCGTACCGATATTGATTTTTCTTGTTGGCAATCAAGCTTTGATATTGCTCCTATTGTGTCGAAAGTTTAGTTTCTTTAACGGAACGTTTCTGATTGGTTTCTAATAGTGTAAACGGTCCTGTGGGTATTGGATTCATTTTATTTTGAGATCCTTTGCACGTACATTATTAACATTTGGAATTTAGAGTATTTAAGAACAGGAGTTATATAGCAGGAGTCTATTGTAAACGGAACACTAGGACTGTAGGGACCGGGAGCTGGTCGTATTTTCCAGGACCTCGATGAAATTCGTGACCAATTTGCTGGCCATATGATGTACGTTTTGGAAACCATGCTTATTAGTCACAGCTTGTTGGAAAGGTAATTCATATATTATGAACTACAGGTGTAAGGTCAGGCGGGGCTATTCCACCTGAGCAGTAGCTGCGTTTTTTTAAAGTAGGTAAAAGTTTTAAAACATTTTTTACAACTTTGTATAGTAGTTCTAAGTACCTACATTTCTATAAAAGGGAGTAGGGATTGTTTAAGAACTCACTTTTTAATTAAAAAAAAGGGATAACGCTATGATTTTTTAACGTTAATCTAAGGGAAGCCTAAAACGGAAATAAAAAATTGTGAACGTATATGTAACTTTTTCAATAAATAAAATGCGCACGCTGTTTTCACACATCAAAACATATCTGGTGAACCAATTACGCTATCGAGAAACGCACACATATAAAAAAACATTTTTTGCTAGGATTAGATCAGTTCCAGAATTCGAACGCTATTCAAAAATCATCCATTACAGTGACGCACCCTATTCCCTGAGCACGCGGAGCGAGCTAAGCTAGGGGACGCGAAATGTGCAAACAATTAGAAGAGCTTTTTTGTGCACCCTAGTGGGTCGTTTATGCAATGTACAATGCCACTCTGTGTCAACGACAGCTCGCCATTTAAGTGCGACCGACGCGTGCACTCCACATCTGTGCTGTTCACACTATTATGCTGTTATAATTTAAAATGAGAAACGATGTGGTTGTAATGACTTGCTCTAAGAATTGAAATTTTACTAGTCATGGTGATGTGTTTTTGTGATTATTATTTAGACGTGTTGTTGGAAATTGATTAGCAACAGCTGGATATTTGTTTAAATGGGTGTTGTCTCGTTGGTTCGCGTTTAAAGATGAAGTATATTATATTGATATCGATAACAGAACGTAAATATACACTTACTAACGAAAGACATCACTTGGTTAAAGAAGTCTAACCAGCAAAATTAAGCAAGGTCTGACCAAAATATAGTGGGTATGGTACCTTCAGGCTCATTTGGATTTTTTTATAAATATAGCATTAATTATCATATAAGTAAACTTTAATCGGATACCTACTACTTATAAGACTTCCTTTTGCCTTTTAGAAAAAGGTTTCCTTTGAGTATGTTTGAGTTCAGAAACTCTAAAAGGTCATTCTCAATAATAGACCAATTATAAGATTCCGCTTAGACATAGGCGAGGGCCATATCGACTCTTCAATATTAGGTAAATTGGCAAGAAACAATTCATAGCTACCATTTTATTTGTATCCTTTGAATCTTTCCCATTTTTCTCTTAAATACATAAGCACTGGCAATCGGAAAGCTCCGCGCCGGATCCACTCACTGCGTGAACCTATTCGATCTCATGCATTTAAATTTAGAATTAGTGAAAAGCTTTGCCCGCAAACCGAGTTTTTTCAACGGCAACGAACGGCTCGAATCTCCTTGATACCAGTTTCATTGAATACGTGATTGATTTAATGTTGTTCCGTAAACAGAAACAAGATAAAGACGCTGTTATTGGATGCTGTGTAACCAAAGCAGGTAGCAGGACACAATGTCAGGAAAGCGCTTACATAGGACACAATACGAGTACGTTTAGGATTTCGAACACAGAATCTCTTGATCTGATATTGTTTGATAGAAAGCCTTTTCGAGAACACGAAACAATAACAAAGTCGAAGTTTTCGGAACTGAGGACGAGCCACGCTTTGTTGTTAGGAAATTACGGAGGTCTTAATAAAAGCATTAAAAATTTATATGAACATCTCCATCTGCTTTTCGAGTGGAATGGCTGTAAAATTTAATGAGTTACCCCTCGTTAATTGCAATACTTTGGAAGAGCAAAGTTACCTAATGAAACAAGCCCCCAATTCGTAACAGTTACCCCTCATACTGCCTCTCGCAAGATGAAGTTACAAATTAACATTATCAAGGAAGCATTAGCTTCTGAGCCCATAGGGTAATAATATTTGATATCACGATGAAGAAAAATACCATTATAAAGAACGATACCAAAATATCACAATTATTTTGAATATGTAAAAGATACATTCACACATACATACTGTCTGGCCTGTAATACCAGAATGCACAATAAGGCTAAGATATTTACCAGTGTATTAGATGTAAATATTAAGCGAAATCGATATTTTCTCTGCTATTCCATTCTTTTCTAAATAAACTTTTTTGTTTAATGTGCTGTCACTCAGCCAATGTCTTTCTGCTCCTGCTCCCATTTGTTGTAGGAAGATGGTGTTTTTGCACCATGTCCAAGTAAGATTCGAAATTTTTTGTGTTACGTTGACATACGGGCCAGAATTTTTCAATTTTCGTAGTTTGGACGGTCGTAGGTTGTAGTATAATTTGAGGAGTAAAGTGGTGTTTTATTCTTATGACCGCCGGATTAACTGGGTTTGATTGAGACGCCCGTATGAAGGCACGTCAAAAAATTCTCTTTTCTATGACATGGCGTCTACTTTGACGTGTCTTAATCAGTTTATTAACAACGGTTTACATGCTTAAATGTTTAATGTTTTGTAACGATGACATTTATTTATTCTAAATCACCTTTATCATTGTTGAATCGAGCTCCTGGCGCCTAATCAAAAAACATGACTCTACCAAATACACCTCGTATATTCGGTACCAATTCATTGGATCTCCATAAAGCTTACCACGCAAAACAAATTATCCCGACTTCAAAGGTGTCACTTCTATTAATTTTATTCGCGTTACAATCCCCAGCTAACATTCATCGTACCTCCGTAAAGGGAACGGTGAGGCAACATAAATAATCTAGTCGAAGACAAGTCGCCCCATGTGAGAGGCGGAAAAATGTATTTGGGTAAAAGGATGGTGGGGGGTCGCTTCGTTACATTTTGTGTCTCCCTGGGGCCGCGACTAGTCGCTGTAGCGAGCAACTTGTACCGAAATGTTTTATGCTTGCGTCACAAAATCTGATTTGTATCCACAACTCTGCCCGCTTTACGGCCGCCCGTGCCCCGGCCGTAAACGCGTGTTTATTGTTCTCTGTTCTCGTAAGTTCAAGGTTAAAAGCTAACTTTAAAAAGTACTTATCCCACTTCTGCTAAGAGATATCTTGTTATAAATTTTGAGTCTAATCTACAGCGCTGCGCTACTTTTTGTAATGACCTCATTATTATTATTAGGGGGGTTATTATGACATATCTATGCAGTTCAGTTACGCTGAGAGAAAAGGACAGAGCTATATAACTTCTATAGCTGTGTCTCTTACGCTTGCCGTAAAATTAATTGCAAAGTTATGTTGTAATAACCGCTCAGATCTGAAACGGAGTTAAAATTGTTAGACGTTGTCGCATTGCTCTATAATAAGGTTCAGCATCAAAAAGATCGGTAAATTCTAGCAAACTACACATTTTTTATATATCTTAACCCTCCATAAATCTAAGAGTATCATACCATAAACCAACAAAAAAGGCTAAACGTACAGCGGGAAATAAAAATCTCAAAAGCATAAAACACGTCCGTAAGCGGAATGGAAGTTACCTTTGGTGCTCTCGACTACACAGTCGAGCCTCCAGAGAAGCAGCGCGGCGTACAGTGTCAGTAGCATCTTGTCTCCGCGAAAGCAAAATAACTCAGTTTTATGGTCCCTTCCCATCTCTGCCGGAATTATCGGCAACGCCGCCTTTTATGGCAACTCGCAACATCACAAACACAGCACCGCCAGAAACAAATGCTTCAAGATAAACGAAATCAGACAGTTACGGCCGCGCACTTTTTTATGACATCGACTGTAGGTAATTTATGACGTGCAATAAAAACAATTTATGTGACCACTAAATAAATTGCTACACTTTTAATGAAATCGGGAGGTACCTGGAACAATCAAGAAAAACGTGTTAGTTCTAACGAGGTGGTAAGAGATTAGAACAATTAAATTGCACAAGCGGACCGGTGACACTGAGTAGGCCATTTATCAAATACTGAAACGGTGTTGCAAGGGTATCGTTAGCTTTTTTGAGCAGTATAATAATCAATCTAGTTTGATTTAAGAAATGAAAAAACTCGTCTAATAAATTGGTTTCACAGGCATGTTTGAATTTATCACTAACTTATAATGTGTAACTTATAATTGATACGAAGGCTCCTGAAAGTTGTTTACCTCGTATAATACATTATTTGTATGTATGAGTACAAATACTTAAGTTCGACATTATGATATATTTTTTTGAAGTAGTCTCGAGCACACTTGTACGTGTAAATTATCAGGGCACCCGTTAGTGATGCAATATCTACGCATTATAATGTCGATAACTCGATACTAAAAAAATAAATTATTGCGATTTACACGTACATTTGGTCTAATATTAATTACCTACATGAAGTTTAATGTCAATAAAATAATCTTAAATTAATGTCATATCAAAAATAATTTATTGCCTACTGTTATAATTTTCATGAATTTGTTTCGAAGTCCCTTTAGGTAATAAGGGTAGGTATCATAATAATCATATAATTTTACTTAATAAACCAACTATTGTCAACTAGGCTCAAATGAAATATTTATAATATGATACAAACATTTTGTTTTTATAATTTTCATGGAGTTAATTTTATATTTTTGAATATAATAATGAAATATAGTAACATCGATATTATTTTTCCTTCAAATATATCTCACTACATCCTTTTGACGTTCGCTTTGTGCCCGGAGATTTTCCACGTAGTCCTTATTTTCAGACCAATTACTTTAACAATTAACTATAGGTAACACATTTTTTCTAAGTTTACCTTACAAATATACACAGCTTACAAATAAACAGCAAAAATTATATAAAATGTTGGGCGAAATCTTATAAAGGTTACAATATTTCGTTCGCATTCAGCCATAAATTAAAGGAACACTGCACCAACGCATTCCCGCTGAGTTAACGTTGCAGAAAATACGAATACTGAGCGAAACGCATTCTCTGCAAACCGTAGGTACTAAGGCAGCATGATTTAAGGTAGCTCATGAAACATTTTCTTTTACTTGGCCGGAGATAGGCGTCTGGCCTGGGTTAGCCAGCGTTTATGGAAGGGCGCCATTACGGGAATGACGCCACTTGCGTGGGCAATCCGATTTTATACCAGCCACCATCTTCGTGTTCCGAGCAGCAACAATCAAGGTATTGCTTTACTTAGCGGTCCCGTGGGGGAACGAGGAATTGCTTGTACTATGTGCTCTACGTTTGTTGATTAATTCGTTATTCTTTCAGTATTTGCAGTTTTATCCAATCATTTAATGTTTGCTTTTACCTTTGACCGCTACAGCCAGCACATTTAAATGTGTATCAAACGCTAAGATATCGACGCAAAACATGTCATTGATTGAACGAATAATCAATAACAGCCAGGCATCTGTGGCGTGAGAATTTTGCCTATCTATCTTTCCAAATGAGGCGTTCAAAGTGTAAATGTTGAATTTCATTTTCTCTAGATAGACCTTTTCGATTACTTTCAGATTCCAATTACCATGTTGATAATTGGCAAACATTGACAAAGTACTCTGAAATGTGTGTTTAGGCGGTAAACTAATTAAATTGCTTTCTTGAAGACGTGTATTTATTCTCGAGTAAGTATTGCTCCGCCAGTTTGCGCCATTCACTATCGAGAAAGGTTGTGAGAGCTGAAGGACAGTTCGTTAATAGGATTCCCGTTTTTCACGGTCGGAAATAGTCTATTAAACCAGTCGGGGAACACATTTAATTCAGCGCAATATGATCTAAATTAACTGATGTGCAGATGCTACGTTAGAATTTATCGTCGGTTAGAAAAATGACAGAATTAAAAATAGTAAAATGGTTTTGTTAGTTGAAGAGTTTATTTTAAGAATTTAAATAACGAGTTTGTCCTTAAATAGATGACTAATGAAGGTAGTTCATTTTGCATTTCTTCTTGATATCACATTTTACATTTTTAAACTCAGCCTTATCATGAATTTAAATTACTTATTTTACTTTACTTCTTGATATCGCATTTTACATTTTGAAACTCAGCTTTACTTCACTGTAAATACAGGGTGACACCTAAGACGTAGTACAAAATTTTATTTTCTGCATCTAGTCATGAGTACGATCAACTTTTATTATGGGATTTATATCGAAAACAATAGAAAAAAATGGAATCGCCCATAGTAAAAGCAATCAACTGCTTTCACAATTTGTATGGAGACATCGATTTTGAGTTTACTTTTTCGAAGTTGGTCCCATATTAATAGTTAATCGTAATCATGAGTAGATTCGATAAATAACATTTTGTATTACGTCTTAGGTGTCACCTAGTATAATCTCATATATTTTTTTTCTAATAGCAGTTTAATTTCCAAAGTAACAACAGATTATAGTAGCCGTCCCTCCATGTTCATCAGGTTTCCGTGTACCAAAATAAAAAGTACAAAAGCGTCTTCTTTCCCAAGGGAGCTATTGAGCCGGCTCCGTATTCTTAGAACATAATTAACTCTTTACGCAGGGACATCTGCTCGCTATAACTAAATTTATACCGAACAACTGTTCACGAATTCGTTATTACGGTGTGCATTTTTTAACAGTTATCTTTTATTGCGCACTGGGGAAGCATTTTTATTAACTGCAGTGGATCTCACTCTTGGAAACAAATTAAATATTGTTATAAGCATAGCTCAGACAGATCATCGCAAAAACAGATATGGAAAAAGAACAAGATTAAATAGAGTCGTAATACCTAAGGCCCGTATTAATAAACTTATCTCGACTTTAATCCTCGTCTCAAGATGCGTCAACAATGACAGTTTTCTATGATTTGACGTTTACTTTGACGTATCTTGTGACGGGTTCTCAGCCAAGATGAGTTTATTAATACGGGCATTCGATTATGATTATCTAAAGCGCATATTATCGCAATTAAACATTTGACCTTTTACAGTTGCTTTGTCAAAGTGGCATTTCGTTTTTGAAAATTAGTTGAATTCAAAAGCTTTCTTTATCATACAGAGCCAAATTTCTGCCCCTGCATAAACAATTTTCGGGAAAGATGTTTGAGATTTATTTTCAAACATATTAAGTGAATATAAAATCATACAAATATATAATAAAATCATTGGTTTGTTCCAGAAAATGCAGTAGTTTATGGTTCCATTATGTTCAATACAACCATTAGCATTAAAAAAGTGTTAACGGAAATACCTTCACAAACATAATGGTCAATTTTGTAATATATTTATAGTACTGTATATAATACGACTCTATTGATCTTGTTCTATTACCATGCTGCGATTGTTTTGCGATAACAAGCCCAAGCTATAGTTATAATGGACTTGATCGCAATTGGTATTTTTACTAACTGACAAAACTCATCAAGTTGTTGGTATTTGGTATGTTATCTTTTGGTTTTTTATTCGGTCGCCATTACTGTCAAGTAAATAAGAGCTATCATTACGTTGACTACACGATTACATGTCATGTCAAAGGCCATAATATAATTTTATCCAGTAGAATGGTCGAACAGGGGGGTTATTATGACATAGTTATGCAAATCTGTTTACGCTGAGAGAAAAGAACAGAGCTATATAACTGCCATAGCTCTGTCCCTTACACTCACCGTAAAATGAACTGCATAGTTATGTCATAATAATCGACCATTCTACTGGATAAAATTATATTATGGCCTTTGACATGACATGTAATCGTGTAGTCAACGTAATGATAAATAGCTCTTATATACTTGACAGTAATGGCGACCGAATAAAAAACAAAAAGATAACATACCAAATACCAACAACATGATGAGTTTTGTCAGTTTTATCAGAATTCGCAAAGTTATGTTGTACTTGTTTTGGATTAAGAGGATCGACAAAAAGTACCATCAAAAATGAGATTACTTCGTCGCAATACGAGAAATTCATTTCTTTAATCTGTTTATTTCGAGAGGAAACAAAACACATTTCCTTGTACTGATTCGACGACTCTCACGATAAAAAACTCCTCTGTCAAAGAACAAAACGACTTATTACTTCCGGGATAGCTTAAATGTGTGAATAATTAAAATATTAATAGAGTTATATTTCATCAAGGATGGCCAATGAGATACTATTTTTGGACGGTAAAGTTAATGTTTTTTAAAAGGGTGGTTGTAATACATAATTTAAAACAGTTTTTAGTCTGTTCTATGATTAACGACGCTGTGGCCTTGTTGAAAGCGACCCTGCCTACGAAGCTAGCAATATTTGTGTGATGAACGTGATTATTAGTTCTTGAATCTTGAAGGTTTTATACGTATTAATTTCTTTATGGACACTGGTAAACATCTTCGCCTGTTTCTACAAAATGTGGTTACAGAATTAACAACAAGTTTTTAGAGGTGTTGGTAACTCTGTAGCTCTGCCTTTGTCACTCTGGGAATGAAGGCGTGAGTGTATGTAATTTCTCTATTAGTTAGTATGTTTCTTGCCGTCTGTAAACATAATAATAGGTAGCGTGAACTGCAAACATCCTAGAAATTGAAACACCGCTCCATCATACTTGTTTTAGCTAAATATTAGAATTTCCAAACTCTAAATTTTAACACCATTTGTATCATGGGTAGTTTCAAGGAGGTTGAGCAACTCGTGTATAAACAACAATAATTCCAAGTTTAAATTAATTATATCTGACAGTCAAATTATAAGTCACGCGCTGGCCTAGTGGATAGTGACCCTGCCTACGAAGCTAGTGGTCCTGGGTTCGAATCCCGGTAAGGGCAGATATTTGTGTGATGAGCTCGAATATTTGTTTCTGAGTCATGGATGTTTTCTAAATATTTAAGTACCTATATATATTTGACCAAAACTACCTACAACTAAGTCTTAGTCAAATACAAAATACATTAATCACATGTCTGCAACACGTACATTTTCAAAGCTACACAAATAACAAAACGCTCTTTTGTTGCTTCCCAAAAAGCTTCGAGGCGGAAATATCGTTACTTTTTTAATAATCAGTTAGCCGAGACTTTGGGACTTCAGGTGGAATTCAATTAAACCTGTACTTCGGGGGCTATTACGGGAGTAATCAGTATTACGACCCCTTTGTAAATATTTAAAAATACGAATCGTACATTGCTTTAAATGTTCCGTGGTATAATGATAAGCAATAAGTCGCTTTAGCAATACGTTACGTAATTCGTAAAGGAATTCAGTTAAACAACCCTAAGTGCAAACCGCTACCCGTGTGGGGTTAAGATAACTAGTGAAATTACTAGCATAGATGATTCCATCTTAGTTCTCAGGGTCGGCAACGCATTTGGGGTCATAGGATTGTAGTCTCAGGGTTGTAATCTTGAGAATGCACCACCACTTTCCCGAACACTTGGTTGAGAGAGGCGATGGCTGAGATACGCGTCATACTCGTCAACGGGTGCTGTTTGTGGGGTCCGGTCTGTTCACGTTTGCAAGGACTTGTTGTTAAATTAATTATTCTAGTTATGGCTTTTGACGTAGAGACCTCGTCGTGTTGTTCTCATAGTGTTTTTTAAGTTTAAGGTTTGTTGACCTCACATTTGTAATGATTTTATTTTTGGTAGTTTTAAGAATTTATTATTTATTACTTTATTACCTAATGTAACTTACTTTACTTAATGTAACTTAGTTTTAAGTACTATTATGTTTTTATGATTGTGAAAATGACCTTCTACTGGAGTTTCTTGCGGCACTTCTTCTCCGCAATGATGGTCTTGTCCGAAGCGCTGGTAGACTCACCCTATATTACCGACGTGTAAAAGAGCCCTCATGTGGCCTATTTACTGAATAAATATTTTGAATTTTGAATTTTGAATTTTGCAAATGTCTATGGATCCCATTTATCATAATTTTTCTGTTGGCTTGTTCGCATTCCCCATGCCATAAGAAACAACCAAGTCAAGATACGCAAGCGGTTTAAAAATCATGTCTAACTCATTACTAGTGTAATTGTCAACATTTTCACAGGTGTTTTTAGTTACTACAAAGCAAATTCTATGAGAGCTATTTTGGAAATACAGTCCCACAAAAACCATATAAAAATACAATTTTTCATACAGCTTTAATTTATTGTTTCTATCTATTATTTTAGCTACAAACACTGTATAATCATCTATTCAGCGTCTCTGTTCTAGGCGGTAAAATCTAGAACGTATTTTACCTGTCGGTATTGTTTTTAACTGGGCCATTACTGTCAAGTAAATAAGAGCTATCAAAACGTTTACAACAAGATTACAATGCGATAACAGGGCAAAAACGGTAACTATGTGTGGCAGCATACCTATATGTACTTGCATGTTTTCCGATATTGATATTTTTGTGTAGGGTGAATCTAAATCATCCCATTGCTAACTACCCTTTACATCTGTTTTTATTTATCTTAGTATGTCGATTATAAAATATTGTTTTGCGTAGGGTAAAACCTAAAACACCCCATTCCAAACTACCCTTATAATTTATTGTTATGTCTCTCGTTTCCATATATATATATAAGACAGATTTTGGAATAGACACTTCTTCTTACAACTGAATTGGGTTTCATTAACACCTCTAAGCCACAGTAGATTCTACTCGTACCTCAACACTATGGTTTAAATTTTACCGAATGGCCCCGGCGAAAAACAGAAAAGTTTCGATACAGGGGGGTTATTATGACATATGTAGCTATGCAGTTCATTTTCCGACGAGCGTAAGAGACAGAGCTATCGCACTTATATAGCTCTGTCCTTTTCTCTCACCGTAAAATGAATTGCACAGATACGTCATAATAACCCCACAGATAAAGTTACTTAAACGTTTTATGGCTAAGTGTGTCATATTTTCTGTAGCCTTAATTATCGCAAACAATGTCAGCTCTGCATATAACATTATAACGTAAGACGTTGAGTTCAGAGCAGCACTTTACAAAAGCATTGCGAGAACTTCATGGCGAGGAAACTTGGCAGTTTCCAAATGATTATTAAACTGAACCATCTTGTAATGTCAGAAAGATAGTGCCTCGAAAGCGAACTTTGCCCTCACTTTTGTCACATTTAAGTAATGTCTTTTGGGAAGAGATATCATCAAACCTCGAAGTCGCGGTGGCAATAACGTCAATTAACTAGGGACTTCCTTCCGATATAAAATTTATCGATAACTGAATGCTTATTTGGAAGTGACACTTCATATTAGCTGTAAAGTTTACCTACAGAATAATTGAAAATTAACTAAAATGTGATGATTACTACCCGTCAATGTTACCTATATAGGAGTTTTTAGGACATTTTTAGGAATTTTAAAATTCAAATAAAAATGCTTCTTGACATTATATTTCTTAGCTACGAGGCTTATCTCATCTATCCGGAGAGTTTTTTAGCCAAGAACGTAATAAATTTTCACGACACTGTTTTCTAGGTGGCATTTTACGCGTAAAATTAAAAATTCCATCGATTCTCTCTCTGACAAGATTTTCATATTATGTCAACGCCACGTCTATACCTACATCCATGAAGTATGAAAACCGTTATCTTTTTTAATCGACCTTTACGGACTTCAATCTTCATACTGTATAAATGATACAGTTTAATAGGTATTGCAAGTTGCATATTAATAACATACGTCATCTCATAGTCATAACATAACTATTGTCATAAGAAAGTCCAATTTATCGATGAAATAATATCGCGTGGAAGTCCCTAGCAAAATTTTATTCGTGCCACCGCGACTTCGAGGTTTGGATATCATGCATAAATAAAGTTGCACGGCCACGTTAAAATTCTTAATACCACCTGTACATTGTCGTCTTTGAAGGTGCTTCATTGCTTAAAGCAGCAATCATCCGGTCTCCACATCGTTTTTGCGAAAATCCACTTTCAAAGTCGTAATAAATCATAGCTCTTAAAGGTTCTCAGGACAATTCCATTTTCAGCAGCGACTCGACGACTTAAAAAAACAATTGAAGCCGAACCATCGCTTTTTTTCTATGTGGCCAGTATGTTAAGATAATGAAACTTTAGAGATTCTGAAAAGGTATAATATGTGACAGAAAATGATGTTTGTAAGTATTAGATTCCTGAAACTTTCAGTTCAGTCCTCGTGTTTTGTATTTTAGACACGAAAAAAAACGTCTAATACTTTACCGTGAATTGGTTTATAAATTTTATAATCTCCAGAACTTCCTATTTCATTACTTTCATTTGTGCTCGTAATCTTGGAACTTGCTAATTATCAAAATTAAGGACATTTTCTTTTTGTGCTTATTCTAGCCTAAACGATATTTCAAACAGCGCTAGCTAGTTAAAATTAACATACAATTATATTTACGCTTCCACGTATGTATACCGAGTCGTAAGAAATATCTACAAAAGGCTTATTACGCTAAAGTAAATGCTTTATTCCTGCGAAATTCCACCACAAAGTCGCTCACAAATGTTAATTTACACTTTTAATCCCATATTATGCCTGACTAAGGTCCAACAGTAACAACTTTGCGAGCCACGGTACTTATTTAAAGAGTGTTTGTTTAATACGGTGTTTACAACTTCGCTTTCAAACATTTTCATTAGGTAGGAATAATAATTACAATGGTAATGAGTTTCCTCAGATGTTTATTAATGAAGAGGGTTTGAAACGTAAATTTGATTTTCTGATTTCGTATTAATTAGGCAAGAATTATCAGTCGCTCTAGTTGCGTAACATCTCATGTTTAAGTGTACGTAATGTGTGTACATGGGTAACTATTATTTTATCGAAGTATCTTTCACCGAAAGCATCACTAAGTAGATAATTTCTCGCCTCATTTTTTTTTTGGTATTTACAAACCTAACCTAATCTCGTAATTAATGTTTAAGATATCCTGAAAACAGAGTTTCAGCAGAAAAATCCCTTCGATGAAATAAAATTCGACGAAATGATATAATCGATGAAGTGAAATTCGATAATATGATGTGTTACCGTGCACAGGGCCTCTATTTGTATGTGGCAAAATAATAGAGGTATTGCCTTTGTCATGTTAACGTATTGTTTTTAACGTAGCCGCCATTTTTGTCAAGTAAAAAAGAGCTATCTTGACGCTGACAATACAAGGCAATATGGTTCTACCTAGTAGGACAGATATCAAGGTATCAGTTCCACCCGTCATTTTGGTTTGTTGTTATGTTATGTAACATATAACATGTAAAACCACACTGTATTCAATGTTACTTTCTAATTTTGGTTTATACGAGAACATTTATCTAAAATGTGTTCAATAATTCAATTTAGAACATTCTCAAACACAAGGACGAGTTGAATAAAGTCCTAATACAATTCAAGTAGGTTTTTTCAAACGTTCATAGAAACAAACTGTCTGAGTTAGACACTCTGAAATTAAATACAAATTTCAGAGTGTCTAACAAAGTTTAAAATGACCGTTTATTGTTATAAATTTAATTTTAAAAGCACTTGTCTTAACTTGTCACACGACCTTTCAGAGCTCAGTTTTAATTTAAAAAAACGTGTTACACACGGGCACACGCATACAACACATTTCTTTCTTGGTTTGGATTTTTCACTACACTCAAAACCAATGAAAACGGGTCACTTTCTATGGAAATTCTATACAAAGTGACCCGCTTTCATTGCTGTTGATTATATTAATAGTTTTCACATTATCACGTTTAGGGCAGGACTTGTTGGGGTCCCAGTGAAAAAGGAATTCGACTTGACTCGTAATAAAAAAGGGTTGGTACATAAACAGAGCATACTCTAGTATAGTCGTAAACCCTTTTTCATTTGATCTTAGACTTATCACTAGGACCCCAGTGATTATGGTCTCCTTTATCGCGGTGGATAAAGCATTTGTCACCCTCGCACTCAGATATTGGTCAGAATGTTACATATGTTTTTATCCACGTTTCTTCACATCGATAAACACGACTAGGATTGGTTCGCCGGAAGATTTATTTACAGACAGGACATTCGATTTAATAATTTTTGACTATAAATGTATTGACAAGTTTTGCGTACCTGTCCAACCTTTCCAATGTCCGCTAACAATCCGGCCAACCTTCGTCATGGCCCAACGCCTGTTGAAACTTCGCAGCGTCAGATTACCAGGCTGTCATAAATACGTCGGAGTTATCGTGCCAACATACATAGGTAATTGAAAAACTTTCGACGGGGGTTAAGTGATGTCGAAACTCTTGTATCCTCGGTCGATTACCGTTTATTGCTGTTATAACGGTAGCCATTTTGGACTCTGGATAAATCTTGGGTTATTAGAAAAAGTTGGACCGTTTAGATAAAACGCGGGCCAGCGCAGGCTTATAAATCTGGCGTGTATTATACTCGTATATTGCAAACTGGGTGATTCACATTAGTATGAAAAAATAAGAATGTCATATTTTTGCAAGCTTTGCTCACGCTCAAAATTTTTATTATGTCAAATATATTAATGACAAATAAGGTGATAGGATAATATTTAGAGTTTGCACAAAACCACAGCATTTACCTAAGTGATTGCAGATTTTCAGTGTTTATTATTTTTTCAAAAACTAGCTTTCCTAACGACTTATGATATCGACCATCATCACCGTTGTTTCGGCTTCGGTGAATTCCATAATCATGAAAATGGACTCAAAAGTTGACAGTGTATAAACAATTTTATTAAAACTTATTAAGACTGGACAACTTATTAAGAATTTGAACAGTGTTTTTTTTAACTAATTTCAAAAATAAAGATGTTCTGATGTTTGTATTTAGTTATGTATTTAAAAAATAATAATTTGTTAGCTTAAACTTCTGAGGTGGTTATATAATTATATTGTCACCAAATCGGTATCTGATGACAGGATACGTGAAGAATTGAGGGAACTCCTCAAATATTATCTATGGGCATTAAATATAGCGATTTTATTACTTTCAGTAACAAGTTCAGCATGTGCATCCAGAAAGTATCATTTGGTGAAGTGGAACTGATGACGAATACCAAAGATGGCAAAAGGAACTCCTCAACGATATACCGTATTTACGTTACAAACAACGAATTCAGTGTTAACTATAAATCATTTCGATGTTAATCATTATGACATCGGTATTTGGTTTACCGAATTTGTGTTGAGTTTAGATTTTGTTTGTATTGGTACTGTCCTACCAAAGAAGGCGGCTAACTGCATAGTAATAGTAAAAGCATTTTAAGTTTTATGTGGTTACCAATACGGTACAGAATTGTTCGACAGCTAATTTAGCTGTTGATTTTCCATAAATAAAGAAATCGTAAATAAATATCTGTAACAAAATTGAGTATCTGTTTGTTGCTTTTAGCTCTCAAACAGATAAATCGATGTTGGTGCGGTTTTAATAGCTAGTTTTATTAGAATGGTTCTTAGCCTCCATGAGGCTCTTTTTTAGTTTGTATAAAATCTTGCTTTGTGAACCATATTGCTTTTTAACGATAAGGCCGCCTTTACTGTTAAGTTAATAAGAGCTACCATAACGTTTACAACAAGATTAGAGGAAAGAGGGCCAATGCACGTTAACTGGCTAGTTTGTGTGCTTTTTTTATAGTATTATTTAATTTGCAGATAGTTGTTACATGAATGCTTAAAAAAAAATCTTTTTTTGAGTATGTGTGACGCTAATACGCAAAAAGTTTAAACCCATATTTTTGACTGTACAACGTAAGTTTTTAATGATGACCGCTTCCTTGTCTCTGGTAAAACGCTTTCGCTACTAGGCAGCTTCTTTTTATTTTAATTTATTAATTTCCTATCTGTTTTTTACTATGTTGTAATAAAATACGTGTAAACTTTACCCGTTAGAAATCACCAAACGGCCTGTTTACGATATTTTTATGGCATCCGTGACTACTGAAACGAAAGATCAAATAAACTTCGTGCGATATCGCGTTTCTGATGTGTGACAAGAAATAATAACATACAATTTAACCAATTAGTAATGAATACATTAACAAAATCTGTAAAATATCGTATCTTTGTACAGAAACGGGCTAAGCGTTTTATTTTTCAACTGAATATCTTAGGTAACACTCAGAGATAAATGTAAAGAAATTAATATTCTTTCTGTCGCGTCGCAATATTTCTTTGAAAATATCATGCAAACGCAAACACATACATGACTTTAGACATAACCATGACACTCACGGATAGATTCTGATGACGGATGAATTTAGAATAGAGATAGCTTATACCCTAGTTTAAAACATAGGCTACTTTTTATCCCGGAAATTTCAAGTGTCCAAGGGATAATCGAAACCTACGTGGACGAAGTCGCGAGCAGAAGCTAGTATTTAATTAAACATATGAGGAACTTTTAAGACTGATAGAACAAATGTTTCTGCTCATCACAGACTGCAAGCGTTAAAAATAACTAAAATCAACGAAAATGTATTGGATTGACGGTTGTCGGACGGATCAGGCGCTTAAGCCAATTCCAAACATTCTCAGTTTTCGTTAGTCGTTAGCTATCGTAGAATGTAACTCAGTCGTATATCACTATCAACTTCTTGAACCACGTAGTCAAATAAATAAAAGTTCTTTCATTTGTTTTATTTGCACAATAAGTATTCTACGTATACAGGGTGTTCGGCACATGGACCGTCAATTTTTTTTGGGATATTGTTGGGGTTATTTGTTATCTTTTCGCCCTTGGACTTAGGGTCATAAGGGTCACGGTTTTGGAGATATGATTTCATAAATGTTTTTTCTCAAATTTTCCAAAATTCCTCCTTTAAACGTTCGTAACTTTTTTATTAATGCGTGTTACAGAAAAATATGTTGTATTTAAAACGTGTTAATACATGCTAGTTCAAATACTAATATTCTTTATTCTAATTGATAGTCTCAAAGGGACGTATGAGTTTTTTTATTTCACAAATTTACTGTTTGTGTAAAAAAAATCCAACTTCAAAATTCAATTATTAAAACCTAAATACAATTTTGGGGTTTATTTTGTTTTAAAAACTTCTTTAGCTAATTACCTTTCTAACGATGTGCTACACATTAATAAAAAGTAAACGAGAATATCCACATTTTCAAAGAATAGTTAGAGAGCACCTAGATAACTCGTTTCCTAACTGTTGGATAGGCAGACGCGGCCCGATTCCTTGGCTCGCAAGATCTCCAGACCTAGCGCCTTATTTGTTAAATAAAACTTCGCTTCAGTACTTTAGACCAGGGTAAGAAGCCTTTAAAAATAATAAAAAGTGAAAAAAAATAATAGTAGGATGAAACCCATTGGAAAAGGAGGAGAATATTATAAAAATAAAAGGAAAAATAAATTACGGGCGATCTGAGGTCGGGAAGGGGGTGGGGGTGAGTTTTTAAGGGTAAAAAACGGTTTTTCTCGATTTCCGGCAAAACTAAAAGTCCTATCGAAAAAAATCAAATGGCAAAGTTGTAGGTAATAAAAAGATCTAAAACTTTTGTATTTACACTTTTTTCACATAACCTCAAAATTTATGTGAAAAATCCAAAAAACCAAGTTTTTGGTTTTTTATTTTTATCTTTTACAAACATTATTTTTTTTTAACGAAATTTGGTGAAAACTTACCTTTTTATGTCCCAAATACGCTGTAATTTATTTGATTAAAAATATTTATTTTTTCACCTTATTTTGAATTAATATCGAAAAAACACCCTAATTTTCAATCGAAAATTCACCCGTCAAAATATCAGCTTTTTTCAAAAAGTTGGTATGGTTTCTGTTCGTTGAAATCTCTACTTTCCGATGGTGAAAAAAAATATATATGTTACTACAGTAAATCTTCTCAGAAAATGCAATTATCCATACTGATAATCTGAAAAGACAAAATCGAATTAATAATGCCTTCACTATTTTATCGTGAATAAACTCCCATGAAAAAAAAAAAATTAAAGAAATAAATGTCAAAATGTATAAAAAATATATTATTATTATAAATCTATTAAAAATGTATAAAATATATATGGAAATCGGCCAAAAGTTTGTCATTAAAAATATATCGAATACTGGTTAGGCTGACGGTTGTAACAGCTGCTACGAAATATATAGTATATAATAGTAGGTATGTATGTAGTACGACCCAGACCCGCCTAGCCTCTTCCCCACTTCTCCACGAAATACCTTTTGATGGGCTACAATTTTTCGTAGGTCACTCAGGTATATCTACTCAGGTATATATAATTTATCTTAAAATAGTTATAAATAGGCATCTACGCATATAATATATTTATTATTATATATATATACACGGTATTTCGTGGAGAAGTGGGGAAGGGGCTAGGCGGGTCTGGGTCTTACTACATACATACCTACTATTATAATACTATATATTTCGTAGCAGCTGTTACAACCGTTAGCCTAACCAGTATTCGATATATTTTTAATAACAAACTTTTGGCCGATTTCCATATATATTTTATACATTTTTAATAGATTTATAATAATAATATATTTTTTATACATTTTGACATTTATTTCTTTAATATTTTTTTTTTCATGGGAGTTTATTCACGATAAAATAGTGAAGGCATTATTAATTCGATTTTGTCTTTTCAGATTATCAGTATGGATGATTGCATTTTCTGAGAAGATTTACTGTAGTAACATATATATTTTTTTTCACCATCGTAAAGTAGAGATTTCAACGAACAGAAACCATACCAACTTTTTGAAAAAAGCTGATATTTTGACGGGTGAATTTTCGATTGAAAATTAGGGTGTTTTTTCGATATTAATTCTAAATAAGGTGAAAAAATAAATATTTTTAATCAAATAAATTACAGCGTATTTGGGACATAAAAAGGTAAGTTTTCACCAAATTTCGTTAAAAAAAAATAATGTTTGTAAAAGATAAAAATAAAAAACCAAAAACTTGGTTTTTTGGATTTTTCACATAAATTTTGAGGTTATGTGAAAAAAGTGTAAATACGAAAGTTTTAGATCTTTTTATTACCTACAACTTTGCCATTTGATTTTTTTCGATAGGACTTTTAGTTTTGCCGGAAATCGAGAAAAACCGTTTTTTACCCTTAAAAACTCACCCCCACCCCCTTCCCGACCTCAGATCGCCCGTAAATTATTTTTCCTTTTATTTTTATAATATTCTCCTCCTTTTCCAATGGGTTTCATCCTACTATTATTTTTTTTGGTTTTAAAAATTATCGACCCTGGTCTACTTGTAAATTATTGAAATGAAGTTTTATTTAAAAAATACTTGAGAAATTGCGTAGGCACTTCCGTTACATAAAATAGTTCTTTTGCCCGTCCCCAGACAAAAGTCTAAGGGCATAAAAAAAAAAAAAAAAAAAAAAAAATATAGGCCGAGATTTTAGGCGGTAAAAACCATATCGATTTTGACCTGTTATCGTATTGTCAACGTTACGATAGCTCTTATTTACTTGACCGTAACGGCAACCAAGTTAAAAACAATACCATAACAGATTAAATACTACGGTTTTGCCCGTCTAGAATAGAGGACCAGTACATTATTTTTAAATTAACCGAACTAAAATGTTTTTTCTCGAGTTGTTATTTTTGTAGCGCATTTTTGACAAGGAGAAGGCAAAAGAGCACGCAAACCATCTGGGTATCTTTTCTACTCGCTAAATACATGTTGCTTTTGATCTGTTATCGTATTGTCAACGTTATGATAGCTGTGATTTACTAACAGTGACAGTAATGGCGGCCGAGTGAAAATAATACGGCAACACGCCAAAGACAATATGGTTTTGCTGAGTAGGAAAGAGCCTTTGATGGTAAGGCTACATTGTTATATTGCCAGGGTAAAGTAATTTACGTCTACAGAACGTTCATAATACAGAATTTAAAATACATAACAAACCTTCCTCGTGAATCACTCTATCTATTCATAAAAATACTATGTACAGAAAACACAATATGAACCTCATCTTACAATTAAGTCAATTTATTCACCGTACAAAAATAACAATTAAAACACGAGTAACTGAATTAAACAATTGAAATGGAATGCTCGTTTAAATATGCAAAAGGCATTTGGGTCTGTTAATGATTTATGCGTGAAATCCCATAAAATCCCTTAGCGAGGTATCAAAGATCCCAGAATGTACACGGGATTTTTTCGGGATAATGAAGGGTTCCCTCGGGATAAGTTACACTGTTATACGGGACAATTTAGTTACGAAGCCAAAAATACAGACGTCTGGCCGAAAATAATTCGATTGGATGGTAAACAAATACATTGTTCTTTTACCAGTTTTCTGTGGATTGTGCACGGATGATTGATTTTTGAATGTAATTTAGCAGCGTCAGATCTATTTTTCATAAAGTTCGTTTGGCTAAAGTATGCAACTTATGAATGTTATTATATACATACCTACATACATACATTAAATCACGCCTGTTTCCCAGAGGGGTAGGCAGAGACCACTTCTTTCCACTTGCTACGATCTTGACAAATTTCTTTCGCTTCTTCCACATTCATACATCGAGTCATGCACGCACGTCGGTTTCGGGTACTTAAGATTCGGCTCTTTTCCAGTATTTCTCCGATTTGACTCGAAAAAGTACGCCTAGGGCGGCCCCTTCCGACCCATCCACTCACTTTCGATCTGTATATATCTTTCGTCAATCTTCTTTCATGCATCCTTTCCAAATGACCGAACCATCGAAGCATGCCCTTTTCAATCTTAGTCACTACATCTTTTTTGTTATTATATAATTAAAGGAAAGGACTCCTTATAATGTATTTTATCATACTTATGTTCATTTTATTAATTTACATTTACACTCTGTTATTCTCATTCTTTAATTTGGCATTCCTAAACGATTTATCTATCTATCAAATTAAACTATTAAAGCCTATGTCACACGTTACAAGCTGCTGCGCTGACAAAGGATAGCTACTGCCTTTGTTTGTTCACATGTAAGCTCTGTGGTACTATGGGATGCAACACCAGCTGCAACCGGAATAAACTAAAGTCTAGCATTTACTGAACCCTAGATGAAGCAACCTCAAGATATATTAGGAGTCATGTCCCTTAACCGTAAGAATAAGACAATGGAGATTGTTTTTTTGGTCAAACAGTTGACAATCGCAAGCTCACGTGCAATCTATTGCAAGCTCCTTGTCGTTTGTCAGTCAATTTTATCTTGAACTAGATGACGTCCGTGATTTCGTACCTGTACAATTAGTTTCCCGACTCCTGCTTTTTAATCCTGTTGGGAGTAAATTTTCGGAAAATCTTTTCTTAGTGCTCCCCTAGAGTACTCAAGGAATACTTTTCCACATTTCGCTGCTTAAATCCAAAGCGCCACAAAATAAAAACAGGTATAGTTTGATTTAAAATCTTAAGTATGCATTCCGAATTTAAATGCAACATAAACACATTTTGATTTGTGGCCCTTGTATTTAAGCAAGTCCCTAGGTCTAGCGGTTTTGTCTGTGCGTTGATCGATCAGTCAGTCAATTTGTCATTTTACATATGTGATAAAGATAATTAAAATGTTGGTTTTACCAATAAACTGAAAGGATTTGACTGAATTACGTATAAGAGGGTTAGCTCAGGATATTTATTATGAATGGTTTTCACTCATTTTGAGGTGTATTTTGTTAATTTCAAGTTATTTCAAGACAATTCCCATGGATTTATTAGAGGAATAATTTTATGGATCTCACACATGAGGACAACGGTTTAGTTAAATAGTATTTTCTCTTGAAGATTTTGCAGAAGCACATGGGGTTTGTTCAATTTGTTTCTTTCAAGTCACTCAAATAAAAATGATAAAAATGTTTCTTTTTTATTGTGTAGGTATGTATAATTGATCTTTGTATGATCTCAAAATGATAGTGTTATTACATTAGCTTTAATTAAGTAAAACAACATAAAATAATATAACAACCATAACACAATAACTGAAAAAGAAAACTAAAATTAAATAAAACTAACTCTAAATATATAAATTACCTAACAAAAACGTTAAATCTAAGAATGGCCCCTGCGGCATTGTACCAAAGATGCTGGCAGCATTTCCTCGCTGGATGGTTAAACTTATACGTTGAGCGAGGAAACTGCCAGCTCTTCGGTCTCCCGTGAAATAATATGGAGCTAATGTAACATCGAACTTCGGTTTTCAAAGTAGAGCTCCAGGCCAGTAACTGTAGCCCCGTAGTGCAAGTGACGTGAGAGCTGCCTTTGTGGTGGTCTAACGCGAGTGGTCAATGAAAACGTAAAATCTTGTAGCGGTATCCGAGTAGCTAGCTAGCTAGTCGGCAGTTGACAGTAACTAGCTCGATACACTGTACGAGTAGCTATACGCAAACTTACTCGTGCAAGCTTGGCATTTAGTTTAATATTAAAACAGAATTCAAGAAATGAAATGCTTGCACACGTCTGCTATAAATGAACAGTTAGATTTATGAACTCCTGATCGTATAATGGATGTTATATGTCTATGAGGGATCAAAAGAATACACACTCAAACTCATAAACTCACGCCTTCATTCCCAGATTGGGGTTGGCAGAGCTACAGAATTACCAACAACTCTAAAAACTTGTTGATAATTCTATAACCACATTTTGCACAATCAGACTAAGAGCTACCTGCCAGTCCAGTCCAGCTTACCAGTGTATTTAATGACAGGTTGCAAACCCATCACCTAACAGTATTACAAGCCTTTATTCCCTTAGTTGCCTCTTACGACATCCACGGGAAGACATGGAGTGGTATATTCTAACCCGGCCAAAACACAGGGATCAAAAGAATAATACGTACTACAAAATGATGTTTTCCTAAATAGTACAATAACTATGTTTTGTCGTATTATAAATTAAGATGAAGTACAATTATTAAATAAATGAAAATCCTGTTTTTTACAGACCTTTTAAATTTTAAACGGCCCGATTTTCATTAAACTTAGCTAAGATCCAATTAATTAATTAGACGAAAAAAATACATCTGAATCGATCCATTCCTTTGGAAACTACGATGCCACAGACAGAAAAACAGACAAAAGCGTCAAACTTATAACACCTGTTTTTGGGACCTTGTTTCTTTAACGCCTTTGACAGTTTAGTGCAGCAGTTCAAACATAATCTTAAAGTGACAAGGTACTAAAGTGTGCAACTACTTATAAGGCCTAGCGTATCTTTATATTTTTTCAGGGTTTTTCAGACTTCATGTTTTTAGACCGCTTATTACTTAAACATGATACCAATTCAAATTTAAAGCCGATTGGTTCAACAGACAAGAAGGTTCTGACGTGACATACCTAAAATCATATGAAAATATGCTTTCAAAATAGATTTAGAGTATAGAACCCTAAGAAACTGTACTCTTGTAAGAAAAACTAGACACATTTTTTTATTCACGCGTTGCCATATTTTATATGGCTTAAGAACTCTCATTTTTAATAATAGCGTAGATTGAAGTTAGACTATGATAAAAATCATATTTTCGTTAGTATCCGTAACTATTATTCTACATGACAAATTTAGTCTGTCATCTTAATAATTCAAAATCAAATCATTGAGGTTTTTTTTTAAATATCTTACATTAACCTTAACTTAGAAGTGATAGAACTTTTAAAACTTACATAAACGTTTCTTTCCAACCTGTAACTTTCTTCCAAACACAATGGTCACTATCCTACACTCAACACAGGTCAAAACATATTTTCAAACACAAACAACTGAATATCGCTTCTCAGCGGAACGCCGCGTAAGTATCCCGAAGAAATAGCGCGAAACACGACACGTCCCAGGCTCCGAACGGTCCAGAGTCATCTAAAGAACAACTCCTTCAAGCTTATTGCATAGCGTTTCACGTCAAAACTTCACTCGGTCCCTGCCAACCAACTTCCAACCTTAGCTCACTTCACCCAAAGTCCAAAGGGAATGTTCAACTTAAGCTCTTTTATGTGTGATGTAGAGGGAGATAGGGAAGCACAGATGCTGCGCATGCGATTTTGGGGAGTACGCACACACATGTAGATCTCTGTAGTGGACGTTTGTATGTGTGCAGACGGGGCTACATTGTTTGAGCCGGACGCTTTTGTTGAGGATAACTGGGCCCGGGACGTGTGATAAACACTGGTGTAATAGGTACATATATGGTAAAGTTTATCAATGTGTTTGTTTGGTCAGCGCTCAGTCATATATGACAGCGGTTTTCTTGAAGATTTTTGGGGATCCGTGCGCAAAGAGGCCAACTTGAAACTATTACCAAACCTATACAGTCCGTCTCTTAGTCCGTCCGTCCACTCATCCACTTGTCTGAACAGTCGAATTGTCCTTTGAAAACTGATACCTAATGTGTACGTATGCTTGATTTACACTTTGCGAAGTGTAAGTTTAAAGTTCATACATTTGCTACTTGCCACTTGACAGCAAAAGTATGAACTTCACACTTTCACTCCGCTAAGTGTAAATCAGGCCTTAGGTGAACAACTGTTTGAAAGGCAGTGCAGCCGATCGAATATTTAGGTATAAAACGTTTTATGTGTGATACACCGATTTGGGACTGACAGACTTAAAAGTAAAGGTAGGTAGTGCATTAAAAAAAGTGATCACCGCCACCTAAGAAGTTTACTGGTTTGCCGATTTCAACCCAGTCACATTGTTGCTATGTATCTATTATAATATTCTTCACCATTTTGACGACGAGTTAGCCTAGTTTATTGTGATCCTGTTTCCGGGTTCGATTGCCGGTATGAGCAAATATTTTTGTCTCGACCAGTGTTCCTGAAAGTTGGATATTTTCTATGTATTTCTCTAAATTAGTATGTTTATCGCTGACTTTATAGTACAAGCCTAGCGGTTACATAAGGATTAAGGTCAATTGCTATGGCTGTCTGTTGATATTTATATATTTACTAGCTTCTACCCGCGACTTCGTCCGCGTAGATTTCAATTATAGTTATTCCCTCGGGAATTTTTAAATTTTCCGGGATAAAAAGTAGCCTATGTGTTAATCTAGTGTATAAGCTATCTCCATTCCAAAATTTATTCAAATCCATACAGCCATTGCAGCGTGAAGGAGTAACAAACGCACACAAACACACACACACACAAACTTTTGCATTTATAATATTAGTAGGATTTAATAAGCATTCATATTTCGGGACGATTCAGAACACTCAGTGGGCAAGTTTGACTAGCACCCGACCGGATTTAAGGAATATCTTTAGGTTAAAGGTGGCCTTTACCTGCTATCAATCTATTAGTTAAGTGCATCGCTTACTCTTCGTACAAAGCGTCCATTTAAAATTGAGTTTTCTATGGAATTTGTTCTTTTTAGAACAATTTTTGAAAATAACTGTCTATTTTAAACAATGATACAAAGCTGGTGTTTTTTTACAAGTATAATGTTTTAAAAACCGATTTATCTTTATCCACTAATATTATAAAAGGTAAAGATTTTATTGTTGGTTTGTTTGTGTGAATTGAATAGGCTCCGAAACTACTGGACCAATTTGAAAAATTATTTCACCATTACAATCCTTCATTATCTCTGATGAACATAGGCTATGTTTTATTTTTCTGCACGGACGGAGTCGCGGGCAACAGCTAGTTAACAAATAATTTTACAACAATTTCTCTAAGAATCTATTAAAACAAAGAGTTTTACTTTTGAATGACACTAAAATTTAGTAGATTATACATCATTTTATTCTTGATAAGATTACTTATGAATATGTATAATTTCCTATTAATGTGCCTAAGCTGTACGTCCGACTTTAAGTAGCTGTATCTTTTGAACCGTATTAAATAGTGTTTTTTCCCCAGAATATGTGTACAGCGGATTAACTAACAAAATAAAAGAATGTTAAAAATAGAATCCATGTTCATGTAAGTATCGTTTTTTTAACGTATTTTTATTATTGTTGTGTACGTTAAGATACACACAACACACAAACGTCGAATTGTTGTGATTAATACATATCCTGAAGAAAAACAACAAATACAAAAAAAATATAAACGGTGATTTTATTCAAAATCAAATTCATATTATTAATGTAATAATACCTACGGATTCCGACTCGCACTTGACTGGTTGTTTTTTTTTATTTTGCGCTCTAGAGCCTTTTTCTCCTGAAATAATAAATATAACGTATTTTAACTCGGGCACGTGCTTTGTGCAACCAGAGTTATCAGTGATAGCCAAGCTTTTATTTAACTTGCAATGTATGTATTTACAAGCTTTTATTTAACTTGCTATGTATGTATGTATACAGGGTTATTGGTAATTCGACGTATTCCCGTTAGGAGGTGATAGGGGTGACTATTTGCGGTAATTTTAACCCCCATATGCATTATGCAAAAGTGAACCATTTTTGAGTTATCATGTTTTTTAGCTTTTTTCAAAATAAGTCAAAAATGCAGCATCAAAAATTAATTTAAAAAAAAGTATCAATTTAAATCAATTTTTTTCTCCTTATTTATAAAAACAATAAAACTCTGGTTATTTATCAATATTAAAACATCAATTATCGGTTCAAATTTAAAAATGCGAGACTAAAAACGATATTATTTCTAGATTTTTTAGATATCTTTTTCCACTAAAATGCCTTCAAAACAAAAAAATCGTTATGAAACTTGGCTTGCAGATTAATTTAAAAACATAACCGTTTTCTTAGCTCTCCAAAAATGCATAACAACTAGGAACTTATTTCCAAAAAACTGAAAAAAAAATGATCACAAAAGAAGCAGGCGGAAATTTGGATTCGAACTAAACACAAGGTAGTTCTTTAAAAAATCCCATAAAATTAATTAAAAACAATACCCAATGTCAATAAAACAAAAAAACTATTTTAAAACAAAATTTAAAACCAGTAACAGTTTAATAGTAATAACAATTAACAATTAATAATAGTAACAATTAACACATTTTTTAATTTAAAGTTCTTGCTCGAAGTGACTTCCCCTATTGCGTACGCAAAGTCGCATTCTTTTTCTTAGTTGTGACTTAACTACCGAAGTAGTCAAATTATTACGCATTGCATTTGCTGCATTTATAATTCTTGTCTTGAGTTCTTCCGCGGATGACACAGGCGAGAGGTCGTAAACTATGGATTTCATGTGACCCCAGACATAGAAATCAACCGGCGTTAAATCCGGACTTCTCGCGGGCCACGGAATGGGTCCTCCTCGCCCTATCCAATCCTGCATTATGCACTGTAGACCACGCTTTCCATTGTGTTACAGAGAGTCGTGTGGCGACGGTGTTTGTCGAAATTGTTGGTTCATCGATAAATTCTTGCAGAATATCCTCTTCGCAATTAACAACATGGACTGGGGGTCTTCCGGCATTAATTTGTCTTCTCTGAACACAACCAGTTTCTCGGATTCGCCTATACACTCCATTAAAAACGGATACATGGGGTAACCGGCGATTGGGAAACCGACGCGAATAATCATGACGAGCAGCTTCACTGTTACCGTTGCAAAAGCCTTTGGCTACAAGGCAAAACATGATATACCAGCAAGACGGATGTCCTGCACATTTTGGTGTCAATGTTAGGCGATGGCTCGATAGCCACTTTCCTAATCGTTGGATAGGGCGAGGAGGATCCATTCCGTGGCCCGCGAGAAGTCCGGATTTAACGCCGGTTGATTTCTATGTCTGGGGTCACATGAAATCCATAGTTTACGACCTCTCGCCTGTGTCATCCGCGGAAGAACTCAAGACGAGAATTATAAATGCAGCAAATGCAATGCGTAATAATTTGACTACTTCGGTAGTTAAGTCACAACTAAGAAAAAGAATGCGACTTTGCGTACGCAATAGGGGAAGTCACTTCGAGCAAGAACTTTAAATTAAAAAATGTGTTAATTGTTACTATTATTAATTGTTAATTGTTATTACTATTAAACTGTTACTGGTTTTAAATTTTGTTTTAAAATAGTTTTTTTGTTTTATTGTCATTGGGTATTGTTTTTAATTAATTTTATGGGATTTTTTAAAGAACTACCTTGTGTTTAGTTCGAATCCAAATTTCCGCCTGCTTCTTTTGTGATCATTTTTTTTTCAGTTTCTTTGAAATAAGTTCCTAGTGGTTATGCATTTTTGGAGAGCTAAGAAAACGGTTATGTTTTTAAATTAATCTGCAAGCCAAGTTTCATAACGATTTTTTTGTTTTGAAGGCATTTTAGTGGAAAAAGATATCTAAAAAATCTAGAAATAATATCGTTTTTAGTCTCGCATTTTTAAATTTGAACCGATAATTGATGTTTTAATATTGATAAATAACCAGAGTTTTATTGTTTTTATAAATAAGAAGAAAAAAATTGATTTAAATTGATACTTTTTTTTTAATTAATTTTTGATGCTGCATTTTTGACTTATTTTGAAAAAAGCTAAAAAACATGATAACTCAGAAATGGTTCACTTTTGCATAATGCATATAGGGGTTAAAATTACCGCAAATAGTCACCTCTATCACCTCCTAACGGGAATACGTCGAATTACCAATAACCCTGTATATGTATGTATGTAACGGTCAAATCTTGTAAGTTCAATTTGACCCACTTCCTGGTTTCTGATGAAGCTGAAAATTGGCATAAGCGTTTAGTTCTGATGACAATACAATAATATAGTACCATCGAGCTGGTCTGATCATGGAGACTCAGGGTTGCCATAGGAACTCCGAAATTACACATGATAAGCCCGTCGTGTTAGAATGGTCTTGACGAGTAGATGACGACTGTGCAAAAAAGACTACAGTCGTCGGGAACAAAAGCTTGTCCCAAAATGAATTTTTTGGACAGAAACTTATTCACTTTTAAATTATTTAGGTCGATCAAATTTGCACGAGAACTCAAGTCAGTAGCAATACACTTGCCGGTCACTGTTTGTACAAATACTTAAACTGTATTAAAAAGGCATTTAACGTTTACACAGCGATCCTCTTTTCAATGTGTGTGGGGCGCATTCACTAAACTATTCGGAAAATGTTCAAGATCGTATCTACGTGGGAATTTAATTATAGTAGACGCTTGCTTAGTGAAAACCAAAACTAACAAAGGAATAACATCGTATAACCATTTCTCAATTTTAGTATCACATAGGTTAAGACTTTGGATTAAATGAAAGGTATGACAGTAGATACTAGGAGCCCTAATACCTCTTATACTGCAAATATTATGATGTGTGGCTTTATAATTAGCTATACACTTTCGTACCTTGTCGCGTTAACTTTTAACGCCTTTGACAGATAATTGCAGCAGCAGTTCAAACCTAAGGTTAAAATGACAAAGAACTAAACTGGTCAGCTGCTTAATAAGTCTGTACTTAGACCAAGCTACCAAGCTATGGTCTTAAATTTTAACACGGTAGAAAGCAATCCATATAAGAAGAGGTAAGAAATCAGAAGAGAGGAATAGTCACTGAATTGCACATTTGCACCTGAGTTGGGGAAAAAAACCTGAGGAAGGAAGTGGGACAGAAATAGGTGAGAAGATAATGCCAAAAGTAGCCTTCTTGGTATAGTAACCCTGGCTACGAAGCTATAGCGGTCCTGTGTTCGAAGTCCGGCAAGAGTGAAATGTTTGTGTGATGAGTGCAATTTTTTGTTCCTAAGTCTTGGGTGATTTTTATGCATTTAAGAGGTGTCCCTCAGAATCCCTAACAACGTTTGTCCTAACACATTGTTTGTCCGAAATTTCATTTGCCCTAAACTGGTTTTTAGATAAGTAAGGCAACTTATTAAGTTTTCCAATTATATCTGCGCTTTAGTTAGGTTAGGTTCGGTTCGGCTTAGGTACACTGAAAAGTTTTAAAATTTAAGCGGAAATGGCTTAAGGATAAACGAAAATTTGGACCAACGATGCATTAAGACAAATGATGATTAGAGATTCCATAAGCGAACAGTATTTAAGTATGTTTTCTCTAATATATTTAAGTATGTTGTTGTTGTCTCGTACTCCAAACATTGAGCTTAGTTTGGGACTAGGTCAAGTCTTGTTAGGTCGTCCCTTGATTTTTAATTTTATTGTTATAGGGTCGATGTAAAATGCTACTGCAACTAGGAATGTTTAGTAGATAAGATATATTTTTAATCACTTTGATTTATATTCATTTGTATAATCGTTCATATTTAAAATAAAAAGCGATTTATAGTTAATAAACAAGCCCCTGTATTATTATGTATAGGTAACTTATGAAAGCAATATACAGGGTGTTTGGTAGCTAGTTCGACAGCTTTAAGGAGGTGATAGAGCAGCTCTTAAGCTATCGCTTTAACCCCATGTATGTTCAGCAATTGTTATTAGTTTCCGAGATATTGCTCATTTTAATCGGAATTTTTGTCATTTTTCTTTATGTCCATGTTACAAAAAACCCCTAGGTTCATGTATTAATTCTTTTTTTTTTCAGTGTTTTTTTGCATGATTAGAATCACTATGAACTAAAAAAGTTAAAGCTACATGAAATTTATTTTCATTACAACTTTTGGAGCAAACTAATTAATTGAGAATTGAAATGAAACAACAGCTTCAACCAAAATGCTTCCCAGCGGATCGAATACACGACTTTAATTACAGTCATGTATTCATTGCGTTTGTTGTATTGAGGTATCGTGATTGCGCGGAATGATTCGACAAACACCGGAACACGCATACAATTTGCAAATATGAATAACAATTGGACGAGAGTATCGTTTTAGTCTTGCATCCTGCAATGTTTTGGAGTGTTGAACAGTTCAGTTGATTTTGTATTTGCAAATTGCCTGCTAGGTGATTCTATCAAACAATTGTCTATGTAATGGATTATTAATTGGTGAGCCTAATCTTATTTAATACATACGTACATACATAAACTCACGCCTTCGTTCCCAGAGAAGGGAAAGGCAGAGCTACATAATGACCTTAAAGCCTTGTTGATAAAGATAGATCTTATTGTATAAAGATAGAAAATTCTTACATTTCCTTGTTTGTACATTTGAAATGGTAATATTTGTAAATTCTAATTGCCTTCAAATCAAATTCAAGTCACTGCCAAGTAATACAGCATTAATACAAAAAAACATACCTGAAATGGCGGATAAAATTATATCTACAACAGGATATTATTAAAAGTAAAAAAAGTTAATAGCGTCTCTTATTGAAAAAGGCCTATAGTTTATATAACCATAATAAATTTTATGATTATACATAATCTCATGATGTGAATTAATGTGTAATTAAAAAATATTTTATTATTTCTTCGTTTCGTCGACAAAGCAGGTTGACCAAATCGGGTGGTAGTATCCTACCCACAGGGTTAGGCGTACAATCTGCCTGTTTACAAATGTGTGGGACCAGTTTGCAGGTGAATAGCTTGTAAGTAATTGAAATTAAAACACAGTAGAAAAACAGCACAAAACAATGCTTCTTGTAGTTTTCTTTAAGCTTGGTTTTACCATTTATAGAAAGTGCGGGCGAAGAGACTGAAAAATAGATATTCGAACAAACAATTGACAACATTTCATTTTGGTGACACCTGCAAATTACTATACGAATCGAAAGGGTTTTGCCTCCTGAACACGGCAAAATATTTATTCAGATTTATTTTTCTTTATTTACAAAATTACAAGTAATTAAATAAAAATAGAGAGAGAGGGCGCTGTGCTACAGCTGTAAACATCGGCTCCCTGTATAAATTGTTAAAAAAATATAAAAGTGACAGTTTGTGTTCTATAAAATGAAAATAACAAAAATAAACAGTTAAACTACAGTTACAAATAAGGAACACAGTGGAATTAAACGTGAACTCAAGAAAAAACAGTGAAATACGGCAGCAACAACAAAGTGACTTTTATTGCTAATATCAATAGTATTGGACGTAAATCGCTAAGTCATATGTATAAGAAGGACAATAACGGTGCATACGTTTATAAACCGGGGACTCAGTGCAATTATGAAAACAAAAATAACTGATTCATAACCTAAAAAATTGCCGATCATTGTCTTAAGTTGCACATACAGCGCCACCATCAATAGCGCCAGTTAAACTAATAACAACGCCATCTATGAGCACACACGGGAACTGCTTGTACGAGAATTTCATCGCCACCTAGAGGATTTCGTGCAAACTACAACAGAGAAATCGATAAGCAAGAGCCTTAAACCTCGACACTGAGTATACCGTTTCATTAGGCTACCGAAAGAGGGCACCTTCGTAAAGAATGGAGGAAATTAAAAATATGTTACTTACTATGCAGGAAGACATGAGACAACAAAAACAAGACATGTTAGATATGAAGGAGGACATAAAAAATACAATAAACAACAACATAAATGAAAAGTTTAGATATTTAGAAGGAAAAAACGAGGCTCTCGAACAAAAATTGGAAACTCATAGTATGGAAATTAGTAAAATTGAGAGATTCATGAGAAGAAAAAACTTACTGTTTTTTGCAGTCGAGGAGCGTGAAAAAAACTACTATGAATTGGAAAAAATTATAATAGACATAATTAATAACGTTTTAAAAATAAATTGCGATCGCCGGGACATAGAATCAGTAAGAAGATTAGGAAAGAAGGGTGAGAAGATTAGACCTGTTATTGTCACACTGCAAACTTTAGGGCTAAAGATACAAATTCAGAAAAGTAAGAAACTATTAGAAAATGAACCATACTACATAAAAGAAGACTTCCCCCTAGATATAGGTACTGAACAAACGCAAGCAATTACAAAAAGAAGCAGAGAAAGAAAGAGAACTAGGAAGAAGGGTCATAATAAAATACGATAAGCTTATAATACTAAGCGGAGAAAATGAAAACATAGAGTCACAGGACATCAATAGAAAGAAAAGAATATTATCAAAATCACCTGAAATTATTAAAAACGTTACGGAAGTAAAAGAAAAACAACCAAATAAAGTAAACAAAACAAACAATATGAACTTCCTTAGTAAGAAGCCTGCTCTGACATATGGAGAAAACAGCGCTCCCCGACCCGGCAGTAGCACAGCATAGCAAGCATAGCAATCAAATTCACCCCCTCTCAATTCCCCAAGCCGGCTGGTCACCGAGGGGACATTAGACCACCACCCCCCGAACTATATCGCTAACCCAAGCCAAGATAAATGGAAGAAAATGGGGGAGGCCTACGCCCGAGAGGCGACTACTACAAGCAAGGAAAAAGAGTAAAATGGAAACCAATAAGTAATTATTCAATATAACTTAATAACAATACCATGAAATAGCAAAATAATGTAAGCACACCAGTCAAATAAATAATAAATAATTAAATACCAAAACAACGAATACAGAAAAGCAAAATAATATTAAAAATACGATATTGTTAAGGTAATAAATAGCATTCATAATGTGTAATTTAATATATATGTAAATTATTGATTCAATCTGTATACTCTTTTCATTAAAAAAATTAAATCAAAAATGTTTAAACCTTTAAAAAAAAAAAAAAATCTAAGATTTCTTTTTTTATATTGTTTTACGTCAAAAAAAAGGAAAAAAGGAATATGCATGTTTAACAAAATAAAATACAATCGCATGAAACAACTAGAAGTAAGTAAATTGTAAATGTATATGTAGTAGAGAATAAAGGCTTTATTATTATTATTATTATTATTATTATAAATAAAAATATCGAGTTTTACCAATACTATGCCTGAATAGATATAATACCATTGCCTTTTTCACGAGAAAAAAAGCTGTCATACTTCAAATTTGACATTGACACTATTGACAGATGGATAGATACTAACACCCGTATTTATAGTCAAGATAAGTAATTACTTGAGTAAAAGTAATGACTAAAGTTACGATTTTTATATGACTTTTGACACTACTAATACTTAAGTAATTACTTTTCTTGACTATAAATACGGGTGTTAGAGAATTATCGGTTGACATGATACTTTTTTATATACAGATTGGACTAACGTAATATGTCCATTGTGTCGTAGAAATGAAGGTACGCCTTTTTAGAATAAGTACATCTTAATAAATTAATAATAAAATAATTATTCATTCTAGAGAAAATTTAAAACTATTAGTGTCTTCCTCCTTCCAAACAGTATCTATAAAACGAATAAAATTAAAGTCTTGAAAATATGAAATCTTGTCAATTGTTATCGCTTTGTCTCAAGTCAGGGTGATAAAAACTACAGCTCTGACAAAAGATTCATAAAGATGAATTGTACCTATGCCGGAAATACCACCCTTATTTCTTTTTTAAACAAGCTATTGCAGAATATGATCGTGAATTTTTTTATAAGAATATCAAGTATGCCCGAAAAAAATTAAGAAAACATTCAATAATATAATAATTTTAAAAAAACATAAAAAAAAAAAATTACCAGCCGCCAAAGTTTTTGGGAGCAAGTGAGAGAAGGGTACAAACCCGAAATACTTTCTAATGTATAGACGATACTTTCTAATGTGTAGATGTCATTTTATAAAGACGCAATGTACGCAGACTTATTACTACCAATGAAAGGTAACCTAGCGATCTTTTACTCTTTTTTATCTCTTAATTTTTACAGGCCTCACAAATCCCTCCCCATGGATGGTGGTGTGGTCTAGCTTGTTTTAATGTTACAGTTAGCAGTATTGCGCAGTCCACAATGCCTTTCAATCAGCGCGTGATCCCGAATATCTGCTGTATTTGTTCTTAGTAGCTAATCAATGCCTGCTGTAACACGTCCTATGTCAGATGACCTCTTTTGTACACAAAATTCACGCGATATTTTGGCTTCCATGTTTAGTAAAGTATGAGATTGTGGTCGCTTCACCAAGATAGGCTCGTGGGTTGGTATCATAACGACTACATAGTGAAAACGACCGAACCATCATAAGGTCCAGATCTCAGAAGGACCATCTCTGCAGAAAGCCTATATCTCCGAATGACTTTGTAGCAAAACGACTGGCTCTTTAAACGACTTCATCGTTAATAGGCCACATCTCAAATAGACTGGGTAGCAAAACGACTGGTTCTTTAAACGACCTCATTGTTAATAGCCTACATCTCAAATAGACCGGGTAGCAAAACGACTGGTTCTCGAAAAGACTACATATTTAATCAGACCACATCTCAAATAGACCAGGTAGCAAATTTACTTCTTAAATTTGTTTGTGTACAAGTACAGTTATATATGAATAAACGTAGACAAAGTATAACAAAAACTTTATTTATTGATAAACGCTAAACTAACATTGTAACAACGCTCACATAACTTAAATCAAACAATTTACCCCATTTTTTAAAATAAATTAAAGAACTTATAACCCACAATTGCTAAGTTAAAAGTGGCAATGGAACTCCTTTCGGGGCAGTGGTGCAACTGCTTTGTCCAACTGCGGCAAGGAGGTGGATGAGCTTGGTAGACATGGTCTTTCTTGTTCAAGGAGTGCCGGCCGCATGTTCCGCCACGGCGCCATAAATGATTTGATCCGTCGTTCGCTTGCCACCGCCTCTCTACCTGCTGTTTTAGAACCAGCTGGTATGATCAGAGACGATGGGAAGCGCCCAGACGGAGCAACATTGGTGCCGTGGAAGCTTGGTAGGGCTCTGGTGTGGGACGCAACTTGTGTCGACACTTTTGCCCTATCTCACATACAAGCAACCCGAAATCAGGCCGGCGCAGCAGCTGATCAGGCCCAAACCCTCAAACGTCGTAAATATTCATCATTAATTAATGATTACGAATTTGCGGCGCTTGCAGTGGAGACTCTGGGACCTTGGTCTGCTGACATGAAACTTTTTATAAAGACCCTGTCTACTAAGCTTATTGACGCCTCCGGGGATCCCAGAGCGGGCGCTTACCTCTCCCAAAGGATAGGTTTAACTATCCAGAGAGGTAACGCAGCCAGCATCATGGGTACAATGCCGCGAACGGAGCTATTAGAGGGGGTATTCTTTTTGTAGTTGTGTACACAAATATATTTAATAATTCTAGTTTTAAGTAGATAATAGGTTTTACATTAGTTATTAATTATTATAATTATTATTGTTTACTGTATAAATTACTGACAAATAATTTTCATTTGAATATCAAATTAACAGGCTCGACAGAGATCCGCTATAGCGGAGCTCCTACTTCTGGGTGGTTTGGCCCTCCGGGCCAGCTGAAGAACTAACATAACCTAAACCTACCTCATATTTATGATACTAATTTTGGTCAGTTGGACAAAGCAGTTGGACTACTGCCCCATCACTAACTTAGGTTTCGTAATATCCTGCATGCCTACCCCTTTTGGGACAACAGGCGTGAGTTTATGTATGTACTAGCTTTCCGCCTGCGACTTCGTCTGCGGAGAGTTAGCACTTTCAGGAACTCTTATTCAACCTGTGCTTTTGTTAAAAAATACAAAATATACTTCCACCACCTAACAAAGAGGAGTTTTTTTGGTCTTAACGATATTATTATATGTGCATGGAAACGCTATGCAGAAAATAGCTCTGGGGGGTTATTATGACATAGCTATGCAGTTAATTTTACGGTGAGCGTAAAAGACGGAGCTATAGCCGTTACATAACTCTGACCTTTTCTCTCAGCGTAAAATGAATTGCACAGATACGTCATAATAACCCCTCTGATTATACCAACATTTTGCGATCTAGTCATTTTGCTACCTGGTCTATTTGAGACGTGGTCTGATTAAAGATGTGGTCTTTTCGAGAACCAGTCGTTTTGCTACCCGGTCTATTTGAGATGTAGGCTATTAACAATGAGGTCGTTTAAAGAACCAGTCGTTTTGCTACCCAGTCTATTTGAGATGTGGCCTATTAACGATGAAGTCGTTTAAAGAACCAGTCGTTTAGCTACATAGTCATTCGGAGATATAGGCTTTCTGCAGAGATGGTCCTTCTGAGATCTGGACCTTATGATGGTTCGGTCGTTTTCACTATGTAGTCGTTATGATACCAACCCTATTATCCGCTAATTCCTTCTAAACCACTTAATAGGTTTTGATGCGGTTTTCAAACAAAGTACAGTAAGTAGCTTCAATATAACCCTGCAAGGGCACTGCAATAAAAGCTAACACATTTTTTCCCACTACAAATTCATAAAAGCGTTTTGAACAAACCTTTTAACTAACTAAAAAGTAAAGACTTGTTACCTAGGTATGTTTTTGATTATTAGAGGTATTTTACTAAAAAAAGTCTCAATTGGTAAAAGAGCTCATAATTTGGATATTTTTCTGAGTTTAAACTGACATTTGTTATCTTTGTCTTGAAAATAGGGGTTTTTAAATATTTATTTATAAATCGTAGTTGATCTAGACTCTTGATCTAGAGTATTCAAAATTATATGTACCAACCCTGCATTCAAAATGCGTTGCCAACCCTGAGGCAGATGCCTCTATGTTACAAATTATGTTACATCGTAATATCGTAAATTGATTTCGTTTTGTTGGCATATTTTTCATTATTCCTTAGGTTATGGACGGCTATGGGCTTTGAGAACTGTTAGTGATAAAAATATAACATTGGTATAACTTTATACCGATGTTATAGGGTATATAATGTAGTAGGCCGTATCGCCTCTTTCATACGAAATCCAATTGCCTTTATGGCAAATAGGAAATCAACCTAAAAGCCACCAAACACACACGTTCCACGTATTCAGATTTCGTGTTTGAAACACACACGTTTGTTTTTTCCGTATTCTTTTCCATTGTTTTGAACCGGAAAAAATCCTGGCGGAAAATGTAGGTACGAGTGTGTCAACATCATACATTTTGTATTAAATCGCTGCATTTGGAGTGGCTGAATTGGAAACCGTATACGGAATCCAAAATAGAAAAGCAATGTCACGATCCTTTACTTGAAAATGCTAATATATATGTAAATTGTTTGAAAGGTGTTCAATTTTCAGGCTTTCAACGCCAATAATCAGTTTGAACTTGACGAAACTTCTTAAAAATTCTATTAACCGGTTCAACGACGAACTGTATAAGTTTGAGAAGCCATTCCCGCCCGTCAGTATCACCGAACACATTATACGGCTTATTATTCCGACTTCAGTTTGACTTCGACTTTGACTTCGAATTGTCAGTCCCTTCGGGCCCAATCTCAGGTGGAGCTTCGATTATCCGTTTACAAAAGTCTCTAGCGCGATTCTCACCAAAACTTGTTTAATTAAAGTTTTTGCACTCTTTTTCCCTTTAGGCGGTGAAATAATCTTTCGCCTGGAACAGCGGAGTGACAGAGTAGATCGTTTACAATTTTTGAAAGTCTTTTAATCTCGTTCAAACTCGCTTTTAAATTGTCACGTAAGAAACACTGCAAAAAGGAGCTGTGGTTAAGTTTTTAAAATGTCGGTGTTTTAAGGTGTTTTGTTAATCTGTTCCTTTAAAGACTCAAGTCACACTTCTTAACTTTTAGGCTCAAGCCTACTTTGCCAAAATAAACTCAAAATACTAACGCATTATTATAACAGTACCACGAAGGAAAATATCAATTATATAAATAAAGGTTAGATATTTACAGGTTTAAAACTTCTTAATCGGTGAACGTAGGTAGGTTCGCAGTTCACATCACATTTACCAGCTTGATTGAAAAAAAGCCTGCTCCATCGCTTCTCTGTTCACCAAGTTGGTCCAAGTTTTTGTACTCCAGTATTTGCTTTCGGGATTCGAGTTGGAGTTCCAATATGGTGGAAAGTATTTCTGCATTCGCGTGTTCGCCGTGTTAGAACACCCGGGAATAAGTTTTTCCGATCAGATTGCGAACTTTACTGCTGCATTGGGTCTGTAGTCGGGCGCTGTGACGTACTTTCTAAAGATAATTTCGTTATAACTCCCTTTTCAATTTTATCGATTTAATGAACTTCAAAAGTGTACGTTTTAGATAATGTTTTTGCTGAACTTTATTTATTAGTTAGCTTAGACTTATTTGTTATGATTCGCTGACCTACCTACTTATGTTAAAAAAATAAATAGTTTTGAACTATAATTTTCTTATTTATTTATTAACCTATTTATATTTACAGTTATAAGTTTTTTTTTTTTTTTTTTTTATGTCATAGAGAAGACAAACGAGCACACAGTATAATTTATAACAGTTTGAACATAACACAAAATTAAAAGTAATAAAGTTAAATAATCGAAGCCTCTTCAAAGAAGTTTCGAAGAGGCTCATTGACGTCACGGGAGACCGAAGAGCTGGCAGTTTCCTCGCTCAACGTATAAGTTTAACCATCCAGCGAGGAAATGCTGCCAGCATCTTTGGTACAATGCCGCAGGGGCCATTCTTAGATTTAATGTTTTAGTTAGGTAATTTATATATTTAGAGTTAGTTTTATTTAATTTTAGTTTTCTTTTTCAGTTATTGTGTTTTGGTTGTTATATTATTTTATGTTGTTTTACTTAATTAAAGAACAAGATAAAGTTAGATAATTAATATTAACAATCTGGCCTAGGGCCTTGTGTCCGCTCTGGAACTGGGTAGATCACTCGCACACTGTGTTGGGGGTGGCCGTCGACTACATCCCCTTATTTCACCATCCTGATAATGACAGGTGATAGGTAACAATTCGGTACTCATTGCAGAGTTAACAAGTTTTCATATCACTGGGCTTCAAATAAGCTACTCCATGTACACTAAAATGCCACCTGTCACCTGTCATTTTCACGGTGGTGAAATTGAGGGCAGGTACAGTGCGGCGGTCGCCAGAAACCTCGGCTCCGACTGAAAGAACAAGTCAAGGGGAAGCGCAAGGTGTTGATGATGTGTGTGAGAGTAAGGTACAGGGGACAAATAGCTAAAGCAACAGTGCTATTTTTGGGAACTCCAAATAGAGGGCGCTGTTCCGAATTAGTTCTAGAGTTGATAGATTAAATACGAGGCCACGTAACAGTTGACAGAATCCAGTTCGTCTAGCTGTTCTAATTTGAAAATCATGCAGATGAGGGTGTTTAGTCATCCTACCAGGAGTTCAGAACATGTTAGGGTCTGCTCTGAACTGGCTGGCCTTGCGCTCAAACAGATGTTAATTTAAAATGAAAGAAATACTTCATCAGGGGCTAGAAACCATAACCATAAACCATGGGATAACCATATATTTTAAATTAAAGGATTTCTGAATTCTTTCAAGTATAACAATGTTTTTTTTCTCATGGTAGTTCCGGATGAAGAAATTGCTTTCTAACAGACTACGGACAAAATTGTTGTACAATAATGAAATGACATGGTGGTTATGGACATGCTAAGATTGTCGAAGAAGTAATCCTTTATTTATGTCAAGTAGAAGGCAAACAAACACAGACCACATTATGGTGAGCGGGATCTATCATAATAGACATGAATCATGATTTGTAGACATTGAAAATCATAGAAAGGATGGATGAAAGAAGATTGACGAAAGAGACTGATATTCAGATCGAAAGTAAGTGGAAGGGTCGGAAGGGGCCGCCCTAGGCGTACTTTTTCGAAACAAATTGGAGAAATACCGGAAAAGGGCCAAATCTTAAGTACCCGAAACCGACGTGCGTGCTTGACTCGATGTATGAATGTGGAAGAAGCGAAAGAGATTTGTCAGGATCGTAGTAAGTGGAAAGAAGTGGTCCCTTGCCTAAGTACTCCTTAGGGAAACGGGCGTGATTTAATGTATGTATGTATGAAAATCAGAGCTCTATCAATCGCATTATCAATGCTACCTACGTGCTTCTTAATTTTACCTACATTTTTAATATGACATATCGTCGCTGATACGGCAATTTTGCGAAACTAGCAAATAAAGGTGCAAAATTGTACCTTAGCACGCAATCAGTAAGGTACATTTTGTAACTCATTGAAGTTGTAAGTTACGCGGTATTGCAGTATCACCGACGATGATATCTATCTTCACAGTTTCATTATAAGTAAGTAACACAATATTCTTAAATAATATACAAAGTATTTGTAGGGTTTTGTAAAACAAAATATGATGCTGCTTTGATCATTTATTCCCAATTATAAGTAGTATTTTTTAATGAATAATTTAAATTCTACAAACATTTTAGAAGCTTTGATCATAGTAGTTATTTAATACGGATATCTCCAGCTGGTGTCAAGACGGTACATGCCAGAACTGAAAAAAAGAATAAATTTGTTTTATTAATTAGGTACCCTCTTCTTGAAAAACATATAATTAATTGGAAATAAAACGTCATAGCTTTAACCTTATATGAAACTTTGTAAGTGTTTGTTAACTACAGCAGCATTATTTATTCATTGATGTTTATAAGTAGTATTAAGATTTAAGTGTTTCTTTAATAAGAAACAAACATGACTCCAAATTCAAACTCAAATTCAAATGTTATATATTGCATGTAAACTAACTTCAACTTTCAACAATCTATTGCCAAACTTGGCGTCTTTTTAGATTACTACAGTACTTGTCGTGGTACGTGAGTTTTTTTTTTTTGTAAATCTATGTTTTTCGTGGGATAACTATTACTATCAAAAATAATTTGCACATAAGTACATTGAATTTCGGTTAAAACAATTATCGCTAATCATGATTTGCATGCTCAGTAGCGTAAATGGGAAAGACTTCTGCCCAACAGTGGACTAGTAAAGGCAGATAATGATAATGACCATTTGAATTTTATAAAAATTGTTCGCTCACCCAGTCTTGGTCATGATATCATTGCCCATGTGGAGATTGGAACCTCGGCACGTGTTCCAAGTGATCTGCAAGTTGGTGGAGCACTGCTGACCAACCAGATGGTTGTTGGTGACGGTGGAAGCGAACAGCTCCCAGGCGCGGTTGTGATTGCACAGGTTAGTGAGGCAACCCGGCTGGGAAATACCACCATTGGGGAAGAAATCAACGTTGGCAATGGCTGAACCAATGCCGAGACCGCCGACGGTGTAGCCACCATCAGTGTGGATTGCCTCTACGTAACCACCATCGTTGGGCCCCAGGCGGTTACTGCTGTAGACCCACAGAGGCCCAGCGGGATCCAGACCTATGTAACAAGTATTTTAATTATTAATAACCTTAAGACTTTATTCAAAGATGATATAAATAAAAATTCAAAAAATCCAAGAGTTATAAAAATAATCCTCAGTTTCATTATTTTTATTTATCCATTCCAAAAACAGTGTGGTATTCATTTTATTAAAGTAAAGTATCTTGTTATTATTTGATAAACAACCTGTATGAAAACTTTAAAAATCCTAACTTGTGTCCTCTTTTTACTTAAATAACTTGAAAAATCTGTAATGACTTAAAACAAAAAGTACTTAATGAATTGTCATCATTGTGTTAATATTTTTATGACATTAGAGCTACTTATCCATTGAAATCTACGCTTAAATTTTGTCATCACTTGCTTTCAGGTGATATAATGGATAATGGTGGTCAGTTTAAGGACATTCTGCAGGGTTCTTAATAATTATATTATAAATTAGTAAACAGTTCAAAGTGTTACCGGTGACTCGTCGGATCTGGCCATTTACTTCCCTGCCAGCATTGCCGACAAGATGAGCACCCAAACTGAACCCGACTAGGTGCATGTTGCTGAAAGGTGCGCCGGTGACCTGGTTGAGGAAGCGGAGGAACTGTCCCAGCCCGCGACCCACGGCTGGGACACCGATCGCGGCAGTCGCGTAGTCAGAAAGAGCGAGCCTCCTCCAGTCCACAACGATCACGTTGGTTTCTCCTTTGTCAAGATATGCTGAAAATTACATGGTTCATATTACAAACTATTTTAAAGCAAAATTGCAACATAAAAAATCGTCAATTTTGACCGTCAAGATATTTTTATAATTCAATCTAATTTGCGTTTTTTTTAAGTGCTACAAGGATCATTATTACTTAGGCTATCTATAATTATCATACATTTGAAAATTACTCTGATTATTCCTTCGATTGCAAGAAATACCTTTTATATCGCCTGACATTTGATTTTCCTCACTTTATTTACTTTTACGTTATCACAATGGTGGTAGGACCTTGTGTAGGATCCGTCCGGAGGGATATCATCATCTTATCTTTTAACCTACCGCCAAGCAGCAGTTATCACATAGGTGTATCCCAGTATGGACAGGAAAACCTGGTGAAATGAAAAGCATAGAGGCATTCCATCTTAGTTCTCAGGCTTGGCAACGCATTTGCGGTCTTGTGATTGTATTTTATTGGGCGCCAAATCCCGCTTACCATCAGCTGGCTTGAGTACTCGTTTGCCTTCTTGCCATTCAAAAATCTCTCATGTGTCAAACATACACATAGAATGCTTCGCGTGATTGTTTCACTGCTTCGTGGACAGTAGTGGAGAGTTACAATTAACGGACTCGCTAGATTCGAAGCTCTGTCCCTCGCAGACCTCGCAAGTATTCTTAGAGAGTGCAAGTGACACATTCTTACCGCTTCTGACGGAAGGGTTGGGTTCGGTCAGTTGGTTGCTAAGCCATCCGTGGGCGACGATGACTGTGTGGTGGTTCGCGTTGAAGTTGGAGTTGGTGATGGAGTTCGCGTTGTTCATGACCAGAGTCTGGGAGAAGAGTCTGTTCCGGCTGAAAATTAAAAGGAACTTGTTAAAATATATCGGCGGGTATTTTTTGGAACACATCTTACAAACATTAATACGCGAAGCAATGCATAAAATATAAAACAAGACTAAGTGTGAACCTTCTATTTTTAAGCCGGTTTTAAATAACGCTACTGCTTCTTCATACCATGGAAATACAGAAATAAAGGCGAGTGGATGCTAACAGATTAATAGGCTTACAAAAAAAAACTTGTTATTTTGAAAAAAAATTAAAAGCTTTTATTTAACTTGCAATGTATGTATGTATGTATGTATGTGAGGGTCAAATCTTTCTAGTCAAATTTAACCCACTTCCCGGTTTCCGATGAAACTGAAAATTTGCATACGCTTTTAGTTCTGATGTCAATACAATAATATAATACCATCGAGGTGGTCTGATGATGGAAACTCAGGGTGGCCATAGGAACTCTTAAATTACACATGATAAACCCGTCGTGTTGAGGCTTGTTAGAATTGTCTTGACAAGTATATGACGATTGTGCAAAAAAAGTACATTCGGCAATAAAAGATTGTCCCAAAAATTAGATTGTTGACAGAAACTTATTATTTTCAGACTTACCGAGTATACAGGTGGTAACTGTTGTCAGCAGGATTCCTGTTGATCTCCTCGAGCAGCTCCAGGTCCGGCTCAGCCTCCAGGTCAATGTCATGCATCAGGCCGTCTCCACCCGCCATTTTCATGTAACGCGGGTATTTATAGTCGGCCGGATCATTTTCACCCAACGGCGAAGCGGCGACGTACGCTGGCAAAAAAAAAGAGATTTACAGAACACTTACATTACATTACATTAAATCATGCCTGTTTCCCAGAGGGGTAGGCAGAGACCACTTCTTTCCACTTGCTACGATCTTGACAAATTTCTTTCGCTTCTTCCACATTCATACATCGAGTCATACACGCACGTCGGTTTCGGGTACTTAAGATTCGGCCCTTTTCCAGTATTTCTCCGATTTGACTCGAAAAAGCACGCCTAGGGCGGCCCCTTCCGACCCGACCACTCACTTTCGATCCGTATAATATCTCTTTCGTCAATCTTCTTTCATCCATACAGGACACTTTATACCTACTATTACAGTTTACTTTAGCATCGATGGGCACTACATTGATCAAATAGAGCAGACATTTTCATGAATTTCTTGCAGTGCGGTTCTGGTCGGCACTTCTTGCTTTTTTGAAAACGCTGGTAGGCAAACTTTCTGCATTAAGATTTGTAACATTGTTTATTGTTTTGAGTGTCTACGTTTAACCGAATTTTAACTAAACTGAATGGTAATGTACTGGAAACCTTCACGGTAACGATTTTACGCAATCAAACTCGTAACCAGCTCCATAGACTCCTTTGGGAAATAAATTACTTCAACAAATATTCTGCTTTGTGCAATTTTCACCAGTTATTAAAAGCACACAATCATTTTATACTTTAATATAACATTTAAAAGTAGATTTATCCTTTTCCTGCGGGCCTAGTATGGTTGCGTTTATCACGTGACAAAATGTCGATAAAGCATCCGTCACTCTCGTACTTATGAACGTGTCAGAAAGTGACGGATGTTTTATCCAAATTTTGTCACGCGATAAACGCAGCCATAAATAGGCCCCCTGTAAGTGGATAATTTTATGTTAGACTAAATGTAGTTGGAAATATATTTTGTTTTAACGTTAACGTTTTTACGCTAAATATAAACCGTCTTTTGTGTGTAAGCACCAACCCTTTGTTTGATAGAGACCTTACATAAAACAACTAATGGTCGGTTCCTATATTCAAACCGCGGACAGATAGACTTACTTTGGATTAAAATTTGACACATTTTATATAAACCAAACCCGACATAAAAGCAGTGGAGGAGGAAAATGGTAGATTGTAGATACTTTTTATGTATACATACCCGTCACGGCTACTAAAAACAACAACGAAGCTTTCATAATGGCAGTCTTACACCGTATATAGTTTTCATTACGTGATTCAGTATTTATAATAAACAGATAATCGACAACGCTAATACGTACAAACACAAAAAAGATAATTCAGTGATAACACATCAATCAAAGCTGATACCAATTACAAATAACATGTTTTCAGTAAAAATAAATTGAGGATTGGCTTTGGATTTTCGCACATTATTTTCTTAACCGACTGCTAACTGAAAGAAGGGAGACGAGTTTAACAGACATGGTATGTATGTGATAAAAATTCTGAAGTTCTGCACAAGCTCCTCAACTGTTAGACCGATTGTAATAAAAAGAGTCATACAAACGTATGCTGCTAAAGGCTATAAGTACATAAAAATAAGTGTTATAAGATTTGTCATACCAACCGCCAAATAAGTTTTAGTTTTTTAGTTATTACTTCTAATCCGTACCATTTTATAAAATTATCTGTCGTGTACCTACTTAACTAGTCTTTTTATTGTCTCACTACTCCCACTGCTATCCAAAAAAGTGCAAAGTGTCACCAAATGCTTATTGAGCTCCAACTGGTCAGTTTTCTTATAAACCGCATAGATTAAATTATATTGTAGTATAATTGAGGCTAAAAAATAATGCATGCCAAAGGCACTACCGTGTGACTCCAGCGGCAGATAAACTGTGTTCAGTTTTCGCCCGCTAGAACTGTTTTATAATATTACAATGTTTTTATTCCTACAAACAAACTAAAAAAAAAAAACTTTTTAATCATTTAGGATGTTCAGTCATTCTACCAGGAGTTCAAAGCCTGTAAGGGTCTGCTCCAAACTGGCTGGCCTTACGGTCAAACAGATGTTAAGTGGGACATCCCTACTTTTGGTGACACTTCACAGCACAGGTTTTGGGCGAAAGGTATCTAGCAAACTGACATTTTGTCAACTCTTGGAAGTATGTCTTTTAATAATTCAGCAACTAGCATTAAAAAAAAACAAATATTGAATACGTTTTTTAAAACACTGCTTGGCTATATACTACCGGCAAAGCAGAAGTTTACGTAGTTATAATCATAATTTGTTGGTTGCATGCTGGTAATATCACAATTGTAATGGAGGTCAATTTGACGAAAGTATATGACATTACATTTATCAGTAGTGCGGTGTGCAAAAAAACGTAGTCTTTTTTTGTTTCATGAGATTGTAATGCCGCAAAAAAGGTAAAATAAAAAAACTAATCGTTTGCACACGTAGAATAATTCGTAACATTCAAAACTATTGAATCATATGCTATAACAAATACTTAAGTTATACGCAATAATTACATTTTAAAAGTACAAGTACCTACGTACTTACTTAAGTTATAATGTTTCTTAGTTAAATTGATGATTTAAGATATAGCAAAATAGTTCGAATAGATCAAACGATCATCGAAATGATCCCAAATTATATAAACAACACGGTTTTTTGTTGTAAAAAAAATAAGTACTGTCAGAAATTGAATTTTTGGGACAAGCTTTTATTGCCGACTGTACTTTTTTTTTGCACACTCGTAATCTACTTGTCAAGACAATTCTAACAAGCTGTAACATGACGGGTTTATCATTTGTAATTTAGGAGTTCCTATGGCCACCCTGAGTCTTCATCATCAGACCAGCTCGATGGTATTATATTATTGTATTGTCTTCAGAACTAAAGGCGTATTCAAATTTTCATTGGAAATCGGGAAGTGGGTCAAATTTAACTTGCAAGATTTGACCCTTACATAATAATATGTACATACAAACATACATACATTGCAAGTTAAATAAAAGCCTTTAAAAAAGAAAGAAAATTATTTTTCACCTTTGCATGAAACGCATAAATAACGTACCTTTACTCGTCGCGTCGGCCATAAATAAAATTAAATGGAAGTCTTTAATATTACTACTACATATATATTACTATACTATTTAATATTACTACATGTATATTGTTATTATTTTATATTACTATTCCTATTTTATTTCTTAGTAAAAATAATCCCAAACGGGACCCTAAAATCAGTCCATCAGACTGAACTGCCTAGTCAGGGCGCAGCAAGTCACGTAATTTGATAAGTAATCTTTATACTTGCCTGGTTCCATAATGGGTTTTTTTTTAATGCTATTTTAAGCTTAAACTGTAGTTTAAATTTTCATAGTTTACGACTAAATAGCAATCTCAAGTAAAACTGCTATTTTAAGCGATGTTTCTTGTATGGGGATGTTTCTTTTGGGATTTTATTTAGTCTTCATTTTATAATTTTAGACATAATTAACAAGACTTACTTATTACGGTTAAAAATATATAGCCCTATACAATAACTTAAATCATACTAGAGCGCGCACGGCTGTTAATCTGTGACGTCACTCCAGCAAGATGGCGCCCGCGCCCTTTAATATTATTGACCGAAATTTTAAACGCTCGTAGAATCAAAACCAATGGGTCTATTTGAATAAAACAAAACGTAGTATATTTATTTGTTTTTACACTTTACTGTTACAAAGTTTCAAGTCATTTGGCGTACCTACTGACTTTCTTCATAGAACTGACATTTTGCTTGATATTTTACTATTTAATTTAATGTAACGTCACTGTAATACGGTTCTGTGGAGGATAATTATGATAGTACCTATAGCATATTGTCTCATTATTTTGATCTCGGTCGGCATTACTGTCAAGTAAATAAGAGGTATTGTAACGTTAACAATATGATTACATACCAAAAGCAATATGGTTTTAGCGACAACAATAAAGGCCCTGTGTTTCATTTGTAAGAATGTTTATTTAATAATAATAATAATACTTCATCCACACTGTCGAATTAGGTTAGCCTGTAAGGATAGTTGTGTGTATGTTAATAAATAAATAAATAAATTTTCCTCTTGCACCATATTGCAGAGATACAGAACAAGCAAGCATTTAATATCAAGGAAGAGCTTTGTAGCCCCAATTTTATAATATACGTTCTGTTTCATATTCCTGGGGGGTTATTATGACATGGCTATGCAGTTCATTTTACAGTGAGCGTAAAGGACGGAGCTATAGAAGTAACATAGCTCTGTCCTTTTCTGTCAGCGTAAAATTAATTGCACAGATACGTCATAATAACCCCACTGTTCTTCTTTTGCGCCATTATACCTATAATTATGTAAGCCCACACAGCAAATAGGCAGAATACTCAACAGGATTATTTCCTTCTTCACCTTTTTCATTTGAAGGGCAGTTTAATACCTCTTACTCCAAGCACTTTGATTTGTTAGTCACGCTGGGATAATTTGTATATTCACAGTAGAAACAGCAGTTCATCTTCGAATAAACGTGTAGTTATTACGCGGTTTGCATGTGTGCGTGCTTCAACCGTACGCGCTGTGAGCCACCACAAGCAAATGCAATAAGACGGACTGAACCAGTTTGATCCACCACGATCTCGATCAGTCACGCCGTCACCACATTTGGTTGCGTGCCTGTTAAGTATCGCCAAGTTGCAATAGGTTACAAAAGCTCCTAAAGGGCGGGGAGACGAACGACTTTTACATTTATACTGTGGTAGGTAAAGTATAATAGATACATACATTATATCACGCCTGTTTCCCAGAGGGAGCACTTGGAGGAGGCACTTTCTACCTGCTACGAACCTGATAGGTTTCTTTCGCTTCTTCCACATTCATACATCGAGTCATGCATTTACATCGGTTTAAGGTATTTCTGGGCGGCGCCTTCAGACCTGTCCACTCACTTTCGCTCTGTTGAAAGATATGTACATACATTATTGCACCTTGCCCCGTTGAAATAAGGTGCAATTGTAAACGTATATTTGTTATCTACTCGACTGCACAAAGAATTCATTTTGTTGTTAGCGATATCTCAATTCTAAGACCCCATGAGACATTTAGATACGATAAGATTTGATTTTCATGTAGGTACTAATTGCTGATTGATCGTGTTTTCTAATCTCTTTTATCTTTATAATTACACAACCATGACTTTAACGAAAATCAATTCAATTTGTAAACAAAAATGCTTGATGTCAATAAAATACCAATCATTTAAATTCAGATTTAGATACTTAAGGGAGAGCTAAGCCAAAAATTTACAAAAAATTACCGTACCCCCCCTCCCCCCCGGTAAGTTTTTGTAAATTTTTAGCTATAAATCAAATGACATAAAAATTATAAATAAATTAATGGCTAAAGAACTTAAACGCCTCATGGTTTTTTCTACGTCACGCGGTTGCAAATAAAATGACGTTATTCATGCCACTACTAGTCCAAAGTAATCGGAGCACCAATAATATTCAGTATTTTTTTCTCATTAAATCATAATAAACAATATGATGTATAAAAAACCTGTATTTTTTTTTGAGACAATCTTGAAATTTAAATATTTTTTGCTCATTAAATAATAATATACATCGGATCCCTTTGACTGCCATACATATCGGTCATAATATAATATATTGTTAGTCATACTTTTTTTTGTCATAACTTCTTTCAGGCTGAAGTTACAGATTTTAATAAACGTTTATCGTGTAGATTAGTTACGTTAGGTTAGGTTAGTTTTATAAAAGTCCTGATTATAATAACCATGACCTGAGAAAAATGCATTATGACTTGCGAAAATTATGACTTAAAACACATTATGGCTAAAAATAATTTTGGCAGTCAATAGAGACCCAATATACATACATTAAAAAATGATCCCTAGATTTTTTTCAGACAACCATCTATAAGCATGTTTTTATTTTCAGAACACAAAATAAAAGGATACCATCGCGCAGAAAGTATGCAAAAACACATCGGTGAATACTTGGCGAGCTATGAAATTCAGTCTATTTTTTGAGAAAAAAATTGAAGAAAAATACAAGTTGGCCTCTTTTAACATGTGTATATTTTTAAACTGTACATAGAATGAATTTGAATTAATTTTAACAAAAAGACAAGTTATAAAATATAAAAAAAAATATTCGAGCAAAATATTGAAGAAAAGATGATCGTATTATTATCAAATATACTAAGCGCATTAACAATATCAGTGATGGTGTTTGGTGATCAACTGACATCTCAATGTTTATATTATACAGGGATCTGCAGGCCTATTGCCTAACGCTCTCGCGATCCCAATTGTTTTCATTTTGACAGTCGGAAGTCGAGTCTGCATACAAAATGAAAACAATTGTTCCACTTTGAAGCCGATTGCGATTGCGAGTGCGTTAGGCAATAAATATGCTGGGACCCATAGACATTAGAATTTTCAAGACTGCAAAAATATGATTTACTTACCGAATACATTACAGCCTAGATAAGGCGAAGCAGTGAGCTAAAGTTACGGTTCTCTCTCAAGTAGGCGATTCAGCGAATTTAGAGAGTAAGTGTTCGACGACTGAAATAATTTAACAATTCTTAGGAGAAACATGTTTCTTTTAATTTTGTTTATTTTCTTTTTATCTGGCAGCGCCAGGAAGAGGGTTATGTTTTTCAATTGTATGTATGTATGTATGTATCTTTGTCTATTTCTCTAGGACACCCTGCTGCATAAACGACTTGATGGATTTTAAAACATATTGAGGTGTAAAGTTTTTTTGTTTAATTTTAAAAAATGCAGTCGGTTTTTAAAATAAATCTTTTAAAAACCGAACCGATAAGTGGAAAATTTGATCTAGTCCTAAATAAAACTCTAGACTTGCTCAATGGACACTAGACAAAGATAAACATTCTGATGTTATAGTACATTGTGTATTAAGGGTGGTAAAGAAAGAATTACAAACGAGAGTCTGTTAGAAGCCCGAAGCCGAAGGCTGAGGGCTTTAATGACTCGAGCTTTGTATTTCCTTTACCACCCGTGTAACATACAATGTTTTTCATCACAATTGCGAGGAAATTAAATAAAATCAGACAAAAGATCATAATTTAACTTATTAGCGGCAGACTACATCATTGTCTGTGACTTACCACAGATAATGTCAAACGTGTTCGGAGTCCGATTCTAGTGACATATGAGATCAATAGTTTATTATGCGAGATTGTTAGGACATAGTATTCAACTGACATTTCATCTCGAATGAAACTTCATATCGAATGGCACAAGAATTGGGGTCCTGACGTATTGTGATAATTTGAGTCCACGTATAATATTTAAAAAAAAAGCTATTACGCACTTTAGTTACGTAATGGTAAAAAAAGGCCCGCGGGTATTATTTTGGATTTACGGTCGATTTTTCTAGCATGTTAGGACACTATTTACGAGCAAGTGTGATGAAAAGAAATATAAGGTGCTAACAAATTACTCACGGATATTTTAAGAGATAATACATTACATTAAAACAATTAACTTTTAACTGTAATTAAGGAACTTTTGTTTATCATTTTATTGTTTTAATTTACCGAACAAAAAATATAAATTATAATTAATCTTTAAAATAATCACCCCTATTATGTAAGATGTTTAACACTGTTTGTCAAAAGTTATTTTTCGTAAATGTCATTATGATTCGGCGGGAAAACTGTAGGTTATTAAATACTAGCGTCTGAATGATAGTTTAAAGAGGTTCTAGAATGTCTAAAGAGGTCTCATTTAACCATCTTATTAACAGGGTGTTTTAACGTAGCAATTTGTTTCCTAGTTCTCTCCAAAAAAACATAAGAAAATCTATGATGTTTCATAATACTGAAATGTACTCCGAGAACCGAGTACTATCAGCTGTAAAAATATCCGTGACTAATTTGTTAGCACCTTTTATATAATTAATACTTACGAAAAAATAGAAAACAACCAAATCTTAGTAGCACTAGAAAGAAAATTTTAGCCATACGTCACGTTTTTAAAGCGTCTTTGCAATTTAAAAACGGTACAAGAATTAACTCTAGTATAGAGATTTTATCCTTAAACGTTGGATAAACGTCAAATAGGCTTACTCGCGGGTTTATTACGAATTATCCTTAAGATAAGACCTTGTACTACGTTGCTGAAATGGACCTCACGAATAATATTCAATAACATAAAAGGCAAGTTCACGGGCAAAGTACAGTAAAAAATACCAACGCTTATCATATTTATTTGTTTGCTTTTGCCCGGGGATCAATGCTTAAGCCGTTTTCGATTGTTCGATTACTTGTTTGTTTAATATATTTTTTAATTTTAATAAGATATCCCCAACTGAACAGCCACAGATCCAATATGTATATTTTTTAGGGTTCCGTACAAAATTACTAAATCAGGAACCATAACAAGGTTTTTTTTAAACGGCTTAAGACGGGACATCTCAAGTAATAAGTGGTCCAAATAAACCTTCATCAGTAGACATTTTCATTTTGAAATTTGTCATCTAAAAAAATGAGTTTTAATTTCTCAAATTACACAAGACTCAGAAGAAAACATCCTGTGCCAATAAATGACAGAAAAAATGTAATAATTGTAAAAATACTTTTAAAAAAAACATTATGATTAAGTGCATTGGTAAAATTCACTTTCGATTTCTTAAAAAAGCGATAGATTATGTCCCGTATTGTAAGGCTTTTACCTATAGCCCCACAGCAGTGGCTGCGAGCAGCTGCAGGAGTTTATAATTTTGTAATATTTCATACGAATAGGACGTAGGTACGAAACCCTCGAAGCGCGAGTCTGACTCGCACTTGAACTGTTTTTTTTTAAATATTTAACAGTGCTAAGACTTGATCACCGGAAGGCATACCCTATAGTTTCAAAAATGGTGTCCTACTAACGTGAACAATATTTACTTTGCTTTGCACACATATGAATTAAAACATTATTTACTTTCAAGTTCGAACATGTTCCTTTTCTTTAGAAATGTTTAATTCATCTTTTTTTTTATTTAGAGATGTTAAAAATTAATGTTATCAGTTAACATTTTTCTATTATTTATTCAAATGATGACGATAATAAAAAAAAAACTGAAATTGTGGTTAAAAAAATGTTTAACGATCAAAAATAATATGTGGAAATTTTGAAACGTTAAACATTTTTGATGTGTGTGACAATACGAGTGTCTATTAGTTTGGGTACTAAAACATTTTCAGTTGTTTTATTTTTTATTATGTGTATTGATTTACAATCTTCATCGATTTTCAATATTAACTTTGTGTCTAATGTGCAGAAAAAATATGACCTTATATAAAGCCGAAATTCCACGCTTCGCACGCACAGTACGCACACATTACACACGTGAGCCACGTGGACTTCTTTTTCTAAGCTTGTGTCACTGAAGTTTTTTGCGTGTGTCCCACTGTCGAAGTGCCTACCCAAAAACTTCTATGGATATTACTAGGCCGGCTGTCCGTGTCAAGAAATTACGCATCAAGCATAGTTCGTTCGTTCAAATAGTTTGCATCCTTTGATTTGCCGCCACAATGGGTACAAAAAAGCCGCCGGCGCGAACACAGCGATGTCGGCAACTTCAAAGGGTTGCAATGCACACTATTTGAACGAATGAACTATGACGGTTCATACTTGGAGAGAGCGTTTTTGTTGATATTTTGATTTCCATCATCAATGTTATGAAATCATTATTTATGCGCGCACCCTGTTGTTATATATTTAAAGTTTATTTTGGGCAAGTATCAGTAAGGGAACCATATTTTTTTTACCCACGTGTGCGTGCGTGGCGTGCGTGGCGTGCGAGGCTAGAATTCCGGACTTAACATGGGTACGATTATGGGACTTGAAATGTATTTCATGAGCGTTTATATAGCTTCTGATGAGTAGATCGTCCGTAAAATAGTGAAGTACGACCACGAGTTGCTGATTATCTGCAAAAATTCATAACGATAAAAGGAAACCATTTTACAATTAAAATAATTACTGAATTAAGAAAAACCTGTTAGACCTTTGTGAATCCATTAAAGCAGATCACTGAGAACTTATTTGCAGTCAGCTGTTGAGCTTTTCGAGACCTAAAAAAAGGTTAGTAAAAATAAAATAAACTACGAATGCAGTACTGAGCAGTGTTGACAAAAAAAACTTTAAATATTACCGAATCATTACTATAAGTATAGTTTTCTTGGACTTTTCATTCATTTGGTGCCAGTCACAGAGGAAAACAGCCTCGCCGACTTTGGTACTCTAAAAATAAATTATAATAATTACTTATGGCTGTAGACATGTTATTGTATTGTTTTAACTTGGTACCGATTACTGTCAAGTAAATAAGAGCGAAACAACACGATAACATGTGAAAAGCAATTAGGTTTAACCCGAGTAGAGTAGAGCCCCTGAGAATTACATAGCAATACTGCGTATATCTGACAGATTCAATGAGGTGTAAAAATGAGGTCTTTTAAATTAAATGGGCTCTTTTAGTTGCCTTGGCCAAATCTTCGTTTCCCAAACAGTTGAGTATAAATAAATTATAAAGACCGTATTAAGTAGTAGACCGTAGAAAGAGAGTATAAATAAATAAATTATAAAAACCGTTGAATTATTTGGGTTTTTCGGAGTCGGACTCGTGCATCGAGGGTTCCATACAGAAGGTTCCTACCTACTATTATATTCCGATTTGAATTCGATTTTGCGAGCCCAACTCACAGTTGACCGGTTTTTAGTATTTGTTTTTTGTTTTTTACGATATAGAATTTGTACTATAGTCATACCAAATTTGACGATTGTGTGTTTTACAGTTTTTACGATACAATAAAGAGTAGAATACATTGAAAAAAAAACTTGTTAATCCCTTTATTTTTAACTTTTTGTCTATTTATTAAAAAAATTACTATAATATCTCTTACGGTTAAAAAGAAACAGCTCTTTGCAGTAACGACAGTCGGACGGACGGACAGGCGTGAGCTTAGTAATTGGATCCCGTATTTTGTTGGGCATAGAACCCTAAAAATTATTGAATTATCATGAAAATTTGGCGAATCATACTTTGGACTTGCGATAGGTTATCCAACATGGCACCCTGTGTTCTTTGGCATTGCACTATCTTCGACGATTAAGCTATTTTATAAATTAAATCCGTGTAATTACAGTCCCAGCGACAATAAGAGATACTTACACGATTTCTGCATGGACGAATTATGTCTTTCGTACAGTCAAGAACTTAAATTTGGGACCCACCTTAATTTCTAAGTCAATCTGATATTGAATCAAAAAAAACACGCCCATTTTTTTAGGAATGGGTCACAAATTAACTTCATCATAATGTTTGGCGAAAATGGCGTAATACGAAAATTAGCCGTGTTATACATTTTCCGACGAAACCCGACTAATGACATGTAGAATATGTACTACACGACATACTTATGGCTATTAACCTGCTTAAATCTTCTATATTAGCGTTAGTTCCTTTTAAAAACTATGTTGTCGGTTGCTGTGCCGTATCACAATATTGGCACCACGGAAGATCAGCGTTGTGACAAGCCTCCTATCCAAACTCAGATGTTGTGTTTGTAACCACGTACTGCTCTTGATTTATGCACCTATATTTAAAACGCGTAATAAATTATGCAATATGACTACCTCCTGTATTAACCTTTCGCCGAAAACACTCATCATAAAGATTTGAAGAAGAACTGACAGAATAAATAACACGGCACCAGGCACATCGCTCCACTCAGCCATCTGCAAAACACATTCGACATTTAGTTGTGATAAGACATTGTGCAGGGTCCGTTCAAATTACTACCACCATCTTATCCTTAAAACTGCCTTCAAGCGTTGGCTTCAAGCAGCAGTTAAATTGTTGTGTTCCGGTGTGGAGATTGGACAACCGGCCAAACAACTTGCATAGGCATGCCATGTCTTCAGAGTTGGCAATGCATTTGCAGTCATAGATTGTAGACTTGAGATTGCAAATTTCTACGTGTTTTAGGAACAGTCAACTACAAAATATTTATATGTAGGTATGTACTTTTGAACCTTATAGCAATGGAATAAGTTCTCAAAGTGGATAAATGATTTTGTAGTCGTTTACACTACACCATCAGCGTCGCTATTGCCTAACGCATTCGCAATCTCAATTGACTTCAAAGCGGAACAATTGTTTTGATTCAGTATGCAGACAAGCCTTCGATTTTCAAAATGAAAACTATTGCGATTGCAAGTGCGTTAGACGTTAGGCCCGCAGGTCTGTGTGGTTTCTACATGGCATAAAAAAAAAAACAAAATCGCACCTCGAAGAAGAATAATATGGTTTTAACAGTTTCTTTGAAATTTGAAACAAGTGGGTACTAAACATTTATTAATAACCTACTTTAAACATAAAAAACACAATGACTGAGGTTCTAAACACGTAGTTTGTTAAATACGAAAGACATTTCGATTTTCCCTTTCCTATTCATATTTTTGTTCAGTAAAAATTAAATATATGAATGCTCCAGTTTTATTGTTTCAGATGACGTTACCATTATATTGAATCCCAGCGCACATATCTCTATTGAACCCACCACGACGTTGAAAAAGTTAGGCAACGTAAAAATAACTTCCAATTCATCTGCCAACCTGAAAATAATTTATTACATAAATACGTCACTAAGATGCACACAGGAAAAGAAATTCAAACTAACTTATTCTGTAAACATATTATTATTACAGAATTGATAATTAGGGTTTTTTTCATACAAATGAAATTCAAAAAAATGCTATTATTTCCTTAAAAACGGTTTCTTAGTCTTTAACGGCCGCATTCAGTCACTTAATGACAGTTCGTTCCTTATTGTTAGTGGTGAGTATTATATCATTTTATCGAATTTCATTTCATTGAACGCTATTTTCTGCAGAAACTGTGATGTTTTTATTACTTTTAACATTAATTACGTAGGACTAGACTTTCGACTACCTAAAAAAAAATACTCGTTCGGCGAGAAATGTCTTTCGATGAAATGAAAATTCTGCGTTCGTCGAAAGGAGTTTCGATAAAATTAATATAATTCGTTGTTCATACTTAAGTATATACTGATGTCTTTTCACTAAATCAGTTAACTTCTCATCCGTAGTATTATCTAGTTTCTGCAATTCATCGCTGAGAACTGCAAACACGCTGCACACGTACGACGTCAGGATGAAGTAGAGGCCATCAACAGTAGTAAAATACAAGACGCAAAGAAATCCTTGAAAAAAAAAACAAGCTACAAAATAGTCATAAACAAACAATAAGATAAGCAAGGTAAATATTTTTCGTCTTACCCGAAAAAATAGAATGCAGATACACTATAATCCACGTAGACCATCTTTCGGTAGAAAACGGAACAATAATCGCAAACGGCAAACGAAATATTTCCTCCCTAGTCGTGATATAGTGATACAAGATGAACACAGGAGAAGCAAAATTATATACTGCGATAAGCAAAGCATTTAAAATAAAGTAATATTTTATGAGAGTACGTAATAATTCGAGGTCACGGTAAACTACTTTTTTCTTTTTCGGGTCGTTTAGTATCTCGGCACTAAGGTGGTTAAGTTGATCAGAAAGATCGAAGACCTTATCTCTTTTTAACACGATTGGGATTACTTTTAAAACTGATAGAGTACCAACACATAAACATGGAGCCAAACTCGTTAATTCCAGGAAATTTTCCGGTGCCATTCTGTATACAAAAAATGCACTTTCCTCGACTATCATCAAAAAAATGCAAATCATCAAAAGGTAAAATTTAACGGTAAGTCTTGACTTGTCTAGAGGGACGCCCATTAGTTGAAAGTTAACTTGAATTTGGTGGAACACCTCCGAAAAAATTTGAGTACTCATGGCGGTGTGTTACTGCGGATTGTGTCAACTTCACTATTCTTATAGCCTATTTAAACTACCGTTAGGGTTGACAGTCTGCGTAGGTAAATGAAACTTTTGGTTATATGTTATTTTGTAATAAACTTGTACAGAATACTTAATACTTGTACTTGTGACGACGCGCTGGCATAGTGGGTAGTGACCCTGCCTACGAAGCTAGTGGTCCTGGGTTCGAATCCCGGTAAGGGCAGATATTTGTGTGATGAGCGCGAATATTTTGTTCCTGAGTCATGGATGTTTTCTATGTATTTAAGTATATATTTCTCTATATAAGTATTTATATCGTTATCTAGTACCCATAGTACAAGCCTAGAGCTTAGTTTGGGACTAGGTCAATTGGTGTGAGATTGTCCCCTCATATTTATTTATTTATTTATTTTAATTACCCCTTACCTATCACCACTTACCCCTGTCATTTTCATAAGATAACACTTGCAGAAGTAGAACCATTCATACTTTAATATAAGAGTTTCTTGGACGCTTATAAGATGAGTATCGAGGCAAAGAAAACAGAAAATAGAAGAAGGTAGGTTTAATTTTTTTAAGGGTAACAAACTCATCTTTCCTAAACTTAATGTTAAGCTGAAAGGAATAAAGAACAACATACTCTCACGACCAACCCATAGTTCTACTCGGACCGAATCTCGGAAAATGCGCTCAGTACCCTTACCATGAGTTACAATTACCTTACTCGCTAGCGAGTCGAATGCTCTGTCCCTCATACTATTCTTGTAGAGTGCGAGGGACAGAGCACGTGACCTGCTAGCAGGTACGGTAATTGTAGCTTATGGTAAAGGTACCAGTACTTATTTGAGGCTCTTTCCCACGTGCACTTTCTTTACTCCTTACAAACGTAATTTGAAATGTAAAATAAATGTGTTTTTTCTATGTCTTATTGGTGACAGCCCTGACTAACCCATTAAATAGGCAAAGATTTGAATGGCGTTGAAGATTTTAATTTATTTAACAAACGACTTTTATTTACCTAAAATACAAGTGTCATGTTGACAGGGCGACTCATCAACGATTCTGTTTCAGCCGTCGATAGAAGTCACACCCTTTAAATGGTACCCGGCAGGTGTGAATACATCAGTGGTATCATGCATTAATAATGATTATTTTTTATTATTCAAAACTAGGTTTTGTCTGTGACTTTGTCCGCATAGCTCACAAAATTAGCAATAGGGATTGTTCATATTTTTACAATTACTCCAGTTCGAAAACCATTTCGAGGAATAGGGTTTTAAAGCCGTTCAGCATTATTAAGTTTTTGAAATATTTATCTATTTTATTCTAAAGTATATTTCTGTGCCTCCTGTGACAAGTGATACAACTCGAAAAACACGACTTTTCAGGAGAGCGAAAACAAGTTTAAAAAAAATACTGCACCTAAACGAATAGATTTTTTTGAAAATTGCTACCGATTTTTATAACGTACAATATCACTTTATTCACTGGTTTGACAAAAATAATGATACTAGTTATAGGTTTTGAGATATTCAAAAAAACGTCCATAATGTATCATTTTACATTTCAGATTGATTTATTTAACCCGTGTAAGATGATACAACTCGAATTGTATTATTTAACACAAAAAAGTGTAATCAAGGAGCTCTGGTGATGACTGATACAACTTTTTTTTGAAACCTTCATTTTTCTCTTATTTCTTGAGTTAGAGGCCTAACCTGTATACACAAGTTGTAGGGAATTGAATTAGTAATATTTCTTAAAACAAACGGACAAAATATAAGGATTTTTAGTGAGTTGCATCATTTATCACAAAATAAAAACGTAATTTAAACCGTGACGAATGTTACATATCGAGTTATTCTTGGGTCTGATTACGAATAAACTTGTGTCAAATAATACAAGTAAGTAATTGATTAAAACAAATAATAGCAATCATGATATATTTGTACTAAACATGATGACATTAAATCACTGGGTAAACAAATTAACTTACACTCTTTAATTTCAAAGCAACATTACGATGTTGCAACCATACAGTAGGTAAATTAAACTGTGCATATTGTCATTCAAAACAAAAACTATATAGACACCTACACAACAAATCAAATAATAATTCTCAATAATCACCTACAAAACATGAAAATAATGATAACTAAACCTCAGCTAGGTAAGAAATAAAGTAATTTAAATTAAGCTCTCCTTCAGTCGAAGTAGGAAGTACGAGTAGGTAGTTAAGTGACATAGCGCATGGTCCACCTGAATTTCATACTGAATTTGATACAATAATTTAAGTCACCACAGAACAGTAGCATTTACTAACCTGCGACTTCACAAAATAAAACACGTTGGTTCGTAAATACCTGTTTCTCTCCAACGAGAGATTTTTACCGTTTTTATCTTGTCATAATATTTTACACAAATAACTAGTAAGCGACACACATGTAGATCATAATATATCGCAACCGTAAAAGGATATTAACATTTATTCAATTACGAGGGCTGCTACTTATGTAACCGGAATAGAAAAAATAAACAAACGTACATGGCTAAATATGGTTTTATTGTTTTTCGAAGTATTCTCCGTGATAATCGATGCACTTTTGCATACGTTGAAACCAATTTATAAAGCACTTTTTCCACTCTGACTGAGGTATCTCCAAAACGTGCTGTCCGAACGCGTCGACGGCATCTTCACGGGTCGAAAATCGTTGACCACGTAATTTATTCTTTACATTTGGAAATAAATAGAAATCATTGGGTGCCAAATCAGGGCTGTAAGGTGGATGACCCGTTAATTCTATATTTTGACCTTCCAAAAATCGAGTCGTTTCACGTGATGTATGACAGCTGGCGTTATCATGGTGCAGAATGATTCTCCGTCGCTGGTTGTTTTTCCGTATTTCTTCAAATACTTCCGGCAAACAAATGGTCGTGTACCACTCCGAACTAACCGTTTTACGATTCTCCAGGGGCACTGTAGCCACATGGCCATTAATACCAAAAAAGCAGGCCACCATTTGCTTCAAGGTGCTTTTTGCACGAGTTACTTTCGTAGGGTTCGGCTCATTTTCAAACACCCACACCGTTGATTGTTGTTTGGTTTCGGGATCATACGCATAGATCCAGGATTCGTCACCTGTGTAGATATTATAAACAGCTTTTGAGTCACCACGGTTATATTTTTTCAACATTTCCTTGCACCATTCGACGCGAGCCTCTTTTTGATCCTTAGTTAAGTTGTGCGAGATCCAACGCGAACAAATTTTTTTCACAGCTAAATGTTCATGTAATATCTTATTAATGCTCGTCATACATATGCCTATAGTCGCCTCTATCTCGCGATACGTAACATGACGGACATGCATGATAAGTTTTCGCACAGCTTCAATATTTTGTGGTACAACGACCGATTTCGGGCGACCATCCTTAACTTCGTCCCTGAGCATACTACGTCCACGATTGAACTCACTAAACCAGCGATACACAGTAGTTTTGGATGGAGCTTCATCACCAAAAGTCGAAGTTAGTTGATCTATGTACTGTTGTTGCGTTAAACCACGCTGAAAATCGTAATAAATCATAGCACGAATATTTTCACGAGTGAGTTCCATACTTGCAGCGAGATTAAAATTTAAACCCGCCAAAAACAAAAGACTACGTAAGATAAGAAAAAAAAATATAGCGGCCAGTATTCAAAAAAGTGAAAATTTTACCATGGAGGTCAGATATAGCGTTTAAAAATGTTGGAATCCCGGATTCCGGTTACTTAAGTAGCAGCCCTCGTACCTACAATAGAAATCATACTTACGCGTCGGTTCATGGCGACACAGCGAGCGTGCGCTCCCACCCTCGATGACGTAGAGACACTATGACCATAGTTATGTAGAAAGAGACCAGACTATTTTTTTCGGAAAATGAGTTAGCTATGCCATCGTAAATTAGAATTTTTAACCTTAGTTATGTTGAAAGTGACTTATTTTACCACGTCAATTCATTGAATTTATACCATTACGTATAAAACCGCCAATTACGATATGTGGGTTCTATAATGTCGAAAGCCGCCAAAGTACTTGATTTAGTCTATTTTGTCCGTTAAAAGATGATATTTTTAATCTGCAAAACACAGCCAATCTTCTATTAGTCGATTAGTCGGAATACAAACAAATGTACTTATCAAGTGAGCACATTCATGTAAGTAAACTACTTACAACGACTAGGCAGATAGTCGCTTTGAGCAATTTTTGTTTTTCGTTCTACCTCATGTTTGGTAGTTTTCGCAGTGATGTTTTTATAACCTTTGATAAAATAAAAATAATTTAAATGAGTGTTTTACTTATTACAATCAGCATTTAGCTCTTTTAATATAAAAACTACAATCTTGTATTAATAATGAGCATGAGATAACTAGAGTAATATAGCATTTAGCTCTCTTTATAAAAATACAAGAATGCAATATTGTAATCAGTTAAGTCGGTTAAAGAAATGGTCGTTTTTATTAAAATTACGATCGGAAGCAGGATAGCAAATATTAGTTCTATGTAAAACGTCCAACTACATTGTTTTTAAAAAAAGAACCTATGAATACTCCAAAAAACAAGAATGCAATTTTGTAATCAGCTTAAGTCAGCTAAAAAAATGGTCGCTTTCATTGAATTACGATCGAAAGCAGGATATCAAATATTAGTTCTATAGCCTACGAATAGGTACTCCAAAAACTAAAAGAATGCAATATTGTAATCAGCATAAATCAGCATAATAATGGTCGCTTTCATTGAATTACGATCGACAGCAATATAGCAAATATTAGTTGCATAGAAAACGTCCTACTACATTGTTTTTTTTTAAAACCTACGAATACTCCAGTTAATTTGTATAACATGTGCTTAATAAAGTACATCATGCTATGTTCTATCAATTTGGGTTATTTATGTTTAAGAAAAGATACTAGAAAGTAATAAATTATTATTTTTACCTAACAACGGCTATATCTCGAAACCGGATATTTATTATTGGTCTCTTTTTGCATAACTATTAAAGATAAACTATTTTATTCTTAACCTGTCACAACAAAGTAATATATGAAGACCTTACGATTTACATATTACACTTTTTTATGACACGGTTCTATGGTAAGTATCAATAAATTTGTTTAGATATATATTTAAGATATATTTCTCTATTTAAGTATTTAATTTATTGTTGTCTAGTACCCAAAGTATAAGCTCAGAGCTTAGTTTGGGACTAGCTCAGTTGGTGTGAGATTGTCCCCGTATGCTTATTTTATTATTTTATAGTAAATTGTATCACTGTGCACCAAACTTTATAGGTTCTAAATGGTCGTAATATTCTCACATTTTTGATACAACTGACTTATACATTTGCAAAGATTAGGAAATATTTGATGACATTTGATATAACTCGAGTTGTATCAATTAACACATACCAATTGAAGCAAGTATAGGGTTAATTTTTGATCTAACTCAAGTTGTATCTTTCAAAATACGCAAAACTCTGGTGATAAATGATACAACTCGAGTTATATCGAAAGACACAGGCATTTTTAAGGGCATAAAAACCGTGATTAATAATACATTTTTAGATATATCATGAGGCACGAAAAAATATATATAGTTATTGTTTTTTGAAGTGTTTTAACTAGAGAAATATCATTAAACACGGAAAATGGGAAAAAAAAGGGTCAATTGTATCATTTTACACGAAAGTATCTTGGAAACTAGAAGGCCTAGGAACACGGGAGTTGGAGCAAACGATGCGTTATTTTTTTTTAAGTTGTTTCATGAAAGAACACGTTAACTGCTACAACTCAAGTTGTATCACTTGTCACAGGAGGCACAGATTTAACCTTTGTTTGACTTCCGTTTTCGGCTTGAAGCCGTCCTAGGTGTATCTTACGGGCTAGGCGAAAACAGTTTAAAATTGTATTAAAATATACAAATACACTATTACAATCACTTTTTTTCACTGGATATCATTTAATTGTTATAATTTATTAGAAAATGCCATCCGAAATTTAAAATACTCATGTCATCCATAAAATGACTGCTAAATAAATAAAGATATTAAAACAAAACTATTGGGTCAAATACAAAATTTATGAAATTGGTGTCTTAAAATTTCCTATTCTTTCGAATTGGAAAGCAAAAACCGTGAGTTATTTTTTTTGGTCAATCCCAATATGAAACTGTGTTAACTGACGAATTCTTAAAAAATATTGTAATCACTCACCTATTGAATACGCACAGGTTATTTCTTACCTTTGTTTGGTTTGCATTTGACATTACTACATGAGCCACAAAATTAAATGTATGAAAACCACCGAAATTCTCCATAGAAAACGCCAATTTTATAGGTAAGGACTTAATATTATTAGGTATTACTAGGTCCTTACCTATGAAATTGGTGGTAATACTGAAACATTAATTTTTCCCGATACATGAGATATTGCAACATCCTTACTACCAGGATATTGCGAGTAAATCAACAACTAGCAGCTATGCATGAATTCGGCTAACACGCGTACATACTCATAATCTTGAAGAATGGTTATGTCTTTACTGCATTTGCTCGAAAGATTGCGGGGCAGGCTCAGGTGGCCAACCTCTTAGAACCCTCTTTGAGTAATGGCACCCGTTACTAAGAACAAGCTATTGGATCATAGCGCCTTTTACACGAGTCACAATTTTATTTTGTTACACACCCTGTGAACATGGAATTTACAAGGAATATCATATCAGGCATAAAAATATATTTTGAAACGAAATCATATTTTGTGTTGACTATTAGTCTGGCAAAAAAGTCTTGACATTAAAAAGTAGCAACACTGTAGTGTCATCTCTTTCAAAATTAATCTAAGAAAAAGGGACGATACTAGAGTGTTGCCACTTTTTAATGTCAAGACTTTTAAGCCAGACTAAATAGTAAACTAATACTCTTGAAAATCTAATTTAAGATATTATGTTGAAACTCTTAAAAGTTTTATTTTAACTGTGGAAAAATGTAAGAGTAACGAATCTGTATTATTTATCTAGCAGTTATTCAAATTACAGGGATTATTATTTCATTTTGTTTCAATTTATATCATGTAATCATGATCACTTGGCAGTAAAACGATTTGTTAATGATAATTATTTAATACAAAGTGGAATAGAGGCCCAGGTTAGCTAGTTCAACAACGTTAGGTCTTTAGCAGCCGCACTTCTTATGGATAATGTGGATAAAACATCCGTCACTTTTTGACACGTATGTAAGTGGCGGATGCTTTATCCACATTTTGTCACGTGACGCAACCATACTATTTGCGGGTGGTAGGACCTTGTGCAGGGTCCGTCCGGATCGCTACCACCGTCTTATCCATTAACCTACCGTCAAACAGCAGTGTTCGCATTGCTGTGTTCCGGTTTGGGGATAAGACAGCCGGTGAATTGACTAGCATAGAGGCATTCCATCTTAGTCCTCAGGGTTGGCAACGCATTTGCAGTCTTAGGATTGCTCTGCAGTCTTGTGAATGCGAATGTCTATGGGTCACAGTTTCTACTTACCATCAGGTGGCCTGTGTGCTCGTTTGTCATCTCTATGACATAAAAAAAAAAAAAAATACTAGGCTCGCAGGGTTAGTTAATAACGATTAAATCGTTTCTTAGTAATGATTTTAACACACGTGTGAAAAGGACCGTGTTAAGAGAATTGTAAATTGTCTGTTAGGTACTCGTCATTTCAATCTTTACATTTTGTTGTTTTTATAACTGAGAAAAATACTGGACTTTCTTGAACAAAAAACTTCTCTAAGATCAATTTAAAAAGTTATATAAATAAATGAAATTTATCTTTTGTTTTTTTGCAAATGCTACGACTAAAAACTGCTGTTACTATGCATTTCGAATCACTGCAGGTTTGCGTGAATCCAATAGGCCTTTTTGATATTACCTAAATGAGAGAAAATAATCTTTTTTTTTAATTAAAATACGATAAATCGACATTGAATAATTAAGGAGTTGACTCCATGGATCCCATGACCACATCTTGACGAGATTGTCCATGAGATAATAATATTTTTAAAGTACATTCGAATTGTCAGGATAGTTAATATAGTTAATTTAACTGACTACAAAAAAGGAGAAAAATTTTTAGTTCACCGTTTTTTTGTACATTCTATATGAATGGTTCTTGATTACTCGAAGACGGCTGAACCTATATGTTTTTTTTTGTTTGGTTCAAAAAAAACAGGTCTCACTATCATTAAATCAGGATCCTGACAATTCGAATGTACTTTAAAAATATTATCTCATGGACAATCTCGTCAAGATGTGGTCATGGGATCCATGGAGTCAACTCCTTAATTATTCAATGTCGATTTATCGTATTTTAATTAAAAAAAAAGATTATTTTCTCTCATTTAGGTAATATCAAAAAGGCCTATTGGATTCACGCAAACCTGCAGTGATTCGAAATGCATAGTAACAGCAGTTTTTAGTCGTAGCATTTGCAAAAAAACAAAAGATAAAATGTTGAAAGACGATCACCTGAAAACAATAAGCACGTGATAAAGTCATTATAATAGATAAGAGTATGATATAATTTAAATAGCAAAATGCCCCCCCTCCATTCAATAAATTTTTTATTCGACTTTATCGGAAAATCAATGCGATTAAAGAAGAGGTATAAATTAATAAGTGACACAGAGTACTGACAGTCGCTATCCTGTGAGTCTCTGAAAATGCATACAGTGTTTGTGGTCTTGCTCGGTTTTGCAGGTACGGCTTTTTTATTATTTGACTTAGAAATTGCAAATATTTTAAGGAAATTACTGAAAACATTTAAAAACATTTGAGAACACTGAGAATGTTCCTATTATTTTCACAAATGAAATTATTCCTTTTGTAAATAGATAAATATTATACAGTGAAACTGGCGAAAATGTAGTCCGAAATTAATTACTCGTAGTCTGAATAAATTTAATGAGTATATTTTATATTTGCACTCAAATTATTTATAATAATATTAAATAAAACTAGGCACAACCATAACAACATGCATTGCAAACTACCATTAGAGATTTGCTTATAGCAGGTACTTGTAGGTACAGTCAGGGTAAAAAAAGGTTCGTCACTTTTCGACTCTATTTCAACGCTGTTAAGGTCCAAAAGTGACGAACCTTTTTTTACCCTGACTATACCTACGATACCCCGACCGAAGAGTAATTTGAGAACGTCCCCCGATATTCATTTATTTAATTAATTTTTCCAGCTTTTGCTGCGGCGGTGCCGGTGCCCGAAGAACACTTCGAGTACCCAAGGTTTATCCAGTTTCCTGATGGAGATGGAGTACCCCAAACCGTCGACCTTCAGGGAGAAGTCGACCAGAACCTTCTAGATGAAGTGGAGAGGAACCCTGCAAATAACTTGTATCTCCTTTATACTAGGTAACGTACCACTCACAAACGTCTGTCTGTGCATCCCCACCTCCTCGATAGATGGCAGTCTACCATTGTCCGCTATAATAGTAGATTGATAACTATAGATGAATAGCGATAGCAAGTGCGCCTATAATTCAAGGGTGCAATTGATACTTTCACCCGAGTTAAGCACTCTACTTTTAATTTCGATTATTACGAGAAGTAAAAAAAAAAAGTTCCGAGAAAAAAAAACGTCATATTACTAGTGCAGTAATACGAGCGCATAAATATTAAAAGTAGATTGCTCTGATGTGTGGGAGACATCCGCGCTGTGTCGTGTGCGCCCGCCCGCCCTCCGCGCCGGTGCGCCGCACAGCCTGCGATCTAAGTTGCGCTACGCATCTCCCACTTACCGCTGCGTCCCTGGTACTTCATTTAAACATGCAATTATTTTTCTTCCCTAGGGTGGACATATACAACCCGCTTCTAAGATAAACAATGGCTTACTTTCAGACTCTGAAACGTGAAAATGTTTTCTTTTGCCGCGCACGATAGTGTAATAGAATCAGCTTATTGCGGCGGTATTTCTGAACTACTACGACTTGGGGACAGACCTTTAATAACCGTTATTTTCGTGTAACGTTATGGTTCATAACGTTATTTTACTCGAATAACGTTATACTATAACGTTATTTGACGTCATACTTGTAGCGGTATTCATTATAACGTTATCAAACAAAACGCTATACTTATAACGATACTTCGGTTAGCGCTATAATAACGTTATAGACCATCTCTTTCTTACACTCAATTTCACTCACTCCCGCGCTTCGTGCGGCTGCGGCTTATGGCGCATGACATTGTTTTGCCTTGCCGTTGCCGTTGCCTGCTTTATACCGATGTTTTAACTGTACTGGGTAGTGATTCTCTGAACAACGACGGTCGGACGGACGGACGAGTGAATGTCCAAGCGGCGAGTTTAAGTAGTCCCGTCAGTGCGAACATAACATATTTTAGCGCGTGCATTTTCAATTTAGCAGCGTGGTTTTTAAATTAAGCTGCCTTATACGTTCGATCCATCGGCAGAAAACATGCTGCTAAATTGAAAATGCACGTCCGACCGTCCGTTGTTTTTAACCCCCGACGCAAAAAAGAGGGGTGTTATAAGTTTGACGTGTAAGTGTGAGTGAGTGAGTGAGTGAGTGAGTGAGTGAGTGAGTGTGAGTGTGAGCTAGTGTGAGTGAGTGTGAGTGTGTGAGTGAGTGTGAGTGTGAGTGAGTGAGAGTGTGAGTGTGAGTGAGTGAGAGTGTGAGTGTGAGTGAGTGAGAGTGTGAGTGAGTGAGAGTGTGAGTGTGAGTGAGTGAGAGTGTGAGTGAGTGAGAGTGTGAGTGTGTGAGTGTGAGTGAGTAAGAGTGTGAGTGTGAGTGTGAGTGTGAGTGAGTGTGAGTGTGAGTGAGTGTGAGTGTGAGTAAAAAGAACCGCATCCAAATCGGTTCATCCGTTTGGAAGCTAAGATGCCCGTTATAAACTAACACCCCTCTTTTTATTTATTACTTATTTGCCATTATTCATTTCATGTGTTTAGAGACACGTTGCGAGCTAAAGTCATATTGTTAATTTGAAAAAGTTAAAAAACCCCCGACTCAAAATAGTTTGTAATAATAATAGTAATAATAAGGAGTTTGGCCCTATTTTAAGTTTAATTATAAGTAGGTATTAATATTTTGATTCAAGCGTCGACACGTCGGGGGACCGCTAAGTAAACTACCTAAATAATATAAAAACCGGGCAAGAGCATGTCGGACCATGCTCAGTGTAGGGTTCCGAAGCCGTAACGACAAACACAAAAACTATCTCAAAAATCAACATGTATGAACCAATTTTGTATTTAAAGTTATTTGGCGCTGTCTTAGATGATTTTTAGTAGGTCTCAGGAACTAATTAAGTCTACTAAGTAATGATTCTTTTTCTTATAAATTCGTATATAATATCTCAAACAAGAGCCAAGCTTTTAAGTGTGAGATCAGTATACCTACCTATGTAGGTAGTTAGGTATCTAAACTGCTTCAAACCGACTTCAAATTACAATAAAAGTTTAATCTTTTATAAAGTAATTAATAGAAATTGAAAAAAAAACAAGGGCCAGTAAATTAGTGCAGTCATTGAAGCGAAAAATACGGTCTTACCTCCGAATTTTTTTACTGTGAACCGATTTGCATGAAATTTTGGAATTAGGCTCATCTTACCCTTAACTTCAAAAGTGAAAATGATCTGAACTCCGCCTATTATTTTTAAGGGGTGTAAACAACCCCTTAATGGAAAAAATTTAATTGAGCCATTTTATCGCTAGAAAACATGTCTAATAGTAAGTGGTGAAATTGTAAAGTGTTTTCTAACACAATTACCTCATATTAAAATCATTTTCAACCCCTTGAAAATCTTACAACCCTTGCAAACAACCCCTAAATTGAAAAAATCACAAAAAAATACTTTGGTATGACATAAAAAGATGTAAATATAGAGTAGGTAATATTTTATATTCTCTATAATAATCATCAAATTTTTAACCCCCATTCAACCCTTAAAAAGTACCCCTTGATTTTTTTTTTTTTTTTTATAAAATGAAAAAGATTTAAATATCGAAAATGATTATCATATTCTTAAGCTTTTCTACCCTTAAAACTACCCCAATATTAAAAAAGTAAATATATATGATTACGGCTACCATTTTACGTATATAAGTTAGTAACATAAGTTTTTGGACCATAACTCCTTCAATTTTCATGCTATCACAAATTTTAAAAAACCATTGTAAAGATAATTAAAAGAGCTTCAACATCCTTTATTGCAATACATAGTAAAAAACCTTTTTCTAAAACGGTGAAGGGTTAAAGGGCTTAAGAGAGGCTGTGATTGCGCTGCCACGCGCTCTTTAAACAATCATATCTCCGTCATTTTTTGTTTAACAGAAAAAACAAAAAAACCAAATTGTTTGTCAGAAAAATACCTAAATTTTTTATTTCTACACGTTTATACGTATCTGTCGTCATTTTTGAGATATTATGAAAAAAAGGTGGGTGTTTTAAGAATTTGAAATTTTTTGAAATGAAATGAAATGAAATGAAATATTTATTTGCCAGAATACTTATGAATAATGTACAAGGTGTTATGGTAGTTTGGTGTCAAGCATTCGGCCGAAAACAATCGACATGCAAATTTTAGGAGAGCACAAACACTTTAGTAAGAGTACTTAATATTAATTTATCGATGGTGCATAATTGCCGATTCTTGAAACTCTTTCACACTATAAAAGCAATGTTCAAACAATAATTTGTCAAGTTTCTTCTTAAAGTCTAAGCCCTTTGACAATTTGATTTCATCCGGAAGATGATTGAACAATACTATGCACATATTGTAGGCATTTTTGCTATAAATTGCGTTGCGACAAGGTGGTTGATGCAAGAGGTTTTTGTATTGCGCCCTCTGCCTGCCAGTAAAAACCTCAGCGCGCATTTTAAAAATAGAAGAATTCACTTTCACAAACTGACATGCTTTTTTTATAAACATACATGGTAGTGGTAATATTTTAAGTTTTTTAAACAATGGTCTACAGCTGTCTGTGAACCAAGTATTCGATATTGCGCGTACGCACTTTTTCTGCAATATGAAAGCCCTTTTAACATCGACAGAATTACCCCACAGCAATAAGCCATAGTTGAGCGTCGAGAAAACATATCCGTAATAGGCTGTGATTGCTGCCTTCATTGAAACAGTGGTCCTAAGTTTCCGAAGCGCAAATACAAATCTATCTAATTTAGAGCAAACGAAGTCAATATGTGATTTCCAATTAAGATGATTATCGATGAATAGACCTAGGAATTTAACAGTGTCAGTTTTTAGTATAGGATTGTTGTCATAGATGATGTTTAGTTGATTAGGAATACATTGATAAGAATGAAATTGTATATATGATGTTTTAGCTATATTTATATTTAGATTATTGTTAATTGTCCAATTTTTTATGTCACTCAATGATTTGTTTATAGTTGCTTCATATGTGCTATTTTTTTCACCCTTTACTAATAATGTGGTATCATCAGCAAATAATATGCATTTTTGCGACGTAGCTTGAGGAAGATCGTTAATATAAGTAAGAAATAAAAACGGTCCCAGATTACTTCCTTGGGGTACTCCTGTCTTATTAATGCGGAGAGGTGACCGATATTTCACTTTTACTTGTTCCTTACCTACCGAAACAATTTTTGAGATTTCACTACATTGTTTCCTATTCTTTAAATAACTTGCAAACCAATCTAATGCCATCCCTCTAATTCCCAGATGTTCAAGCTTTGTCAGAAGTTTAGAGTGATTGACACAGTCGAAAGCTTTACTCAAATCAAGAAAGATGGACATTATAGGTTGTTTATTATTTAAGGCTTCTGTCACATGCTTTATAAGATTAAAACAAGCTAATTCAGTTGAGTGACCCTTCCCAAAACCATATTGATCCGTTTGCAGTAACCTATTTTTCTCTAAAAAACCCATTAATCTTTCACACATGGCTTTCTCAAAAATTTTGGAAATAATTGGGACAATCGTGATGGGCCTGTAGTTGTTAGGATCCCAGCGATCTCCTTTTTTAAACATAGGTTTGACTACAGAGATCTTCAGCTGATCTGGGAAAATCCCCTCGGTGAAGGAGAGGTTTATGATGTGCGTTAGGGGCCGAGTCAGGTAAAGAGCATTTGATTTAAGTACTTTTGTAGTAATATCATCATAGCCACTGGTTTTGCTATTATTTAATGACATGATTAATTTGTACACTTCTCTGTAATCGACTGGCTTAAGAAAAATTGAAGATAAATGTTTATGTTGATTAATTACAGTAATATTATTATGTTTACTATTGTTATGAATATAAGTATTAACAATGTCAATAAAATAGTCATTAAATATATTACAAATATCTTGGGGATTATTATATGTCACTTGATCAAATTTTATAGAATTTATGTCATTAATTTGAGCATTATTGGTAGTGGTGGATGATATAACATTCCATGTAGCTTTACATTTGTTTTTACTCATTGCGATATAGTTGTAATTGTTAAGTTTTTGCGACCTGTTTATACATTTCCTTAGAATATTACTGTATTGTTTTAATTTAAGTTTATTTGTTTTTACACAACCATTCTTCATTTTCACTCGCATATACAATTTTCTTTTAGTATGACAACATTTTATAATTCCTCTTGTTAACCACTTTATTTTTTTCCGATGGTTGCTCACTTTGACCTTAATAATCGGAAAACACAAATTGTACAAAAGGCATATCAAATCATGAAATAAGGTAAATGCTTCGCTTATTTTGTTGGACTCTAAAACTTCCGAAAATGATAAGGCAGCAGTGCACTGAGAAAACTTATTCAAATTCTCAGCACAATAATCTCTTTTGAACTCGAACCAATTGATCAACGCTTTACTCTTTTTGATATTAAACGTTACTGTTTGAGCCATCTCATGATCAGATAAGCAAAAGTTATGAGTTTGAGATTCAACTTTATTTACGTTACTAGCAATTAAATCTATACATGTACTGATTCTTGTGGGTGTATTGATATGTATTACGAAACCATGATTCAATAGAGTACTCTTTAAATCTTTAGTGAAAGTATTATCTTTCAAAACATCAATGTTCCAATCGCCAGTAATAACTATATGTTTTTTCTTGTATCTTGAGCTTAAAAGGTAAAGCATCTTGTTCAGCTTGTGCATGAAAACACCTACGTGTGCACAAGTCTGTTCAGGTATTCTATATATAACAGCTACTATAAGATTCAATCCTACTATCTCTGTCCCGCAACATTCAAAGTAATAATTTGTTACCAAGTTCGAATCAAAATTTAGCGGCTTTGTATCTAAAGACCTTTTCACAAGGATAGCCGTGCCGCCTCTACTTTTTGGCCTACTATAAGATGCTACTAGTTTATAACTGTTAAGATTAATGTTACTTTCACATCCATGCTTGACAAAAGTCTCACTAAGACAAATTACATCAATCTCTTGGCCCTTTTCGTGAAATTGTTGCAAGACAATCTGTAATGGATCTAACTTGTTTAGTAAACCCGCTATATTTTGGTGCATAATTCTAAATTTGTTTGCGGATTGAATATTATTGTCTGCACTAAACTGAGGAACGAAAAAACTTCGAATTTTCAAGTAAGGACCCCGTTGGTTCAATAGTATTATCCACTTGAATAATCGAAATCAGTTTACATATGTCCTGCACTATAACTCTAATTCCAGAGTTTTTAGCACGACCTGAATATCGATTAAACATATCATAATCATACGACAGATTCCGATTACTGTCTAGAAGGTAAACATATTCATATTTTTTGTTGTCTTTAAACAATTTATAGTTAAAAGCTTCTACTCTCCAGTTGTACACATTAGAGTACTTGCCTAATTTAAACATCGGATAGCATAATATCACATTTGTGTGCTTGAGATTTGACATTATATTTCTGATATGTACTACTAAGCTATTGTAATTCTGTGAAGTTTTAAAATCTTCTTCGCCAATAAACAACAAACAAAAATCATCTTTTGTGAAATTTTTCAGTTTAATGTCTATGTTATGAAGAAGTTTCCGTACCCCGACGCCTGGATAAAGATAATGGCAGATCTGGTACTTATTGCCCAGTTCGCAGTCAGCAATCTTGAGAACATTATTGCCTTTTTCTGTGCTTATCATACATATTTTATGATGACATTTAATATCGCAGGTGCTTTCAGGAATAGCTACATCTAGCGGCGGTGGCGATGGTTGGCAGTGTTTGTCTATATCCGAATTATTATTCTTATGTTCCAAATCTGAGACTAATTCTGTGACAGTCCGTAGCTCGTTATGGTTTTCTCCCGCTTTAATGTTCAACTCTTTGAAGCTGCCACTGTTTTTCGTGTCATTTTTCCTTGGAATAGATGAGGGCTTTATCTTTTTGGAGCTCCTTCTACTTGTAGATAAAGATTCTACAAAGTCAGACTTACATATTTGTGTCAATTGATTTATCTTTTTGTTGCAGGTTTCAATGTTAACTTTAAGTGATGTATTTTCCGAGAGGAGATTTTCAATCTCCTGATCAGCAATAAGCAATTTATCCTGCAACTCATTTAATTTAATATGCAACAAGTCAATTTTACTTTGTAAATCTTCACTCATTTCTGGGCAACTTCTGTTTATTTTAGCATTCTCAGATGAAGTAGATGATGCTGAAGAGTCAAGAATATCTTCTTCTGATAGTGAATCAAAAGAATTTTTTGTTGAAACCGCATAGTGATCTTTTTTCCTTTGAGTGATGTTGTTGATTGCTGGTGATTCAGGCTGTTGTTTTGGTGATGTTAATTTTGAAACACTATGTGCAGATGAGTCTGGATTTTTTCGTTTTTTTCTGAGTGTTATATTATTCAGGTCATTTGTGTTTTGTTGTTTATTTTTTGTTGAAATGCAAAGTTTACATTTCCACCTTTTTTTCGAATCTTGTTTCATCAATCGGTATAGCTTTTCCGACAAACCAGCGCAATCAAAATCCAAACTATTATTACATACCGAACACAGTACCGTGTTTTTTACATCGGTACTTTTTTTACAATTGTTACATGTTGTGGACGACAACACTTTCTTTTTGTCAGTGATAGTTCCTTTTATAGGAGCTTGGGAAGACATTTTGTAATTATTTATATTTAGTTTTGGTCGTGGCGCTCTTAACTACTATTCCAAACATACAAAAAGCAAATTTCCAATTTCGTCTCTTCAAAGCATGAACACGGATTTGAACCCGCTCCACTAGATTGACGGCTGCGCTGCGCACCGCTCGACCACCGGACACTTACTCTAAGCGGGCGAAAAAGGTTATCGCTAGCGCCTAGCCCGCAGTGGGCGTGTACAAATGCGATAAGGATCTATGTGTCTATTGGTTAAGCACTTTGCGTTCACTGTGATGCACTTGGTAGTGTGAGTATAATTTGAACCAAATAACGTTTAAGACAGTTTTTATTTCGTTATTTCTACTTAAGTACGTTCACTTTTGGATATAATTTATACACTATTTTGTTCAATTGTCACTTTATAACAAGTATTTATAGTTTTTACACCGAATCATTTGTTTTTGACACTCTTTTCTATTTATTTATACGGAGCTAACTGACAGCGAGTCGTTCCCTGCTAAGCGCGCACGCACACTCTTTCTTTGATTTTTTATAATCGTGACTTTTTTGAAAAATATGTGTCCTGAAGCAGCCAAACTGATACAATCTATCAAACTCTTCATAATAAAGTTAATTCTAGGCGGAATACGATTAATTTTAATTTTGGTGGAAATGGCACTTATGAAACCCATTGATTTTTAAGGATAAACATTAGATGCTCCTCTTATTTGCAATACAGCTCACTTATTTTACGTGCAAAAGACTTTGAATAGTGCTCATTTTAAAGCTTATTTCAAGCACTACAAAACCTTTTTTTATTAGAATGCATAAAATGCATCTGCTCGCCGCTAGATGGCATTGACCACATCGATTAAATTTCAGACAATATAAAAACGGCTTTGATCTTTAATATCTAGCTTAATATTGCACTTAGAATACTTTATAAAAAACCAGATTGTTAATTTTTTTACCTGCTACAATTTTGTTTCTTATAAAATTTTCGTTAAAACGTATATTTTTGGAGATATTTGCAAAAAACCGATGAAAAACGTGAAAAAATTGCGAATTTTCAATTGCCAATAACTTGAAAAGTGTTGGATTTTTCGAAAAACTTTATTGATAATTTTTTGCTTAAAATTAGGCCTTCTATCGATATCCGAGATTATTTTGAAGAAATAAACAAACACCCCCGAGAAGTGGTGGCAACCACCCCCAGGGTGGTTGCGGAGTTCAAATCATTTTCACTTTTGAAGTTAAGGGTAAGATGAACCTAATTCCAAAATTGTATGCAATTCGGTTCACAGTAAAAAAAATCGGACCAATAATGCTTCAATGACTGCACTAAATAGAATTTTAAGTTTTCCAAACGATACTCGACTCAAATCAATAATCTAATCGTTTATTTGTAAACTTTCAGATCGCAAATCGCAAACTTGTAGGTAGCATAGCAACGTCCGAACAGCATCCAGGTGCTCGCGCTAATGAGCGCGGCTGTCGCTCGATTTGTTACTTGTTTGACTCCCCCCGCGCGTGCAGCCCCCCCCCCCCCCCCCGTTAACAATTTTTCTATCAGTTATCATAGGCGATTTTGATAGGTATAAACACTTTAGTCGCCTGTATCTCAGGAACTAATCATGTCTTCTTAGCCGTGATAGTTTTCCTTTAAAATTCGTTATATGCGCTTTCGTTGAAGATTTTTTTCAGATTTTTAGTATTTGTAGTTTTGGCTGTAGTGGGGGGGACACTTGACTCTAACAAAAAATAGCGCTTTAAAGCTTAATATTTCATAAACGGATCCCTTAATCGAAAAATTGTCTACACAAACCCGCAATATTTTTGAAAGACCTATCCAACGACACCCCACACTATGGGGTAAGCAAGAAAAAAAAAAAGGCATCCCCACGTTACGTGTAGGGAGTGCATTAAAAAAAAATATTTTTTAAAATTTTATTTTACCACTTTGTTGGCGTGACTAATATGTACATTCATGCCAAATTACAGCTTTCTAGTACTATGAGTCTCTGAGCTAGACTGGGGACGGACGGACGGACGGACGGAAGGACGGACGGACGGACGGACATGGCGAAACTATAAGGGTTCCTAGTTTGACTACGGAACCCTAAAGAACCCCAACTACTTAGCCCTTATAAAATACCCAACGCGGCGACGAGGCTTGTATCCAAATATTCATACCTACTTACAGACAATTTGTTGAGAGAATAACACCCCTGGACGGTAGGCAGAAAAGACGACAAGAAAATGGTTATATCTGGCAACGTCGCGCAATGCATGAATCCAGCGCCGATGCACGCGCCAGTCGGCCAGTTACGCAAAATGCCTACCTGAGGAGCGGCAACAGCGCGTAGTTCATAAGTTGCATAACGTTATTATTTTGTTATAACGTTATTTAAGTATAACGTTATTAGGATTTCATTTACGGTGTAGCATAACGTTATGAAAAAATATCGATATATTTAAACGGAATTTTGAGCACTAACGAAATATAACGTTATGATAACGATATTATTAATAACGTTATAAAGGTCTGCTTGGGGACCTTCAAGAGACATTACCGCGTGACAAAATGTGTCACTCTCGTACGTGTCAAAAAGTGACGAGTGTCCTATCCACATTTTGTCTCATGATAAACGCAGCCATATTAGGCCCGCTATACATATATATTGCAAGTATCCATGGGTAGCGGTGATCACCTCACATCAGGTGACCCAATGGCTTGTCTCGTCTTGTATAAAACATAAAGCTTAGTTCACCATCGTTATAATGACAGATGACAGGTGACGTTTCAGTGTACACTGCGCAGCATATGTGAAACCGTGTTAACTTTGCAATTTATACCGAATTGTCACCCGTCACATGTCGTCAGGGTCACACCTGCTATAAGCAAATCTCAGGCTCCATTACGTAAAAACATGTTTGTGTTATATAGTTATGCAGCTGCAACAGCAGAGAGGGAGCATCAATTATATCATATCAGTATATATAAGTGACAGTCCAGATTTTGCGCCACAATCTTATCTTATTATTTACTGTAATTACTTGATTAATGACAACTTCCCTTCTTATCTCTTTTAGACCTTGGTTCATATTTTTGATCAATTTAATACAGTTACTAGCTTTTATCCGCGACTTCGTCGTTCTTCGGAATTATACGTTTTTTGGGACAAAAAATATTTACAAATTTGTAATTTTTTAACATTTCAAGCAATCTCTAAACCAAATTTCATTTTAATGGGTCCACCGTTTTAGAAAGCGTTACAAACAAAAACACATTTACTTATACAAAATTTCACGCTTTTAATATTTGAATGGACTTTTCTTACTTTTCCTGTAATACCAAAGATGGTGGCTAACTGTATAGTAATAGTAGAAGCATTATTAATTTCATCATCTTCATCGTCATCATCATCATTTTTAGTTTAATGTGGTTACCAATATTTAAATGTGAATTCTATTTTCAGACGCAATCCAGGGTCCTCTCAAACTCTGGTCATCAATAATGCCAACTCCGTCCTCAACTCCAACTTCAACCCGAGCCACAACACCGTCGTCGTTGTCCACGGCTGGCTGAGCAACCAGAACACTGACATCAATCCTACCATCAGAGATGGTAAGTTTCTTTATAACTATAGCTTGTAATGTGTTGTTAATCGCCTGAGTGATATGTGACTCAGTGGGCTTATTTTCAGTCGCAAAACATCTGTCACTCCCGCACTAACATACTGGTCAGAAAGTGACGGACTTTTTTTCTTCATTTATGTATAGCGATAAAGGTAACCATAATTATGCTCGCAAAAAACTGCTACTACAAAAAAATGTTACTCTACCTATTTTTACTCAAATGACTGTGTAAGTGTAGAATTTGGTGGCGTGTCTTATCCTACTAATATTAAAAATAAAGTTTGTATGTGTGTGTGTTAGCTTGTTACTCCTTCACGCTGCAATGGATGGACGGATTTGAATGAAATTTGGACTAGAGATAGGTTTTACACTGGATTAACACAAAGGCTACTTTTTATACCGGAAAATTTAAAAGTACCCGAGGCAATAACAATAATTGAAACCTACGCGGACGAAGTCACGGGCAGAAGCTAATATGAGATCTATTATTTGGGGGGGGGGAGGGTTGAGATGGGCCTTGTGTGCCACTTCAACCATTGCTGATCTTTCTTGACAGCCCTTTGTTTAGAGTTCACCGCAAAGGCCCGTTGCGTCCAGGAAATTCCAGATGCTTTGGGCTTAGTATGAGATAAAGGTAGAAATGATGAAGACGAAACGTCGTTCGTAATTTGGATCAATGTAAAGATGATGTCACATGACAGAATTTAACCAAGATCCCTAAAGAGTTTGCCATTCGTTCTTCAACGAAAATAAAATTTTGATCGATATTTTCAGCGTACCTGAACAAAGGCGAGCAGAATGTGATTGTCCTGGACTGGAGGAGGCTTGCCCTCTCCGACTACTTGACGGCTGCAAACGGCGTCCCCACCGTGGGCCGCGGCTTGGGCCAGTTCCTCCGCTTCCTCAGTCAGACAACTGGCGCGCCTTTCAGCTCCATGCACCTGGTCGGGTTCAGCTTGGGCGCTCACCTCGTGGGCAACGCTGGCAGGGAGTTGGGCGGCGCTGTCACTCGTGTTACTGGTACGCTAAATAATTTTGTAAATAAAACAAAAACTTGGTAGACAGTCACGATTGAAAGTTTTTGTTGTTGTGGTCTTTGTTGCGTAAGGAGACTTCGAAATTTTTAAAAAGGGCAGCAGTGAAGCAAGTACATACATTTTGGTGCAATAAAGCATAGTTTCAGAACCGAAATAGCATAATGTGGACTTACAGGCTTGCCCAATTTAAAATGCAAAAAATAATACTTTATTAATTACCACCCCATGTTTTCTCGTGGAAGTTGTAAGAGGCGACTAAGGGAATAAAGGCTTGTAGTATCGTTAGGCGATGGGCTTGCAACCGGTTACTAATACACTGGTAAACAACTTAGCCTGTTTGTGAAAAAAATTGTTACAGTTAACAACAAGTTTTTAGAGTTGTTGGTGATTCTGTAGCTCTGCCTGCCCCACTCTGGGAATGAAGGGGTGAAGTATGATGATGATGATTTATAAGTTACAAAGGAAATCGTGGGGTGCTCAATACCATTCCAGCTGCCGTATTTCGAGAAGACGATCCACGTAATTTTGAAATCAACAAACAATGTTTTGAATAAAGGCTTGAATTAAAAACAGGGGACCCTAGGAGTCTTGGTGAATAATTTGTATGTTTGATGTTAGATACCCAAATAAATACCTACTGAATATTTTAGTAAATTTATTTTAAAGCACTGCTATTCATCGATCCCGAAGTTTACCTATTAGGAATTAGGCATTCGACTCTCACTACCCTAGCACTGTTATTAACGACATGAATTTAGTTTAATAGGTCTAGAACCAGCCGGTGTTCTATGGAATCACAAGTGAAACGGCATGAGCTCTAACGTGGTAAAACAGATAATCTCTGAATTAAGTTTGCTCTTAAATATTCAATTTGCTCAATAAAAAAGTGTAGGCACCTGCATTCTTGAGCGATGTGACTTTGTCAGTGCCTTAAAGCAGTTTTAGCAGGCTACACAATCAGAAGACGTTTGTCCGCTCTTCTTTAAGTTAAAGTATTCTGTAACAGTAGTTTTAAATGTGCGACAACTTTAAATTACAATAAAAAAAAATTGTGTCCACATCTAACATCATGTACATTTTTTGTTATTTTTATTTGTTTTGTTTAGCATTTAGTTTCGTGGTTCTAATGCAAAAAAAGATTAGGGGTTATACTAATTTTAATACAATTTACATAGGTTTGGATCCCGCTGGACCTTTGTGGGTGTACAACAGAGACCGCCTTGGAGCTAGCGACGGTGGTTACGTAGAAGCAATCCACACCGATGGTGGCTACACCGTCGGTGGTCTCGGCATTGGATCAGCTCTCGCCAACGTCGACTTCTTCCCCAACGGTGGCATTTCCCAGCCTGGATGCCTCACCAACATATGCAACCATAACCGCGCCTGGGAGTTGTTTGCTGCCACCGTCACTTACAACCATTTAGTCGGCAGGCAATGCTCCAACAACTTGCAAATCTCTCTCAACACTTGCAGAGGAAGCGAACTGCGAATGGGCAACGATGACTTAAGGAAATCTGGGTGAGATAAGATTACAAAAAGATAAGATATTGGGATAAGATAAGATATTAGGATAAAATAAGATATTGGGATCCCTAATCGTCATTTGTCCTAATCTATCATTTCTCCGAATTCTCATTTATTTGTAAGACATTTCTGACACTAGTAGTCGGAACGACGTCATTATGTTTTTTTTAAGTATAGCACTAGCTCTGCGTATAAAAGACCATGACGTAGCGCTTAAACAGTTTACCCATTAGAATTTTTTTTTTGTTTATTTTCTCAGTAAATACGGGAAAAAACAGTAAAAAATAAACCTCTATAAACATGGTTTTCATAGAATAGCTTTTAACAAAGTTTTTGTTTTAAATTCAATAATTTTGATTATTAAATAGCCACTCAGCCCAATGAAACCCTGACCCACCTTAGAACTGTGTCACTGTAACGTTATGATTCAAGTCGTAAGAAGTATCAAACAAATTGTTTTATAATGTCACTGTGACACCGATCTAAGGTGATTCAGGGTTCCACTTCGCGGGTAGTACGTGCAAAGTGGCTTTTTTAAATAAAGTTTTGTTTGTTTTTAGAATTGGACTGTACCGCATGGATACCAACCGCAGATACCCATACTAAACCACAACCACGAAAATTACTAAAGGAAGAGACCTTTTTCAGTTAACTGTTTACCGAAATTATAATGTTGTTTCATAACATATTTTTTCATTTTCCGGCTTTTCCGATATTCATTTAGTTAAATTATAAGCGGTACTTACTCTTCAGTTACGAGTTAAATAAATAAATATCCTGATTTAATAGTTAAACTAGTCCCAAGTCTAGACTTGTACTAGGGGTACTGGACAATGATATAAATACTTATATAAGAAGTAAAGACTTAAATTCAGAAAAAACATCTAAGACTTGGAAACAAAATACAAACATTTGTTCAACACACTGGGAATCGACAAATCGTAGGCAGGTTCACTTACAACAGCTAGACCAAGGCACGTCTTAGTAGATATTTTAAATTGATTCAACAACTTATGGGTTCATTTCCAGTCGCACAAGGATATTTTAAATTGATTCAACAACTTATGCGTTCATTTTCAGTTGCACAAGGATATTTTAAATTGATTCAACAACTTATACGTCAATTTTTAGTTCCACGACGATATGTTAGATTGATTCAACAACAAATGCGTTCCTTTTTAGTTCAGCATTTTCTGCGCAAATTTCCGTGCACAACAGGATGTTTATTTAGATCGAGTAGTTCATGTCTGAGTATATGCATTATCCTATTTCGTGTTGCGAGGTGAGTTATCACATATACCGAGCATCCTGGTTCTTGCTACTATCTATTGCGGATTTGCAGTCTATAATCACTAGAATCTGACAATTTGGCGTCATTACTCAATGGACTCCATGTGGACATTAATCAAAAAAAAAATGGATTTCTTACCTTTACTTTAATTTTGACCCTTTGCAGAACAGAGAGTGGAGGAGTGGCCAATAATATATTCATCTAATTAAATTCGTTCCATTAACATCCATGGATTGTGAAAGGAGTTTTTCACCTCATCAAATTATTTTAGCCGTGAAAAGGATATAAATATACACAATAACAAGTCTTTGTATTATTTATTTATTACTGTTTTGCAAAGGATCAAAATTATCGTTTGGGTAAGTAATCAATTAATATCATTTGACGACGCGCTGGCCTAGTTGGTAGTGACCCTGCCTACGAAGCTAGCGGTCCTGGGTTCAAATCCCGGTAAGGTCAGATATTAGTGTGATGAGCGCGAATATTTGTTCCTGAGTCATGGATGTTTTCTATATATTTAAGTATATATTTCTCTATATAAGTATTTATATCGTTGTCTAGTACCCATAGTACAAGCCTTGAGCTTAATTTGGGACTAGATCAATTGGTGTGACATTGTCCCCTGATATTTATTTTATTTATTTATTTTTATTTAATTTGGTAAATTGAAGTCTTTGGAGTCATATCCACATTAGTGCGAGTAATGAATGGTGCCCACTTGCTCAATCTCTGATAATCACAAAGTTGATTATAGCTGGTGTTGATTCTATTTTGGGTATTGTAGATAAAATTTAGAAATCCTAATAGAAGACATAGATAAAATAATGAAGACTGTTGTTATAAAAAGTATTATATGGTATTAACATGTCATATCAATCATGCTTTAATTTGTAAAGTGTAACTATTCTTACGTTGTTTTTAAGTGTTTATTTTGCATTCCTCTGTTCAACAGAAAGTAAAGGTTAGTGAGTCTTAAATCATAGTGACGTGTCCATAGTGGTTGGCGATCAAGCTCCCGAAAATAGTGTATGTATGTGTGTATATAAACTCTTTACTGCACAAACAAAAATACAAGTAAATTCGTACATATACTTAAGATTAACATGTACAATGGCGAATGGTGTATTTCGTAATCCAAAAAACCTAGTAAATTTTAAGAGTAATATATATATATATATATATATATATATATCTCTAAGACTTCGAAAAAAGAGTAGGTAGGTTTTGAATTCGCCGTTTTTTATGTAGATTTATTTTATGTACCTACATGTCTTGATCACCCGAAGACGGGTAAGCCGATTTGAAAAATTCTTGTTTCGTTTGAGAGAGCATCCTTCCCAGGTGGTCTTATTGCCATCAAATCAGGATTTGATGATAGGATTCTAAAAAAATCGAGGAAACTTTAAAATTATTTTAGCACACAAATAGTTATTTGGTTGATATTATATTCTACACCAACCAGATAAAATAGGTGTGCTTTTATAGGTTGGTGTATATCGATACCTTTAGACTCAAAGGGCGTAAATGCCAAAATGCCACTTTTCAGGGGAAGCAAAAAACCAAAAAAAGAATAAAAAAAATTACAAAACTTTTTTGTTTTTAGAGTTATAAAGATCATTTTGGGCCCTAATTCTTAGATTTTGGAGATAAATAACATGGTAATATAATATTTAGGAATAAATAATAAATAAAGAAAATAAGAATCCTATACGCCCCAAAATATGAAACATAAAGTCATTTACAACCCTTAAATCCGCAGTATCTGTGAAATGGTTAGGGTGTAAATATTACTGAAAGCTACTTTAATGTCAAAAAGGGGTTTATACGACAGTCATTGGAGAAGTAATAAGCTAATAATTCGGTATGAATATCACTTTTCAATTTATATTTTTGCATAAACGTCATAATCCTGGTCATTATTGATGAATAGCCAAAATAAAACTAAAAAATTATTACTGTACTTAATACAATACAATACAATACAAAACACTTTATTGTACACCAAACAAAAACATTACAGAGAAACAGCACAATTAAAAACAACACAGGTAAACAACAGGCGGTCTTATCGCTGGTCTTATGTACTTATGTTCGTAAAAACTTCTACTCGGTTTATGCAAATACAAAACATGTCATAGGAAAAACATGACTATAATTTATTGTGTATTTTTCTAGAGCTAAAACCTAGAGAAGGACTTTAACTAATATTTTCACTATAGGTATAGTTAAAGGAACAAACATAATAAAATATAATTAACTATCAGATAACCTTTATTATCATTTGGTATGACAAATTACCAACTAGAAACGTTAACAATAAGAAAAAAAAATCAACAAGAGTATTTATTTTTTAAGAATGTCAATTTAAAGTATTTACGCCCTAATCTTCATTCACTTCTTCATTCTTTTCGTCATCGCTATGAGGAAAAAATTCACAAACAGTATCTTTACAAGGAATTCGACGATGCTCATCGTGATAAGTCTTCGGAATAGTCCCATTTTCACAAAGTCTCATGAGGTCTTTATATTTTAGCCATCGATATAGGCAATCTGACATAGTAGGCAGGCTTTATTATAGAGCCTGGAACATCTTGTTTGGAATCATCAACAGTATCCTGTGTATTGTCTGTACTTGCCTTTGATTTCCCTTTTCCTTTACCCTTGCCCTTAAACTTACCTTTGTTTTTTTCTGGTCCTTTCCCTTTTCCTTTAACATGCTTTGTTTTTAGATCACCTTCATGCAATATAACTCTGATTTCCTCTGCTTCCTCAATCATAGAATATTTTAGTCTCATTTCATCTGGATACTTTTTCTTAAACGTTGCTGTTCTCATCTGTTGAATACGCACCTTTTTCTTCTCGTCTATCTTCCGTCGCAGTTCAATTACCCGTCGCTCATGCGCTGTTTTGCTCGCACAAATCGGCGGTATTCGCGGACGAAAGAGAGACAACTATATAATACTAGCTCAAATTGTTATGAATTGAGATCACACGCCAGAATGAGAGTCGTATTTCATTTGACAAACACAACTCTCGCTCATAAGACCCTAACTTGATCAAATTTTGTATAAAAAAATGTCGGTCGTAAAACGTTAAAAGATAACTATGGCAACATAATTATCAGAGTATAGGGCACACTTGGTTTTTAGACACAAGCAATGTTGGGTCGTATGAGTCAACTTCAATTTTATAACAAAACATTAGGGGCGTATGCACAATTTTTGGTCTAGGAGCGATGATACGACCTAAATTTAGCGACATTAATGTTTGGTCGTATGAGTCAACTAAATTTTTATACAAGAATAATAAGGGCTTATGCTCAATTTTTAGTTGACGACTGACTATACGACCTTTGAGTTCTTTTATCCTTTGCGTATAATACGTAAATAATTAATAAAATGAAAAATCATACCAATTACGACCTGATTCTTAGTAAAATCTTGTAAAAATATTGGGTCGTATTTGCCTTAATTTTGTGAATTTCTCAATTTTAACTACATACATCGATAGAGAAAAAAAAACTGAACAAAACAGCATCAAAAAGTGATTTTACCCAAAATGGCTTTTACGCCCTTTGAGTCTAAAGGTATCGATATTTCATGGATAATCTCGTCAAGATCTGCGTCGCTATTGCCTAACGCACTCGCAATATCCATTGGTTTCAAAGTGAAACAATTGTTTTCATTTTGTATGTAGACAAGCCTTTCATTTTCAAAATGAAAACAATTGCGATTGCGAGTGCGTTAAGCAATAGCCCCTCTGGTCATGGGATCAATGGGAACTACTTTGAAGTCCGTTCATTTACCGTTTTACCGTTGATTCAGTTTATTAAAATACCGAAATTCATAGCTCCAAATGCATTATTTTGACTTGATTATGCTTGTTAATGATAACTAACCTAAAATCTTTCGGAAAAACGGACAAATTAATTTTTGGAAGAATGAAAATCGAATTTTAAGATGTTCCCCAATGCAGCTAACGATTACCGTGTGTCTGTCGTGCATATTGCTATGCTATGCTTTTATACTATAACATTAATACTTGTACACCTGGAAGCAATAAGAACTTGATGCAGTTATTATAAAAGATTAGGGTTTGATTTGATTAAAATAGAAAAATAACCCAATTATCCCAACCTGACTCATTTCGATCGGTCTTGTAATCAACTTTATCGGAAAATCAATGCGATTAAGAAGAGGTATAAATTAGTCACGCAGAGTGCCGATAGTCGCTATCCTGCGAGTCTCTGAAAATGCGTACAGCGTTAGTGGTCCTCCTCAGCTTAGCAGGTATGAGATTATTTTTATTTGATTCAAATTTTGTAAATCTTTTAATGAAATTACTGAGATCATTCTTGAAAACATTTAAGGACGCTGAGGATGTTCCCATTCTTTTCAAAAATGCAAATATTTCTTTCACAAATAGATAACATTATTATACAGTGAAACTTGCAAAAACGTAGACTAAAATTAATTACTCGTAGTCTTAATAAAGTTAAATAGTTTAGTTTATAATATTTGCAGTAAAATTATAAGTATAAAATTATTCTACTACAAAGCCCAACATGGTATTGCTAACTTAATAATAAAAATCAAAACTAGGCTCATCCGAGATTTGCTTATAAGCGGGTACATGTACATACGACACCCCCACCGAATAGATAACTTCTGCGCATAGATAGTATGTTGTATATATATGAATGCATGATTGCACCTGAATGTGTACAAAACAAATATAGAGGTAGGTCGTGGGGCACACTGAAAGTTTCTGGAACTGGCCACTTACAGTAAATAAAGTAAAATGCAATAACAGAATTTGTAAATGGAACTCTCTAACTCTCTTTTCATCATCGAGAATGTCATTTGCTATCTCTAACTATTTGGCGGGTTTAGAGAATTATGTGTCGCTATTATGAAGAAATTAACAGGTGAAAATTTTTGCACGTTGATTTTTTACAATTTTTTACTGCGGCTGAAGTCAACAAGAGAGTTGCCAGAGATTTCTACTGGCATTTGATGATAAAGCTTCATCTCGTAGCTCTGTGTATTCGTGGTTCAGTGAATTTATCCAGTTCCATGATGACGTACTTGAAGGTCAGCCGACGACTGCGGTTACTGAATCTAATATCGATACCGTACAGCAACTAATTGAGACTGAAAAAAGAAACTTGGCAGCAAATTTGTACTGTATTAGGCATTGAAATGAGTCAAATGTAAAATAAATTGTATGAGCAACTAAAAGTTTGAAAGCTATGCATTCGATGGATGCCGCATGATTTAACGGAAGGACCGAAACAACTACGAGTAGAGTGGTGCCAAAAAATTATAAATAAGTTGAATGGAGGAGAGTCATTGGCGGTCTATAATAATAATCGTGACAGGTGACAAAACCTGGATGTATTGTTTACTCAAATAGGTATGTAAACCATTGCTTGCCCAGTGTCTTAGAAAAAAAAGTCTTGTGAAAAACGTCCTCACAATTATGTCATCGTTCACCACGATCCTCTTCCTTTGTGTGTTTATCACGAAAAATCTTTTTCTCAGAAAAAAAAAATCTGAGAGAAATCTTTTTTTTTTTTTCAGAAGTTTTTCGATGGTATCTTACATAATTACAATCATTACGAATCAGTGAAGTTTTAAACTTCTTTGGCTCGTTTTTTTATAATGAACTTTTTTAATAACATAACATTGTATTTTCTATAAAAACTGAAAAAAAACACTGGCGCAACTAGTATGGAGAAACAAAATCGTGAAACAAAATCGTGAAACATAATAATAGTGATTCAGGTGCCCCTTAAACTCTATTACCTGAGACACCCTGTAAACATTAGAAAACATAAACATTAATTACAAACTAGTCATCCAGAAACTTTCAGTATGACCTAAGTACTAAGGCGAACTTATCTTACAATGTCTTACAATAAGGCTTGAGGGTAAGACAAGGGGGAAAGACCGATTCCTAAATAAAGCACATTTAAGGAATGTAATAATAACAATGATAATAGTAAAATAATGAACTAAATAGTAGTAATAATATATTATAATTGTAACTTTATTTTAATTTACTTTTTGTTTCTAAAGTGGCAATAGAAATACACACTATAATCGTATAGTGAATTAACGAGTATTTTCAGACCAGGTCAAATCGTGTAATTGTCCCTCGATATTTATTTATCATATTTTTTCAGCTTTTGCTGCGGCGGTGCCGGTGCTCGAAGATCACTTCGAGTACCCAAGGTTTATCCAGTTCCCTGACGGAGATGGAGTACCCCAAACCGTCGACCTTCAGGAAGAAGTCGACCAGAACCTTCTAGATGAAGTGGAGAGGAACCCTGCAAATAACTTGTACCTGCTTTTTACTAGGTAACGTCAAAGCTTTAATGAAAGAAATAAATAATAACAGGCGGATAAAAATAACATGAACATAATTGTCCTAAATCAGCGGGTGCTGAAACCAATGCTGGTCTACTGTTGAGACAGCTAGTGCGAAAGGAGAGTGGTAATGATTTTACTTAAATCAGCTGCCTATTTCTCATAATGATTTTCAGCTCAAATCATCATTCATATAATTATATTAATAGGTATGAATCGATTTTTACTATATATTTTATTTCATTTATAGATATTATGTTTCCAATATTCAGGCAACAGAATGATTAGTTCACTTCAAGTTAAAATGTGCCAGGTGCATAAAATCCAAATTAAAATCTATCAGTGGTTTCAAACTTGGAAGCAAACATTACTGAATTGGCCACATTAGTTGGCCACGTTGGATATAGTAAATTAAGTAGCGCTTCGGATAAGCATCAGATCGTCTAAGATAATTATAAGATTGGCTATCAGAAGATATTTTTTTAATGATAAAAATAGTTACACGTGTCAGCATAAACAAAACACTGTATAATTTAGATATTAATTGTTTATGTTAATACTAGCTGTTTCCGTGTCCACTTCGTTGGGCAAATCATTTTTTTTGGGTTAATAATTATATTATATAACCTTTGTCACTCACAAATAAAGTGGCATTCTATTGGTTTAAAAAAAAACAAAATCGGTTCTGTAGATCCAAATATTACCCTTTACAACGTCACAAACTTGACCTCTTTATAATATAAGTATAGATATTAAAGATATTGAAGTTAAACAACAACCAACAGCATACCTGCCGCTTTGAGACTAGAGCCTAATAAAAATAGATTTAAGAGAGCTTTATTTAAGCATTACCTTAATATTATTTAAATTTAAATTATTTACTTAATGTTTAATAACTGTAACTTGTAAACTGTAACTTGTATACTAAGACTAAGACTCGCGGATCCCACAGTCAAACTGTGAAAACAGTTTTGCGGGACGTTGTTATAGAACTAAGTTTGTTAATATGTTATAATAAATAAATAAATAAATAAATAATAATAATAATAAATAATAAGTAAACAAAATTCTAGTTAGGCTTAGATACCAATTAGTGCGTCTTACATTTTAACAATTTACCAATGTTTATGTGTGTTACAGTACCATTACCATGATTTACAATTAACATACTCGCTAATGAGTCGAATGCTCTGTCCCTCGCAGACCTCGCAGTATTATAATAGAGTGCGAGGACAGGAGTACGGTTATTGTAACTCATGGTAAGGGTACTGGTATCTGTTCCGATGTAATTACTATAGCCTATGCTATAGTAAATAATACACCTCTGTAGGTGTTCCACCTTAGTCCTCAGGGTTAGGAAATTAGATTCTGAGGATTGCAAGCTAAGGCCCGTATTAATAAACTAATCTCATCTTTAATACTCGATTCGAGATGTGTCAAAAATGACAGTGTTTTATGGTTTGACGTTTACTTTGACGTATCTTGTGACGGGCTTCTCAGTCAAGATGAGATGATGATTGTAGTCTTGAGAATGCAAATATCTATGGGTCACTGATACCATTTACCACCAGGTGGCCTGTGTGCTCGTTTGCCAGCACACAGGAAGCAGCAAGGGTCGCAATTATTATCATATGAGTAATGAAATGATTTCGCATCAATTACATCATTATTAATGATAAGTGACAGACGACATTTTTCGCCGCAATCTTATCTTGTTAATTACTGTAATTACCTAATTCATGACATCTTGGTTCATATTTTTTGTTTGCGATGAAGTCATCTAGCCCTAGATTGTGATGTATTTGCCAGTGGATGGAAGGTTGTGTGTATTGAATGTTTGAAGTTATGCGAGAAGATGGATGCCAGCATTTCTTCGGTGTAAATAAATAAATAATATCTAAATTGTCTTGTATTATATTATGTTTTTATTATTAATTTGATTGTCGTTGTTAATTTATATTTAGTATGTAATTCACAGTGCTGTAGTGTTATACTGTTATGCTGTGTAATTATTTTAAATAAATAAATAAATAAATAAATAAATAAATCTATAGCTATGCCCTCGGGAACTATATTTTTTCTAGGATAAAAATATTCTTTCTTCAATAGTTCAATTTATCTCCAAACCAAATTAACAAATCAGTTCAGCCGTTTGAAAATAGTAACAAACTAACAGAATAACTTTCAAATGTATTATATTTGAATTGAGGTGATTCGACAGAGAACCAAGGATGTCGATACAGCCCAAAGGTTTAGCAAGCTGAAATGGCAGTGGGCCGGTCACATCTGTCGCAGAACCGACAATCGTTGGGGCAGACGTGTTCTTGAGTGGAGACTACGGCTTGGCAAACGTAGTGTGTAGTCCCGTAGTATTGAAAAGAAAAAAATCAAGACCGAGCTCAGTGGTACGCCATGTGAGATGCCTATGTTCAGCAGTGGACGGAAACGGGCTGATGATGAATTGAGTTTTCTTTGTTCTCTTGTAATACCAAAGAAGGTGGCTAACTGCAAAGTAATAGTATAAGCATTTTAAATTTAATGTGGTTACTAATAGAGTATAGAATGCTTCGACCACTACGGTGCAGTTAGCTGCCTTCTTTGGTATTATGGTGGTGGCGTACCATACTACTTGGAGTAAAATATTAGGTATATTAAATATGTGTTGTATTTTCAGACGAAATCCAAGTGCCGCTCAAACTCTGGTTATCAATAATGCCAACTCCGTCCTTAACTCCAACTTCAACCCGAGCCACAACACCGTCGTCGTTGTCCACGGCTGGCTGAGCAACCAGAACACTGACATCAATCCTACCATCAGAGATGGTAAGCTTCTTTGTAACTACAGCTTGTAATCGCATCAGTAAATATGTGACTCAGCAAGCCTATTAACAGTGGCAAAGCATCCGTCACTCCTCCACTTAAATTGTAGTCAGAAAGTGACGGGAGTTTTTTTCCCCATTTATCTACAACGATAAACGCGACCATAATAATTATAGGCTCGCAGGAAACTGCAAAAACAACAAATGTTACCCTATTTATACTTTGCTGTATGTGTCAGTGCAGGATTTGGTGGTGTGTCTTATTATGACATATATGAAATTATGAAGACTACACACGTTGACAAATAATTGACACATTCGGTAGAGTGTCGTTCCTAATTCGGATCCATGTAAAGATGATGTCACATGACAGAATTTTACCAACATCACCCTAGAGAGTTTGCTGTTGGTTTTTCAGTGAAAATCCCAGAACTTATTTCGGTGTTAGGATCCTTATTACACAAGACAATCATAATACTTTTACTTAATACCAAGACGACCTAATACATTTTGATTGATACTTTCAGCGTATCTGAACAAAGGCGAGACCAACGTGATTGTCCTGGACTGGAGGAGGCTTGCTCTCTCCGGCTACATAACAGCTGCGAACGGCGTCCCCGCCGTGGGCCAGGGCTTAGGCCAGTTCCTCCGCTTCCTCAGCCAGACAACTGGCGCGCCTTTCAGCTCCATGCACCTGGTCGGGTTCAGCTTGGGCGCTCACCTCGTGGGCAACGCTGGCAGGGAGCTGGGCGGCGCTGTCGCTCGTGTTACTGGTTCGTTAAATAATTGGTCACTTAAAAATAAAAATGGTGGAAAGTTACGATTGAAAAGTTTTTTGAAAACCGACCGACAAGAAACAGAAAAAAATACTTAGAGCAAAGCGTTTGTTACTAGATTTACGTCTTGAAATACACCAATTCATCTTTAAAATATCAATTGACATAAACATGTGATGCAAACTTTTAACTGTATAATTTTACTTAAAAGTACTCTTCCCAACACGATCGCACTGACTACTAAACATGTGTGTTCTTTATGTTTTGGTTTGATGTAGATTTCCACATCAATATGGAAAAATATTTTAAAGCATTGCTATTAATGTATCCCAAAGTTTCCCTATTGGGAATAAGGCATTTAATTTTCATTACTGTATAAAAGACGAATTGTTTAATAGGTCTAAACCCAGCCATTTCCCAATGGGATTACAACTGAAACGCCAGGGCGGTAGTGATTCTCTGAACAACGACGGTTGGACGGACGGACGAGTGAATGTCCAAGCGGCCTTAAGCAGCCTTATACGTTCGATCCATCGGCAGAAACCATGCTGTTAAATTGAAAACGCACGCGCTAAAATATGTTTTGTTTGCACTGACGGGACTACTTAAACTCGCCGCTGCGATTTCGCTCGGTCGTCCACCCGTCCGTTGCTTTTGAGAGAACAACACCCCTGAGCTCTAACTATGGTGGTTTTATAGATAATCTTTGAATTAAATTTGCTCTTCTTCAAGTTGGTGAATGGAAAAGTGGAGGCACATGAATTCTTAAGCGATGTGACTTTGCCAGTACCTCGAAGTGGCTTCACAATCGAAAGACATTCGCGTTACCGTAGCAAAAAACAGTTTCTTGTCAGCACTCACCATCATATCGCACAATCACAATTAATGTAATCTGTATGTTGTGTCCACATCTAGCAGAATACACTTTTTGTATCGTTTTGTGTAGCATTCAGTTTTGTAGTCCTAATGCAAAAACAAAAAAAGAGATTTTATTAATCTCAATATTATTTACATAGGTTTGGATCCCGCTGGACCATTGTGGGTCTACAACAGAAACCGCCTTGCGGCAAGCGATGGTGTTTACGTAGAAGCAATCCACACTGATGGTGGCTACACCATTGGCGGTCTCGGCATTGGATCAGCTCTCGCCAACGTTGACTTCTTCCCCAACGGGGGCATTTCCCAGCCTGGATGCCTCACCAACATATGCAACCATAACCGCGCCTGGGAGTTCTTTGCTGCCACCGTCACTTACAACCATTTAATCGGCAGGCAATGCTCGAACAATTTGCAAATCACTCTTAACACTTGCAGAGGAAGCGAGCTGCGAATGGGCAACGATGACTTAAGGAAATCTGGGTGAGATATTGGGAGCCCTAATCGTCATTGGTCCTAATCTTTCGGCGTTTCTCCGAATTCTCATTTAAATAGTCTATAGCCATTTCCGCCTGAATTTCAAAACTTTTATAACCTTTTAAAGGCTTTAACCATTAGCAGAATGTTTATTTATTTTATCAGTCACCAATGATGAACAAAAAAATTACAATAAAATAATAAGAGTATGCCTTTGAGACAAACCTCTATTTTTTAAAACACCTTTTTAAAAGTTTCTGTTTCTAAATCCATATTTAATATTATTGAAAAGTAAATTATAACTTCTAAATTTAACATAAAGTCTTGTTTGTTTTCAGAACTGGATTGTACCGCGTGGATACCGCTCGCAGATACCCATACTAACCGACGACAACGAAGTTGACTAAAAGACGAGATCTTTTTTCAGATAGCTGTTTACCAAAATTGTATATTATAATATAATTGACAAAACGAAAAAAATAAACGTACTTACAAACCTAGTTTTTCACTTTAAGCCTTATCTTATCTTACAGATGGGCCCTTTCGGATACACTTCCCAACTTACCCTCTTACACACTCAGCTGTTCGAATATGCAGGTTTTCTCACGATGTTTTTCCTTTACCTTAAGAGCATCGGATCGAGTACATGGTGACCGCGGAGGTTTGAACTCTGTACCTCACGAGTCGACCCCATAAGCAACTAGGCCACCGACGCTCTCTTCTCTATAGGAAATAACAACATATTCAAAAATTAACATCAAACTACGCCTCAAAAACTCTTTCAAACCTCTCAAGAATTCCGACTAAAATACCGCCAAGCCTTCAGAATTCATAGCTCCAGGCACCCTAGTTCTTTACTACTATAACCATAAATTGTTCCAGCAAAGCAGAAAACTGCAGCATACGGCTGAAGTGGGATAATGGCCTGGATATAATCGTCTGAGCAAACATATTGATGCAAATATCCCCTTATATAACCTTTTAGTTGTAAAGCACCGCTCCCCGTTGGAGAATTGCTTTGCTTGGAGTTATTTTGCATCAGTGAATAATAATATGTGTCGTAGTAAAAATGTACAACGATAACAATCGCACTATTTTCTGTGTCGGATGAAATGGGCATAGATATAAACAAAATCAAACGAACCGATAGTAAATCACCCAATTTTGAGGATCATTTAAAGTGTTTGAAATTATTTATACCCTTGAACATTACATTCAATTTAAGAATAAAAACCCTTACAAAAACACGCTTCATGAAAATTTTAGGTTATGTGTCAAACCCTAATTTATTTACATGTTTATGCATTGGAATTGACGCCAACCATAGATGATTTAGTATTCTATTTAGCTATAAACGTGTTTGATAAGCTTGTGGCCTATAAAAAAAATTAAACACATCAAAATGTCCAGTGATAGAAAGTATCCGTATAAGTATAATTTTGATATTTTACAATGTATCGCGACAATGTTGTTAAATATTAAAATAATGTAAGGATTTTTTAATCTCTGGTCATCTTTGCGGTGTAAAGGTTTAGTCAATGAATTGACTTCTCTTTCTCTTACAGTTTTATTTTGACAAGACTAGCATCTCTGAACGTAATTTCTTTAGAATAGTAGTATTTCAGAGGTAAACGGCGATAAGCGATGACTGTTATGCCAAAGACGCCTGATAATTGTGATAAGCTGAGGAAATTTAGTCTTGTAGGCGCTTCAATTAGGTAACTTACCAGTATCAAGGAATTTAAAAATAACTATTTCAACCCCCCAGTAAAAAAGACTATACACACGTATACATACGTGTCGGTGGGATTGTAGCTGCACCGCTTTGGTTACAGTTTTTTCCCGTGAACTGATTTGCAATTATTTTCTGTGATATTAAATAATTTAGAAATAATAAATGTAAAACCTCCATAAAAATAGTTTATGACTATTCAAAGGAGTCAAGTGAAATAATGGTCGAAACTTAAATTACTTAGTCTCGAAGTAAGACCGCATGTTTCTAAATTACTGAATATAACGAAGGTAAACTTTTGTAGACACGTAATTATTTCGAAATTGTTCATTAATGCAAGATGTTACAGATGATAAAACTTTAATGAGTTCCAATTATTTAGTAATTACTTAGAATTTCATCTCATCTGTTTTACTTTGACGGGTACCTTTAGTATAATTGGATTCTCATTATCTTCGAGCATTCAAATGGGATGATGCATTTTAGATATTACATATATATTTCTTCAATTTAGACGTAACGATCGTTATTGAATTTTAACATTGTAAAGATTATTAGTAATCTTTTTAAATCCAAAACTTCACTTTTACTTCGAATTCTTAGCTTTAACTTTCGACGAAACACATTAAGTTGTGAACTTAATAATTTAAACTTACGCTTACCCCGTTACGGCTTATAAAGAGTATGCAGTAATCTTGACGATTAAATACCGACGCATCATGAAGCGGGGTGGGTGCAATATTAGCGCAAACTCTGTCGCGGTAGACATGTAAAGGTATTCTAAGCTTACCATATACACAATAGATAGTTATTAATTTATGACGTCCCGTCTCATCGGGGCTGCCGAAGACGGCTTAGAGCGCGATAATCTCAGCGCAGCAATATCAGCTATGCCTGGCTTGTACTGCTATCCTAAGACAAAAAGAGCAGTAACTATTACAAAACATTTACTCCACAAGCGATCTTATTCTCAGCGGTGAGGGGTTGAAACTGCTATGCGTTTTAAGTTGTACATAGGGCCTTTTAACTGAGAAGGGCGGTGTAGGTATTATGTAAATTTTGCCAGATAAGGGTAACGGTAGCGACGAAGCTGCGAGACGGCAAGCTCGTTCACTCTGACAATACTACTTCGTATGTAAACTTCGCCTTTGTTGTTGTTGGCTGGATACCGGTACCGAGGCTACTGATACTGTTAAAATGCAACACGCCTAGTAACAGAATTAAAACAAGATAAGGTTTCCCATTTTATGAGACGATTATGTATTGTTATACTATTTTAAATCGTGTTTAAGTAAAATGCTGACTACCACAACAACTAAGATCACATCACATTATAAAAATCTGTAAGAAACCTTAACCAAACGTCAATAAGCTTGGGTTTTTTTTGGAATAGAATCGGTGTTATAAGAATCGAAAGCCAGAAGAGAGAATTATTTTGGAGATGGTACTCGTTTTTCTTCCTTGGATTATATTATTCACGTAATGAAACGTATACATACTAAATAGGTTTACCGTAAAAACACCAATCAACATTTCCCTCCCTTAAGCTCATTTCACAAGTGTAATCAACCTCATTTCTCTTGCTTATACAATAAATTCAATTAACGTCTTGATTTAAAAAAGTAAAACAGGACTCATTTACCTTAAATAACTGACAACCTCATGGGTTGGTCAAGACTAATGTCGGGTTTCTATTATTCAAACCGTGGATAGATAAGGCTTACTTCGGGTTAAAATTTTACATTTGCCCATACAAATTGTGTCAAATTTTAACCCAAAGTAAGCCTATCTGTCCGCGGTTTGAATATAGGAACCAGCCATAAGACTTCAATGGGACGTCATGGAGTCACAGCTATGGTTTTGAAACCATTGAGTAGTAAACATGTGTTGCCTGCGTACTAAAGGCAAGTCCATTCGAATTAATATGTAATTTAACTATGATATACTATAAGGTTTTTGTGAACTCGCTGCAACTTACTAAGTTACGACTTTTGTTCGCCGCTGTAGGTGTATTGTAAAAAATATGCAACAGTATTAAAGATGCATTTCGTCCAACGTCTCAGAGCCCCGGTACATCAATTTTGTTATCTATGCTAATATTCTCACTTACTCGCCTGAATATTCTATTTATCTTAGTTACGAAAATTGTACCGCTTATTTTGCTTAGTTAATTAAAATAAGAGAACGTTTTTCTAAAACAGTTACGTTAAGTGCTAAGACCATGGACAAAGATTAGAGTATTATCCTCCTATATTCTATTCTTTATCTTCACTTACAGATGCTTATACGAGTAAATTAGAGTTTGGGATGGTTTGTTCATTTTTAATGTCAAAATGGAGCATCAGTTGAACGTGATAATCACATACTAGATATACAGTGTGGAAATCCTTAAGTTAGAACATTTTACTTTAAAGAAACATTATTTTATTTTTAAAAAGAATTAAAACTGCATTCAAAGATTTTCTAAAATTCACTTGCCTGGACCGAGAATCAAACCAGCTAAAAATTAAAATAATTAAAAGTTTGGGACTAAATGTCTCTAAGAAACACTTAGTCTTAGAAATAATTAAACGTTAAATTTTACACAATTTTTTATTTTTTTAAATGTTATCTGGTTCAAATCCCGGGAGAGACAAGATTTTGTTTGAAAATCTTTGAATGCAGTTTGTTTCTTTTTAAATATAAAGGAATGTCTCGTAAGTAAAATGAGCCAATTTAAGGATTTAAGGTAGGTAGTTATCCCTCCAGGGGTGTTATTCTCTCAAAAACAATGGACGGTCGGACGGACGAGCGAAATCGCAGCGGCGACTTTAAGTAGTCCCGTCAGAGTGAACAAAACACATCTTAGCGCCTTATACGTTCGATCCATCATATCAGCAGAAACCATGCTGCTAAATTGAAAATGCCAGCGCTAAAATACGTTTTGTTCGCACTGACGCATGTCGGGACTACTTAAACGCGCCGCTTGGAGGCTTACTCGTTCGTCCGTTCGACCGTCTTTGTTGAGAGAATCACTACCCAGGGCCTTATTTAGTTTTCCACACTGTATAGTATAATAAATAAATATATCAGAGGACAATCTAACACCAATTGACCTAGTCCCAAACTAAGCTCTAGGCTTGTACATACTATGGGTACTAGACAACGATATAAATACTTATATAGAGAAATATATACTTAAATATATAGAAAACATCCATGACTCAGGAACAAATATTCGCGCTCATCACACTAATATCTGCCCTTACCAGGATTTGAACCCAGGACCGCTAGCTTCGTAGGCAAGGTCACTACCACTAGGCCAGCGCGTCATCATCATCATCATCAGATAGTACCTTATTCATTCCAGATGAAGTTGTAGATGCACATGTTGATGACGTGAGTGATTATGTCGGAAACCTACACCATTCCGAAAAACAAGTGACTGTGTAATTTTGAACGTAATGTTCTTATCAAAATCATTCGTAGTAGGTTCGAATTCGTTTAAAAGTGGATTTGTTACGTTCAAGGGGGTTATTATGACATTAATTATGCAGTTCATTATACGGTGAGCGTAAAGGACGGAGCTATAGCAGTTACATAACTCTGTCGTTTTTTTTCAGCGTAAAATGAATTGCACAGATACGTCATAATAACCCCACAGAGTGTATAAATAGTTTGTCAGCAAATAACCATGAAGCGTGTTAAGACCTTGTCCCTTAAAACAAAGCCCCTAAGTAAATCCATACCGAGTTAAAGCCTAAGAACACTAGGAATATCCCATACAATGGATGGCACATTGTGGTCGAGAGGCATCGGGTTAAACTATTCGGAAGACCACTACGACCCGACGCGAGTGATACATATCGTCAGCCACGCACAGGTGTGGGACACAGTCTATACTACTACCAGCCGATTTAATACAATATCTCAGGAAACAATCTCACTCAAATAGCCCTAGTCACAGGCTTTGTACTATGGGAACTAAACAATATTTTAGTAGATTACTTGTCGGTATTTATTAACGTTTGAATTGCTAAATAGTAATGCGCAAAAATGCTTAACTTTATTCGCAAACTGTTAACGTAGTTCGAAAAAAATGGAATGGGTTTATAGGTAAGGTAATTTGTTAGCAGAAAAATCAAAGAAAGTCTATGGTTATTTTTTTAGTTTCCATTTTAAGCTTGTAAAATAAGTAATGCATGCAACGGTACATAAATTGCTTTTACTATACTCGGTTCAATTGTTAGGACACTCAAGCCGTATTAATAAACTAATCTCAACTCTAATGCTCGTCTCGAGATGCGTCAAAAATGTCAGTGTTCTATGGTTTGACGTTTACTTTGACGTATCTTGTGACGGGCGTCTCAGCCAAGATGAGTTTATTAATACGGTCCTCAGTTTTCCAAACCTAGCCGCTCGAATCATTAGAGCTTACATTATGTGACAGTTGCGTAAAAAAATTGTAGACATATCCTTGAGACAGTATCAAGGTCGTAAAGTAGACTAAGTATGTGCCTAGTTTTTATTCGTTAATCAATAATGGATATCACTGCGTCCAGTCCTGGGTTTACTGTGCGAAGTATTAAACATTATGTCACAAAGATATCGGCGGCTCAGGTGTGTTATTGGTTATTGGAATAACGTAAGTTATTGGGGATATAAAATGGAATTTGGTCCGGCACACCTCCGGTCCGGTGACACGGCGTAGATAGTGGGTCCGTGTACTATCTCAGCGTTAGTTGGGAGAGTAATGGATGGGGTACATTTTGTGGTTTGCGGTTATGCGTTAAAGCCTTCGGGTTAATAGCTGGAAGTAAAATCCAATGTGGTTATTTTGAACTCGGCAGTTTAATGAAGGTCTCTTGTCATGTTATTATATTCTAAACAATAAATATTTTGTATCATCTGTTTGTTGTTTTTATAGCTTAAGCGTAAGTTTCATATTTACAAATATATACATACATACATTTAGTCACGCCTGTTTCCCAGAGCGTGTAACTAGGCAGAGACCACTTCTTTCCACCCGCTACGATCCTGACAAATCTCTTTTGCTTCCTCCACATTCATACATCGATTTGGCCCTTTTCCAGTATTTCTTCGATTTGATTCGCATAAGACGATGCCTGGGGTGACCCTTTTCGACCCTTCTATTCACTTTTTCTCTGTATCTCTTAAAATTATCATAATACAATCAGGGATAATTTCACACGCAGCTTCCCAAACTAAACTCTAAGCTTGTTCTACGGGTACTGGACAGCGATAAACATACCTAATATAGATAAATACAGGGTGCCATCGGAGATGTAATCAGAAACCACTTTTTCAGACCTGGTAATTGATGGTCATAACAACGTAATAGGAGTTACTTGAAATAAACGTTCTTTTTTTTTGTTAATTTTATTCTTCAATTATGTCACTAATTCACTAAATCATGGTTACCCTAATTATTTCATGAAAACCTCTTTGGTGCACAATTACGCATGTGGGACAAGTGTATCTTTGCATCTCTTTCTTGATTGTAGGGTGACCACGCTGTTTGAAGGTCATAATTTAATTTTAAAGATTACATGATTAAAAATTAAATAATGCAACTAGCGACCTGCATTCCTGTGTTAAATACTGTAATCTCAATTTAATGCTTAATTAATTATTGTCACTTCTGATTACGTCTCCGATGGCACCCTGTATATACCTACTCAAATATATGAATGGAAGACTCAGAAAGCAATCACTTCTATCACAAACATATTTGCCCATGTCGGGACTTGAACCAAGGACCGCTAGCTTCGTTTGCAGGGTCCCTACCAACTAAGCTAAACATGTCATCGCAGTAGAAATAAAAATAAACTGTGAAAATCTAGGTATTCAATCCTATTACCATAATAACTAGTTACGAAACTACGTTATCAAAGTTAACACTGGAGGATTTATTCGGTACATAAGTTAGTTTGGTGACGACGCGAGCGGCAAGGAGCCAAGTTTTGGAAGTCCTATCATAAGTTGTGATGGAAAATAGCATGTCTAATGTAGTCCATTCAAGACAATGTATGATACTTTGTATGAGGACAAGTTATGATAAGTGTTACTAGCTGTTTCCCGCGACGCCGTAGAAGTCGCTTATCGGTTTTCCAATCTACCGGGATAAAAAGTATCATAATGTCCATAACCTGTCCTTCTAAAGTGAGTTTTACCGTTTAGCATTGCAAGATGAACAAATAAACCAATAGAGTTATTTTGCACAACCTATATTTGTTTATGGCTTAGAATAGTGCCACTCCATGTCTTCCCGTGGAAGTCGTAAGAGGTGACTCAGGGAATAAAGGCTTGTTGTATAGTTGGGCGATGTGCTTGCAACCTGTCACTAATGTACACTGGTAAACATCTTAGGCTGTTTGTGCAAAATGTGGTTACAAACTAACAACAAGTTTTTAGAGTTATCCATAGTTATTAAAGATAGAAAATGGTGTTTAAATAAAAAAAAATGTCTTGTAAAATATAGTCTAAGTGGTAACTGAAAATTAGGATAAAAGATGTATTAAAATACTTAAGGAATATTGGAAACTGCGGGAAAATAAAAAAATATCTTACGTAACAACATAAAATATATTTTTGGTAATCAGCTAACTGAAAAAGATCTTTCTTAAGTCATCATCGTTGTCCTCGTTTAGTATGGATATCTGCGGTTGGTATCCAAGCGGTACAGTCCAGTTCTGAAATTAAACAAAACATTATGTTAATTAACAGTTCATATTTTTGTTAAAAGTTGAAGCATAATTAACTTTTTGTAATCAAATTTTTTAAATATGCTATAAAAAATTACGCTTAATTATAGAGGTTGGTCTCAAATGCATGCTATTTTTTTTTCATTACTTTATTGTAATTAGCCGCCTTCTTTGGTAGTTTGGGGCAAAAATGTAATGTTATGTATTATTAAGTCTTTTTAAAAGATCTCAAAGTATCAATTCCTAAAATAACGAAAAACCAATCTAAGTAATTAAACCTTAAAATTAACTTCCTTGTTGTACAGTTAATTATTTGGGTGTCCCTGGGAATCCCTAATAACGTTTGTCCTAACGCTTCATTTGTTCGAATTTTTAATTATCCTAAACTACAATTCAGCTAAATTAGGTAAAGGCGGAATTGGCTTTAGAATAAGTGAAAATTCGGACAAACGATGCATTAGGACAAATGACGATTAGGGATTCCAGTAAAGACCCTAAATATTTATGCAATCTTATCTCACCCAGATTTCCTTAAGTCATCGTTGCCCATTCGCAGCTCGCTTCCTCTGCAAGTGTTGAGAGTAATTTGCAAATTGTTCGAGCATTGCCGGCCGACTAGATGGTTGTAAGTGACGGTGGCAGCAAAGAACTCCCAGGCGCGATTATGGTTGCATATGTTGGTGAGGCATCCAGGTTGGGAGATACCCCCGTTGGGGAAGAAGTCGACGTTGGCGAGAGCTGATCCAATGCCGAGACCGCCGACGGTGTAGCCACCATCGGTGTGGATTGCTTCTACGTAACCACCATCGCTAGCTCCAAGACGGTCTCTGTTGTACACCCACAAAGGTCCAGCGGGATCTAAACCTATGTAAATAGAATTCAAATTAATACCAACCTTTTTTTTTGCATTAGGACCACATAACTGAATACCTACATGTTAACAATATATCCATCAAAGACATACAAATATAACAGTGCGTGTTGACCAGAAACTATTTATGCTACGACAACGCGAATGCCTTGCGATTGTGAAGACAGTTATTATTGCTTCAAGGTACTGAAAAAGCCACATCGCTCAAAAATTCAAATGCCTCAACTTTCCATTGAGCAATATGAATAAGAACAATTATTTTTGAAATAAAATCCACCATAGTTAGAGCTCAGAGCTTCAGTTTTAATAATTGCTATAAAGGGAACCAGACTGGTCTAGATCTACTAAATAAATCATGTTGTTACTACTTGGACTAGGGTAATGAAAACCGAATGCCTAATTCCCAATAGGGTTACTTTGGAATACATTAATAGCAATGCTTTAAAATAGTTTTACCAAGGTATTAAGTACTTATTTGGAAATCTACATCAAACAAAAACAGATTAAGAACAGACATGTTTAACATGCCATTACGATCGTGTTGGGAAGAGTACTTTTAAGTAAAATTATACAATTAAAAGCTTATATCACTGCATATTCCAAAATGTTAATCATGTAACGAACGCTTCGCGGTTGGTAGGTATTTCTTTTCTGTTTCGTGTCAAACCTTTCAATCGTAACTGTTTACCAAGTTTTTTAAATTGACAAATTATTTAACGTACCAGTAACACGAGCGACAGCGCCGCCCAGCTCCCTGCCAGCGTTGCCCACGAGGTGAGCGCCCAAGCTGAACCCGACCAGGTGCATGGAGCTGAAAGGCGCGCCAGTTGTCTGGCTGAGGAAGCGGAGGAACTGGCCCAAGCCGCGGCCCACGGCGGGGACGCCGTTCGCAGCCGTCACGTAGCCGGAGAGGGCAAGCCTCCTCCAGTCCAGGACAATCACATTGGTCTCGCCTTTGTTCAGGTACGCTGAAAGTATCGAACAAAATGTATAGGTCGTTTTGGTATTCATTTATGTGAAAGCATTATGATTGAGTGGTATAATACGGACCCTAACACCGAATTATATTCTGGGTTTATCATTGAAGAACAAATAGCAAACACTTAAGGGTTATCTTGGAAAAATTCTGTCATGTGACATCATCTTTACATAGATCCTAATTATAAACGACACTGAATAGCTGTGTCAGTTATTTGTCAACGTTTGTAGTCTTCATAGTTTCTAATATCTCATATAAGACACACCACTGAATCTTACACCGTTTCCTGCGAGCCTATTAATCCTATTATATTCATTTATCGCTGTTGACAAATAGGTAAAAAAACTCCCTCATTTTCTGACAACTAAGTAAGTGTGAGAGTGACGGATGCTTTGCGACTGTAACAGGCTCATCAGTCACTTATCAATGAGGCGATTAACAGCACATTACAAGCTGCAGTCACAAAGAAGCTTACCATCTCTGATGGTAGGATTAATGTCAGTGTTCTGGTTGCTCAGCCAGCCGTGGACAACGACGACGGTGTTGTGGCCCGGGTTGAAATTGGAGTTGAGGACGGAGTTGGCATTATTGATGACCAGAGTTTGAGAGGACCTTGGATTGCGTCTGAAAATACAACTCACATTTAAAATAATGTTTTACTCTAAGTTACACTACCGTGATCTCAAAGAAGGCGGCTAACTACATTGTAGTAGTCGAAGCATTCTATACTCTATTGGTAATCACATTAAATTTAAAATGCTTATACAATTACTGTGCAGTTAGTCACTTACTTTGGTTAACATCAGAACAAAGGAAACTCCATTCAAATATTATAAATGTGAAATCAACTCTGTTTGTTTGTAACGTTTTCTAATCGGCTGAACCGATTTAAATTGTAATTGGCTTTGAGATCGCTTTAACTGTAAGAAAGGACAAAGAACATGTTTAATCTCAAAAACATATAGACGTATTAGATTCTAAGAAAAATCGGTAAACGGACGAAGTCGTGGGTAAAAGCTAGGAAGTATACAAAAAAATCTAAAAATTATAATCCAAGCTAGATGTTGAATGATTGTAAAAATGATTTGGATTTTACCGGAATATAATTATGAGAAATAGGCATTAGGATTCAAGTTACATCATTATCACTCCATCATTTTGCATTGGCTTTCCCAACCGAAGACCAATGTTGGCTTTTTCTTTAAAATGTTGGCTTAAGTATATTTTTATACTACATAAACGTGAGCTATCGGGTCATCTGATTTGAAGCAATCGCCGCTGCCCATGGCCACCTGCAACACCAGTGGGGCTAGACAAGTTGCCATCGTTCACGAACGCTAGCGTTAGGTGATCACTGGCGACATGTGTTGTCATTGAAAAATGTATGGGAATGACGTAAGTCACGTGATATATCACTCGTTAACTGACACGCTGAAAAGTGATCACTATCACTCGATAGGTTTGACGACTACGGTCGATACGCGGTACTATTTTGACACAAAGGCTAGACAAGTTGCCCTTTTGACAGGTCGAATAGAACACGAGCACAATCACCATGTCGCACTGCTAGATCAAAACAGTATTAACTCAAAATCATGGCTAGTTTGGTTTTAAGTTCAAAGAAGTTGAATTAAAGTTGATTTTGACATGCATTGTATTTTGAGTTACTACTATTTTCATCTAGCAGTGCGATATAAACGTCGGTATCTAAGGGCGGTATCTATGGACGGCCGTAACGACCAAGAAACTGTCAACTGAGTCCGTGTCATCACTGTCATCATTGCTTCGCGGTCGCATAAAATTATATTGTTTGAACTTTGATTTCTTATTAAAAATGCTTCCGCTGAGACTTACATATACGCTGCTCACAACAGTACAAGCTTATCCAGGCGCCGACCCAGAGAAATCTCTCGTGCGAGCCTGGAGGCCGCGGACGGGATGCATGAAATGCTGTTCAGGAACATTTTACGTTAAGCAAGGTCTCATTTAGAGTTCTTTGCAGCCTTTTGCGTTCCCTGACTTCGTTGAGGAGATTGAAGGAGGTTCTCCTTAAACTGAAGGTAAGCATCATTTTGATTTTAACATGTATAAGTTGGTATGTGCATTATATAAACAATACCTACAATGAAACTTGTCAGTACCAATAAAGATATTTCTTACGATTATTTCAGGTGCTGTGTGCTCTCAGCTTTCTGGCGACAAGGTCGGATCAGAGGATCACGGGGTATCCAACCAATTAACGCAACGGACCGCTGCTAGTAGATGCATCCGTCAAGTGGGGGATGCTCTCATACAACGACACAGTCTTGAAGAGGAGGATCGTCTTCCTACAATCGGATGAAGCTAGGTCTCGTATAAGACAAGAGTAAGTTATGACATATATTTAATGAAAGTATTGGATGTTTCATTCCCTGAATATGTGTAATGTTTTTTATTCACAAGGTCCCGCCCAACGTTTAAATTAACCGAGGGAGCGTTTTTTCTTTTATTGAAAACTCTTTATAAAATATATATAGTAGTATGGTTTTCGGAATAAAATAGTACTTAGTTACTTATAGCGAGGTCAAGTAAGTATACTTAACCGATATCATACAATTTATTGATAAAATAACTTTTGTTTGTTTTAGGCCACAAAGAAAATCCTACAGACGGCTGGTTGACGATGCCGGATGTCCATATACTGTTATCAACCCCTTGTCGCAGAATTACAAACTCCGGTGTTTCATTTTTACACGGAGCCTGCAGCCTGTATGGAAGGAGTATCTCAACTTTCATTCAATGTCTCAAAGGTCGCCCCCTAGGTTATATTGTAGTGCGGAGCAGTCCTTTTATAATTGGAGCCAAATCCAGGATGAGCCCTACTAATTAGAGGCAGGATTATACATAATTGTTTGGTGAAATGAGTTTGAATTACTATTAATTTATTATGTTTAAAACCTCATCCAAAAAATGCTATGAATCAAAAAATTATTGATTTCAAGTATTAAACGTTCAAAACAAAATCGAAGTACATTATTTTAGTAAAGTTTCATTACTCGAAGTTACACTGATGGCCATATAATTAGGAACCGAACGCTTGCGTTTTTCTCGTAAGATATACTTAATACAATTATGACTTAAATTTTGACCACCAATCAAAAATTTCTTGACCAATTTTATTTTTAGTTTACACTTATCATTATATAATAATCTGTTTAAATGTATGTACAGTTTGTCGCTGCTAAAATCGAATATTTCATCAATTTCATGTTAAAAAACTTTGTATGGATACGTCAGCACTAAGTTTTTAAATCCCTTTAAAAAATATTCGTTTTTAATAGCGGTAAACTGTACAAAAAAATTGAGGCTTATTTTATTAATTAACGATAAGTGTAACTAAAAATAAAATAGGTCTAGAACTTTTTGATTAGTTGTCACAATTGAAAGTATATTTGTAGGCAATTACATGGGAAAAATGCAAGCGTTCCTAATTATTTAGCCACCACTGTTATTACAGGAGGTCACGACTAATTTGGTTACGATCTCGGAAATGTATTATTCTGGCCTGACAGGATAGAGAGCAACTCCCTGATGCCAAATATGTCGTTCTGCCTGCGCACAGCGGTCGCATTAAATAATATGGCGGCTGAAAGACGTGTTATCGTTCCCAAAAAAAAGAGATAAAGGAAATGGCTGAATTTTGTACATAAAGTAAGTACTAGTAGTACTCATGTCAAATACCTATGCAAAAACTGTTCAAAAATAGTTATGGCGTTATGACTGACTGCAGAGAAATGTAACCACCTTTGCTAGGAAACTTGTATGCAGAGGGGGTCACTTTTCTCTGCAGCTGACTGTACTTTCAACGGCCGATAGTTGTTACCAAAAAAAACCATAAGGGAAATGGTTGAATATTATGAGCAAAGTAAGTATTAGTTGTACCGATGCCAAATATGTAAAAACTGACCGCGTTAGGGCACTAGGACCTTTTAAAGATACTTCGAAAGTATATAACGCCATAACGTGACCAACATTTTTGACAGATTTTGCATATTGGACATGAGTACAATTAGTACTTACTTTATTTACAGTATTCAGCCATTTCCCTTATCGTTTTGTTTTGGGAACGATACCACACGCATATAACGCGACCACTGTGCGCAGGCAGTCTGACAAATTTGTAGTCAGGTTCCTCTATTCCCACTAGTTCAGTTGACTGAACAAGTGAGATTTTTTTACTCGTTTGTTCAGTTGAAAATAAAATAAGTTATAACTGAACTAGTCAGATTTTTTTTCTCGTTTGTTCAGCTGAATAAAATTAATAACCGCTTAGTTCTATATCCATGTATGACTTCTTTGAACACGTAAAATGGTACTTTTTCTTCTGTCTAGTCATACACCTACACGATGTGTACAAAACGAGTTGTTTAAAATGAGGTAGGTTAAGGTTATGTTAGTTTTGCAGCAGGCCCGGAGGGCCAAACCACCCAGAAATAGGAGCTCCGCCTGAGCGGAGCTCCGTCGACACTCTTATTTCAAATCAATCAGACAGTGTCGACGGAGCTCCGCTGACGCGGAGCTCCAATTTCTGGGTGGTTTGGCCCTCCGGGCTTGCTGCAAAACTAATATTACCTAAACCTACCTAGTTTCTGGTTATGAAAATGGAAAAAAAGTCTTGTTTAATAACAGGTTAAGAAACAGTGAAAAAAAATCATTATTCATAACCAGTTATGAAATCTTACTTGTGAAAGTGAACGAAAGGAAATTGACGACTTCAAGCATATTTTTCTTGAAATGGGTGTCAAATTAACGCTCGTGACCGTACAGTCACCATCAAATATCGGAGTAGGCGTTCAAAAATACCCGCACTCAACTTAATTAATTAAGCAGTGTATGTAGAGTGTGTTGATATATTTTTGCACACTTTGTTTGCTGCGATGTGTTTAAAGTCGTACCTACTTTAGTTGCTTACATTTACTTCAACCGACCTACAACATCCGACATTATGGGAAAACGAGCATATTTGGAAGGTATTATAGGAATGAAGACAACATGAATTGATTATTTTACTGAGCAGAAATTATGGAAAAGTACATAATTGTATTAACGCAGACATCACAGGAACATCGGAGTGCACGGATCCAGTTAATCTGCATTGCAGTCCTTCTAGACAATGCATACTATGTGGTAAAATTGGTGGGTGAAGTGGCTGAAGACAGTGGTGTTGGTTTTTTCTGAAATTAAAATAAAATTACTTATCATAATTTTTGTCATGAATATAAACTATAACTTTGTTTCTACATTTTTTTTACATTCAAGTCAAATATCCGTAAGGGGCTAAGGGCGCTAAAACACTGAGATATTGTTGGAAAAAGGTTAAGAAAGGTTATGTACTCGCTGTCTCCAACAATAATATATTATCCAATATAGGGCTGAAACTATTGGACAGAGAGCGTGTCAGATAATTTTGAGCGTAACGCAATGTGAAATATAAATTATTATTGGCGACTGTACTTATTCTCATTTAGTTTATATTGGTTTTGCAGACACTTTAGAGAGATCAAATAACTTATATGAATAAAAAGCAAATTATTTACATAGATTTAATGCTTAATCTTTGGCCAAAGTAGCTGGTCACCCGAAACGTCATTTAGGCATGAGGAAATTTCCTTAATGAATGAGTTATCTCACGCCTCCCCCAAAACATAAAGACTTGGCTAAAAGCAGACATATTTATACCATTTCACTGGTTTGACTGATGCAGCCGCCGTTCTCAGTTTGACAGAGGAAGTTTGAAGTGGGACCTAGGCAGCGTATGCATGCAGGTAACGTCCGCCAGGTTAGGTAAAATACTGAAAATACGGAATAAAACTGTATACACACCATGATCTGTATTTGCGAATATCATTATAGGTATCCAGTGGACTTCATAAATATTTTCTTAGTTCCAATCACGTGTAGTCTAGGTCCCTGTAAATTAAAAATTAACTGTAGGTATATCTTTATCACAAACACGCTGCTCTAGTTAATTTTATCGAGTACAGGCTTCTGTACTATTCTTTCCATGTCATTACGATTAGTACCGCAATTTTAGCAAATGTTATCCGATTTTAAGGTGTAGCAGAAAGAAAGTCAAACACAACTACACTAAATAAATAAAAAATCGTACATCCATACATACATTAACCCTGAAAACATTACACTCCTTATTTTAGGCAGTCATGTAAAAATAGTTGGGTATGCCTGTGCGCCCCTGCTGCGCTTTCACGTGATTTGAACATAAACCTGTATCTGATCTTCATTATTGATTTAAATAGGGAAACTATTTAACAATGCCTGGGAGACGCGTTCATACATTGTTATGCTGTGTAATTATTTTAAATAAATAAATAAATAAAGGAAGTAACTTTTCTTACATGTTACAAGAATTCATAACACATACATACACGTACATATTTACCTTAGAATAACACACAACACACAACACAATCATAATCTCATAACATTTTATGAAAAACCACATGTAAATAAATAATGTAACAAATACAACATAATACGTACCTAAATATGTTTATTTCCAATGCACATCTGCGACAGCGTCAACTTGACTTTTAAGGTCGAAAAGTATAGACAAATTTATCATTTTTAGAAAAAAAAACTAGACTGTCGAGCGAGGTTGTATCCATCGTGGGCATACACTTTGGCTAGATTTTTCATTTTTGACAACGCATGTCGACAGTGATCGCCTAACGCTAGCGTTACATTCGATGGCAACTTGTCTAGCCTATTTCGCCAAGTGACAGGTGATCACCAAAGTGATCGCCTAACGCTAGCGTTCGTGAACGATGGCAACTTGTCTAACCCCACAGGAGAGGTATTGCAACTGCGTTGCAGGCATTTCAGAAAACAGTATTCTCGTCTCTTGAAGGTCCCAAATTCCTAGCGGTGTAGAAATACGGCCACAATAAGCGGATTCCATAAAACTATCGTGAGCGGCAAAAAAAACATTTAAAACGGATAGTGAACGGGGATGCAAGGACAGACTGATGTTTGTGAGTGGTACGGTAGACTTTGACTTTGACGTTACCTAGTATAAAGCAGGTACAAGTTATTTGCAGGGTTCCTCTGCACTTCATCTAGAAGGTTCTGGTCGACTTCTTCCTGAAGGTCGACGGTGTGGGGTACTCCATCTCCGTCAGGGAACTGGATTAACCTTGGGTACTCGAAGTGTTCTTCGGGCACCGGCACCGCCGCAGCCAAAGCTAGAAAAAATAAAATATAGAAATAACGAATTAATTAATTCGTATAGGAGGATTATCTCACTAAAAGGGTACCAACGGGGCTGTATTACTGTCTCTACTGTCCGTCTGTCTGCTAGCGGGCTATTATATCATGAATTATAGGTACCTAAATAGTTGAAATTTTCACAGATTGTGTATTCTTTTTGCCACTTTAATAACAAATAATAGTAATGAAAATTGGAAAGGGGTCCTCTATTCAAGAAATTTGTTTATGTTGGTCATTTTTCCTTGATCTTAATTTAGTTTGGTGGTACGAAACCCTCCGTGTGCGGGTTCCAGCTGATTTGGTCTTAAATAAAGTTTTGCTAGGGTTGAGTATGAACTTTATAAAAGTTTGAATGTAAGTTATGCCAAGAAATATAAAACTAAATGCAATTTTGTTAAAAAACCGCCAAAATTACTATAATTTTGATAATCTATTCTATATTTGATACTCATCATGGGTTTTTTTTTAAATTACAATTTTTAAAGAAACGATTCAACTTAAATTAGTGTTAATAATTTTAAACAAAATAGTTGCAAGTTTCGATATAATTATGTTAAATAAATTTATCTATTCGTGAAAGAAATACTTTAGTTTTTGATAATATGGGAACATCCTCAGTTCTTGAAAACATTTGAAGACATTCAAATGTTTTCAAGAGTGTTCTCAGTAATTTCCTTAAAATATTTACAAATTTTAAGTCAAATTAAAGCCATACCTGCAAAACCGAGCAAGACCACTAACGCTGTATGCATTTTCAGAGACTCGCAGGGTAGCGACTATCGGCACTCTGCGTGACTTATTAATTTATACCTCTTCTTAATCGCACTGATTTTCCGATAAAGACAATTAAAAGATTGCTCGAATTGAGTGTGGCCATTTTGGCTAATAATCAAATCATCCTCTAATCTATTTTAATAACTTTATCAAGTTCTAATTGTTTTCAGGTGGTCGCTGGTCGTCATTTTGTCTTTTGTTTGTCTGCAAAGGTTACGGCCAAACTTGGTGTCACTATGCATGCATGCATGGCAGACGGCCGTACGGAAAATCATTCTTAAATTCGAATCACTGCTCTTTTTGACATCATCTGAATAAGAGTAAGTAAACTTATTATTTTTAAATTCAAAAACTGGGCAAGTACATGTCTGACCACACACTATCTGTCTGCTGTCTTAAATGATTTTAGTAGTAGATAGAAACATTTTAGTCGCCTGTTTCTCAGGAACTAATTAGGTCTTCTTAGATATTAAAGCTTCCCTATAATAGTAAATTACTACAGAGGCCGGGAAGTAGGGGGTTGCAGGCCGAGTGATATAGACGGCCGAGCAGCGGAGCGTTTCTCTTCGTTTACTTTTTAAACCAATCGCGTCACTGGTAGATGACGTGATACGAAAAGTCACGTGATGTGCCAGTGACGTGATTTCTCGGCTTAAAAAGTAAACGAATAGAAACGATAGTTAGCGTAATGCATCTTGTCAATTTTATTGATCCTACGTGTTTAATTTTTACTTTTTAACGTTACAATAGCTCTTAAATTTACTTGACAGTAATAGCGGCAAAGTCAAAAATAATACGATAACATCAAAGGCAATGGTTTTACCCAGTAATATAGAGGCTCAGCTAGGTTTTATCAACTACTTGGGGCTTCAATATTAGCCTTATAATAGAACGGAGGGTAGTTAAGTAATTATTCGTATTGATATTAAAGTATTCTCTCAAGCCGCGAAAAGTTAACTACTTCTAAAGGGAATATTAAACTGGTTATACAGTGTACACTTTTGTTAAAAAGATTCCTTATGTTTATTTTACTTTACGCATTTAGGCATGGAAAACTAATTCACTTTGAATTTGGATTTTTATGATAACCAAATTTACCGAATGTTTTAAACGGCACATTACTTTTTGTGTTTAGTTGCGCAACTCCAGTGTCTACCCAGTAGTATATAGTACACCTTCCACCACGCATTAAACTGGTATAAAAAGCGGTTTGAAACGAAGTCGGAATCGAAATAAAAATCTTGAAAAAAATAAACTGTTTAAACTAAACGACGGCCATTTCTTAAAATAAAATACGGTGTCTCTCCTCCTGCCATATCAAGAACTCATTTTTGAAAAAAAAGTCCGTTGGCGTTTGCTACTTATGGTGACAGAAATATTAATTTTCCTGTGTAGGAAATAGTAGCCTTTTGATCGCAAAATGAAAGCGTCAGAGGATTCCTTTTCGAGCTGGGCAGGTTAATAGATCATTATTGCATAGTTACAAGCACTTTTACCTTTAACTGACAATATTGGAAAAATCGGAAGGTTTTTTTTTATATAATAGAGGGAGGCAGACGAGCAGGCGGCTTACCTGATGGTACCTAAGTGATCACCGTCGCCCATAGACATCTAAAACACCGGGGGGGTTAAAGGTTCACTGCCGACCTTTTAAGAAATTGTAGCCCCGTTTCTTGAAAGTTGCCATGTTGTACCAGCCCGGAAATACCATTGCAGGCAATTGATTCCAAATTCCAAAAAGGTTGAAAAGCGTTTCTAAAATGAACAGCTGTAGCACATTAATGTTTACTCTTACTCCAATATGGCGGTATCTCACATTCAATAACCAAAGCATTATCAATCCTCACTCGTTAGTAAAATGGTTGCATTTGCTACAGGAGTTTTGTCTGAGATGCCACAGCAGTATAATTGTCGTGGCATAATGGAAAAGTTACCGTAGTTAATTTAAGTACTTAACTATAAATCCCTTTTTTTTAAAACGCTCAAAAACGAAGGAGACAGAAAAAAAACTTTTTTTTATGGCATAGAGAAAACAAACGAGCACACAGGCCACCTAATGGTAAGTGGAAACTGTGACCAAAAGACTGCAATACAATCCTAAGACTGCAAATGCGTTGCTAACCCTGAGGACTAAGATGGAATGCCTCTGCTAGTCATTTCACCGGCTGCTGTCTTATCCCCAAACCGAAATACAACATTGCGAACACTGCTGTTTGGCGGTAGGTTATGGATAAGTTGGTGGTAGCGATCCGGACGGACCCTGCACTAGGTCCTACCACCCGCAAAACTTGTTGACGTAAATATTTAGAATAGAATAGAATAGATATTGTTTAATACAGTATTCGATTCAATTTTAACATTCGATATATTTTGCCGATTAGTTCCTACCATTTTCTTCCACGTTCGTACTCGTAGTGTATTACTAGTGTTAGTATGGTGATGCTGTGACCTCTCCTATAACACCATTCCGTACATTTTATTACGTAACCTAACTAACCGAAATATTTGGAATATTTCCTTCCATTTCTTGTTCCAACATTTTGTGTCACTACCTAAACTAAACCAATATTTCGAGCACCAAGCGCAGGCTTGTGTGTAATTTGACTTATTTGCTCGATTTTCGCAATACCAGAATATAATTTTAACACTTACGGGTCTTGCGATGATCGAGATCGAAACAAACAAGGTCTGGTTATTATTTGTTGTTTTTCTTTAGTGTTTGTACTATTATATTTACGCTTTACATAGATATACCACCGTATGATGACGATAAAACAAAAACAAGAACAGGTTGAAAATAAAACTGCTCGACAATCCGCCGTTATAAAACATATTCTGTAAAAACAACAACTGGCTATTAAATTATCGTTCATATTCGGGATGGATAGACGGACAAAAAAGGCTTATTAATAGGGTTCTATTTGGTGCTATTGGGTACAAAACCTTCAATTTATGCGATCACAAAAACGAACCTTAGTGCATTGCCTATCCTGAGAACTAACATCAGTTATATCCTACTAATTAATAATATACCCGATAAATATGGCACCGGAGTAAAGGTAGATTAACAATGAAGAATTTGTCTTTTCGAAAACCATGCTATAAGTATTGGGGTTTTATACCGTTTCATCTGATCGCATTTTAAAAACACTGAACTATTTCAAATACTGGTACTGACACTAGTTAAACATAAGATATAATGATATATTCAATGATATAAAATGCGTTGTACAAAAGTGGGCGTATTTAATACTCCTGTCTTTACGTAAATGAAAAATAAATATAAGACGAAGGCACAGATTAGATTTGCTTTATAATTAGCAAAATAACAAACAATACCTACGTTTGTGTTAAGGACGTCAGAGATTGCATTCATGATAAGATGTAATAATCGCTCTACTAGATCAAAATCGTATCAACTCAAAATTCTGCTTGTTTTGTTTCAAGTTCATAGAAGTATTTAAAAATTTATTTTAATATAAAGTTGCCAGAAATTCCAATTCAAAATATTTATTCAGTTAATTGGCCATATGAGGGCTCTTTCGCACGTCGGTAATATAAAGTGAACCTACCAGCGCTTGGGACAAGACCATCATTGCGGAGAAGAAACGCCGCAAAAACTCTAGCAGGTCATTTTTTCAATCATAAATAATAAAATCTAAAGTTAGCAAAATAAACATTAAACTTAAAATAATGACTGACCATACCTAGAATAATGAATTGAACAACAACACGCAAACGTCAACAGACCGGATCCCACAAACAGCACCCGTTCACGAGTATGACGCGTATCTCAGCCATCGCCTCTCTCAACCAAGTGTTCGGGAAACTAGCGACCCGACCAACGTCTCCGCCGTAAGCCGAGAGCTGTCCAGCGAGAAACATAACAGCGTGTTGTCATTAAAACGCGCCTTGTACACACAAGAACTAGTAATGATAAAATACACATACTAAACATGTTTTTGGTGTAGCAGTGCGTGCGTAATTGCCTATGTTCGAATAAAATTACATGAGATCCCAGGAGTAAAATAAATATCAAACAAACTTTATTCATTTATTTATTTATTTAGAACTTATACAAATGGAATTAGTTTATAGCTAAGAGAACATTCAAAACAATCAATTTTTGAGGTTTGCCTCAATTGTAAGCCTCACGTGGGAAGGTGACGGGTGCTGACCGGGCATGACTGTATCATCAAGAACCTTCAGCAAGAAGAGCACGCTTAGATAACGCAAGGTTGACACTGACACATGCGTATCGAGTAGCGTGAAGGAGTACACGGCATGGAGGCCTTAGAGGTTCCTACTATAATTGCTTGGTATCTCAGTCACAAAAACGAACCTTAGTGCATTGCCTATCCTGAGAACTAACATCAGTTATATCCTACTAATTAATAATATACCCGATAAATATGGCACCGGAGTAAAGGTAGATTAACAATGAAGAATTTGTCTTTTCGAAAACCATGCTATAAGTATTGGGGTTTTATACCGTTTCATCTGATCGCATTTTAAAAACACTGAACTATTTCAAATACTGGTACTGACACTAGTTAAACATAAGATATAATGATATATTCAATGATATAAAATGCGTTGTACAAAAGTGGGCGTATTTAATACTCCTGTCTTTACGTAAATGAAAAATAAATATAAGACGAAGGCACAGATTAGATTTGCTTTATAATTAGCAAAATAACAAACAATACCTACGTTTGTGTTAAGGACGTCAGAGATTGCATTCATGATAAGATGTAATAATCGCTCTACTAGATCAAAATCGTATCAACTCAAAATTCTGCTTGTTTTGTTTCAAGTTCATAGAAGTATTTAAAAATTTATTTTAATATAAAGTTGCCAGAAATTCCAATTCAAAATATTTATTCAGTTAATTGGCCATATGAGGGCTCTTTCGCACGTCGGTAATATAAAGTGAACCTACCAGCGCTTGGGACAAGACCATCATTGCGGAGAAGAAACGCCGCAAAAACTCTAGCAGGTCATTTTTTCAATCATAAATAATAAAATCTAAAGTTAGCAAAATAAACATTAAACTTAAAATAATGACTGACCATACCTAGAATAATGAATTGAACAACAACACGCAAACGTCAACAGACCGGATCCCACAAACAGCACCCGTTCACGAGTATGACGCGTATCTCAGCCATCGCCTCTCTCAACCAAGTGTTCGGGAAACTAGCGACCCGACCAACGTCTCCGCCGTAAGCCGAGAGCTGTCCAGCGAGAAACATAACAGCGTGTTGTCATTAAAACGCGCCTTGTACACACAAGAACTAGTAATGATAAAATACACATACTAAACATGTTTTTGGTGTAGCAGTGCGTGCGTAATTGCCTATGTTCGAATAAAATTACATGAGATCCCAGGAGTAAAATAAATATCAAACAAACTTTATTCATTTATTTATTTATTTAGAACTTATACAAATGGAATTAGTTTATAGCTAAGAGAACATTCAAAACAATCAATTTTTGAGGTTTGCCTCAATTGTAAGCCTCACGTGGGAAGGTGACGGGTGCTGACCGGGCATGACTGTATCATCAAGAACCTTCAGCAAGAAGAGCACGCTTAGATAACGCAAGGTTGACACTGACACATGCGTATCGAGTAGCGTGAAGGAGTACACGGCATGGAGGCCTTAGAGGTTCCTACTATAATTGCTTGGTATCTCAGCCAAGATGAAATTATTAATACGGGCCTTATGATCTTGTCTTGAGAATGCAAATATCACAGATCACAGATCCAACGTACCAATATGTGGCCTTTGAGTTTTCCTTCTCCAAGGCGTAAAAAATTGAAATTTGATGTATGGTGATACAGCCTTAATAATTCAGGAAGCCGGTGCTCACTCCGAACTCCATTATTCGATTAGAGCGAGCATTACAGGTAATCCTTATACAGGGGAGAGAGCGGGATACGATATGATTATGATGCGCGCATCGCGGCGTTTTCATCGCGAGCTCCCGACGTCAACCAATTTACTATTGCAGTAGAGAAGATTAATGCAGTATAACAATTTAAACTTTTGGCAACATGTTCAACTTTTTTCTTTGTTGTTATTAGTTTTTGAGTCAACTTAAATAGTTTTAATGTCGTGTTGTTGTAATGCAATTTTCTGTAGTTTTTTTTATGTTGTGTGGAGTGCCGCGAGAGCATCCCCCAAAATGGTCCCAGCGTCATCTAGCCACGTGTTTTATGTTCGTTTTGTTCTTCCGTAAGATGGCTAAACAATCGTTTTTATTTCTTTATTTTTCTTTTTTTCTAAAACATTGACCAGTGAAGCTGACTGTGGTTATTGAATAGCATGAGCTGTTCAATGAAATATATAGAGCTTTGAGCTATAGGTATCACATATTTTAACTTTTTCTCTTCATGAAACTTGACACTTTATAATACTAACAGGCCTTTAATAATGATAAATGACAGTAATGAGTAAACAAAACCTATTAACACGCTTTATTACTAGCTTAACAAAGGTAACTAACTAGGTAAATCTTGGAAGTCGAGTCGACGCAATTGTCACTATCGAATTGATTAAAAAAATTGCATACCTTAGATTTTTTCACAGAGAGGTAGGCCGAAACCATTTCTTTCCACCTGCTATGATCCTGACAAATTTCTTTCGCTTCTTCCACATTAATACATCTAGTCAAGCATGCACGTCGGTTTCGGGTACTTTAAGATTCGACCCTTTTCTAGAATTTCTCTGATTTGATTCGAAAAAGTACGCCTACGGCGGCCTCATCCCTTCCACTCTCTTTAGCCCTGTATATCTCTTTCGTCAATCCATCCTTTCCAAGTCACCAAACTATCGACGCATGCCCTTTTCAATCTTAGTCCACATTTCTCTCGGATCTTTTCATTCTAACTCCATCAATCAGTTTCACACCACACATACTACGCTAAGAAATAATATTGTACAATATCATGGTACCATCGGACTGTGATGATGATGGAGACGAAAGATGGCCATAGAAACTCTTCAATGTTAAACATTTGGTCCGTCGAATTTGTTGCTCTTTTATTAGTCAGTTAGTTATCAGTAGTACTTAGTTAGAAAAAAACCTTGTATAGTGTGTAGCGCAGTTTATTTTTATTTTATTTTTTTATGACGTAGAGAAGACAAACGAGCACACAGGCCACCTGATGGTAAGTGGAAACTGTGACCCATAGACATTCGCATTCACAAGACTGCAATGCAATCCTAAGACTGCAAATGCGTTGCCAAACCTAAGGACAAATATGGAATGCCTCTATGCTAGTAATTTCACCGGCTGTCTTATCCCCAAACCGGAACACAACAGTGCGAACACTGCTGTTTGGCGGTAGGTTAATGGATAAGATGGTGGTAGCGATCCGGACGGACCCTGCACAAGGTCCTACCATCCGCAAAAAAAAAAGCCATGGTTCCAGAAATGTTACATTTCAGCCGTTCCGAATGCTATATCTACAGTTTTAGATATACCTACATTGTAACCATTTTTTTTAATAGTGATCGGCAATCACAGTTTTTCTGTGAAATACGAGCTTCATACTGTCGGTTGCGAGTGCAAGCGTGACAGCGATAGCTATCCGAAAGCTATTAACACTGCACCGAGCACGCGGCGAGCGTCCAGTGGCGCCCTCATTACTATTATTGTTTTTTCTAATTAACTAAGGAATTTACTTGCAATCAGACGATATTTTTTTGTAGCGCAAATAAAAACACACGTTATGGGATACGTAACAAACTTTAATTACAATTACCCTTTGAGTAGTCAGCTTAACGGGAAAAGGTGGCCACTTTTTCCGTTAAGTTGATAACTCGAAGGTGAATTGTTATTAAACTATATGATATACCCTTTAAGTTGTGTTTTTATTTGTAGTACAAAAATACAACATTCAATTTGAAGAAAATACTTTAGGTTAATAGAAAACATAATAATAGTAATGAGGGCGCCACTGTACATCCCGCGTACGCTCGGTGCAGTCTTAAAAAGTTGGGAATACTGTACAATCCTCGGTCATCAGTAGAACTAGAGATAATATTGGCGGCTTATGTACATATTTAAACGGCAATATGAAATCAAAAAAGATTTGTTCTATCTTTAGAAGAATAGTGCATTTTAAGAACCTCAATAATACTTGAGGACCTTAGGTATAGATGAATCTGAGGCTACTGAGAATTCTGTGATGATTTAATTTAAGAGTAAGTTAGTACCTCAGTAGAGGAATCAGAAAAGAAAGATAATTGTTTCTCCGAAGAAAGAAAAATATCGCTGCAGATAATATGTTTCTACAAATAGCGTTGGTAATATAACAGAAGCAAGTATTTAACACGTAACTTCATTTGTTGGGTAGTATGTACAGTCGACTTTGTAGCTGTACTAATTAGAGAACACTTTGAATTTAGTACACTAAATAAATAAATAATGAATATAAGGGGACAATCTCACACCAATTGACCTAGTCCCAAACTAAGCTCTAGGCTTGTACTATAGGTACTAGACAACGATATAAATACTTATAATAGAGAAATATATACTTAAATACATAGAAAATATCCATGACTCAGGGACAAATATTCGCGCTCATCACACAAATATCTGCCCTTACCGGGATTCGAACCCAGGACCACTAGCTCCGTAGGCAGGGTCACTACCCACTAGGCCAGCGCGTCGTCAAGACACTTATCAATATAATGTATGACGAGCTAGGTATTAAAATGTAAAGCTCCTGCTGAGTTCGACCTTAGGTCCCACATTCTTCTAAGCCTATAATTTTATAAGTTAGATATAGTAAAAAACAGTCAAGTGCAAGTCAGACTCGCGCACTGAGGGATCCGTACTGCCGCACAGTAGGTATTAGGGTAAAGTCACCAGTGGTCAGCCAGAGACGAGTAGTCGACCTTATATGAGTGCGAAGAGTGGGAAAGATTTCTTTCGTACTCTTCCCACTCATACAAAGTATAGGCAGAGGCCGAGTACAGGTCTCTGGCTGACCACTGATGACTTTACCCTATTATATTCCAATTTGAATTGGATTTCGAATCAAATCAGCGCGAACACAACTCACACTTGACCATTTTTTTGTATATGGTATTTTTCTTCCCAAATTACATTGAAAAAAAAAGTCGTATCTTATATGGAGACCCCATTTATGAAGACTCGTCCTCCTTACACAAATATCTGGCGACCGCGAAACTAACTACGCTAATCATACATGTATTTCTATAAGTCAACCGGGCAAAAGCATTTATAGGGTAAATGTGTCTTTTTTTTAATATTTCAAAGGAAAGGAAAATAAATGCCTCTTTTTATAGCAATGTTGTCTACATTGTTATATAAAAAAAAATGTCTAAAAAAATACTACATCAAGGCGGCAAAACATTTTTTAAAAGACGGATTTACCCCATAGATACACTTGCCCCGGTAAATTCACATACAGAAAACTGTATACTGTTTCTCTTATGACTACTGCGGCTCAGGTTGGCCAGCATTTCACCGGCAGCTTATCTTACCTCCTAGGTCTCCTACATATTCCGGGAAAAGTTGGAACTAAGCGTCTCGCGACCGGACAGTTTAACTCGCAATGGACGTCCGATTCAAGACTTGTTCTGGAAAGGAGGATAATAATGTCTTCAGTAAATCTTTTGAAGATATTAGGGGTTAGGTTTTTGAAGTATGTGGAAATTTCGTAGGTGTTGAAATTCGCAGTAAGTAGTTTCTTAGAGGTTCGTACGAAAACGGTAAAAAAGAATCCTTATGGTGAGGTGTCTGTATGTCTGCCCTGTCTGATTGTCACAAAAAGTTTTTCTCTGAAACTATAGAAGATAAAAACTTGAAATTTGTTATAGCAAAGTTGTATAGCTTGCTTGCCCGCATCTGTCTTTAGTAAAACAAATATGAAATTATTTTTCAAAATATTTAAAAAGGGGTCTAGAATGGAAGGTTGAATTTCTTTACTGATTTGATAATAACTAACGTGATGTCTAATGAAAAAACTTAGTCTGCACATTTCAAAAGTATTTTTTTTATAAATTTTCTGTTACTTTTTCATTTATAACCAATAATTTACAAAACACACCTAACCGTTCCCCCACTCTCTCCAAAGTTTATCGACTAAAAAATCTGAAATATCCTGATTTACCGATTGTTACTTATTTTTTACGTCAAAAATAAAATGATGTCAAATATTATACTTTGGCTAGTCAAAATGATAATATTTGTTTCCAAATATATTTTTTTGCAGTCCGGTCGCGAGACGCTTAGTTCCAACATTTCCCGGAATATGTAGGAGGCATGGACAAGTTTCAATATAGCAAGTCAAGTTCGAACACGTTTGAATACACATGGAAACCAGATGACAACGCAATATTGTTGTGTCTTAGCGCTAATCCGATGATTGAGTGGAAATGCAACTGGATTAACGTTGTACTAAACATAGACCATAGTTTGGACTCGTTGATTTGCTTTCGATTAACATATTTCCCGTAACCGAAGTGCGTGCATGACTCGATGTATGAACGTAGAAGAAGGGTAAGAAATCTGTCAGGATCGTAGCAAGTGGAAAGAAGTGTTCTCTGCCTACCCCTCTAGGAAACCGGCGTGATTTAATGTATGTACAGTCAGCTGCAGAGATAAGTATACCCTCCTGCATACAAGTTTCCTATGCAGGGGGCACACTTATCTCTGCAGCTGACTGTACGTATGGAATTTTTCAGTATTCACAGGCTATAATGATATAACCTTTTCAACGGTTTATTTTTAATTGTGCGTGTAGTTGATGTGAATTGATAACATCAAATCTAATAATCAATTCCAAGATCTCCATTTCGCCACCATGAAAGCGCATCATTTAGCACGATTCAGCTTTGTAGTCAAAGAGATAGACAAATTCATAGCAATCCGTGTAATTTCGTTCAAACGTGCGATCTACATTCCATAATAAAAGGGCTCATGTGTTTAGACACCGAATTGCATATACGACCTAATGTATATCAGAATAAGTTTTGATATGCAAAGGCTGTTTAATTTCAGATGTGCCCTTTTTGCATAGATGTGTGTCATGTTAATCACGTATCTCTGTACTTCTACTGGTATGAGGCAATCGAATCCAGTTATCGCTCTACGCTAAAAGCCGTAAATACGCGTGATGTTTAATGTGTTTAATATGCAGTGTATATCCGAGATTTTACTGCCGTTTTACTATCGATAGTAATTATTGTTAGGGAATATTGATCATTGACATTATTTTTGGGCTTTTTCGTAAAAGTCCAAACGATGTTCATTAAATAAATCATATTATCAACTGCGTGTGGTTTTAACTTTACTGCTTCTCTTATATACATGGGCAAAAAATTCAAAATCAAAGATAGCCCGCACTTTTTGTTGTTCTGAACAAGGTACAAACATGAAAAACATTAACTTCTTTCTTAACCAGACGGGTTAAAACAAATGTTAAATTTCTCTAGTTACTCAATTTAGATATTTTCTGAGCAAAACCAATTATTTCCATAGTCATACAACAAAACATAAATGACCAAGTGATTAAAGTTGCAAAGCAATAACATAAAGTAAAGATATATGTAAAGTAAAGACTCCTTATCTTTATCATTTCGTATAACTTTGCAAACAATAATGAATCACTAGAATACTATTCGTGGTCGTAATAATACTAAAGTGTGCAAAGAGAAATTTTAGTGGAACTACAAGTGTTTATCTCTTCCCAAGAGAGCGTCAGAGCGACTCATAATTGTAACAATACGCTTCGGAGAACGCTTGTGAAATCCTGGAACTGTTACTGTAGGTAACATTGTAATTATTCGCTAGCTATAGGGAGCAAGCTCAAACAGGATGGCTGGATAGATGGCACCTGAGAAACCGGTAGAGGAATATGGGCTATAATCTGTGCCATAATAATAATAAAGCAGTAACTAAACTTAACAACACCAAAAAATAAAATTGAGGGTTTAATAGGCAAACCTAAAGAGGTGGTAGTACCTTATTGGTGCGATATCTGACAGGTCACGCTGGGTTCAACTTATCGGAAGATGTTTAAGTATTCGTACCTTTACAGCTCAACACTATCGTAACGTTGACAATACGATAACGGGTATTTATTATTTTATCGAAACACTTTTCAACGAACGTAATACGCAGAATTTTAATTTCATCGAAATTTCAAACCTAACCTAACCTACGTAATGATTGTTTAATATGCTCTTGTTTAAGATTTATGCTCATGTTTTTAGCAGAAAATAGCGTTCGATGAAATGAAATTCGATTAAATGAACCCTTTTCCCGTTAAGCTGACTACTCAAAGGGTAATTGTTAAGTTTGTAACGTCCCGTAAATTGTGTTTTCACTTGCGCTACAAAAACGTATCGTCTGATTGCAAGAAAATTCTTTAATTAATTAGATAACACAATAATAGTAATGAGGGCGCTACTGAACGCTCGACGTTTACTCGGTGCAGTCTTAAAACAAGAAGTGAAAGCCATTTAATAAGTAGAAACATAAATGAATAGGTTTTACCCTGTACATTCCCTACTGTACCTTTATGTTGTAAGTGAGACTGCTGCAGTGTCGAATCATCTGCAAACACGAACCTAGACTCACGTGTTTAGCTTTCATCTTAAACAGACGATGTAATTAACGATTGTACGTGCGAGGTTACCTGAGGCGTTCCCGATCCCGAACTTAGGTCAATTTTATAGCTAGTTCAAATATAGATTTATCTTGTTCGAGTGTGTACATGCTTATTATAGTCCAACAAGTTCATGTTGGATTGTCCCACAGAGTGTATTTATAAGAATCAGAATCAGATAAAGATTTATTGTCACTGACAACACACTATTTACATAGATACACTGCGTTTTTTATCCTGTGTCCACGGACCTAAAAAATGCGGACGTAACGTTGCACTAAAAAGGTGTGAAGTATGCAACATCGCTTCTTTCGTTCGTTACACACGAGTTACCGCACGCACACAGATACACTACGTAAGACAGCGCGCCGAGTCACAGCAGGAGTGACAGTGTATGTGTGCGTGTGCACGCCACAGACAGCCATTTTGCATGCTTCACTCATGATTAGACGTGGTTAAGTCCATATTTTTTTCAGGTCCGCACCTGTGACTTGGCAATTGTGTTTTTGAAAACAATAAGCTAGTCTGTTATTTGATGGTTCTCGTCCGTAGGTGTTATTAGCAGAGTAATAAGTCCGGCGACGTCTCTTAATCATCTGATGATCGTCTGTTATTTGTCTACACATACTACATACACATACATAAGCTCACGCCTTTATTCCCAGAGTGGGGTAGGCAGCTACAGAATTAAAGACAACTCTAAAAACTTGTTAGTAATTCTGTTACCACATTTTGCACAATTAGGCCAAGTTACCAGTGTATTCGTGACAGGTCGCAAGCCCATAGCCTAACAGTGCTACACAGCCTTTATTCCTTTAGTCGTCTCTTAAGACATCCACGGGAGGACATGGAGTGGCACTATTCTAACCCGGCAACCACGCATACACACAAAAATAAAATAAAAAGGCTCAACATTATACTCGTAATAAACCTTAAAGGCATACTGCATTAAATGTTTAGTTTAGTTTAGTTTAGTTTATTTATTCATCAATGTAATATTACAATATTAGTTGCATTGCATGTCAAAAAATACGAAATTACATTGAGATCGTCAAACATAAATACTAATAATCAAAGAATACAAAAATTTAAAATAATTATAACAACAACAATTACACATCTAATAAATGGTCTCTCGTCCGATGTCAATATAATGTACAAGAATTAATAAAGTCAACACAATAATAAATAAAACTTAACCCGTAAATTAATCAATACCATGAATTACAATTGCCGTACTCGCTAGTGAGTCGAATGCTCTGTCTTTCAAAATATTGTTACAGAAATCAATGAACTAAGTCTTTATTCTACTCCGTAACAACATATTACCGTTGACGTTGTATAGTATTGTTTTTAACTCGAGCTCCAATATTTCAAGTAAATACTCGTAAAACTTATTAAAACGTCGACAATACGATAACATGTCAAAAGAAATAAAGTTTTATCATGTAAAATCTCGGCCTTGATTTTTTTACAGGAATGAAAACACCCCCTAACTCCTACTCATAAAAATAGGATATTGGCGAAAAATAATGTTACATCCAAAAAAAAAAACGCGGACGAATTGAGAACTTATTTTTTTATGTCGGTTTTCACAATATTAACAATATACTTTAAGGCAGAGCTCTCATTTACTTAACAGTATTTGCGTCCGAGGTAAAAACAATACGATAACATGTCAACAGCAATATGGTTTTACACAGTAGGATAAAGCCCCGGACATAGAGACACATACAAACATTAAGACATTTGAAAAACAAATTTACGCTCGTTTTTAATAAACAAAAATTAAACAGTAGTTTCTTTGTGGTTGCAATCATTTTTCATTAAAAATAAATCGAAACATTGGTATGACTTCCAGTATTCCGCACTAAAGTTAAAACGAACATACTTTATCCATTTCCCTTTGTATCTGGAGACGACAGAACTATTGAAAATAAAAATGAAGGATATTAACAGAATATACGTTTCAAGGGAGTTTGTAATTTCCGGGAACCCTCTGTGTTAAAATATTATTAGGGTGAAGACATGGATGACGCGTCAGGAAATTGGTCGCCCATAGGATCGGTGCTCATTGAACTTGTACATGACCCAGTCTAATTAAAATACTTTAATTTGATGTCATTGCTCGTTTCTGAATACCTAGTACTTAATTGTAGAAAAAACTATCTCTGACTACGCAGTCAGGTTGAAAGTAATACCGTTTTGGACACAATAGGCTAGTGTTTCAAAAAAATCTAATTCGTCCGTCATTTACATAATGAAAAAATTTTGAACACATGTCATATTTTCTCTTTTGTCAATGTTAGAAAAAAATACGAAGATAAAGTGCGCTGAATTTTCACACTTTATACCACGTTGTGACGTCACGAGCCCCCACTCCCGAACTTTGATGCGTTTCATATCTGTGAATATTGATTGATTTGATAAAGCAAAAAATACGTGTTCAATATTTTTTGATAATCTTACTGACGGACTAATTGAGTTGAACGTATTTAAAACTTAAAATATCCAAATTAAGTTTTAAATTCGTACCTATACCAAACTTCAAGGACCTTATATTTTAGTTTGATATTTATCAACTCAATTCGTTTTTTTTTTACCCAAGTCACACCCCTATTGTCGCACAGACGTAAATAGTCCAAAAAGTGCGGCACAATTTTTTTTGCTTAGGTTTTTTTTCCTACCAAAAGCAGCCATATGAAAAAGCAAAAGAAAGTTACAATAAGAAAATAATACCCCGCTATTGCCTGTATGCACACTTGTTTTCTTCGTAGTCTATTAAGCTGCAAAAGCAATGAGAGCGGAGGTGACGCGGTTCGGCGCGTTTCTGTACTCAGATGCGTTTTCAAAGCGTGTTGGAGGGGTTTTTTGTATTGCAACGCGCCGCACAGCGCGCAGGCGTTTAGTTTAAGGGTATGGCATTCACATGTTCTTGACGATCTTGATCTTTTGGATTTAATGTCGGTCTAATACTTCCGAAGCTATAGAAGAATGGAAGAAATAAATAATTTATGTAGAGGTTGCGAAATTTTTACGTCAATATGCGTACTACACAAAGGCAAACAGGTTATTACAGTGTGATTTTAATAGGGCTTGGTCAATTCAAAAATCACGCCTGCAATACATAATTCACTACCACATTTAAAAAAAAAGATATTTATTCAGTAAGTAGGCCGTACGGGCACTTTTACACGTCAAGAATCTACCAGCGCTTCCCAAGAGGAGACACTGCTGAGAAGAAACGCCGCAAGAAACTCAGCAGTCAGTAATTTTTTAAACATATTACAATGGTACTACTTAATCTAGCATTATGTAAAGCAATAAATATTAAATTCAATATAATATCAAATAACATGCGTAGATCAGCAGGAAAACATGCCAAAAATCTTACGTGAGAGATAAAGGAAGAAAAAAAAGAAAATTAAACTAAAACCCACCTACTTATATTTGTTTATAACTTATAACACAATGCAAGATTTAAGATTTGAGATTTTTAATTGCATTAATTTATCCTCTTGTGTAGGATACGATACTTGGTGTAGGATCAATTAAGGTCCAGTTTGCAGGCATGACCCTCTCCGGGCATTTCCCATGGGATGCCTCGAGGATTGATTGCGGAGCGATAGCACCCAATCTTCCCTAAATACCTGTAATCATCAGACTCCGGGTACGAACATCTAGTCACCTGATACCTTTATTTATTATTTAGTCACTTATCACTAAATACCGTTGTCATAACGTTTACTTTCACGCGTTGTGAGACGAACAAATCAAGTTCCGAAGTTGTTACCATTTGTTGGCCACTTAAGGTTGAAATGAGTATCAAAAACACTGTAATATCAAAAATAATAGTCACAAATAGATATTTTTAGTTTAACTTTATATGAAGCTGAATATTAATATAAAGATAATGTTGTAATTTCATAATGCTTAAGATATATGTAAGTTAAAATTTACAGTGGCCAAAAATGGTGCGAATATAATTTTTTTGCCGTTTGCCTTAATACGTAATTATGCCAGATTTTACATTTTCTACGAATCATCAGTCGTGTCATGTCAGCAAATGTATAACACGGCTAATTTATGTATCATGTCAAACTGGTAAACATTCAAATATTGATAGATTGATTCCTTCACTAATATGGCCTTAGATCTACATATACTGACATATCGCAGTGAGAAGCGTCACTAGCTCCCAACTCGTACGTAGATGGTGAGTTAGGTTGCAGGATTTCACGGACGGACGCGCGGCCCCAGACACGAGTCTAGGCTGCTCTAGCCACTCGGAATGATTAATTTCGTCTTCCACATGGCTGCTTTGATGCTTCCAGTCTGCAGGAATTTGGACGCATTGTAAGCGCAGATGCAATTAAATGTAACTAGGTATATTACAAGAGCGGGTAGCCACGTAGCAATGTGCAAGTTGCGGAATATTCCAAGAAGTTTGGAAATATTCTACGGAAATTATTGAGTAAATTCATGGAAACTTTAGATAGTGTTGAGACTTAGTTTCATAGATATAGCATTTACAAGGTTTTATTTAACTTGCGGTGTATGTATGTAAATTTGACCCACTTCCCGTCAACGGAATGGGCTGAAATTTGGACAACATTATGTAAACTCGATGACAATGCAATATTATGGTTCCTAAGAGATGATCTGATGATGGAGTCGGAAGGCGACAGGATCCCCGCTATTCTTAAAGTAGACCCACCATGTTAGAACTCAATAGTTTGGTATCGATGAGCAGATAAAGATTTTGTAAAAAAAAACTTCAGTCGGCAACAAAAGCTTTTCCAAAAATTAAATTTTTGACAGACACTTATTTTATGAATTATCTTACTTAAAAAAAAACCTATAAACCTTATCCATAATCGAAAAAAATCACGAAAATTGTCAAATGACATCGGTCACAGGCAACAATAACATATGAATAATATTATAATCCTACGGCAGCTACTACAAACTTTAATTATTTTGTAAAAAAATAAGATTGGTAAATATCTTTATTCCTTTATCTTTATGAAGACTAAATAGTTTTACTCACGCTGTTGTTATTTTATTGCATATTCTACAACTCAGAGTTACCAAAACGCTGTAAAACAAACTAAGGATTATTTTCTAGCGCAAAATCCACGCGCAAACTACTTTGGTAAAACTTTTAACAACGTAATTAGCGTTTTCGCTTTAATTTCGTTTCGTGTTCGTACAAAAATTAAGGTGCTTTATAAGGCACGAATGCCGAGAATTCCTGAATAAGTTTAAATGACGAAAAAGTTTAACGGTGTTATTCTCTGGAGTAACATAACGTGTGAATATTCACCGACGAGTCTAGACCCGTCAACATGTGAGAACTACGTGATTGTACGTGTTATATTCTAAGAGTCCACGACACTAAAACTAGTTCGATAATACTACCATATGATATATACATAACTAGCGACCCGCCCTCGCTTCGCTTCGGTTTATGTGAGTTTTCTGTAACACCCGTACATGAAACATAATTGATTATACATAAAACCCTTCCTCTTGAAACACTCTATCTATTAATTAAAGCCGCATTAAAATCTGTTGCGTAGTTTTAAAGATCTAAGCATACATAGGGACAGACAGCGGGAAGCGACTTTGTTTTATACTATGTAGTGATAATATATTATTTGGTATCGTCATTAAAGGGGAGGGGGTGACGTCACGAAATTGTAATGCTGTAATGCGAAAAATCTGGCACAGCATTTTTTTTAGTTATAAGTCCGACATATTTATAAATGCAGCAGTGGTTTTATTTGCGCAGAAATTGATCTTTCAGATGAGCTTTCGTTTTTTGAGGAGAACGATCTCGCTATTCCGAAGAATAAACGAACCTTGCGAGTTTTATTATAATACCAGACAGGGGACTTATAACAAAAAAAAATGTTTTGGCAGGTTTTTCGCATTTCAGCATTTCCATTTCGTGGTCCCCTTTTAATGACGTCACTAAATATTAGGTCCTTACCTATGAAATTGGCGTTTTATATGGAGAATTTTATAAAATCGATGGTTTTCATACATTTAGTTTTGCGGATTATTTAGTAACGTCAAACGCAAACCAAACACAATTCTGTCAGGAATATTGGACACTTCTAAGCTATATTATACATGTCTTAATTACTTAAAAATAGTTAGCTTCATAAAACTCTGTGTAATTGAAACCCTTGACCTCGCAGCACATGAAAAGTCATGGAGGTTTTCTATGAATTTAAGTATATATTTCTCTATATAAATATTTATATCGTTGTCGAGTACCCATAGTACAAGCCTAGAGCTTAGTTTGGGACTAGGTCAATTGGTGTGAGATTGTCCCCTTATATTTATTTATTTATAGGTAAGGACCCAATATATAAATATCATCCGGTAGTCTTATCGAAGTAGGTTTAGTGTCGTGGGCTCCCATACTATTATTGGTTATTCGACGTAGCTCTGCCAAGTTTGAACTTTGTAGGAACTTGTGCCAGGTTCGGATGGCTCGGCCATCTTGCCCACTTTCTTGTCGCAAAGTAGCAGTGTTCGAACTGCTTTGTTCTGGGGTAGGAGGTAAAGGTATTCCATATCAGTCATTAGGGTTGGCAATAGCTTTGCAACCATGAGATTATATGTCCAACTGTCCATAGGCTTCAGATTTGACTTTATATATTCAGTGCCAACAATACTACGAGCTCTACGGTAGATACTTAACAACTTTTCAGAATTTGTTGGCGATCTTCAGGGTATTTAGGCCCCCGTAAATATACCAAATAGAACTCTTCTACCATTTACCTTGTTTACGATACAACAAAAATAAAAATACGTTGAAAAAAACCGTACCGTAAAACTACACAACTATGGTCCTAGCCTGCAACAATAGTCCAATTATTCCTCAATACATTATTCTAAAATATGATACGTTACTGCTATTATTGTTGGGTATATGTACAGTCAAGGGCAATAATATGTATACACTTTAGTACCTTGTCACTTTAACCACTGTGACAGTTCATATATGGCAGTTCAAATATGACGACAATTAGACAAGGTACTAAAGTGTATACATATTTTTGCCCTTGACTGTACAGTTTGGCCTAAAATTGACAGCTCTAAACTCGTGCTATAGCTACAGCTATCATATTAATAGAATAATATGAAAAGTAAATTTGGACTATTATTGTAGGCCAGGACCATAGTTGTGCAGTTTTACGGTATCATGTATGGACCCCCGTTTATTATTTTACTTCTAACTTTTTTATTTGTTAGTAAACCCACCGTAATATTACATAATACTTCGAAGAAAAACCCGCTTTATATAACGGTTCAAAAGATACAGCTCTATAGGGTCCCGTTGCTGGTCTCTTTTCGGGTACGGAACCCCAAAAGGATTATTATAACATTTTCTTTCTTTAAATACTCAATAAATTTGATCACATTTTAGTCTGAAAGTCTACTGTATTATGTATAGAATGGATAATTTTATCATATTTGTTATGACACACCCGCCTTTACTGTTAAGTAAATAGTAACAACCATAATCTTAACAATATGATAACGATATGGTCCCAGACAAAGCAGAAAAAAATCAAGGTTTACGTAAACATATAGGGTGATTTGTTTTTTCCAAAATCCTCGTAACCCCGATCGGCAATTGGTAATAAGCTTGATTAGATTGTCGTCGTGTAAAGGAACGATTATTAGTTGCATGACGAGGCCTTACAACGTCGATTAATAACAAAGCCGGCTGCTGATGATAGCTTCATGTCTTAATACGTGTACATATACCTACAAATATCTATATCTAGGAAAGTATTATGCCATAAATTGTTTACAATTTTGCTAAACTAAAATACAACCTGTGTAGGTTTATCAAGAAACCTTAAGTATTATTCATGTATTCTAGTAGAAAAAAGTTTTAATAAAGGGTCAAATAGTTAAGTATTTTAGTTGCAAAATAAATGGCGATTTCAAAAATAATAATTAAAAACCCAAGTGTTGTTTGGATAAAGTTGTCAATTTTGATGATAGTTATCACGTGTATATTTTTTATTTCAGCAGTTTCACATAAAAAAGTACCCAGTAACATTAAACGTGTTCAGACAAACAAAGAACCATACATACATACATAGATACAGGTTAAAACCAGTTGGTGGGTCTGGATATTTATGCCCTTAGTCCTTTACATATAAATCGACATTCTATTTCTCATGAATATAATTTAAAGTGCATCGAATGTGCCCAGTTTTACCTAATACCTAATATGTTCGTAATTATTATTAATTTCAATTTTACTCATAGATTCCTAGAAACTTTGAGTTATTAGCCTGAATAGCTAGTTTAGTTCAGCAACTATTAATAAGCGTAATTTGGTTTATTCCGAAACTAATACAAAATAATTGTATTAGTGATTAGTAAGTTTCCAACTCCGGTAACTCTGAACACTAAATAATTAACTTTATATTATTTTAATTGCACAGGTGAATTTTATTATTTCACGTCGAAACAAGGCAGCAGGATATCGTGACTTTCATAAAAGTAAAATTATGAGGTAAATTTATTTTAACTCAATGAATAATTTAACCTTTTTTGGAAGATACAAAGCGAAAACCACTACGCAATAACAAAAATATATATCGAGAATCTTAACCAGCAGAATATAAATTCAGCTACGTAATCGCTTTGTTAAAAGAGCACAAGATGCTACTAGAGCATCCTGTATCTAAAGCAGAGCATACTTTCAGTCTCAATAAACATCCCCAACGCCGCAGAACAAAACACTTACTTTGTTCACCTTCAAATTCAAATAGCAACTTAGCGAGGCGGTGTTTGCGTACCCTACAAAGCACTAAGAACGTCTATTTGGATTGTAAGAGAATTCGCGACATAGGTTTATTGGGGCCTTTATTAGGAGCTTTGACGACTCGAGCCGCTTACTCCCTGAAACGTAGTCGGCAAATTGTGAGGAAATGAAAGGATAGACGCTCAATTTGCTCATATCTATTTCGCGTTATTCGTATTCATTCGAGTTTCAGGCGCTCATAATTTTCAATATATTGGGATATCTACGAGTTACAACAGGGTGTTCCGTTGCACATTATGTAGATTCTTTCACTTTTTTGTAATTGGCTCAGTAACGTTTGAGCTAAATATACTGGTTATAAATAAAAACTATAACTATTTTATACTATAATACGAAAAAGAGGTAGTTTGCTTTGAATGTGCGATATTTTAAAATGAGTAAAATAAACATGAATTTTGTTTTTTGCTCGGCGCTAAAATTGTATCAGGATTTTAGACTTTTAACTAGCCCCATTTAGCACATTACAGCATACATGGATTGGAGTTTTGGGTTAGATCAATTATTGGATTTTCCGTGCCGGTACAGTGTTAATACTATTTTTTAAAACAATACTATTATGACTGTCATTAACGGATCGACATCCTCTTTGTAATGCGTTTACGAAAATCATCTTCAGTAAATATTGCAAAGAAAAATTAACGCATGAAGAACAGGATGATGCCTACTTAATTTCCTCAATAACGCGGCATCAGAATTCAGCTTACCGAAAAAACACCTAGAGTACGGAAGTTGGCGGAATGAAGTGGTTGGCAGCGGCGGATAAGCGAAATGACTTTCCGGTCCCGCCGGCATCGTAAAAGTCAACGCATGCATTTAATTTCGGGAGTTATTTTACTACATGTACGTGAGAATACAGGGTGGACACTTTACATTTTCCAGGGGATTATGAAAGCGGCACTACCCGTGTACTCGTTCCATTTTGTAACACGGCCTGTATAATTTTGCGCGCGCGTAAATGTTCGACATGTCAACGTTAAGTAGATTTAAAACATTATATTTGGAAACGCAACCTTTTCAAAGGTGACGTAATAAAAATTGCGTTTTATTATGGTTAATCAGAAATGTTAATAGCGATGAAGATGCATTCGGTGAACGTTATTGCTATAAATACATAAGATTGAAGCTTCTGTTGCATAATTTTTAACAGTTTTTGAGAATGGCCTACGGTAACGAGCGTAAGGTATCTTGTTTGTAGAGCCACTGGTTACTTACATAGGTATACAACTTGAAAAAAAACACTTATAGATTGATCCCAAGGCTAGGGATAGTGCTCGTTAACATCACTATAAGAAGAAAGCCGAGAAAGGTTAACTTAGCATGTACCTTGACTTGACCATACAAATTATTGTAAAGATTTCACCGTGTTTAAATAATAGATACTTTGCACACAAATTAACCATATATATTTTTTACTAAAGCACATTTTCTTTCGTATAATTTAGATAGCTAAAACACGGGCTGTCAAAATTTTAATAATAATCTCTCGAACATAACAGCGGTAATAAAGATAAACAGGCCTCCGACAACTTAAGTGTTCGCCGCATTTTCGCGAGAGATTAATTTTCGACATAAAACTAATGAGCGGTATTTAATTAGCGATATTAATAGCCGTCTTAGAAGATAATTAATCTGAAGTTAAAGCTAAACTGAATGTAATTAGTTATTTTTTGGATTAGCCGTTATGTTTCTATTATATGTTGATAGAATACGTTGATGATAATAAATAAAAACAAAATAATAAATATGAATCTAAATTAAATGTTGTAAATTAACAGATAAGCGCACGTGTTATTTTAATAATGCTGTGCAGTTTATTATTAAGTTTTTTTTTCTAATTATAATTTGAAAGAAGTTAAAGTACGTAGAAATATAAATAAACAAATGTGCCATAACCACAAATATTATTTTATGTAGGTAACATATGTCAGAAATTGTGTTACTGTAATGTTATGAACAAGTACTATAAAATAAATATAAAGGGACTTTTAAGTAGATTGTCGCGCCCTTGCAGGGCTGTACATACTTACGTATTGCAATAATTAAATAAATATCCCTCATAATAAGTGCTCGAACAGTTTATTCTTTTTTTCCTTAAGGTAAAGGCAATAAGATACTCGTATAAAGCTTTTATTCATTTTTCTAGGGCCGAATCACTCAGGGATTTATTTTCCTTAGTTACTCACTACTACAAAATGGCAAAAAAATATCATTGTATCACATTTTCAGGCCAATCACAGCGAGATAAAACAAAGCAGTTTTATAGAATTTGCTATATGTGACTCTAATTCCAGACCGCCACCGCTACTACCGTATTTGCTGTTTTTCTTCAGGGTTTGTAATATAATCATACCAAAGTAGACGCTTTTATGTTTTACCGTTTACACGAAACAACTCAAATAAAAATAAGTTGAAAAGACCTTGTATGTTCCCTTTATTTTTTCTCTTGCTTTTTTTTTAGGAATAATACTCATTCATAAAAAAAAACTAAAAATAGGTCAAGTGTGAGTTTGGCTTACGCTGATTCTATTCAAAATCGTCCTAGAAAATTAAAACACATTAATAGGGTCCCGTTGAGGTACAGGGGGGTTATTATGACATAGTTATGCAATTCTGTTTACGCTGAGAGAAAAGGAAAGGGGGGTTATTATGACATAACTATGCAGTTCATTTTACGGTAAGTGTATGGGACAGAGCTATGGCAGTTATATAGCTCTGTCCTTTTCTCTCAGCGTAAACAGAATTGCATAAGTATGTCATAATAACCCCCAGAGCTATATAACTGCCATAACTCTGTCCCTTACACTCACCGTAAAATGAACTGCATAGTTTTGTCATAATAACCCCCATGTACCCTAAAAAATAGACAAAAGAAGAACGCCTCACATGTGTCCGAATAATAACAAGCCAAAACGTTTTCCAAACAGTCATTCCAAATAGGGCTCGCGTCTAAAGACACCCTTATTCCCCTTATAAACAAAGGGTCACAAAACATAGGTTTGTGTACACAATCGTGTAGTGCGGTGCATATTTGTCCCGGGCAAACGTTGTCCGCCCTTCAGAGTGTTTGCTCTGAAGCAGGTGCGCCAGGTGCGACGCTAATTATATTGACGGTGGCAGAAACTCTTTTAATCGAAGTGAAAACTCGTTTATAAGTTCAAGTTACAGATTGAAAAAACACTTTTTTTATGATTACTTTAACAAGTCTCACAAAAGGTAAGCTTTAAAAATCCGTTGTTTGGATGATGTCGTCAATATAATGGTCAATATGGGAAAGAATATGAACTTAAATATAAATCTACACTAATAATTCATAATATTGTAAAGAAATGTATAAAATTTAGTTTAATATTGAAATCATCACTGGAAAAACCGGCAAAATCATAAATATTAAGGAATCATTAATTCATAACATTGTAAAGAAATGTATAAAATTTAGTTTAATATTGAAATCATCACTGGAAAAACCGGCATAATCATAAATATTAACGAATCATTAATAATCATATCACAAAACATAGTTATTTTACAAACCTTCATGTGACGACGAGGATTTGAATAAGTAAAGAATACATTTCAAGTCAAACATGATTTTAAAACACTCGTATTTCAAAGACGAGGACTGGTTATTTCTTTAGGTACAAAACTGCTACAATATGCTTTCTTAATCATATCGATTCGTATTTATTTTCAAAAAACTTTATTAGAACCTTACAGAGCCATGTTTAGTAAGTGACGCAGTCAGCAAGTATGTAATAAATCTTCTTCACTTTTTATGCATCTGCTTTAATCCCGCCGCTTGTCGTAGCTATTCGACAAAAAAATCTGTCCCACATCACAATTTGCATATGAATAGTAGGCAGTTGTCTTGCTCAAGTGAGGTACTCGCTCCACCCACAAAACCTAAATTTACATAATATTTTCATATTACATGTGCCCAGATGCATACAACCCGCAGTCCACTTCATACATAAACCAAATGGACCGCTACAGAAACAGAAAATTAACTTAATCTCGTTATTATATTTCTTTTCATCTTCTAAACTCAGCTTACCTGGCTAATTAGGGCGATTCCAACTCGTGCAACTCGTTCGCTATCACCTCTAAATGAGCAATTTGATGTCATAATCAAGGCTAAATTGTTGCCATAAAACTCCTCAACTCGGGAGGAAATGACTTCTCAGCTGCCCCTTTTTACACAAAACTGGGAATCCGCGGGCGCTCATTGACCTCTAACAGGGCTTTGAAGTGAGAGTTAATTAAATTTCTTCTGCTTACATTACAAAGAAAATTTACATTATGGACGTGAATGAAAAACATAGATCGATAAACAGGGAAACATTTGGATTTTCCTTTTGCCCTCTTGATGTATTAAGCGTTTATTTTTGGAGCAACGTTGGTCTGTCGTTTCATTTTATCTTTATCTCTTTAGATCTACGTAATACGTTAACGTTTTTCCATTAAATGTGTGTCTTGGTTTTATCTACAGTATACAGTGTGTTACCGGCATGCGGGCATTTATTCAAACTGCCGATAATATGTTACTTTAGCAATTGTTTGCAAGTACCATCAATTAAAAAATAATTAAAATAACTTCACAATTAATTTTCTTAGATACTGTCCATTTTTAATGTAGTGCATGTGCTGCGTGTTCATCGTTATCAGTATTGCTGTTGCTTGGTACAAGGCATGTCGTGGTACGGGGGCAGATCATAATAATCAAAGTATCCGTCGACTGTCATTTACACTTGTCAAATCGCTGTGCTTTACATTGCTGGCAATTTAAATTTTGTTAGAAAGTTAACAAAGCCTGAAAAACTGTTTATTAATTGAATTAATGTCATAGTTACGTTACAGATATACGTTATTTTAACCTACTTTAAAAAAAGCCAGGGTGCTGGTAACACACTGTATTATTTGTTTCCGATTTGGAAATACTGTTTTAATGTGTGTTTTCATCACTGTTTATGTTTTAAGATCACATTAATGTACTATTCTCGATGCAGGGGTGTTATTCTCTCAAAAACAACGGACGGGCGGACGAACGAGCGAAATTGCAGCGGCAAGTTTAGGTAGTCCTGTCAGACCGAACAAAACACATTTTAACGCGTGCATTTTTAATTAAGCAGCCTTATACGTTCGATCCATCGGCAGAAACCATGCTGCTAAATTGAAAATGCACGCACTAAAATATGTTGAGTTCTCACTGACGGGACTACTTAAACTCGCTGCTTGGACATTCACTCGTCCGTGCGTCCGACCGTCGTTGTTGAGAGACTCACTCTCCTGGCTACAGAATTCCATTTTCTGGCGCTGTCGAACGTGATGTCGAACGTATAAGGCTGCTAAATTGAAAATGCACGCGCTACAATGTGTTTTGTTCGCACTGACGGGACTACTTAATCTCGCCGCTTGGACATCACTTTTGCATTCGTTCACCTTTGCTTCTTTAGAGAATCACACACCTGATATTACATTTAATTTTGCAAACATTAGAACTTTGACTGCTTTACAAAACTTTAATAATTGTTTTAACTACAGTTTCATATTACATACTAGACATAATTTTAGACTAGATTATCGTTATTCGCTCGAGAACTTTAAAATTTTCCGGGATGAAAAGTAGCCTACGTGTTAATCCAAGTTATAAACTAGCTCCATGCAGCTTAAAGAAGTAACAAACAAACACGCAAACGTATTAATAATTTTAGCAGTATGAATGCCAAACACATCAATATTCAACGACACATTTTTTCATGAAACCTCTCGGTAGGTAATTAGCTCGTGGCAGTAATTTGCATGATGCGGAGGCGATCCTTTGTGCTGGCCATTAGGAGACCCATATCACGTTCTTTGTGTTTGTATAATTTAGCCCACTGAGCACACGCACCCACAAAACAAATTAATTCCAACTTGAGAACAAATGTTACCTCGTTAACCCGAAAAATTTGTACTCCGGTTACCGCTTTAAACAAGTTCCGAGCATGATTTAGGATTTCGCTAACTAATTCTAAGAGTTTCTAAAATATATTACGAAACAAAATTTTATGAATATTAAAGGCTGAATTTGTTTGGGAAGTTTTAATAATGCTTGCGGGAGTTTTGGAGATAGATTTTTGACAAATGGATGTTGTTTTTCACCCCCTACCAAAATAGAGGGATGTTATATGTTTAACATGTGTATCTGTGTGTATGTGTATCTATCTATTTATGTATGCGTGTGCCTTTGTATTTGTGTGTGAGTGTGTGTGTGTGTGTGTGTGTGAATTGGTAACTCATAATTTCATCGAATTTAATTTCATCGATAGCTATTACCTGCTGAAACCATGATGTTTTCATGATATCTGAAACGTTTATTATGTAGGTTAGATAAGGTCAGGACTTATGACTACCTAAAAATTACCTTACGTGGAGAGAAATGCCTTTCGATGAAATGAAACCTGCGCAATGATACGTTGGTTGAAATCCCTAATATTATGTGCCATAATAATCATTTGCCATAATACGGAAAAAGCAGATCCAGACTGTTTCAGTGTGTTCAGTGGGTATAATGAAGTACTGTTATAATCTGGAATACGTGCGTAACTGACACTAACAATGCCATCAGTAAGGAAAGATATTAACCTACGCTAATTTTATTAATAATACGAATCTGTCCTGGATCGCCTAAAGGTTACTAAGAACCTTCCTAGTCTACCTTAAGGAAGGTCTCCGTTAGGTACGACGACGAGCGATAGGAGGAGGAGAGTAAAGTTGAACTTCGACCCTAAAGTCCTGTTTTTTTTATAATACTTTACGACATAACGAAACAAATCAGGAAAAGCGGGGCTTCATCAGATATTTTAATAAACCATGATTGATAATGACTGTATTTTTATTATCATCATCAGCCCGCTGCAGTCCACTGCTGGACATAGGCCTCTCCCAAGGAACGCCACAGAGCCCGGTCTAATGCTTTATGCATCCAGTCGCTGCCGGCCCTCTTATGCAAGTCACCCCGCCATCTGGCCAGAGGGCGTCCCACGCTACGTTTGCCAAGACGCGGTCTCCACTCCAGAACACGCTTACTCCAGCGGTTATCCGTTCTGCGACATACGCGACCAGCCCATTTTCACTTCAACCTACTAACTTTCAGAGCTATGTCGGTCACCTTGGTTCTCTGACGAATCACTTCGTTCCAAATTTTGTCATTCAGAGAGACTCCGAGCATAGCTCTTTCCATAGCACGTTGAGCTACTTTAAGCTTATGGACTAGCCCCACAGTCAGTGTCCACGTCTCGGCTCCGTACGTCATCACAGGTAGGACGCACTGGTCAAAGACTTTCGTTGTATTTTTATTATAGTATTATAGATCAAAATTACGCATTCAGAGTGTTTGAATTTTTAGGCAAGGCAAATTTATGGCAAACGTATCGTTATGGCACTTAATATTATGGCAAATAAAAATAAGCCAAAAACATTGTGGAATATAAAATTATAGTAAATTAGTAAATTATTCAGGATAGACATCGGCTATGTAATAATGCAGGCGAAGTCGGAAAAATATATCTTAAAGTGAAAAAACGATCTCATCTACAAAAGTGGACCGCAATTGCAATGGGTTTGAGGAATGGATTATTCGTCAATAAACTCCCCGTCGCCAGTACCGCGGCTATACGGCGTGCACCCAGTCACGCATGCATTACGGTATTTCAAATTTGCTCCAAGACGGTTGGCAGCCTCAGGGCGATAACGCAAGCCCCGAAATCATTTGGCAACGAGAGCACTCATAAAACATCTGATGGTGAACCCTTATCCAGAATTCCGCTCATTCCTACTTAGTGTAATGGGTAATAGTTTTAAATGTATTCAAATTTACAAAGCTTTTTTATTTGTAATATCTAATCTAGAAAGAACGTTATTTACAAATGTAAAAAGAGACTTGAGAGTTGTAAATCTGAGAAATATGTAGATATAAATCTTGTATATATAAACTGACGTCATTATCATACCCTGTTAACTGGATCACTGATAATGATGACAATGATAAGGTCCCGCTTAGTCCGTTTCCAGGAAATCCTTGCGACTTCTAATTTTTCATCGTTCCCAACTTGTCGACAAGATACTTTGAAACATTTACAAGACATATCAAATTATTTAAGCCTTACTTTACAAGGCAATTAAACTATAAACATTCTCTACCATCGCACATCATGTCAAAGTTAACTAAGTCCGACTAAATTTTGCTTCTGGAAGTGTCAGCATACCGGCTAAATTCTGACGGCGTTTCCGCGGTGTCGAGCACTTCAAATATTTCACACAAGCGTGTTATATAACTACTATAGAACTTATAAAGCGAATATACAACTTGTATATAGCTAGTGTGAAATAGTTGCGGTGTGCGAATTTATCGAGTTGTCCCAGATAACGTTGGCTAAACTTAATTAAGGCACCCACGTCAAGTTTCTTTGCCACGTTAAAGGAGAGTTTTGTGAAACGTGCTCAGTTTTAAACGCTAGGCTACGTTTGTTTACGGCAAACCGTGCTTATAATGTTTCAAATAGAAGCAACAAGAGCAGCTAATGTGGTAATTTAGCTGCGCGAGTGAGACTTCACAGTTTTTGTCTGGTTTAGGAAAACAATGAGGAAGCGGAGATGTTCTTGCGCTCGCTTTGAATGCTCTCGTAATCTTTGGGTAGCTAGTTTCTTTGTTATTGTTTTGCTTAAATAAATATTGAATGCGGGTTGAAACGATATTGCGTACCGGCCGGATCCCTGCAGAGTAATTACGGATTTTGTTTAACAAATAACCGAAATGGAAATATTGTCATGTTCGATTAATTTCCTAATGGAATAAAACTTTTATGTATTTGCGAAACTTCCAATTACGCACGGATTACAACACAACCAACGAGTGAGCATCCCCGATACTATTCTAACTCGTTCATTTGTATGTTTTAATTTAGCTTTTTTATTTGAATCTAGTTTGTTATACTTTATCAAAATCAATGTATCCATGAAGTTTTTTATTCAAACGAAATTGTTACGTACCATCCTTCCAAAAACGTTAGTAAAACAGTACTTAGTCGTGTCTGTAAATTTTTCGATCAGTTTTATTTTAATTGAAACCATCTTCTTCTTCTTCTTCATGTGCCTCTCCGACTAGCGAAGGTTGGCAGTCAGCTCCGAAAACTTTTCTCTGTCTCTCGCGAGGCGAAACAGATGGGCAGCACTCGTGACACCAGTCCACTCCCGGAGATTCCTCAGCCATGATTTCTTCCGGCGGCCTACATGTCTCTTGCCAGCGACCTTTCCCATCAGTATTAGTTGTAAGAGGTTGTATCTGTCATGCCGTAGTACGTGGCCAAGATATGCAACCTTTCTTTGGCGGATGTTATCCCAAAGACATCGCTTCTTGCTGACACGTAGCAGGACTTCCTGATTCGTCACCTTCTGTGTCCAACTGATCCTTAGCATCCGTCTATAGCACCACATTTCGAATGCCTCTATACGTTTCCTGAGGTTTTCTTTTATAGTCCAGGACTCGCATCCGTATAGAAGAATTGGCCAAACATAGCATTGGAGGAGACGAGTTCGCATCTTGATGTTCAGACTCCGGCTGGTCAGTACCTTCTTCATGGTGTTAAAGACACTTCTGGCGACTTCTATGCGGGTTTTTATCTCTGTATCGCATTCCCAATTTTCAGTCAACCAGGTTCCCAGGTACTTGTATTTATTAACTCTTTCCAACCTTTGTCCTGACACTGCTATTATTTGGTTTGGTTCCTGGGCGGGCTCCCGTGACACAATCATAAATTTAGTCTTATTGATGTTCATTCTTAGCCCAGCTTTTGCACTGCACTCGTTCACCCTATCCACAATCATCTGCAATTCAGATCTTGAAGCCGCCATCAACACCGTGTCGTCAGCATATCTCAAATTATTAATAATTCGTCCATTAATTTTGACTCCACAGTTGAGATTTTCCAAAGCTTGAAACCATACATTTGTTTTATATGTACCATGACAATAATTGTGGTGTGTTTTACATGTGTTAGTACACAAGTACAGCTGAAAGCAGCGGCTCTCTTTCCAAGGTGCGTCACTGGCACACCTTTAATATATATTGAGTCTAGCATGGCATCTTACGATATACTTTCTACGATTCCCCTATGGTCTAAAATCCCTTATCACCATTGGTCCTAATGCATAGTTTGTCCGAATTTTCGTTTATCCTAAAGCCATTTCCACTTACATATTTTTTTTTACGATCCTTATCTTTACGAAACTGGTGATATAATTGGAAAACTTAAAAAGTTGCCTGACTCATCTGAAAACCAGTTTAGGGCAAATGAAAATTCGGACAATTGATGTGTTAGGACAAACGTTGTTAGGGGTTCCGAGGGGCACCCACTTTCTACTACATTATATACGCTTAAAAAACCACACACGAGGTTTTAATATACATTGTATTAATATTAGTCAAATAAATTATGAGCAAGTACATCACACGGTTGAACAAATTCTAAAATCATGAACTTACATATCTAAATATATAAAAGGAGAAACTGACTGACTGACTAACATATCAACGCACAGCCTAAACGGCTAAACGTAGACACTTCAAATTTGGAAGGGACGTAGCTTAGGTACCGTAGAGGTGCACTAAGAAAGGAATTCCCGAAATTCCCACGGGAACGGGAATTAGCGGGAAAATTATTAACTAAAAATAATGTTTTGCCCAACGAAGTGGACGCGGAAACAGCTAGTAGGTACACATATAAATATAGGTAGACGATGATACTACAGAATCATCTTTTGCTTAGTGAATACATTTTAAATATCCAGTTCCTTGACGTGTTAAACTCCTACCCCCTCCCCCCTCCAGCATCGGTCCTGGCCGGGTCCCAGAGCAAGTCGAAGTCGTTTAGTGGTCACACAAACAAAATAATTAAGCGCTTATGGTAATACGGCGGCGGAGGCGCGCCAACCGCCGCGCTATGTAAATGCACCCAACGCAACAAATGCAACTAACTGGGAACTCGCTTTAACCAGCTTTTAATTTAAAACTTGCAGTTGAGAGTGAATTATGTCCGGTTTTTAGGGAATCTACTTCGGTTCTGTTTAAAACAAATTTCTTAAAAAATAATTTGAAACAATAATAGACTAAGGAATTTTTGACTTTTTTTTTTCAAATACACGTTCAAAATGTGCAAACTCAGTCCGCCATCAAAAACAATGAAAATGTAAATATGACTTACACGCTTAACAACTGTAACTTTTTAATCTGGTAGCAGTGTTACAACCCGGACACTACACGATTAATTAGTTCTCAAAATCGTATCAAAAATTCAGTATCCATCTTCATAACGTTCTCATTTTCCATAAATTCTGAAACCATCGTGTCACAGCCTCCCATATAAGCTACATTATGAAAATTGTCTTGCCGGCGTAAATAGTTATTGTTACGAAGGTGTTTCCTTAACAAACACAGGGCATATTGTGTCTCAAGTTATGCTCAAGACGCCCGAATTTCAAAGGCTCATTGACGCGGTGGATAACAATCCTAGTTAATTGGAAAACTACGTAGTTCTAATCTTCGAGGAGTTTAATGGACACCGTGTATTTGTTTTCAACTAAACAAACAAACTATGATTGCAGTACTCCATCTTGATTTGTTTTGATTGAAAGCCAATTTGGTTCGAGTGTTTTCGGCGGTTTAGGAGTTTGTAATAATATTGCGGTGGCTTGCTTTGAGAGGTTTCGCAGACGGAGTTTAATTTGTATTAGAGTTTCTCAGAGCTGTCGAAAGAGGTTATTTGAAACGCGTATTGTTTAAGAAGGGGAATAATTCAGTAGTTTGAATTCTTGTGGAAAAAGAGGGTTGTTATAGATTTGATGTCTAGTTATACTTGTGTGAAACCACATAGGTACATTGTACTAATTTACCTATCTACTTCAGTGTCAGCTGAAAGAGATCCCGTTTAGGGGTAAGTTTACATTTTGTACATTGAATGAATTTAATACGTTTTTGTTGTACTTTAATTCAATAAAGAGTTTACAACAATCATTCATAATTATCTTTGCCTTTTTGTGAGATTTTAACGATAAAGTTTGACCACTTGATATTAAGCCGTACCTAAAAAACCTTATTGTTTTTTACATGCTATTGTATTTCATAACGTTATGATAGCGCTTATTTACTTGACAGTTATGGCGGCCGTGCTAAAAACAAAACGATAACAAAGCAATTGAGTTTCAGCGACTACTATACATAGAGCCGCTATTATTCTATTTTAAAGTGTTGATCTAATGTAGGTATTAAAAGGTCGTTGAAGGATCTTCGCTGTTAATATTCACGTAGACCGTCTGATATTGACTTCGTTACATTAGTTCTGTTTATTTATTTTTTTATTTTTTATTTCATAGAAAGGACAAACGAGCACACAGGCCACCTGATGGTAAGGGGAAACTGTAGCCCATAGACATTCGCATTCACAAGACTGCAATGCAATCCTAAGACTGCAAATGCGTTGCCAACCCTGAGGACTAAGATGTTATGCCTCTACGCTAGTCATTTCACCGGCTGTCTTATCCCCAAACGGAACGCAACAATGCAAGCAGTTTGTTTGTTTGTACACAGTAGAACACAATTTATATGGCGTCGCGAATCTTCACTCTCACGAACAACGATCCCGATAATTTCCGAAAACACGATTGAAACCCACGATTAGACTTGTACGTAATAAGGTAAGGTAAGGTAAGGGCAGATATTAGTGTGATGAGCGCGAATATTTTGTTCCTGAGTCATGGATGTTTTCTACATATTTAAGTATAAATATTTCTCTATATATGTATTTATATCGTTGTCTAGTACCCATAGTACAAGCCTTGAGCTTAGTTTGGGACTAGGTAAATTGGTGTGACATTGTCCCCTGATATTTATTTATTTATTCACAAGAGTTGGCACGAATGGATTGAACGAAAGTAATGTCACGTAATAATTTATAAGCTGCAAACTTTTTTTTTTTTTTTTTGAGTGCTAATAAGTTTATTCAATAAAATTCAAGTAAGGATAATTAATCAGAAAACAAACAAACGAAAGAACTTACAAAATCACTTAAAACTACACTAATCTAACAAACCGCTACCAGTGGGCATTGTTCCTAAAATGCTGGCAGCATTGCCACGTTGAATGGCAATGCTTAATCTTTGTGCCAAGTATAGGCCAGCATTTTTGTCACTTGATGCGTCGATCAGGTGCAAACTAAATTTCATCTCTTTTTTTCCATTTTTAAAAATTTACATCTGCGCAGGTACGTCGGTAAGCCATATCAGTTGTGTTTTACTGTAAGAGTTGACAACCGCAAAAAAACGACAGTTGGAAAAAAAAAAGTACAAAATAAAAAATAAATGCGTTGTTTACAAATGTAAATAGAACTTAGTTAGTTAGCCCATTGCTGAAATAAACCGCCTAGATATGTGGCATGTTGCAGATTAATCGTATGCAGCTACAAATTACGGATTGCTGGTCGGCAGTTGCGCATTAAATATAGCACGAAATTATTTCGTGAGAGTGTGTTTTCAAAGCGTAATTAGAGTGCATTGAAAATGCCAAGTATTTTTTAATATTTGCAATTAAGTCAATATTGTGCTCCAGTTTATGCAATACTATATTTTTGCTATTTTGGATTAGGTTTCACATTGGTATTGCTAGACTTATGAAATAATGTTGAATGAGTGTTTTTGTTTTCGAGTATAATTATTTTAAAATACAGTGTGTTATGTTTTGTTCAAGACTGCACCGAGCAAACGTCGAGCGTCCAGTGGCGCCACTGGCACTGGAGGCTCGACGCTCGACGCTCGGCGTTTGCTCATTACTTTTATTGTGTTTTCTAATCAACCAAAGAATTTACTTGCAATCAGACGATACGTTTTTGTAGCGCAAGTAAAACACAATTTACGGGATACGTAGCGAACTTAAATAACAATTACCCTTTGAGTAGTCAGCTTAAGGGCGATTGTGCACTACAAGAAATTTTACCGTCCGGCAGTCAGATTTTTTACGGTTACACAATAAATACTAAGCCATAAAGACTGTGTTTTCATTTTTAGTACAAAATTGTACCGACCAATTTCAAGAATATACTCTAGTTTATTAGAAAACACAACAATAGTAATGAGGGCGCCACTGTACATTGGGCGTATGCTCGGCGCAATCTTAAGATGCACGAGGTAACAAATAAGCAGTCTACTCAAGAGTAGGCCTAGTCAAGTTCCAAACGCAGCTAACGTTTCTTTTTTCTCGCGAAATGTATGGAGTTGACATAAACGTCTGACGCGATCTGTCATCGGCTTGAGTAAATTATATAGATTGAGATTTTTATTTTTACATTTAGTTTTATTTATTTCATAATACAAGATACACTTGCTCAGCGAAGCAACACTCACAAACATTTCTTCAAATTCACAGTAAAGAATGCAATAGCAATTTTTGTGACTTGTGCATAATGAGAGTCATTAATATACGAGTGTTTTAATGACTAATTATGTGTACAATTGCATGGATAACTTTATCTACTAGCGTAAGTATCATAAGTTTTCTACAATAATGTGAGAAGCCAGTAGGTACCTGTGGTTCCTCTGTGTCTTAATACTTTACCCATACTTTGATAAAAACATTAAGATGCAACCACATCAATAACCGATACTTTAATGACATGCAATACTTAAATGGTGATATTAAAATACAACAACAGATACAGATTTTGCTGATCATAGGGAGGTTATGAGATGAAAAATAATATTAAAGAATAGGTAGATTCAAAAAGATGGAAAAAATCACATTACAGCCCCTGCGAAAACATCTGCCTAGTAACCCATATTTTTCCAATGGCGGGAATTTTTCCAACACTCATCGCTCAATAGAGCGCGCAACGTAGCGCAAAACCAAAATTTCTCTGTAAAGTGACTATTCCGCACAAAATAATTGAGCAGTTATGCTAATGAGGTACAAGTTGAACTGACGCCAAAACGCTGTCCGCGGAGCTTTATGTAAATCGCTAGCGCGGGGCGCGGGCGGGGGCGGGGGCGGATTTGCGCCGCGCGTTTACATTAGAAACTAAAGAACACTCGCGGATCTAGTTTATTTATAATAATATATTTATCTAATACTTAATTGTCAATTTTGTATGCAATGTCTCAAAAACTGTGTATTTGTAATAAATAACATATCCTTTTTTTTTATAATATGTACCGTGATGGTCGAACTATTTACATAACTTTAAATTTGTACGGAACCCTCAGTGTGCGAGTTCGGCTCGCACATGGCCAGTTTTTGAATTAAGGCACCCAGTGACTGTCGGTCAAAATCAAGCCCTCCGTTTAGGCTCCGTGAGGAAACAAAATATCTATACATACATCTGTTCATATATACAAACAAACAAACATATATAAATACATATATACATACATACATTCATATACACAAACAGGGCAAATATACTTACAATTCAGGGTCCATATTTGACTTGTCATAAGTCGTAATGACTGTTTGAACGAATTATTATTTGAACTAAAATATTAATTAAAAACAAATACTCAATGAAGTCACTTTTACCCACATAGGTCAGGTTAGGTTAAAGTTGCGACTAGGCGCGAAGCGCCTCATCTACGCGGAATAATAGGTCCGCACGGCGGAGCTAATTCGACCTTAAATACGGTTGGTTAGGGACATATGTCATTAGGTTTAATAAAAGTTTTAGACGTGTTAGGTGTAGTAATATTGTTAGGTATTTATAAGAATCGGATTAATAAAATTAGGGCTATTAAAAATCGGACATAAAAAATAGATATAACGTAAGTTCGGGATGCTAAAATTAGGGCTAATGAATAGTTGGGTAGAATAAAAATAGGGGCTTTTGATTTCAGGGCTAATGAAATTAGTGTTAGTGAAAATAGGCTTCATATTTTTCGGGCTACAATAGGAGAACCGATGTAATGCCCGTATGCTAGTAAATAATTTCTTAAGTCTAAAGTCGTTCATAGTTATGTTTAATGTCTTCTTCCCATCGAGTAGTATTCTGAACTAAGTCAGAGTTAACGTAGCGTAACATGGGACGATTGCCCAAGAAAAATGTAAACGAGTCACTTAGATCACGCATTCAAAGCGCATTTGGTGTAAGTGACGACATAATACAGGGTGAAATCCAAGTCGTGAATCAAATGATCACCTCTGTGTTCCAGCCACGAATATGAACAACTTTCACTAAGAGGTGCAAAAATCACGAAAAAAATAAAACAGCTGCTTCAGACATTTTGGTCGAGTACGTATTGAACTTTTCTACGAAACAGCTGATTTATTTTCAAAATTTCAGAGGTGGTTCCATAGCGAAAATTGTTCATATTCGTGGCTGGAACACAGAGGTGATCATTTGATTCGCGACTTAGATTACACGCTGTACTTGGTGGAAGTTCTGCTGAGAAGTGACACAGCTAATTCAGGGGCAAAATTCTGAACGAAACAAAAAAACTATGTTTCTGATCATAACCCTCTTATTCATAAAGGCACTACAAACCTATTTTAGTTAAGGTATGCTTGAGATGCAAATGTTACAATGATAGATAGGGACAAATCATATTTTAGCTTTTGTGTGTAATGTAAGAGGGCTAAAAGGTACACTATAAATAAGTTAACTCATTACAAAAAAAAAATGAAAACAGAAGGGTGAATTGCAAAAATATTGTACATAGTTAAGGGCTTAATTGAGACAACGTTAACTTTCTTCCATTGTTTTTCCTTTGTGTAACGAAAGTTATCCATATGATTATATGGCTAATCTTCGTTACACAAAGGAAAAAGTTAAGGATTGTTAAGGATTTTTTAATTGAGCCCTTTACTATGTACAATATTTTTGCAATTCACCCAGAATGAAGTACGCACGTTATTTGTATATTATTGAGTTATCCTTTTATTGACAAATTATCGTTGAATAAACTTTAAGCAACGTAGTTTTTTTTTATTACGTGTTCTACAACTTATAGTGGCCCAGCGTACAGTGCTACGATTTTCTTGTGTTTCTATGACACACGAGTCACACATATACTGTCAGTGGCGAGTGCAAGCGTGGTAGCGATAACCAGCTGAAAGCTATTAAAAAGCTCGGAATACTGTATATTGCTGAGGATAGATATGAATAAAACATCCGACTCTTTCTAACAAGTATGTAAGTGCGAGAGCGAACGCTGTTTCATCCACACTTAACGCAAGATTCAAATTAGTTGAACATACTTTGTATGATGGTTTTCAAGGATATAGTCAGTTTTGACTTATATAGGTACGTGATTATTTAAAATAGGTTTCAGTTAAATTAAAGGAAATACCCCTTTTACCAGGGTTTTGTTTCAAATAATAAAAGGAAACCCTTGTGGTTTTATAAGGCTTCGGTGTTCAGTTGTCCACATAATTATCATAACATTTTACCACCTTATTTTAATGGCAAAAATAGATTTAAAAATGTTAAGGAAAAGCTACGAAAAGGGGTTTGGGTAAAAGTGTTGTCATTTGTAAAAGTCATACATTATCAAGGTAAGCAGCCATTAGTAAAAGTGGTAAATTATGATAGGATAATTCAAAATAATGTATGTAATGTAATACTCTCAAGCGCATCGGAGCCGAGATATTTATTATTCTTACTTGGGTGTTCTTTTAGTACCGAAAACTGAACACTTAACGACACCTTTAGACTCAATTGGCGTAAACGCCAAAACTCAACTTTTCAGGAGAGCTAAAAAACTATATTTTCAAAATTATTTTTGTCATAACATTTTTGTTTTTTGAGTTATAAAGCTCAGTTTTGGACATAATTATATAGTTTATTGGGATAAAGAATATGATTAAGTAATATTTAAAGTAAACCCAGTATTTAAGAAAATGGAAGGCTTATACGCCCTAGAAATATACAAAAAATGTTATTTACTCCCCAAAAAAATTATGTTTCTGTGATAGGTTTGGGGTGTAAAAGCCAGGTGGACTATTTTTTAACTGTAATGGGGCGGTATAAGAGAAATTTTATGTATTTCGGCGTACGCTCAGGTTGTAAAATGAGCTCTCAGCGGTTGTTTTTCTAAGAGTTTACACAAAAAAACCTACCTAAATTTTGCACATAGATAATTAGATACCCTATACAGTGTTGAGAAACACTGTATAGGGTATCTAATTATCTATGTGGAAAATTTCAAGTTTCTAGGTCCATCAACATATCTACGATCATTTTAGAATTTCATACATACAGATTTGTTTTTTGTTAAAACCCTGTATAATATACGAAAACTTCACTAAGCAGTGGGAAGTTATGGATTTTAACAAGAAATAGCACGTAGAATCCAAATTATTGTTTTTTTTCGGAATGACCGATTCCTAGAAGGAATTGATGCGTTACAGTGTTCTAATGAACAAACTCATATTATTATTAACTCAACAATAAATCCAAGAAAGCGTCTATTTACACTTCTTATTAATTCCTGTATAATGTAATTAACGAGCTACTGTCGTTAAACTACTGAGCAGAAACGGTCATAACTAGTATTGGTATTTAGTTACCGTATCGATTATAAAAGACGTAAGTTTAATGAGATCTGCATGGAGATAAGTCGTCGTGGATCGCGGCAGCATGGGAAGGCATTTGTTTACCGCCGATAGCGTGATAGTTTTTTTTAGATTGGATTACCATCTTTGTTTATTTACAGGGTGTTTCACATTTGTATGGAAAAAAAGTCGTATTTTTTGCACACTTCGCTTACGCCCGAATTCTTTATAATGTAAAAAATGAAAAGGTCTAGTTCCAAGGTAACAGCACAACATTTATAAGTTGCACAAATTGACCACTTACGCTATAGCAGATTTGCAATGTTTATTATTGTTCCAAAAACAGTTTTTGGAACAATAATAAACATTGCATATCTGCTATTATACGTCTCTACGTCAAAAGCCGTAATAAACATTACGGCTTTTGACCTCGTCGTGTTGTTCTCATAGTTTTTTTTTTAAGTTTAAGCTTTATTGACCTTACATTTGTAATGATTTTATTTTTAGTAGTTTTAAAAATGTATTATTTATTACTTTATTACTTAATGTAACTTAGTTCTAAGTACTATTATGTTTTTATTATTGAAAAAATGACATTCTGCTGGTGTTTCTTGCGGCGCTTCTTCTCCGCAATGATGGTCTTGTCCGAAGCGCTGGTAGACTCACCCTATATTACCGACGTGTAAAAGAGCCCTCATGTGGCCTATTTACTGAATAAATATTTTGAATTTTGAACATCAAATAATAACCAGCTTTCCAGTCAACTTATGTCAAATACTAATGATATCGACCATCACCATATTGTCTGCCTGATGCGGCTTCAGCAAAATTGATTCAAAAAGTGGTCAAAGTATGCAACCCCTGAATGCTATTTTATTATTATAATTTTGATTACTGGTCTTTTAGATAAATAGGAGCGAGAATTCGAGCGAATTCATAAAAAATTGCAAGTTGCAATATTATTCGATAATCTGTCAAAAGTGCAACGTATTTGGGGTATAGGAAAATAATCTTACAATGGATGTATGCATGTTTAGGGCGTAAACGCCATAAACATTACTCCTATTTATTTTTGGGTCTTAAGCGCCAAAATCGAATATGAATTAAACTAAAATGTAGGCTTTAAGTGATAAAATGTAGGCTGTAAGCGACTATGAAAAATGTCTATTAGTGTCAAAGTTTGAAAGCAGTAAACTTTCAAGTGTTTACTTTTTTTCTATAAATAATATAACGTCCATTCCTGAAATAGTTAGGTGTGAAATTTTAGAGTTTTTAGGTATCGTATTACTAAAGTATTAGTAAAATTACATTAAAAATACTAATACTATATAGGTACCTTTGCTCATTAGTATCTTTCGGTATAGATGACGGTTGATTTTGATCTTGAACACTATTTATAATATCATTTACAGTTTTCTCCTCCTGATAAGGTAGGCCATACGGTAGGCGTTGAAAAGCTGAAAATATGTTATTTATTACGTTACAGGCTTGCCGATATAATTATGATATATCTTTCATGCTCGCATATTTATTTATTTATTTATTCCTTGATAAAACAGAGTTAGCATACTCGTACAATACAGCCAATATATGTATGACTTATGAAATCTCAGGGCAATCCCTGTTATTTTGGATATACTTTAAACTACAGTAAAGTCTATTTCATTCTGCTAATAGAGCACCATACGCTTCGCTGCTTTGAAGGCCCTTTGGGGCGCAAAAGACAATAATCCTAAAAATTTTAGGTCACAAACGCCATGTACTATTACTCTTATTTAATTTTTGGGTTGTAAACGCCAAGACCAAGTATGACGGAAACTAAAAATGTAGGCCGTAAGTAAGTAATAAGTTTCAAAATAATCAATCATGTGGAATTTAAAAGTAGTACCACAAAATAGCACACGATTATCGTAATAATTAATTTCCAATATAATAATAAAAACACGAATACCACACCTTTGGTCATTACTATTGATCGGTATAAATGACGGTTCACCTTGAAAACTATTTAAATCAATCACAATTTTCGTTTTCTCATTATAGGTAGATGATGCGTAGGCTTTATTAAGCTGAAAATTAAATAAGTCACATGACATGGTATACTCGGACGGGTATCTAACCGTCGCAGCCACTTTGACTTTGTAGCTATTGTACTTAGAATTTTTAGGTATTTGAGTTCTAGGCCGATGAAATAGACCGGCCGGTGAGGTATGCGCCCAAATCGTAGAGGTCAAGTAGATGTCTATCTAGCTCGGACAAATACGCGTCGGATTTGCCAAAGTGAGACGACTATATTGAATGTCCATCTTCATCAACACAATAACCTGTCGCATAGAATCGGGTTGCGCGCTGCGCTTGCTATCTCACATTGGCGCGCGCACACTTCTTGCTCACATCAACTATTACTTATTCTGTGCTCACATTTAGTAAAAGACAAAGAAAGCATGAAATCATGAGATTTTGTACGTAAACACCTGTTTGAGAAGATCTAAACGCTACTACATTTATAATTGTGAATATGTAATTGTAATTATTATGTGATTTAATAAAGCTCGATACAATCTTGAAATGATATTTAAATCATTTCGTCAGGTTATAAGAGGCTAAAATGTATCCACTTTATACTACTATTATAAAGTACGACCTTCAATTTAATTATTTGAGGCTCTTTTATGTTGGGTCGTAAAAGCCTCCTAATATTTTTTTGTAGAAACAATAGGGGCGTATTAGCCACGTTAGACTTATGAATTATTATACACCCTATAACTGCAAAAAAAAAAATCCTTTACGATCTTGAAATGCAGAAAATAAAAAAATATAGCAAAAACGCCCAAAAATTTATAAAAATCATGTTTTTTGGGCCAAATATTCTGGGTCGTATTCGACTTTTTTTTGGGAATTTCTCAACTTTAACTACACAGATCGATAGAGAATGAAAAATTGAGTATAACTGCATTAAAAACTCATTTTGGCCAAAATGGCGTTTACGCCAATTGAGTCTAAAGGTATCGTTAAATTTGAAACATCTCGGCTCCGATATTATTAAACGCCATAAATTAAATATATCTCTCTGTATTTCAAGATCTCTAAATAACTATGTAAAAATCATCAATGACCGCTGAAAAAAATATGCCAATTATCTTCAAACTTTACCCAATGCCCTTTACGATATTCGTGAAAATATATTGACTTTTATAATAAAGCTGAATCAACTAAAGATCTTTTTTAAACCCTTTGTGCGTGCATTTTCTCGTAATTGACTGGTTTTATTTCACATAACTTTATCAACCGGCCGGCCCAGTGAAGTATGTGGGGCAAACCCGGAAGTTGCAGCTCAATTTCCGGCCAAGTCGGAAACGCGTATAATTATGATCATGGTGTTTGTGTTGGTCTTGGCGTTCGTTTGTCTTCGACTCAGTAAAGAACAGGATCATTCCATAATAATGATATTTATTAATATTATATTATTAAGTCAACTTGTTTGAACGAGAACAGGGGGGTATTATAACATGCAGACTATGCAGTTCATTTTACGGTGAGTGTAAGGGACAGAGCTATGGCAGTGATATAGCTCTGTCCTTTTCTCTCAGCGTAAACAGAATTGCATAACTATGTCATAATAAAATATTATGGCAAACATAAGAGAACTCTAAGGGTGTATATTGGAATCCCTAATCGTTATTTTTCCCAATTCATCGTTTGTTAGAATTTACGTTTACGCCATTTCCGGATGAATTTTAATCTTTTTAGTGTTCTAATCCTAACCTAACGTAATCGCAAGTATTTTAGGGAAACCTAAAAAGTTGTCCGACTCAGCCGAAAAGTTTTTTATGACAAACAATAGTTCGGACAAGCGGTGCCTTACAACAATCGTTATTAGGGATTTCGAAGTAGAACCGAACTTTAAATGTGTTTATAAGTACGGAAAATTATTATGATTCAATTTTAACTCCACAATAGACAATATACGGGTAAAGTAAACAATAAACGGGTACAGTATAAAATTAATTCCGTCTATTAAAATATTACAACAAATGTCGACATTATGGCATACATAACGCACTGCTGCTCCCTACGTGTAGATTTAACTTACCTCTTTATTCATAATGACACAACAAACCTGTTTTAATTAAAATGTCCTCCTCCTAAATTAATGTGATCCTTTTCTGTCATATTCAAATGTTAGTGAGAAATAACACACACACTTTAGTAATGTGCGTTTATAAATAGAGGGCAGTCTGCAAGGGTGTTATGTGTACCAACATCACGCCATAACGTTTTCCAATAACATCGTCATTACCATCAAATCTTAGTACCCACTACGTTATGACTATGAGTACCTTTTCAAATAAACCCAAAGGGGACCTTCGAATCCCGTTTGACCGTGTGCAGTCAACAATTTTAATTACTAAGCCATTATAAAACCCTGTCCTTTCTAGTAACATGACTGGGGGGGGTTATTATGGCATGACTATGCAGTTCATTTTATGGTGAGTGTAAGGGACAGAGCTATGGCAGTTATATAGCTCTGTCTTTTTCTCTCAGCGTAAACAGAATTGCATAACTGTGTCATAATAACCCCCCTGGACAGGGTTCATTATGACAGGGTTGTATGGTGGCTCTGAAATTATGAATGAATACGATTAAAATTATTTCAACCACTACTTGCATCTGATCCCTTGTCACAATTACAAATCCTAAGTCACTTAAACCGCCTCAAAGCGTTGGTAAACAGCAGCAGTAGCCACACTCCCGCAGGAATACACGGGAACCGATGTATTAGTGTTTGCCATACATACAATAACTGGTAAACAATGCCCTGGGGACGGCAACGAAGCTCAAACTATAGACAATTCTAGGAATAAATGTATTTGGACAGAGAAATCTCTTTTGCTCATCTTTGCTTGCTGAGTTTATGTATGTATGTAAAGACTTTATTGTAAAAATAAGAGATAACAATTATGAAAATAGACAATAATATAACAGGGATTTACAAAGGCGAACTTATCCCTTAAAAGGATATCTTCCAGTTACCTTTGACCTTTTGAAATAATTAATTTACAAGTAATAGCCAAATAATCGGTGTGCCGTGTGGTTGCCGGCAGAATTGAATAGTACCACTCCATACCTTCCTGTGGAAGTCGTAAGAGACTGAAATGAACCGAGCATGAGTACAGGCCGTGTGATTCGAAGGTGACCAGAGCGGTGGAGACTCATCAAATTTATACTTATGAGCGCCAGATGAGTTCACCGTCAAAATGAGAACATGCTAAATAAAAGTCATAAATCAGTAACAAGTAAACATTTATTAATTAAGTCCTCCCCTTACCCTCTTTACAGATTGCCAAGTTGGCACTAGGATTATCTTATAAGTAGTTACTTAAGAGCGAGGCTTTCTCGGTTGCTTTGGTACCGTTATTTTATAAAATTACTAAAGAAAAGGTTAGAATTTACCGGCTTTGGAAGTAAGAGTTGGAGGGTGTTGGTCGAAATGAAACACGGAGTTTTACCCGGAGAACATCACCCGCAGGATCCCGTATGGGCAGAGGTCAGACACAGCGTGGCTACAGGTCAAACAGCGCCCGCCGTTATCATTGAATTGTAGCAGAATCTGACTTGTGGATCGCGGTACCCGATGTACACGCGGTTGGACTTCGTTTTCTCCCTCAATAGTGATAGTTTTGTTCTGGGATTAAATCGTCGGACATCAGCACACCCGTGTAGTTGCGGGGTCGCCGTAAAAGAGTGAAGCGACGTTGAAGTATTATAATAAATTAAGGAATTTTCATTGGTGAATAACTGAAATTAAAACAAATGCTTTGAGAAACATTGTCAACAAAACAATGTCACCGCTTCCAACTAGATACGAATAAATAAGTTTAGAAACCTCACCTGAGTAGTGGATGGACAAAACGTGGACAGACACAGTAGTGATTCTCCTTAGTTAGGACATCATTTGAAGTTAAATTAAACAATCTGGGCCGAACGCTGAAAGTAATTGAACAGATTTATTAGAATGTCACCACATTAGGCAAATAAAAGACACCTTTTCGACTCAAAACTCACCCCGAAGCGAGAAATTGATCCAGCGACTTAAAATTGTGTGTGTTCACATGGTCGAGAAAAATCTGAATGCAGAGGTCAAAAAAAGGTCGATAGAAAGATCGAGAACCAATAGTCATGTGTTCCGTTTCGTCGTTGAAGCTAGAGATTTATTTGGACGAAACCGACCGAAATCAAAGACATAATTTATTGAAAAACGAACACACATAAAGAATGGGGAATAGAAGGGAAACTTCAGACTTCATCCTATTTTTACCGAAAAGCATTACTAAAATAAAAAGCCAAAATGGGTGACGTTTATCCATACACTCGAACACAACTTGCCTGAAACGAAACCAAAAATTACCGGGTTGCCAACTTACGGCTGCGTTTTGTTCGACACGGAAGACTAATAATGACCAGCCAAATTGTAAGTAAATGAATTATATATTTTAGTAATTAGTGAAGATCTATGATTAAATGTCCTACATGATGCTCAGGATTAGAATATATTCATGTGGAAGCTGAAACAAGTTCAATTGTAAGAAAAATATATGGACGACTGTCAAATGTGACAGCCGCGGATGAAATCCAGAAATGTAAACAAAGAAGTGTCAAACGTTACGTTTGACAGTTAATGGCTAAACAAGAAAAATTATATCTGTTTGTTGATGTTCTATTTGTGCAAATATCAGCGTGATTAAGTGCTAACAAGTTGGGAAAGTGAAGAGAAAAGATAGTATCGAAGTGACGGAATGCATTTCTTCCATAACCGCTGGCCTTATGGACCAAAAGAAGGTAATAAATTGACTTTGAAAGTTACATTCTCGTCCAAACTTCATGTAGGTTGTTTTAGTAGACAAAGTTAGCTAAATCTATAAAATCTAGACTAGAAAGTGTTACAGTACCGTTTTAGTTGGGTAAAATAATTTTATTTCAGAATTAACTAAATTCTGAAATAAAATTATTATAAGCCTCCTCGCTATGAGTAAAAATAAAAGGGGAGTAGTAGAGATAAATTATGTTATTTTTTTTTTTTAGTATTTAAGACATGGTTTAACTGAACAGAAGAAAGAATATCAGAGACCTAAGTATGAGAAGCATGAAGCTAGAGGTAGCTAGTGAGCTTTGAGGTGAAATAAGCAAGACACATTCTGACAACGTAGGGCAGAATGGCTTATCACCAAATAAGAAGAGCAAAGTAAGAAATATTTTCAGACCGTTTACACCCATGGTGTAAGCGACGGAATCTAGACTACTTAGTGGTCCTATAAGCTTTACTAAATTAAACTATAAGAGGAGCATACTATACAGATACGTCTTGCACAACTGTAGAAAAGTAGAAAATGGTTTGTCTGTGCCAAGTGTGGGCAGACAAATGAAATCATGTGTCGTGGAGTAGGCTTCCTAACGTTCCACGGATAACCTAAACCTCTTCACACTACTACTTAACTAATTTAACAAATATGCCTATGTCTATGTTCTGGACAGCAAAGAAAAGTCCAAACATAAAAAAAAAATGTCTGTGCCAAGTGTGGGCAGACATGTGAAATCATGTGTCGGAGAGTAGGTATCCTAACGTTCCACGGATAACCTAAACCCCTTCACACTACAACTTAACTAATATGTGAGACCTAATGCTTACAACTAAGTTTTTGGACAATACGAAGAAAATCCAAAGAAAATTGGTTTATCTGTGCCAATTTTGGGCAGACATGTGAAATCATGTGTCGGAGAGTAGATATCCTAACGTTCCACGGATAACCTAAACCCCTTCACACTACGACTTAACTAATATGTGAGACCTAATGCTTACAACTAAGTTTTTGGACAATACGAAGAAAATCCAAAGAAAATTGGTTTATCTGTGCCAAGTGTGGGCAGACATGTGAAATCATGTGTCGGAGAGTAGGTATCCTAACGTTCCACGGATAACCTAAACCCCTTCACACTACAACTTAACTAATATGTGCGCGCACTAACCTAATAAAATTACACGGTACTTGCTAACTTACAATTTACTAGTAATGAATGAGTGAGTCGACTCAAATTCTCCTATTTCAAAATTATTAACTATGGCACTAGATGTTTACTTTATTAACAATGCACTTTGGAATAGGATCGGAAAGGCAGACTATGCTGACCATTTCTCAAATACCTAGAATCCAACAAAAAAATGAGGCTGGAAAACAGTTTTGCAAAAATTTACTTTTTTCAGCATTTTATATATAATTAACTTCGAAAAGTATCATCTTCTGTAAGATTACAATATTTATAAGAGTGAGTAAAGGAGGCGAGACGCTTAGATGAGCGACACCAATGTTAAGTTAGTTTAGAGCCTTTAGCTTAGGCTACATACCTCAGGCGTGACACACGACCAATGAGCTATACACGAGAAAGTAGTCCCGTGGAATATGAAAGAATTTTATTAGATGAGGACGAGACACTCAGTCCTAACAAGCTATCCGTTGACAAAGCAGATACGATGTCTGCAGTAGAGACGTTGAAACAAAGAATCTGAGCAAAGACCGGTGATGTTAATTACAAACACTAAGCTTTACTCCAGAAAACGTCAATAATGAAATATGAATATAGTAACTCATAATAAATACCACCTTTATTCTTAGAGTAGGAAAGGTAGAGTTACACAATTAGGCTTAGATGTTTACCAGCGTAGGGGTGATGGTTGCAAGCCCATCGCCCAACGGTATTGGAAGCCTTCATCTCCTTTGTCGGCTCTTACGACATCCACGGAAGAAATGGAGTGGCACGATTCGGACCCGGATACCACACAGGGAAATATCTAACATTAAGAAGTGGGCGCAGCTTCGCCAGGACGGACTAGATCTTTAATGTGAAAATTTCCTAGATTTTTACCAGATAGGGATTTCAAAGTATGTAGGACTGATACTTCCATCGACACGTCTGAACTTCCAGAAAGATTAAAATTTACACCACCTTTATTAGCTAGTTCGGCTGTCTGTGCAAGCACCTGTTGTAAACTATGACGACGAGATACTGGATTTACCTTACAACCTCTAATAACTAGTTCATGACTGATTTCGTCTTTTTTCAGATGTGCAATACTGCAACCGGCTAATAAAAAGTCCATCTTGTTTTGTACTAAAATTATGGAAATAAATAGTAGACCGTTAAGAATAAAGCCGAAGTCCAACACAATAAAAAAAACAACTCTTATTTCGCTGTTATAAGAGAATTAAGGTTAGGTTGGCTGTTAAAGTTGTTGGTAATTCTGTAGCTCTGCCTACCCCACTCTGGGATGAAGGCGTGACGGTATGTATGTATGTAAGGTTAAATTAATAGCAACCCAAAGCGTCCGAAAAAAAAATTACAAGTCTAATAATATTAAAATATTACAAGTTAGTTCTAACTGTTCATAGTATAAAATTACAGTAAATTTGAACAACAGACAGTCTCAATAAAAACAGCTTAAAACACTGATACTAAACCAGAAAAAAGAATAATTTATAAATAAGTTGTATCACAGTAAACTAGTTAAATCAAACCACGAAGTTAAGGATTACCAGCAAATTCGAGCTTAAAAACAAGTTTAACTTCAAGTTTCAATGCAAATTTCTAATAAATTTAGGATGAGAAAATTTCATTTAAAACTTCAAGTAAGGTTTTAAATTTCTAAGTTCAAACCTTTAAAGATTCAGATTTATAGTTTAAATCCCGATAACAATAAACATTTTCCCTTATTGGGTTATGTTTCTTAATAATAAAACACAAAAGAAATATCTTATACACTACTCAGTTATAATAAAAATACTTATTCCAAAGCAACCTGTTAAATTTACTTAGCAAATTCTCAAACTGGCCAAACGTTGGGTACGCCACTGAAATGAACCGAGCATGAGTACAGGCCGTGTGATTCGAAGGTGACCAGAGCGGTGGAGACTCATCAAATTTATACTTATGAGCGCCAGATGAGTTCACCGTCAAAATGAGAACATGCTAAATAAAAGTCATAAATCAGTAACAAGTAAACATTTATTAATTAAGTCCTCCCCTTACCCTCTTTACAGATTGCCAAGTTGGCACTAGGATTATCTTATAAGTAGTTACTTAAGAGCGAGGCTTTCTCGGTTGCTTTGGTACCGTTATTTTATAAAATTACTAAAGAAAAGGTTAGAATTTACCGGCTTTGGAAGTAAGAGTTGGAGGGTGTTGGTCGAAATGAAACACGGAGTTTTACCCGGAGAACATCACCCGCAGGATCCCGTATGGGCAGAGGTCAGACACAGCGTGGCTACAGGTCAAACAGCGCCCGCCGTTATCATTGAATTGTAGCAGAATCTGACTTGTGGATCGCGGTACCCGATGTACACGCGGTTGGACTTCGTTTTCTCCCTCAATAGTGATAGTTTTGTTCTGGGATTAAATCGTCGGACATCAGCACACCCGTGTAGTTGCGGGGTCGCCGTAAAAGAGTGAAGCGACGTTGAAGTATTATAATAAATTAAGGAATTTTCATTGGTGAATAACTGAAATTAAAACAAATGCTTTGAGAAACATTGTCAACAAAACAATGTCACCGCTTCCAACTAGATACGAATAAATAAGTTTAGAAACCTCACCTGAGTAGTGGATGGACAAAACGTGGACAGACACAGTAGTGATTCTCCTTAGTTAGGACATCATTTGAAGTTAAATTAAACAATCTGGGCCGAACGCTGAAAGTAATTGAACAGATTTATTAGAATGTCACCACATTAGGCAAATAAAAGACACCTTTTCGACTCAAAACTCACCCCGAAGCGAGAAATTGATCCAGCGACTTAAAATTGTGTGTGTTCACATGGTCGAGAAAAATCTGAATGCAGAGGTCAAAAAAAGGTCGATAGAAAGATCGAGAACCAATAGTCATGTGTTCCGTTTCGTCGTTGAAGCTAGAGATTTATTTGGACGAAACCGACCGAAATCAAAGACATAATTTATTGAAAAACGAACACACATAAAGAATGGGGAATAGAAGGGAAACTTCAGACTTCATCCTATTTTTACCGAAAAGCATTACTAAAATAAAAAGCCAAAATGGGTGACGTTTATCCATACACTCGAACACAACTTGCCTGAAACGAAACCAAAAATTACCGGGTTGCCAACTTACGGCTGCGTTTTGTTCGACACGGAAGACTAATAATGACCAGCCAAATTGTAAGTAAATGAATTATATATTTTAGTAATTAGTGAAGATCTATGATTAAATGTCCTACATGATGCTCAGGATTAGAATATATTCATGTGGAAGCTGAAACAAGTTCAATTGTAAGAAAAATATATGGACGACTGTCAAATGTGACAGCCGCGGATGAAATCCAGAAATGTAAACAAAGAAGTATCGAAACGTTACGTTTGACAGTTAATGGCTAAACAAGAAAAATTATATCTGTTTGTTGATGTTCTATTTGTGCAAATATCAGCGTGATTAAGTGCTAACAAGTTGGGAAAGTGAAGAGAAAAGATAGTATCGAAGTGACGGAATGCATTTCTTCCATAACCGCTGGCCTTATGGACCAAAAGAAGGTAATAAATTGACTTTGAAAGTTACATTCTCGTCCAAACTTCATGTAGGTTGTTTTAGTAGACAAAGTTAGCTAAATCTATAAAATCTAGACTAGAAAGTGTTACAAGACGACTAAGGGATTAAAGGCTTGTAGTATTTTTAGGCGATGGGCTTGCAACCTGTCACTAATATACACATGATAAACATCTTAGCCTGTTTGTGCAAAATGTGGTTACAGAATTGACAACTGGCTGTTAAAGTTGTTGGTAATTCTGTAGCTCTGCCTACCCCACTCTGGGATGAAGGCGTGACGGTATGTATGTATGTAGCCAAATAAGTACAACACTAAAAGTAATTTCTATAAATATTAATAGATTAAATACATAAACATAATCTTATCTGTATCGTATGTATCGTGTATATGTATGTATTCAATATAATAAATAAATATACAAAATAAACAGGAAAAACAAAAAGTTTAAGAAGAAGTGTCAAGCCAGAACTTCTTTACCTACCTTTCTGGGGTCGGCAATTGTAAAAAAGATTTTTATTCAGTAAATAGGCCCCACGGGCACTTTTAAGATTTAAAAATGTATCTAGAGGACACCAGTCTTTAAAAAAAGTACCGCAAAATTCAATGGATACTTACCACTTTACTCAGTACTCAGACTTTGCTAATAATATTGCTTTCAATATTTTTACATACGTACTTAACGCCATGGTAGCTCTTATTACACTTTACAATGAGAGCTATTATAACCTCAAGAATTTACCATATAGAAGTACAATAACCTAACATAAATTGAATTAGAGCCCCGCAATAATGTTGCAAAACACATGACGATCGAAAAAAAAAGTAACAGGGCGATAGCTCTTAGAAGGTGCTTTAAATTTGTACGTGTCTCTCACTCGCTCTCATACGATCTTATTTAGAGCGAGTGAGAGTGACGTGTTCACAGACTGTAGGTTAGTTTATTCACTATCGAAACAAATACTTCTTTAGAAATACAAATTCTGGAGACACCTTTATGTATTCAAATATATTCCTTCACATTCATTTCGGCGGGCCTATTATGGTCGTGTTTTACGACGAGGATAAGCGTTGATAAACATCTGTCACTTTCTGACCAGTATGTAAGTGCGAAGGCGACGAATGCTTTATCCACCGCGGTAAAGAAGAGCATAGGGGTGCGGGGGGGGTGTACACGCCCTGGTGTGCGGTGCTGGGCTACAGGCACGCTCCTCTCTGTCCTACCATCACGTCCTCGTCGTGCACCCTGGAAATACTAACAGTCGGAACGGGCGCCGCACTTTTACCATCTACCCCGGACTGTTAGTAGCTAAGATGGAGGACACCAACCTGGAACGGCACTCCCACCTTCCAGGGGATCCCTTACCCGATTTCCCGTCTATGATCCCAATTTGACCCACTCCTGACTCTTCCCACCTCTATCCAGTCCCAGTATTCCTTCATCTCCTTCCTCTCCTTGCTTCCTTTAGTCAGTAGCCCCCACCTCAGATGGGAGTCTTTTCCTCTGGTGTGGAGGCTGCAGACTAATTTCACCCTGGGCAACGGCTAACAATCTCACGAATAAATTTCGGGCTATTGTTAGCTGTTGAAGAGGGTGGAAAAATACCCAATCCAAGGCGTTATTCTACCGTGCCGAAGGATGCGTGGCTGAGGGATGTGCTCAGTTTTGAACGGTGTCTCTACGAAACCGGGGCGAATCGTAGAGTAATTAGCCCTTCAGGCGGCAAGCGGGGCTCTGCCGTCTGCGACCTTTTAATTCCCTAGCTACTCGTGGGTTTAAGAATGGCAGATAATGGAAAAAATAAAATTAATTTAACAACCATTTCTTCCGCCCTGGATTCTATCCAGGACGGAATTAACAGTATCGAGGCGAGGAGCTCTGTAAAAGACTCTATTACGCCTGATCCAAGCCTGGAGGTTATGGAGATGGGAGTTGTGGTCGACAGAGACGTCTCGAATGTCTCTGGAACGCCCGACGCACCTCTTCATACCGAAGGGCAAAAACATAAGCGCATGTCGGGTGCTGCGCGTAAGCGTTTCCGCAGGCTTGTGGGCACTGCAGGGGTAGCCGTAGAGCAAGCCCTTGAAATGTGCCGCAAGCCTTGGAAGGACATCCCTGTGAAGATGACGCCCTCGGAGAAAGCCCCCGTCAAAAGGGGAAGATCCGAGGAAGAGTCTCCACAGGGACATACGTCGAAAGCCCCGAGACTGTCCTCTGAAGCTGCAGGTGGCGCTAAACCCCCCAGCTTCAAGGAAGTGGTAGGGTCCTCGCGCGTAGGGATCCGTAACTCGGAACCTATGAGCGAGGACCATATGAGGATGGTCCACCGCCATCTAAACCTGGCCATTGTGGGGCAATGCTCGGATGGTGATGGACCACAATTTCTGGGTTTCACGCACAAGACAGGGTGGATCCTGGTGACCTGCGTCAACCAGCGTAGCCAGGACTGGCTTGTGGGTGAAATCCCGAAATTGAAGCCGTGGCCGGAGGCGAACCTCTCCGTCATTCCGGAGGGGGAGCTGCCCAAACCAGCCACGGCCACCACCTTTATCCCGGAGTCAGAGGCTGCCTCTACTGAAGAGGCCCTAGCCCTTCTCAGGGCTCAGAATAAGGGCCTAAACACCGGGCTCTGGAGGGTGCTAGGCGACAGGGTGGAACAGGGAGGAAGGGTAGTTACCTTCTCCCTGGACGAACCCTCCGTCGAGACCCTGAAAGCCGGTGAAAATGAGGTGGCCCTTGGCTTCAAGAGGGTTTATTTTAAGGTCAAGGAAGGGCCAAATGCTCCCCTGAACACCCTCACAGCTAAGTCTGCTGCTCCATCCCAGGATGCTCATAAAACCCAAGGCCCCAAAACCCATGGGGGCAGGGCCCATCCTGGGGGAAGAGTCAGCAGAACTGTCACCGATCGGGCTGGACCCTCAACCTCAGCAGCCAGAGGTCGACAAACGCCTCTAGCTGCATCAAGGGGCGGGGGAACCCGACCGGCAACAAAAAGGGGGAAGTAATGGCTTCCTCCACTACACCGGCGAGGATCCTGCAGGCGAACCTACACCACGCAGCTGCTGCGTCAGCAGTGGTTGAGTGCCGCCTTGCAGGAAACATCGACCTCGCCCTCATTCAAGAACCGTGGGTTCGTAACTCAACCATACTGGGACTGAATTCCGTTGGTAAGGTTCTATACAATACAAACGGAATAAAGCCAAGGGCGTGTATTGTTTTCAGCAAAAACACTAACTTTTTACCTGTTCCAGAGTTATGCACTGATGACCTTGTAGCAGCGTATGTAACTCCGAAGGGATGGTATGGGTCTAGAGTAATTCTGTGCTCGGCTTACCTTCCTGGAGACAAAGCGGACCCCTCGGCGGAGCTCTTTCCTGTGGTCGATTACGCCCGGAAACACAACGCGGAACTGCTGGTGGGTTGCGATGCCAACGCCCATCACACCAACTGGGGGAGCACTGACATCAATGGTAGGGGTGAGTTACTACATGAATTCCTACTAACCAATTTACTCCAAATCCTGAATTTAGGCTGTGTACCAACCTTTAATACTAGAGCTAGGAGTGAAGTTTTAGATATAACGTTTGCCACCGCAAATCTTGCCAGGCACATCCTAAACTGGAAGGTAAGCGATGTGGAATCTTTGTCAGACCATAGACACATTTGTTTCAATCTGACTAGTCAACTGAGCAATCAGACTGTTACCTTTAGGGATCCTAGACGAACTGACTGGGAGGGTTACCACAACTCCCTAGATCGTAACCTAGGCTCTATTGCTAAAAGTATAAAAACGCGGGAAGGTTTGGAACTTGCGGTAGAGGTTATCTCCAAAGGCATTGTACAGGCCTATGAAGAGAACTGCCCTCCCAAGGTGAAATCATCCAAGCGTATGGTTCCGTGGTGGAACTCTAAGCTGAGAAGGCTCAGGGATAAAACACGGAAACTGTTCAATAGGGCTAAGAGGACAAATGAGTGGGAGATCTATCGGAAAGCCCTAAATGAATATAGCAAACAGATTAGGAAAGCGAAAAGGGAGTCATGGAGGAAGTTCTGTGAGGACATAAACAATACGCCTCAGGGAGCAAGACTTCATAGATTACTCGCCAAAGCAAAACCTAACCAAGTTGGTCTACTGAAAAGACCTGATGGTTCCTTCACTGAGAATGAAACGGAAACGTTAGAATTACTGGCAAACACTCACTTCCCGGGAGCTGGAGACCCGAACTTAGCAGGTGGAGGAGCAGCTTCTTTTAGACCCCATCCTGAGGACTGGAGACAAGCAGCCTTAGTCGTAAGACCGGGACCAGTGAGATGGGCCATTAATTCATTTAAACCCTACAAAACTAGTGGATTAGATGACGTAAGTCCAGTTTTAATACAACGTGGTGCAAACGTCCTGATCCCCCATTTGGTTAGGATCTTCAGAGCAAGTTATGCCTGGGGACACATACCGGAACAGTGGAAGAAGGTAAAGGTCTTATTTATACCTAAGGCTGGGAAAAAGGACTACGCCCTGGCAAAGTCCTTCAGACCCATTAGCCTATCCTCGTTTCTACTTAAAACCATGGAGAAGGTAATCGATAAATATATTCGTGAGAACTGCCTCAGGGACAAACCTATCCATGACAGTCAGCATGCCTATCGTAGTGGCAGATCTACAGAGACGGCCCTACTAAACCTAGTTGATAGGATCGAGAAAGCGCTGGAAGATAAGGAGATTGCTCTCACAGCTTTCCTGGATATAGAGGGCGCCTTTGATAACACCCCCATCGGAACGCTGGTCAGTGGGCTGGCTGTGAAAGGCGTAGACACTACCACTATCCGATGGGTGCAAGGGATGCTCTCAAGTAGAGTGGTCAGGCTAGAACTACTCGGCACTACACTAGAGGTGACCACAGTAAGAGGCTGCCCGCAGGGAGGTGTATTATCTCCTTTACTCTGGACTCTTGCTGTGGATGGGCTCCTGCATAAGATGGCAGAGCTTCGCATCGATACACAGGGGTACGCTGACGACCTTGTAGTTACGGTGCGTGGCAGCTGCCAAAGTACTCTATCGTACCTTATGCAAAGAGCTCTAAACACAATAAACTCATGGTGTAAAGATAATGAACTATCCATAAATGCGGATAAAACCATTATTGTCCCATTCACTAATAAGCGGAAACTAGTGGGACTTAGACCGCCTATCATGAATGGGAAAACAATACCGTTCTCCTCAGAGGCCAAGTATTTGGGAGTCACACTAGACCAGAAACTTACATGGAATCTGCACGTGAACGGAACCTTACAGAAGGCTAAATCAGCTCTGGCAATTTGTTGCCGGCTAGCAGGAAGCAGATGGGGACTAAAACCCAAAATTGCACTCTGGCTCTACACATCCATAGTGAGGCCGATGGTGTCTTACGCCTCTGTGGTATGGTGTAGAAAAGCGGCACAAAAAACTGTAATATCGAAACTTGGCAGCCTCCAAAGAACTGCCTGTATTATCGCTACGGGAGCCATGTCAACCTCTCCGACACTAGCTCTTGAAGCACTGCTAAACCTGCCGCCCCTTCACCTGTTTCTGGAAAAGGAGGCGAAGGCAAGCATGCATAGAATCTCGAGCTTGAAGAGAGGCCACTGGCTATCCCAAAATATGAGATCCCTCGAGAACTCTGTAAGCGATATTCCTGTGATGGGGATGTTATCAGACACCATGCCCCCTAAACATTGTCCACAGAAGCTGTTTTCTGTGGAATTTCCGTCCAGGGAAGACTGGTCACACGGTCGCTTAACATGGAAACCAGGTAGCCTAAGGTGGTACACTGATGGCTCCAAATCCGGTTCTGAGGTAGGCTGCGGAATATGTGGAGAGGCGCCTAAAAAGGAGTTAAGTCTGAATTTAGGCAAGTACTCTTCTATTTTCCAGGCGGAGGTATACGCCATAATTGAATGTGCGGCAACCAATCTGCAAAGCAACTACCTCAACAGTACCATCTATATCCACTCGGATAGTCAGGCGGCTCTCTTGGCCCTAACCTCTGATGTCATGAACTCAAGGCTGGTCGAGAACTGCTGGACACTTTTAAACACTCTGGGTACGAATAACAGGGTGATTTTACGTTGGGTCCCAGGGCATGCGGGCATCGTGGGCAACGAGAAAGCTGACGAACTCGCACGGGTAGGAGCTAAGGGAACACAATTTGGTCCGGAACCATTTTGCGGTATCCCCAAAAGCCTAACAAAACTTACCTTGTGGACATATTGCTATTATGCAGCCATTCAACTCTGGAGAACAACTCCAGGATTAAACCATTCCAAGGCTCTCATAAGAGCATTTAGCAAAAAGGCATCGACGGAGGCCTTAGCGCTGAGTAGGAACAATATTCGCACTCTGGTCAGGGCGCTCACAGGGCACTGTTGCCTGAACAAGCACATGCAGACGATTGGGAAAGGTGACACAAGGATGTGCAGACTCTGCCATCTGGAGGAGGAAACGCCTTTGCACCTTCTCACCGTCTGCCCGGCCTTAATGCGACACCGTAGCTCCTCACTGGGAAAGCATCTAATGTGCCTAGAGGAGATCAGGTATCTCGGCGCCAACAAAGTCCTGAAATTCTTCGCAATAACAGGACTCAGCGGAGAACTGTAGGTCGTGGCGATCACAATAGATCAATCCTGGTCGCAGTGATACTAGGCTTTGGAGCCTTGAATAGCCACACCCCCTGAATAATAATTTAAGAAGAGCATAATACGGGCACTGTTTTTTGAGAACCCTTGATCCTACATGAAAACAAATTAGGCTTCTTTGACATGAGTTCAAGCGTAAGAAGATTACAGGCCCAAAGTAATCTTTCCATAAACAAACATTGTATTGTGTTAAATTTTTCTATTGTGTTTTGTGACCAAGATATCCGAGCCGTCCGGTTTAGTGTCGATGTGAAATGGAGGTTTTCGTTTGTTGGGTGTTTGGATGTTTATGATTGTAGAGAACTGTTTTATCTAATCTGTTTTACAAATTTATCTTCTTTCTTTACAACGGTTACAGACGGTTTAACCTTTAAATTGGCAAAAAAAAACGGGAATCCAAACCCTTTTTAATTTTGAATCAGAAAAAAATGAAAACACAATACAAACAAAAAAAGTGGACATTATGCTATGTCCGCTGTGACGGACATTGCCACATTAAGGGTTGAGCCAGTATTGAACACTTCCGTAGTTTCGCTACTCACTATCGACCTTTTTAAAGAAAGAATTCTGCCCTAAAGGTGCCATATTTCTTAGATTCCTTGGCCGCAGGCTAGATGAAACGGCGATAACATGAAATGACGATTGTGATTGCAGTATTCATTATGTTTGCTTGTAAGTTTTTTTATAAGAGCACTCTGCCTTCAAGTAAACGATCATAAGGGTTACCTGATAGGAAGTAATCACCACTGCCCATAAACACGAGTACAGATGTAGTAAATAATCCTTTCCCATCGTTTTTTATCGGATAAGTTCGTATTTATCTAGCTTTCTCAATTAGCTTCAGTACCCATCAATAAGCCAACTGAGAAAGCAAGATAAATAAGAAGTTATCCGACCAAAAACGATGGGATAGAATTATTCACTACATCTGTAACTTGAAATAAGTTGTCATTCTGTAGCCGTCCAATATTTCGCACATTGAATATAAAACGGACACATTTCAAAATAATTTACTCTTGCATTGAAAATCTTATAGGAACAGCTTCTAATGATAAAACGAACAAAAACTCATTTTTGAATGTGTACGTTTTATATTCAATGAACGATTTGTAAATGTTGGCCAGGTTTCCTAAAATAAAGGTTTTGTATTTGTATTACGACTGGGTTCAATCGTGGATACTACACACATCAAAAGTGACAGGGGAAATAATTAAAGGATATTGTTTATCCCAGGACGTTTAAGATATGTGTTTTAATATCTTTAATGGTACCCACCTATCTTATAATACAGATTGATGCGTCCATATAAATACAGGGTGTCTCTAACCTTGGGGCTTTAAATGCAACGATCGATTCTACTCGATAAACTGAACTACTTTTGTTCTGCAACATTAAAAAAATAACATAAGTTTAGATACCTAATTGATATTAAAGTCTCATTGTGTCGATGTATGAATGTGGAAGAAGCGAAAGAAATTTGTCAAGATCGTAGCAAGTGGAAAGAAGTGGTCTCTGCCTACCCCTCTGGGAAACAGGCGTGATTTAATGTATGTATGTATGTATGTTGAAAATCAGTGTATTCAATTATGGCCATATAATCACTATCTCATGGTACGGGGTAACATTTCCTTGGTACGAGGGTAAAGGAAAATGGGGAATTGGATCGCGTACATTGAAAAATACATTTAACTTGTATGAAAAATGCAAATTTAAGTTGGACATACAGAGGAAAAGAACTTCAGTTTCAGAAGTAGACACGATCCATGCATTTAAAGTAACTTAAGGTCCCAAGGTTGGAGGCACCAAATGTAGTTAAAACGTACTGTGTATTAAAAGTTTATGTAATGTTACAATACTTAATATTAAACGTTAATAAATATGTTTTATATTTAATGCAATCTGTCTATAGCCGGCCACAGGTGTGGTTTAAATCCAGACGAGCTGTGCACACCCCATTTTATTGCCGGTTTATTATAATGCGATTATAATTTGCTATTGTAAATATTACAGGTTTCAGGTGACCAATGGTAAAATATCACTTCTAGTTTACATTTTCAGGATTCCAAATAGTACAAACTTATTGTTTTAGAGTATTTGTTTTCGATTAAGAACAAAGAAAACAATTTTGAAATTTTATTAATTGGAATTTCTACTGATTCGAAAAATATTCAGAGGAATATAAAATAATGTTCATTCTCCTGCCTCACTACATTCCGATTTTCGATTAACTTTTTCACTGAAAATGTAATTATTTACAGGGCTTGGGAACGATACGTTAAAACTTTAATTACCTACAACAATTTTGTTATTAAAATAAAAATACTTGATAGTGGATTCATAAAACACACTACGAACATATTAAAATAAACAATTAAATACTGAAGATATTCTTTTTTTACTTTCCAAGTATTCAATAGTAATAATCGCTTTCAATATATTCAAGTATAAGTCAAACTGTCACATGTGATGTCCTTTTTTTAACACACACATTTTGTAAATGTATCCCTGAAATGATTCATCTTTGTAAAACCATACACAATTCAAAAATACTTGCTTCTAAATAAACACAGAATAAACTTGACAAAACGAATAAAAATGCTATAATTAAAATACAATCAATAAAATACTCTTTATTGCACACTAAGAGAGTTACAATTTTAGAACCAGAATTATATTTTTTTTATACAACAGGGTCTTGCTACTTAGTGATCTGTTCCAGACAACCTTTAGAATATGTCCTAAAAAAACAGGCAGAGCTTTTAATTTTTAAGCATTATATACATATATATATATATATATATATATATATATATTATATTCTACCGACACAATAAAACCAAACCACCAACCTTAATTATTTAACACACTGAAATAGCTTCACTACCAATGCACCGTTTTAATCCAATCACAATTTAATTTAAACATTTTACTCTGTAAATCTATGATTAAAAACTTATGCATGAGTAAATAGCTCAGTGCAATCGAGTCTAAAAGTTTAATGAATTTTAAAGATGCATGCCAATCTCATTGTAATATTTTTTCTGTTCGATTTGAACCTAGCAATTTCAACTGCTGTGCCAAGTTTCGATGAAAAGCTTAGTAAAAATGATAAAGGGTTAAAAAAGGCTATTAGACATTGATAACCTTGCCTATATGGAGAAAAACAGACGTACATAGAAAACATCCAAGGCCCAAAAACTTGAAGCAAAAACTCGATCGTGCTCTAATTAGACGTAACCCTTTTATAAACAGGGTCATTACCAAACAGGTTAACCTAAAAGATAGATAAATTTGTCTTTTATACTAATTGTGATACCTATCTGGAGGTTGAAAAATTAGCCCTTAAAATAAAAGATTTTTTTAACATGTTTTAGAAACGAAACTACCTAATATTATAGTACATTACTTAACAAGGGCTGTAAAAGAAAGAAAGCCCGAAATCGCAGGTATTTGAGACCCGAGCCGTAGGCGAGGGTTGTAAATATGCGATAGAGGGCTTTCTTTTTCACTGCCCGTGATGAGTACACAATTTTACGTCTTCACCTGGCCACAATGCGAGTTTTACCGTGCGCGCAGCGTGCGATAAAACTCACATTATGGCCAGGTGTTACGTAAAAGCTTTAATATGTTTAAATTTACATTTTACATTAAAAAAACCCAAACACAACTATAAAAAAAAACACCCTCTAACAGGTCCGCCCGCGGCCTCTCTGGATAGCTAGCCCAATAATTTAAGAGAGGTAATGACCAACTCTAGGACCTCCGGAGGTGTCTATGAGCAGGAATGACAGGATCTTAATGAAATTTTTCACATCAGCTGACCATGGTCCCGTGGTCTCCACTGAAAGCGCCACAAATCCGTAATTATTTAAATAATTTTTTATCGCTGTACGAGTATATTATAGACATTTCTTAAATATAATTGAACATTCTAGAACAATAATTGATCATAAAGTTTCCAAAATGAACGCATCAAAGAGCAACCATGAGTAAAATATTCCATCTGAATACTTAAAATTCGCCCGTAGAATCCAGTGATGTATGGAAGTGATTTGAGCACAGGTTCGTGTGACGTATTGTGAAGTACCGATGCACCTGTGATCCGACGTCGGGCAAAATGAAACTGTCAGAACTGCGCCACGTCGCGTTTTGTCTCTGGTTCTAGTTTTACTATAACGAGACAGGTTTCGGAATGTTACTCGAATATGTTGCTATGGTAACGTATCGCTAGTTCGAAATTTAAATTCTTAACTGTTTATTTGGCAAAGTTAGTTTTTTTTTCAAAACCTTATTCAGTGTGACCTAGGGTAGCCTTTTGACCAAATCATCATTTGATAAACTATAACATTTTATAAACTTTCATTCCGCATAAACGTTTTTGAGCTTAAGCCATTATAATTATATTCCAAGCTTGTGGGCTTATTAAATAAGTTAGGTTAGGTTAGACTTTTGACCACATTAAATTGTAAAATAATGCAGCGGGAAGTATCTCTTTGCGAAATGTAAGGTTGTAAAATGATATAGTTTGTCAAATGATGATTTGGTAAAGCATTAGTGAACCATGTCCCAGACTTTTTGAGGATAAAAAAGGAAAAAGGAAATAGATGTTTAAGCAGGGTAGTGATTCTCTCAACAACGACGGTCGGACGAATGGACAAGTTTAAGTAGTAAAGTCAGTGCGAACAAAACATATTTTAGCGCGTGCATTTTCAATTTAGCAGCATGGTTTCTGCCGATGGATCGAACGTATACGCTATATCAGTTGGTTGTTGATAAAAAATATTTTATTAACATACCTTCCTCTTGTATTACGAGTAGTATCTTATCATTAATTAAAACTTGACGCTCATTTTGGGCGCCCAAGAGACTTCAATGCGTCACTAATCTAAGTTTTAAGTTTTAAGTATTAAGTTTAAAAGTAATTGGAGTATTAACTTTGCGCGTAAAATTCAAACTTTCGAAACTGCTAGAATAACAGCGTCAGTACGTAATTTAACTACCTGTGGTTGAAGAAGATATTTTAGGCTCTTTCACCTATTACACCCTGCTCTCAGTGCAGACTATTTTGAGTTTAAATTAATTAAAGTACCATTATGTGGAAAAAGTTGATTTAGATAGCCGATTGGATTTCATTTCTATTTGCCCAAGCTTTCATTAGCACTAATGTCCAATTAGGACACCTTATGTCACTTTCTCCCCCGCCAAGTTACAAAGTAACAGCACATGATTTATGGCAACATGAAAAATGCATATTTATGTAACTGGGCATTAAAAAATTACCAGTACAGAATGTTTAGTGTCTGTTGTATACGTTGTATTGCTTAAAGATATTAAACTACGAGTAGGTTTGAACTAAATTGAAAATATGCCGTCAAACGAGGTGAGTAGGGGTTTTTTTTGTTTATAAGGGGACAATATCACACCAATTGACCTTTTCCCAAACTAAGCTCTAGGCTTGTACTATGGGTACTAGACAACGATATAAATACCTTATACATATAGAGAAATATATACTTAAATACATTAGAAAACACCCATGACTCATTAACAAATATTCGCGCTCATCACACAAATATCTGCCCTTACCGGGATTCGAACCCAGGACCGCTAGCTTCGTAGGCAGGGTACCCACTGGGCCAGCGCATCGTCGTCAGTAGGGACGCAACATAAAATAAGTCATAACTACAAATACAAATAAATATGAATAAGTATTGCAGTACCAATAATGTTACGTCTATTGGAAATTTCTATAACAAATTACCTGACGAAGCTTTAACATTACCCTTTCCAGCACTTAAAAATTACTTAAAAAAGTCGTTAATATCTAAAGCGTACTATAGGGTCGAGGACTATCTAACAGATAAAAATGCTTGGCCTAAACCCGAAACTTAGTCATTCATAATTTGTAAAATTGCAAAGTTGTTTGTCTAGGGGACACCGTTTTTTTTTCCTCTCCTCTCTTCCCCCCCCCCTTGTCTCTCTCGTAATGTTTTTGACATGTTTTCCTGCTGAACTACGCATGCTATTTGCTATTTGATATTATATTTAATTTAATATTTATTGCTTTATATAATGCTAGATTAAGTACTACCATTGTAACATGTTTAAAAAATGACTGACTGCTGAGTTTCTTGCGGCGTTTCTTCTCGGCAGTGGTCTCCTCTTGGGAAGCGCTGGTAGATTCATGACATGTAAAAGTGCCCGTGCGGCCTACTTACTGAATAAATATCTTTTATCCTTTTTTTATCCTTTTAATTTCAGTCTTATAATTAGTTACTTATGCTTCATTTTAGGTTGTGTCCTTACTCACCCCTTGATCTCTACTCTCCTCGTTTTACGGTACCAGTTCCACAAATTCATAAACTATGACAATGATTATGCTGTGTCATATGAAACAATATCCAATCACGGTTAGGTATTTTGTCAAAATATTAGTTCTCGACTACAAACAATTTAAGGTCAGGCAAATTTGAACAGTATCAGAATTATGTCGTAGCGAGACATACAATGCGTGTGACGTCAAAGGAGGAGGGCTAATAGATAGGCGTCAAGTGTTTGTTTTAGTTGCCACAGTGTAGATCACGGCAGAAATGTTATCATACAATAATTTACAAAGTTACGCCCACACCAATACTTAAAAAACGGTCACGGTACGGAATCGCAGTGACGCGTTGTATCCGTACCGTTTTTGACGCATGCTCTCCACACCAATGCTTAAAAAACGGTGACGGCACGACGCGTCACTGCGATTCCGTACCGTCGCCGTATTCTAAGCAGCGGTGTGGTCGCAGCTTTATACAACATTAGGGGCTAATGCCCGTTGGGGCGGTAAGTAAAGTGACCGATGGGAGGCCTCCCACAAGCTGGACCAACGATCTGGTTAAGATTGCGGGAAATGTATGGGCAAGTAGCACAAAACCTGCCTAAGATATTTGAGGATGTCCAGAAGTCGACATCTTTCAGCTGTATCTATGTAAAGAAAAACCATAACAATAAAATTAATATAAAAATACGTACAAAGGCGAACATATCCCTTTAAGGGATCTCTTCCAGCTAACCCTTGATATATTGAGAAGAGTGAAAGGTTGTGCAACGTGTAAACAAGTACATATTTACATATTTATAGTGATGATGATGAATATTTTGGGGCCACCTTGCATAAATTAGCTATAAATTCAGCTTTGGAGTATACGGTTAGTATTTCAGGTTTCTTAAAAGTCTTTAGCAATCATCGTATTTGCACCAGCACTTCCAAAGAGGACAGATCAGAAAGTGGAATTTAAAAGTCAAATAAGTGAAGTTACAAATATTCCGAAACATTCATTAAAACAAATAATATTCAAAATAAAATCCAATTAAATGAATGTTGGTAAGAGTGTAGCAAAACACGCGTTCGGTATCAATTTTGCACGTTGATTGGTTGATGCTTAGCAAGTGTTGTAATGCAGACATACAGAAAATCAAAAATCTATGTGTAATCAACATACTTTAAACTTAAAATAAGGCCCGCTTTGCCTTTACCGCTTAAAAAAAAACTCCTATCGAATTAAAACTTTTTTTTTATGGCATAGAGAAGACAAACGAGCACACAGGCCACCTGATGGTAAGTGGAAACTGTGACCCATATACATTCGCATTCACAAGACTGCAATGCAATCCTAAGACTGCAAATGCGTTGCCAACCCTGAGGACTATGATGGAATGCCTATATGCTAGTCCTTTCACCTGCTGTATTATCCCCAAACCGGAACACAACAATGCGAACACTGCTGTTTGGCGGTAAGTTAATGGATAAGATGGTGGAAGCGATCCAGACGGACCCTGCACAAGGTCTTACCACCCGCAAAAATGTTAATTTCTTTCTCGTTGTTTAATATTCAAACTATGTCGACCATAGTCTGTACTGGGGTCCTAAAATGGCAACTTCTGCGTTAACAGTGTTTGTGTACTCGCTGACAGGTCGTTAGTTGCCGCTTTTGTGCGGACCGTTAATGACAACATCAGAACACTCGTTATGTCGTAATAAAAAGAAACAATCAACGGAATATCACGAAATGTTGAGCTCATGTGTATTCGCGTGAAAACAACGCGTAAGATGAGCTTGATAACAATCCCTCGTTTTGTCTAATCTAAATGTTATGTTATTGAGATGACAAAGGGTTGTTTAATCTTGAGATTTAATATCAAAACATTCTACAAAGACGTTACTAGATCTAAAGTACTATAAGGTGTGAATATTTTAATTTCTCGGTTCCTATGCGCAGAATGATGTATTACAAAACAATATGTGTTTTGCTTGACAATATTAAATAAAAAATGTTATGATGACTTAAGTCTAGGCATAAAGGGGGGGGGGGGGACTTTGTTTGAAAAAGGAATCGAAAATTTGACACATTTCCTTGAGATATAACTCTATTAGTTAGGGTTTTTAATGATAAGTTAGTTTAACTACTGATCAAACAGACCCTGGAGAGACTAAGTGGAATTAAAAGCTATATTGCTTACACAAGCTTAAATGCCGTTGAAATGCGCTCTTTGCGTAGTATGTGTGGTGTGAAACTGATTGATAGAGTAAGGAATGAAAAAGTCAGAGAGAAATGTGGAATAAAAGAAGATGTATTGACTAAGATTGAAAAGGGCATGCTTCGATGGTTCGGTCATTTGGAAAGGATGGATGAAAGAAGATTGACGAAAGAGATATACACATCGATAGTGAGTGGACGGGTCGGAAGGGGCCGCCCTAGGCGTACTTTTTCGAGTCAAATCGGTGAAATACTGGAAAAGGGCCGAATCTTAAGTAGGTACCCGAAACCGACGTGCGTGCATGACTCGATGTATGAATGTGGAAGAAGCGAAAGAAATTTGTCAAGATCGTAGCAAGTGGAAAGAAGTGGTCTCTGCCTACCCCTCTGGGAAACAGGCGTGATTTAATGTATGTAATGTATGTATGTATTTTTTTTTTTGTTCGCTCTGACTGGACTACTTAAACTCGCCGCTGGGACATTCACCCTTTCGTTCATCCAACCGCGTTTTTAAGAGAATCACACCCCTGTTTGATGTGTTACAGTGTGTTTTTGTCTGAATAGGTTCAGAACACGTTATCGTATAGAAAAGACCATTTGAATTGTTTCAGCTCGAGAATGTTAAGTCAAATTGGTGGCAATATTATCGTAGATGCCCATGTGTAATCCGTTCACACATTATCGGTGTGGTCTAAGTTTGCGGCAACTTGCTCTGCACTGGCACTTTCGAGAAATTAATAGATGTTTGTCAGAACTAATAAGCACTAACTACTTAGATAAATCCATGTGACTTCGTCATTAGTTTACTTACCTAAGAGTTAGTCAGAGGTATCGGCAATGGCACAAATATGTTTTACTGTCTTTTAGTACCAGAAATTTAAAACTATTTTTTTTAATATATTGGCTGCAATATTCTAAAATGCCAAAAGTTATATAAATTGATGTGTACTTAGAGATCATTATAAAGCATCATAAAAAGAAACCTTAGCAGAATGTTACAGAATAATATTCCTTGCTTCAAAGACATATCTCTTTCTCCCTTTTCCGTGAAGAGGAAGCCATAACAGTGGCCTACACATCTTTCAAGTTCACCGAGGAGCCGTTATATTTTTACCTCGTATGTTTTGTTGCCAATCAAAGATCAAGTTACTGGCAATAATTTCTAAGAATATTATGATTAGATGGGATACTTTAAAGAGGAAGGTTAATATCTGCCAAGTACTTTACATTTAATAAATTAGAGATTTCTAAGAAGTGTTCTAGACTTGGTACAAAGAAAGACAATTTAAATTTTATTGTTATTAATTTGTTTGATACGGTACAGTACATATTAGTTGTTGATTTTTACGTAGATAAAAAGATGTTAAATGTAAATTTGCCTTTCCTTAAATACATTAAAGAACAATGGCAATAATACAATAATCAGGATAACAGCACCGGAACCTAGAAATCAACTTTTTTTTCCTTTTTTTTTTTTTTTTTAAATAATGCAAACTTAAAAATCCAGACTAAGATTATAAATGCGAAAGTGGAATGAAAATAGAATAGTTTTTTTCCCGAAATCCATCCCCTAAGGGGGTAAAATAGAGGGTGAAAATTTGTATGGAACTACGATATAAACGGGTTCCACACATGTCTCGTAATTGTTTATGTGCAATAAAGAGTTTTCATACATACATACATACATACATATACGGTTACGTATCAGAACGCCTAAAATTAATAAGCCTAATGTATCATAATACCTAAAGGTTCATAATACCTATTGGTATTTTTTATTAAAACCGTACATTTTTCAGGATTGTTGTAAAAGTAATCTAACCTAACCTAATGAGTTTTATGCAATAGCTTTTTAAAAAATCCTGAAAAGTTTTCGGTTTCTGTAAAAAAGTCCATTAGGTATTATGAACCTTTAGGAATAATGATACATTAGGCTTATTAATTTTAGGTGTTCTGATACGTAACCACATATACGGAGTCTAGTATTCAATAATTCAAAAACCATTATCTTTATTGCGCATCAGTTTTATTTGGTCAAATGAAACAAAGAGCACTTTACTTTTGCACAATGACTCTAGCTTTGGGGCCCTATTGTTTATGTCATTGTTAGTTGGTTATCACATTGTTTTTAAACTATTACTGCCAATTAAGAACTGTCATAACGTTGACAATACGATAACATGTCAAAGCAATTACTTGGCGCGAACTTTGAAGTTGACATTTTATATCGTTGTCATCAAGTGATAAAATGATTTAAAAAAGACCTCCATCAAAAACGCAATAAAATAACTTCTTTAAAAATGGTACGTACTAGGTCAGTCTAACTGAAGTCTGTTAAGGTTAAAAATTGTGATGTGAGACTGACCTATTAGGTACATACCATTTTAAAAGAAGTATTTTGTTTTATTATTGTTATTTTTCTTTTATATAAAAATGTTGTAAGAAACTGTAATCAACCATAAAAGAAAATAAACCCCGAGGGAATGTCCTGTTATACGGTTCCTTACCTGACACACACATTTACCGGTCCGGTCAAAGTGGAGCTGCAAGAGTTATATACTCGAAGGGAGGATTTGTTATTTTCCATATTATTTCATCTACATAGTCTATTATTAATAAATCCATCTTTGTAAAATGTCGTAGTACTAACACTAAATGGTGGTTATCCGTGGGAGCATACTTCTATAGTGTGAACCCAGGGACAATCGCCCGTTGGCTTTCCATCAATTAACTAAATTAAAGTTTATTAATAAGGCCTTTGCGTATTGGTTGCAGCTTCATGTACGTCTTCCAAATCTCTGAAACTCCCCTAGTCCTGTGTCTGGTACAGCCATACAAATAATAATTTGAGTTTAAGTGTAGTTTACTGGGACACAAAAACAAGCTAGCAAAAAAAACGTGTAGTTTATTATTTAATTTAATTAAAGTCTAGCTTCTCAACAGCGGGGGGTTGGTAGGACCTTGTGCAGGGTCCGTCCGGATCGCTACCACCATCTTATCCATTAACCTACCGCCAAACAGCAGTGTTCGCATTGTTGTGTTCCGGTTTGGGGATAAGACAGCCGGTGAAATGACTAGCATAGAGGCATTCCATCTTAGCCTCAGGGTTGGCAACGCATTTGCAGTCAGGATTGCATTGCAGTCTTGTGATTGCGAATGTCTATGGGTCACAGTTTCCACTTACCATCAGGTGGCCTGTGTGCTCGTTTGTCTACTAGATGCCATAAAAAAAAAAAAAAAAAAAAATATCTTAATGTAAGTATATACAAGTTTTTTTTAATAACATTAAAAACATTTCTACAAGCATTTCCTTATGTTAATGTTTAATAATATTATTAGCACAGCGACATCTTACTGACGTTATTATGTTGCGTCAGTGAACGGGAATCTGTGCCCGCATTTACTCCTCCAGGGTTCTTATTTTACTTTATCTCTATACGTATCGTTTTGAACTCGGCCGCCTTTACTACCAAGTAAATAAGAGCTATCATAACGTTGACAATACAACCATGTTTCAAAAGCGATTAGGTTTAACTTGAGTAGAAGAGAGCCCCTGTTAAAGGACGAATCCGAAACGTAAATACGTAAGTAGTCACGTTAGTTAATATTGTATTATTACATTAATTAGTTCATAAAATCTAAATTTATGGTTAGATTTCTTCTATGGATGTCATAAAATTTTCAACTATTTGAGACGTGTCTCCGAGGGTTTTCATCCCCTTCGGATCTGTTACTGGTTTTGGGGTTAAAGAGGCATTGCGTCGTCTCTGCGAACGAGAAGAAGTTTTCTTGTGTTTTATAGATTGAACCTTCTTCGTTCGCTTACCTTTTTTCTTGGCGAACAACTTCATCAGGTCGCCATCAGGTACATCGCAAGGATAGTACTTCTTCACTCTATATACTCGGCACCCCGCGTCGCCCTCTAGCTCTCCTCCATCGAGGTTCTCTTCTTTTATTTTAAGAGCGTACACTTGACCACGGCTGCTATATTTAGTAACGGTGACGGCTTTATTCTTTCTCATCCTACTGATTCCATTCCTACTATTAAAAGAAGATTTCTCTTCAAATTTGTCGTAATCTCGTTTTTTCCTGAACGTCTTGTACTGGTGATAGCTCTCGAGAATGTCATTGGCATATGCTTCTTGTATGTCAGGAACGTTGTAAGATATATGTTTGTGTTCCCGTGGATGCAATGACATCGCCATTTCCATACAGTCTACGCAATGTTTGCACTTGGGTTCGCTCAAAATATCATGTTCACTTGGTGGTAGCAGTATAGGAGAGTTCGGATTCAGTATGACTTTTGGACGGTTGGCGACAGGTATCCTACCAATCACTTTATGGTCATCCATTAATATTGAAGATGGTGGTAAAATACCTAGAAATATAAAAAAAAAATTAAATGAAAATCACGCCGCGGTGTCTGTGAACAGTAAAAGTAATATTTTTCTAAAGCTTTGTTTAATTTTAACTGTTCCTTAACCTTTCGCTGAGTTACTACAGTCTCATTATGCTAAATTTAATGGTCATTGCAAAGCAGAAAACTTTGAGCGCGAGCGTTCCGAAAAATCTAAAGCGGAGCAAGTTTTTCAAAAGGCAGGCTACACTAGTAAAAAAGCAACCAAGCAAGTTGGTATTTGCAAAGAAAATCAACGTTAATGGATCTCACCTAAGGTTAGCGGGACGAGCGCAGCGAGCGCACACAACAAAAGAGAACTCATTAGTTCCATTTCCGTGGCCCTCGCTCAAGGTGTCTCCCTCCTGTTGCAGACAATCTTCTTATAAAAGTACGCTAACAAGCTTCGTTACAACGCGGAGTTTAACAAACCCCGTCTCGGCGTTGCCTGCGACCCGCCGTTAAACGTTCTCAAGTGCTGTTCAGTTTAGTGCATAGTTACTGTCGCTTTGCAAATGCGAGTAAACAAAGTATTTCTCTTCACAAAATACCTCCAAGACCAACTGCATCCAATTTACCGTTTGAATTCAAATATGAATACACTAATACACGCTACCGATACTCCCTGCGTTCACTATTGATGTGACGGTTTGAGTTAAGCCTCGCTTATATATACTCAGTTTGCGTTGAATGAAATTTGGTGTTTACTCTCTTCACCTTGTTTACACTACGCTGCACAACCCCGAACATTTGACAATTGAATGTTTACGTTACACCAGTCTTGAGCCTTGCCTATTGTATTCGTGTTTATAGTTTACGTAAAATTGCGTTTACGCAGTTGCATCCGTGAAACACGCGGGTGACCAAACCTCTCGAATTAGAACCAAACGTCTGATACAATGAGACATCATAACGGCAGCGTACACGCACGAAAGAGGTAAGTCTCGCCTCGCTTAATATTCCAGATTTGAGAAAAACGTTTATGTTCATGTAAGCTCAAATAAAATTACCATAAAATATATGGAAAGTGTAGCCGAGCAAAAAAGCGGAGCAAACTTCTTTTTTGTAACTTATCTCGTTATTCACAAAGATGTGACTTTTATGACGTCGTCGGACTTTTTGGCTATTTGTTCCCTAAAATTGTTCAGATGTGTTTTTATGTGTGCACTTCGGCAGTCGACGGAGTGAGGGTGATTTAATTCTATTTAGTACGAGGAAATCTGACTTCTACGCTTCACGTTACTGCCAAAGTTTTTTCGAATAATCAGACTATTTTGTTGTTGTGTAAGACAGCACTTTGAACTGGAATATCGTTTTACCAATGCTATAATTCAGTAAGATTCCGTAACTACCTTGTAAATTCACTTAAGCACATTTACAAACATTCGAGTGTCCAGAATTGGAGCTAGGATTTAGTCTACAAGCTCTAAACGTGGACCTTTTGGGAATATCGCAGGTCATTGTGGTTGGACCCGGCCGACCGCCGCCGCACTGCAGTGCTGGCTGAGGCGGTGGAGGTATTTCTGAAGCACTCAGATTGTAATTAAAAGATCCATTAAGTTAGGACGCGGTTGAATGAGCGGCGACACTCAAATGGTAATTTGATCTTGCGTTGTTGGTCATGAAACTTTAAGGAGAATTAGAGACAGTTTGCTACTGTGGGGGTGCCTGTTTGATTTCTTTTAGTCAAATATTTTGCAGAATGATTTGTGTGTCGCCATGGTGGAAGTGCGTAGGTACTATATAATTTTGATTCATTCATAAAATTGTATATGTAGTTATAATGTCCTAAAATTAAATAAATTTGTAAAGTTCCCACGATATCGGACACTAAACATGTTTTTTTTTAAATCCAATAATGCAGTATTTATTGTTTTAAATTCAAAGTTAGTCTCCTTTACGTAGAATTTGTTATTTTCAATATTTAAGGTAATGGCCGTTCATGTGGTATTTTTTTCTTCTCCCTATATACCATTATCACTTAGACACGTGTTTTTTTAGTCTTTATTAAGTGTATGTGTTGTCGAGAGAAATGATAAATAACTATCAATCACCCTACACTTTTTTTTGTTTTATCTCATTTGACCAGGGGACCAAATATGTCTGCGTTTATCCCCTGACAAAACGTGGATAAAACATGCGTCACTTTCTGCCACTTGTATAATCACGAGAGAGGTTATTTATCCACATTTTACCACGTGATAAACACAACTATACTAGGCCCGCAGTTCGATAAGTTAAGGCATACGAATTTACGATACGAAATAATGCAGTATTTATTGTTTTTACAACTAAAAATAAGGTTTCTTTGCGCAGATTTTGATATGTAGTCGCTGTCCATGTAGCGTTCGTTTTTTCCACCCGTAACATTGTTATGTCCTTTGCTCGTCATAAAATATTTTAACATTGCAAAAAATATACTCACATTGCAACGTCAATCTTTTCTCTCAATTATTCCCCCGAAGCTGTCATTTCAGCTTTCACGTCCGCTAGTAACGTGCTTTGTGTCACGTAACTTTTTTATTAGTGACAGCACGAAACTATGGCATTACCAACAATGTTGGTACAGCTGAATACAATGAAGTTAAACAGCCCGAGGCAAACTACCGTTATTCCCCGAGGCTCAAAAACCCATTTCGCTTATCGGTTACAACCAAACCTACGTACAATAAGCGACGGGGTCGTACGATCGTAAAACTGGACTTTATTACAAGGGGATATTGCCGCAAATGGTCTTTGCGTACACTGATAACCTGTTGCGTACAATGGGTAGTTATAGTTTGTAAACTGATGTATGAAGCGCGCAAAAATTGCGATTTTTTGATTAGCCTTTGCAGTACTGGTTCTAGTTAAATCCTTTTTATTTCAGCGTAAATTGTAATCTATACCCACTAATGTTTTGTAATCCCTGTCGGTTGACATTAAAACTACACTGAGCAAACGCCGACCGTCTAGCATTTATTATTAAGGTCAGGCATCTATTGCGTCTGAGGAGCTATTGTAATTTTTCGCACTAATTTAAAAAGAACACATATTAATATGAAAAATTTACAATAGGACCTCAGACGCAATAGCCCCGCCTAACCTTACTGTGTTACCTAATCAACGTAATAATTTCTTTAAATCGCAGGAGGGTTGTTTTTTGTACAAATAAATACACAATTGACTTCCGAATATATAATTTAACGGAAAAATTGGCCATCTGTAGAAAACATAATAATACTGTACCTTTACCATGAGTTACAATTAACGTACTCGCTAGCGAGTCAAAGCTTTGACCTTTGCAGACCGCGCAAGTACCCTTATAGAGTGCAAAGGACAGAGCATTCGACTCGCTAGCGCGTGCCGTAATTGTAACTCATGGTAAGGGTACTGATGACGGCGCCACTGTACATCCAGCGCACGCTAGGCGCAGTTTTAGCTCCAAAAACCAAACGACCGAAATACCTATTCAAAAAGCTGAAGTGCCGAAACTTTGACAACTTTGCATGTCGCTCAGTGAGTTGGCCACTGCGTAATAATTTGGCTACGCAAAGGTCTGCTGCGTCCCTTGGTAGTTTTAAATACGTCGCTACCAAAGGTTGGAATAACTTACCACCTCCTCTTCGTAATGTCATATCCGTCAACTCTTTAAAGACAATACTAAAAATACCCCTTAAAGCATCAAACTTTTTTTTTACCAAATCGTTACCTATCCACATTTTTTCACATCGCGTGAAAAAATGTGGATAGATAACGCATCTGTCACTCTCGTGACGTACGTGTATACGTGTGAGACAGTGACGGCTCTTTTATCCACATTTTGTCACGCGATAAAGGCTACCATAATACACGCCCTAAATACTATATCGCGTGTCAAATGTGGATAAAGCATCCGTCACTCTCGTACTTATTTAAGTGTCAGAAGGTGACGGATGCCTTATCCAAATTTTGTCACGCGATAAACGCAGCTCTATTAGAGTCCCAGGATTAACTTCTTATCTTTCATTCACGATCAACCCATACCTTACAGGCAAACCGTTCAAATATATTCAGCCCTAAAACAAGTCATTTTATAAAATAAAGGATCAAAAATTGAAATCATCTCGTAGGAAATCATTGAGCCGAGGCCATAATGAAACGGAATTTGGGCTCCGGCAATCTTAATTGCAGATCTCCCCTTACTGCGCAATAAATAACGTTTATTCCTTGTTTAAAACACTGCCTCATTCATTACCGTTTTTAAAAGAGCATTATAAAATCGATCAGATGTTTTTTATTGGTTAAGATTATGATTTATGTACTAACTGGAGGACATACTGTTGGAATCCTGCCGTTTTGCCATAGTATATTTGGTCAAATTTATTATTACCCAAAAAGTATTTTGTGTTGTTTTGGTTTTATATCCGGTATATCGTAACCGCTTGCAAGGTATATTAATATTAGGTTAGGTTATACTTGTGACCACTCAAAAAACCAATCAATTGCGAAGGGAAACCACTTTTGGGGTTTTTGCTAATGGTGTAACTTATAGATAATGGTGCGGAACTCTTCGGGCAGGTGTCCGACTCGCATTTGGCCGGTTTTTTATCTACCCGCACTGGGTCACGGTTTTGTTTTTTCAGTCTTCTCGTGACCACGGCCCTTGCAACCAGGGATTGTAACCGGTTACAAATAAACCGGTATTTATTAAGGTTAAACCGATTAATTATTTGGGTTACGTTCCAACGGATTACGGTTACGGTTACGCTCACAGGGAGCGAAATGCATTTACCGGTTATAACCGGTTAGAGAGCGCTCCGTCATTCACCCTTGTCTCGGCTCACACGGAAGGAGCGCTCTCTAACCGGTAAATGCATTTCGCTCCCTGTGAGCGTAACCTTTATTATGGGTTAGGCTCTCATAGTGTGGCTTTAACCGCTACGGAAAATAAACCGGTTTTCAATCCCTGCTTGCAACACGGTCGTACTCGTATTCATTTATAATGTTTTTACGCAATTAAGTCCCGTTTTAGTTTGATCATCGTACGGACGGCCCAACGTCCTCAATTCGTCAAAGTGACTTTTGCCTTTAAATTACTAACAACAGTTTCTTCTTTGAACGTCGCGAAAGTTTATAACAAATAACTAGAGGACGCCGGCGAGAATTAGTTTTCCGTTATTTCAACTTTTTTTCCCGTTGAAGGTCAAAGTCGTTTTTCATTGCATGCATTAGTGGGTATCCAAGAAATATACCTTCCAAATTTCAAGTCCCTAAATTTAGTGGTTTAGGTTTGTACATTGTTAGTAAGTCAGTCAATATTGATTGTCTACCCATAGTACAAAATAGCCTAGAGCTTAGTTTGGGACTAGGGTCAATTAGGATTTTAATTTTTTTTTAATAGCATGTGGTTCTTTATATAATACTTAATTAAAAATAGCACGTTCAGCGTCCAACATGCCAAAGTACTCTAAAAATACCATAAAACTAAAAAAAAGTTGCTAAAGTACTTAAAACTGAGGATAAACTTTTCACACAAACCTCTGACCTTTTCAATAAAAACTTCCAGCCTCTAGAAACCATTTAAAGTTCTAATACGACTGTAAACTGGAATTTCAACGGCCAATAACAATGAAACTGTTGGGGTAAAAATTTAATTTCTACTTTTAAATTCGACGTATTTATTGTTAGGGAGGCACTCCAAGCGTGTAATAGCTGGTTGATGCTAATCCAATTGCCCATCGAGAAAGTTTAACCGGATCTCATCGCCATTCAAATAGAAATATCGGGTTTTGGGCAACGAGCCCCGAGTGCTCTCACCGACGTTTGAAATGACCTTCAGCGATTTGTCTTTTAAACGGCGGGAAATGGTGATTAGAAATTCCTTTAACGCAGCAGTAATGAGAGCGGTAATTTCCGTAATTTTCAACAAACAAACTCAAACTCACAATATTTATTAATATTCAGATCACCGGTTTATAAAGTCAAAATGTCGATTTGACGTCGTTGGACGTAGATATATTTTTTGCTGACTCACTTAATATCTAACTACTACCTGAAGTGGTATTTTTTTCCTTAATAAGATATGTGTCGTACAATATGTAGAGTAGGTACCTATTTAACTAACCATTGTTAATCATATCATATGGCCGCGGTTATCGCCCGTTCTGACAAATATGTAAGTGCGAGAGTGACAAAAAACCTTTATCTACATTTATCCACCGCGATAACTGAAACCATAGTTAGGCCCGCAGGATGATTTAGAGTTTCTGTTTAACCTTACATGTGTCCTAAAAGCCAACTAAACACTGCGGACCTGTCTAAATCACATTTACACAAAATTATGAAATAAAAAAAAATATATACTTACCGTTTACGTTAACGCAAGACGGTTCAATAAAAAACAAATCAAATCAAATCATATTTATATGCTAGAACACTGTATTAAATACAGCAGATGTTCAAGAATTAAGAATCCATTGTGTTCAGCCTGCATGCAAGAGTGCAAATATTAGTAGTTAGTCTAAAAAAAAATATTTATATAAATCTAAAATACAATTATTAATTACAAATAAAAACATACAAATTATAATTCAATAAATATTAACATTCATAATAACATTCCGTAAAAACACAATCATTAATTATTAGAAGTAAAATAGTCTTATTTCCTTAGTATCTATTTAGGTCACTATAATTCATAAATTCATTTATATTATAAAAACATTTGTGTAAAAGCCATTTTGTCAGTTTGGATTTAAAAATATTTCCCGATAATAATTTCAGGCCAACGCTTATTGTTATCGACTGTGACAAAGAAGGTCACCTAACGATCCATTATTTTCTTCATTAAACATCGAAATGTTAGCTCGACTATTAAACAACCAAAGTCCAATACTTGTCCATCAATATATCGTCAAAAAATATATACTCGCAAATCTTCGGTTTCCCGAGAGATAATCCCGTGTAAGCCGGACTATATTGACCGTGGAGCAGTTAAACCATCGAAAACTGAGCATATTGCTTGCTACCCCTGTATTATGGTGGCCTTTATCGCGGTGGATAAAATGTAAATATGTAAAGTATCCGTTACTCTTGCACTTACATACTGCGGGCCGAGTATGGCTGCGTCTATATCGCGCATCAAATGTGGATAAAGCATCCGTCACTCTCGTACTTACGAGTATATTACGTGTCAGAAGGTGACAGATGCCTAATCCAAACTTTGTCACGCGATAAACGCAACCATACTAGGGTCCTTGGTCAGAAAGTAACAGATGTTTTATCCATTTTTATACACCTGTGTTATAATACTTATAATACTATGCTTATATCTAACATCAATATTCACAAAGCTTCAAACTCGTAATAGTATTGTGGATATCATCGGTGATACTGCAAAACCGTGTAACTTACAAATTAAATAAGATGCAAAATACACCTTAGCAGCCAAGTCAATAAGGTACATTTTGCAACTTATTGAATTTGTTAGTTACACCCACGATATGTGAAGTTTTGTAGGCATGTATGGGCTCTTGTCACCAGATTTCCAGTTCTAGCTAGTCTAGGGATACCTAGTCAACTTTAAGTTTATCTGATTTAATTTGTAAATAATAACTTCAATCAAAAATATATGCTGACTGATTAAGAAACTGCAAAATTAGACCACTGTTACTACAATTTAGTATTAGTAGTAAAATAATAGTAGTATATTAATAAAGTGTTTTAATTACTTTTTCAAGTTATTTTGGTTAAAAAGAAAAACTTTTTTCTTGGGTTTACTGTTACAGATTTTTATTGTTACTTATCGTTAAAGTACATACGTTTTTATGGCTTTTGAAGATTGATTGACTGAGGTAAAATATTGTTTAAAGTAGATCCTTACGCTAAAATAAGCCTTGTCGCTTACATTTATGCCGTTAAACACTCGAATCCCGAGAAAACCCGAGAAAACAGCCTCGAGAATTTCTCGAAACTCGAGAAAAATAAAATGCATTTAGACTTGTTAATTTATTTAGAATATAACTTTGCTGTAAACTCCAATGCCATTTTATGAATATAGCCAGGCCCGAAGCGGCACCTCAATGTTGATAAACTTGTTTTTATAGTAAAAATCACTATCTGTAGAATATTTCCAGAGATGGGTAGCATTTTGCAAGGCATCTACTCGTATTTAAAAAACATTTACTTGCAAACAGAATATTTTTTCTTAGATCTCTTTGAACTCAGTCAACAGACTAGCAAAAGATCAAAATAAGTACAGTCACGAAACGAAAAGGTTGACCAGTTTACAAATAAATTCATTTACGCGTTTCAAGCACATTTTACCTTTTTAAACTGTGTAACAGACGAGATAAATAATGTTGAACCAATAGTGGCTGTTGTTTATACGTGACCATAGCAACACTTTTGTAACGACCAATAAAGACTTGAGTTCAGTTTGAACCAATAGTGGCTGTTGTTTATACGTGACCATGGTAACCATGTATCTGTGGGCCATGTAGTGAAATGGCATTCATTATGACGGAATGTGTCATATTCGGCCGATAAGCAGATACTGATAACTTATAATGAGCAAGCAAAAACAGATCTTAAGGTGGTCCACCTTTTCATTCCGCAACTGTACTTGGACATATTTTTTCCAGCAGCACAAAGAATCTTATTTTGATCACAAGGAGGTTTACGTAAGCATTTTTAGATAACCTTGGTAATAGAATTCTAAGCGTTACTCTCGAACTAAGCTGATCGTAAATACTGTGGCTTATTCTAGGAAGCGCTTGCATACGTTCTGCTATAGCCACGTATTCTTTTCCATTTTATCGAACGACGGAAGGTCATTTATACCCTTTATATTGGAGAACGTGGCGGAGATGCCATTTATATGGAAGGACGTTTGCAGTCTGCGCGCGAATCACGGCAAGGCGATGCATTTTTAAACCTAAATGCTGCAAGACCTGCCTTGTTAAATAAACTAGGGGCACGCCAGCGCGCTTGGACGGTTTAATCCATCTCACCGACTCTGTGCCTTCTAAGCGCTTTGTTAATGTTGTTAAGCTACTCGTAATCAGAGTAGACAAATGAGTTAGATAAATTCGTGAAGCAGGAAAGGCGAGGGTTTTTACCTTTGTCTCTCACTTGATTAAGTGGATTTTGTTTTTGTTTACATATCAACAACCACACTTTTTATCAACGACAAAACATACAAAATGGTTTTATTTAGACGGCAAGTTTTCATATTCAACCTTTGAGAACCCGATAAAAGTTTAGCTGATAAAACTTGCCAAGTTACAACTTAGCTAGAACAGGAAACTAAAAAACTTATCGTACACAACCAACGAACATTGTACATTTCAACTTAAATAACCCGGACATGGTCCCTGAATTGGTAGGTAAGTTTACAACGGTTGAGCGACCATCAATCTGGCCTCTGACATGCTTGTGACACGCTTGTGACAGTCGAACCAGGTCAATTCGATTACATTTGTAACCTAGATATTTCGGATATTTATATCGGATATTTATTTATTTATTTATACGGATGTAATCAATATTAGTAAAATTGCAATTAAACTATTATGGCTTTTTTTTTAGATGATATATTTACATTTTGGTCTCTATTCTACTTGGTTTAACCCCCTATTGCAATGGTATTATTTACTACTCAGCCTCAGAAAATCTCCGAACTCTACAATGCAAGATATTATCTTCTTAAGTTAGCAAATGACCACGTTTAGAATTGAAAGTATGTCATCCATGTAGATTAAACTTAATTCCGTACGATTAATTCTGGTTTAAAACTAAAATAACAATTTATCAACGTGCAAGTTTAGCTACTTACATGCATTTACACCCAAATAATGTGAAATTCTTTTAACGATGAGAAATTTCAGCCTCTCGTACGAAAGCTCAGATCAAGCCGTTAAGCGGAGAGCGCGTTTTGATGTATCGTTGCAGGATATCTATGGTGCTATTCCATACTGCAACGGTAAATCACAATATTAAACAACATAAACCCATTTTATCGTGACCTCTGGTTTCTTAGCAGTGGTTTACAATCGAAGATCATTTAAAGATGGTTCTTTTTTTTTGAGCGAACTAAGCGATGGGGAATAAGATACTCGTAGCTGCATCGATCATAGTGTCTGGATTAACTTATATAATATCTCGCTTCGATACGTACGAGTAGTTAAAGGGGGTATTAACCTGAGTATGGAATATAACTTTTATGTTCTTTATAAACTACGCCTTGACCAGTTTCGCAGATGTATGTGACAAGCAAGACCGGAAGGTTCAAGTAGGACTGGGCTACATGTTTGTGGTGCGAATCTGGAACAGTGGTCTATTTGGAATAGTAACCAAATAGACCTCACAGGATGGCCACTGGAGCAGGGGCAGACCAAAAAGGAGGCGACAGGATGATTGGGACGTGTTTCAAAGTGGCTCGCGTGAAGATGCAATCAGTAGGGTTGAATGGCGAAAAAGAGAGGAAGCATTTGCCCTGCGCAGTAGGACACAAACACATGATAAGGCCGTTATCACACTTTTTTAGCCTGTTAGTCTAATTTGAAATGATCATGGTTACGCAGCTAGTGGTCCCAGATTTGATTACCGGTAAGTGAGAATATTTATTTGATGAACGCACATGTATTTTGTGTGTTGTCTATGTACACACAGCAACACATCTAGCTATACACTTCAGAAATCTGAAATATTGCGTGGAAGAGAGTCGCACTAGAATCGAATGTTGTTGACATAATACACATATATACATCTCTTTCTTTTTCTCTCTGCTCCGTCTTTAATGGTTAGTTAGGTGTGTTGTTGTGTGTAGGTACCCCTTCATACAAGCCTTTAAACCAATCAAACTAAAATTAAGCTTTAAAAAGCCGAATGCAATTTATAATATTATCGTCTATATCGCTACCACTTGTATTTTGAGTTGACACTGATCTACAGTGTCAACTCAAAATACAAGTCAATTTTAAAATCAACTGTAATACGACTTCTATGAACTTGCAACAAAATAAGCAAGTTGTCTGAGTTGATACTTTTTCCAGTGTCACTCATTGGCATGAGCCCTGACCATTAGAAAAATATCAACTTGAGAACTTGCTAGTATTGTTCAAGTTCATGTAAGTTTTTTACCTATACCATAAAAAAGTATTATGACGTATTTTGGGCACCTGAAAACACCTGCGGGCCGCATGGCTGCGTTTATATCGCGCGTCAAATGTGGATATAGCATTCGTCACTCTCATACTTACATAACGTGTCAGAAGGTGACGCATGCTTTATCCAAATATTTGTCACAAGATAAACGCAGCCATAATTAGGGCCCCTGGGGGCCTAATATGGCTGCGTTTATCGCGTGATAAATTTTGAATAAGGCATCCGTCACCTTCTGACAGGTAAATAAGTAGGTACACGTGTCGAGATGTGACGGATTTATTTATTTATTCATTTATTTAAAATAATTACACAGCATAACAGTTTAGCACTACAGCACTGTGAATTACATACTAAGTACAAATTAACAACGACAATCAAATTAATAATAAAAACATAATATAAGACAAGACAATTTAGATATTATTTACACCGAATAAATGCGGGCATCCATCTTCTCGCATAACTTCAAACATTTTCATAGTCATAGTCATTTTATTATTGCATTACGTGTATACATGATGTTAAAAATATATTTTGTCCAAACATAAACCCTGTAAGGGCGCTGCAATCAACTCAATAAAACTAGATACGTTATTAAAAATCAAATTCAAACATGTCATCACAATTACAAAACTAAGTACTATAAATTAAATACTAAATATGCTGATTATTGTATAACATTCGTAAAAATATTAGAATTTACATATTGATTAAAAGTCACTTATAATTACGATGTCAGCCTATTACATTAAGTAGTCAAAGAAACGATTTCAATAAAATAAAATTAAACAATTGCCATTTTGAAAAATTCCAAACATAACTAAAAACTAAAAATATTAAATAATAAAAATATTAAATAATAATACATTCAATACATACAACCTTCCATCCACTGGCAAATACATCACATTTACCCACAGTTTACACGCGATTTAGACGCAGCCAAACTAGGCCCGCAGGACGAATTTTGCATCTACCTTTGCACAAACGTCAAAAACAAGGTCTATCTTCTTCGACAGTCGGGTAACAACGAACCACATAAACGAGCCCAAGCGTTAAACATCTCGTCTGAAATTATCATCCCTTGTTTGGCTCATTTACGCCACTTAGCTGGTTATTAGCGGCCGATGTCGGCTTGATTCGAGAAGAAACGAATATTTATGGTCGTCGGGTCCAGCTGGCGCTAATTCGGCGTGATGAATCGCCGCAATTTGCCTGTCCGACCCCCTCGCCCGGAATTTGATATGTCATAGCAATCGGAGCAGTGCGTTAGATGTGAGCTACGTGGCAAAACTATTGTTTTTACTAGCTAATACTTGTAACTATCAAATATAATAAACCCTTTACATATTTTATAAACGGCCCAAACCCAAAGGATTTTCATTACACCTGGCTTAGTAAAAAAAGTCACTTAAAAATAAATTAATCGAAATCGGTTTGTCCGTTTGCCAGCTACGATGCCATAGGCAGATCCACGGATACACAAATTAAACTTATCCCTTTATGTTCGTCGTCGGGGGTTAAAAAAAAACACAATATTAAAAAGTAGTACTTAAAAATTGATTAGGTGGGACAGAACAGACAAAGATGAAGAGTTTAAATACTATGGCTTATTTTGCACTTCATTTACGCAATCCTCCCGGGTCTAGGGGACCCGCTGATATGTGAACCTTGTGGCCAAGTGGGACTGGCTGACAAAGAGCTCCCGAAAGAGCTCTTGCGTCTTATAACCTCTTGTCTGCATCCTTCCTTTGGAAAGGACATAAGAAACAAAGGAAACTAGTCACTAAGCAATGTCATCTCAAAGTTTTAAAAATATATTCCATTAAAAGTACCCCATGTACGCGCGAGGTTAAGGGTGCGGCTCCACTGAGGCGGAGATGAGCGGAGTGGAGCGGAGCTGTGCGAATATTAACCAATAGAAGGCGCATGCGGTCACGTCGAGCGCGCCTTGCGCACGTTAGTTTAGATTCTATTGGTTATTATTGGCACAGCTCCGCTCATCTCCGCCTCAGTGGAGCCGCAGCCTAAGGAGGCGCCATGGGATCACTCGCGTAATCTGCCGCTAAGTCTTATTTTGCCTCACACTACCTTAGGTAGAAACTTAGAAATCGGGCAAAGTAGGAAGCGAATTTACAACTATTACCATTTCGTATAATGAAAGTGATTCTGTCAAGCAAACTGGTAGACAAAGCCGCGTGAGCTCCGAGCGTTACACATATGACACCTTGAAGGTTCTTTCTATAAACTGACCGAATGGCCTATTGCCTAACGCACTCGCGATGGAAATCGACTTCGGAAACGGAACCATTGTTTTATTTTGAATGCTGATTCACGATCGACTTTCAGAATGAATAATGGCAATAGCCCTTCTAGGCCTGTATTCTTGGCGGCAAAAATCATATTGGTTTTGACTTGTTATGGTATTGATTTAACTCGGCTGCTATTACTGTCAACTAAATAAAAGTAATCAAAATGTTTACAATACAAATACAGAGGGGCTATTGCTTAACGCACTCGCAATTGCAATTGTTTTCATTTTGAAAATCGAAGGCATGTCTGCATACAAAATGAAATACAATTGTTCCGCTTTGAAGCCAATTGAGATTGCGAGTGCATTAGTCAATAGCGACGCAGGTCAAGGTGTTATAACCGCTTATAAAAGAGGTCCAGAAACGTTATGGGATGACATTCTCGTGCGTAAACCACGTGGTCAACTGCCGTCCCATACATTTTGAGCGATAGAAAAGAGAATCGTTAGTAGAGTTTGCATCTTGGCTAGGGCCCCGGGCTTTAATAGTAAGTAAAATTAGCCAGTAGTCCCATGTGTCAAGTTAAATTTACTTCGCTTTGATAGTTCATAACTTTCAACTAGTCAATTATTTACTTACAAGGTTGTTATATAAATTAGTACAAAGTCTTCAAAGGTCGAGGACGTTGTACTTATTAAAACAAGTTCCTAATTTAATTTAACTTCTATTAAAACGCCTACGCACGCCCTGAAGCTTATCAAGTCATACAATGTCTGATTTGTAATTATTCGCTGAATCGAATAAACTTTTCATATTAGCTGTACTTAGCGTTAGGTAAGTATTATTACTTTAAATTTGCTTTTCTTTATTCTATAGTTTTTACTCGTATCGTAAAACGAAGTGAGTAGGGATTAAGAGGAGAGTAGGGAAACAACCTAAAATGACACATACATACATACATACATACATAAGCTCACGCCTTTATTCCCAAAGTGGGGTAGGCAGAGCTACAGAATTACTAACAACTCTAAAAACTTGTTAATAATTCTGTAACCACATTTTGCACAACTAGGCTAAGATGTTTACCAGTGTATTAGTGACAGGTTGCAAGCCCATCGTCTAACAGTACTACACAGCCTTTATTCCCTTAGTCGCCTCTTACGACATCCACGGGAGGACAAGGAGTGGCACTATTCTAACCCCCCAAGCAGCACATTAGTGAATTTTGCAGCTTATCTTATAGCTTTATGTTCTAAATGAGTGGTTTAACAGTGTTTAACTACACTTATAGCTTTAAACACAACTCAAACTTGTATACGAGTTCATCCTGTCACTTATAGTTGCTTAGGAGCGTTTTTTGTTTCTACTTTATTACTTATAGTTGGGTAAAGTCGATTTTGCTACTTAAAGTTGCATTCAGGTTGTAATTGTCACTGATTAAGAAGCAATAGTGATATATAAGGCCCTAAAGTTACTTATGAGCCACTTTTATATATAAGTGGGAACAAACCCTTATTTGGAACTTTTAATTCCAAATGACTAGTATAATAGAGTAGTGTATCACCAATAGTGGCTAAAGAGATAATTTTACGGCCCTTTTGGAATCTAAAGTAATTGCAACTTTAAGGCCTAGAACGGTCGTAAAATTATCTCTTTAGCCACTATTGGTGATATACTACTCTATTATACTAGTCATTTGGAATTAAAAGATCCAAATAAGGGTATGCTCCCACTTATATGTAAAAGTTGCTTATAAGTAACTTTAGGGCCTTATACAGCACTATTGCTTCTTATTCAGTGAAAATTAAAACCTGCATGCAACTTTAAGTAGCAAAATCGACTTTACCCAACCATAAATAATAAAGTGGAAACAAAAAACGTTCCTAAGCAACTACAAGTGACAAGATGAACTCATACCCAATTTTGAGTTGTGTTTAAAGCTATAAGTGTTGTCAAACAATGTTAAACCACTTATTTAGAACATAAAGCTATAAGATAAGCTGCTAAATTCACTAATGTGCTGCTTGGGCTCTTATTGCCACTCCAACGCATAATTAAGTCTCAATAGGAGGTTCTTGAAAACCAAAAGCAGTTATTTTCACTTATTTCAAACCACTATATATCTAACAGTTCCAAATTTAGGACATAAATATTTATTGTTCATATTGCCTGTATCAAAATATATTCGTCATGCGTCACTCTGTTGATATAAATTTGTTTTGAACATTTGTTTCTGTTGATATAAAATTCTAGACATTAAACTCGGCAACCACGCGCGCGGGGAAAATGAAGCATATGTTATTAATTATAGGACTGAAAATATTTCCAATTGACGTAAAGTTACTGTCCATTTAATACTTGTTCATTTTAGGTTGTGTCTCTACTCCCCCCGTTTTATGGTAGTTGGTCTCGTTGTGAAAAAAAACACAACAGAAGCTTGTGATTCAAATGAAGTGTTTTAACATAACTTATTGTAAACTTCACAAAACACCGCTGATTGCTACAGAATAGATTCTTGAAACACCGTAAACTAAATTTAAAGTTTAAACTCCATTCATGCGGCACTTTACCAAACTTGCGGCCGGTGGCCGGACTTAAATCGAATAAACGTCAAATGCGGTGCCGCGGCCGCTCGGAATGCCAGCTCCGGCTATAGCCGGAAACACTAAATTGTAACCCCCTGTTTGTTCTACAACTTGTATACCACAAGCATTTAGCAGGACAAATTAAATGGTGGCGGGTTTTTGATAAATTATCTAGAGTTATAAGGCTTTTTAACAAGGTTAGTGTTTTATTTTATTTTGGTTGGTTGTATTGTTAACGTCGTGTCCTATTCGCGTATATGTTTGGAGCAGAAATTTCAACACTAGCGTAAATAAAACCATTCTAAATGATGAAAACTATCATACATACATACATACATTAAATCACGCCAGTTTCCCAGAGGGGTAGGCAGAGACCACTTCTTTCCACTTGCTACGATCCTGACCAATTTCTTTCGCTTCTTCCACATACATACATCGAGTCATGCATGCACGTCGGATTCGGGTACTTAAGATTCGGCCCTTTTCCTGTATTTCTCCGATTTGACTCGAAAAAGTACGCCTAGGGCGGCCCCTTCCGACCCTTCCACTCACTTTCGATCTGTATATCTCTTTCGTCAATCTTCTTTCATCCATCCTTTCCAAATGACGAAACCATCGAAGCATGCCCTAACTATAATAAACGCACTATAAACCTATTTTAGTTAAAGTATGCGTTGTCAGTTTCAGTCGGATGGAAATGTCACAATATGACAGATGTATTTTTTTTTAAAGCACACTTTTGCTATTATGCGTATATGTATTTTGTAATGTTTAGCTAGTAATTATACCGGATGTCTTCCCGTACTGGCATAGGTACAATAAAGCCATTCCTACTATTTGGTCGCAGATTAAGTACGAATTTCACAAAACGATGAAAAAAAAACTCATATCAACCACAAGCGCTCAGCTAATATAGACATATGTATTCAAGAGGCACACTGATGACTGATGAGTCTTCATTGTTTTCTTCGTGTCCAATAATTACTTATAAACTACATTTTGTAGTTAAACGCTCATAGGTAGCAACTGTAAATGACAACCCCATTCCAGCATGACGCTCCCAATTTGCCGTTTAATGAAAAATCATCGAAAATCTCATCAGCGTAATATCTTGATTCTCAATCAGCGCCGGAGCATTATAGTCCAAGAGCTGTTAAGCATTTTAACCCCCGTCGCAAAAAAGGGGTGTTATAAGGTTGACCGCTATGTGTGTGTCTGCCTGTGGCACCGTAGCTCTTAAAAGGGTGAACCGATTTGGATGCAGTTGTTTTTTTTGAAAGCAGGTTTTTTAGCAATGGTTTTAGCAAGGTTTTATGAAAATTGGTTTGGCTATTTAAGAGATGCGTTTTTATTTATCTTAATGTTATCGAGTAGGTACTTCTTCAATGAATTTAGATTTTTGGGACAAGCTTTTGTTGCCGACTGTACTTTTATTGCGCAGTCGATATCTACTCATCAAGACGATTCTAACAAGACATAACACGATGGCTTTATCATGTGTAATTTAGGAGTTCCTATGGCCACCTTGAGTCTCCACCATGAAATCAGCTCGATGTACTATATTATTGTATTGTCATCAGAACTAAAGACGTATGCAAATTTTCAGCTTGATCGGAAACAGGGAAGTGGGTCAAAATTAACATTGCAAGATTTAACCCTTACATACATACATTGCAAGTTAAATAAAAGGTGCAAGCTGTCTGGGATCGATTGCATAATAAAATACAAGCTAGTATTTGTGGTTTGGTATGGATTTTAAGTAATAGTATGGACTCATGGCTGGAGTGGTTTTTTTTAAGTAACTAAGTAGTGATTATTTCGTAACCAAAAAAGTTAAATTGAATATCAAAATAGTAAAAAAATCAAAGAGCCAGGTAATTCGGTCGGCCGTAAAATTTTGCCAGGTGGTTGCAAAAGTATTTTTAAAATAATAAAAAAAAGTATTAAAGGCACGTTGAAATTTTAATAGAGTAATGTTGGTAATTATAAATAAATATTTAACTTAATTTAACAACACTGTTCTGCTCGAAAAAAAGAAGTTGAAATAATCATAACTTGGTTAAGCCCCAATGACCTGCCAGGTCTGCTTCTTTGTTTTTAAACATCATTAAAGAAGTACCGTAAAACGGGGTGGGGCAGGGTGGGGCGAGGTGAGCGGGGAGGGGTGTGTAGGGACACACCCTAAAATAAGTCATAATTTGTTAAATAAGAACAAGTAATAAATTAACAATAACGTTACGTTGGAAATAATTTCAGTCTTATAATTAGTAACGTATGCATCATTTTAGGTCGTATCCCTACTCATCCCGTTTAACTGTACTATATAAATTTCCACTGTGCCTCAAACCCCTACTCAAAAATGCTCTCCTACTATTTCAATATTAACTTTATTGAAGTTGGCCCGAACTGGCATCCTTTATGATTGCTGGAATAAATTGCTCGCGCAAATCGTTATCATTATGGCCGTGGCAATCTATGATAATTAAAATTATAATTACTTTTAATTTGAGTTTACCCGCCTTCTTACTTCTAGCTTGCGAATTAAAATAACGTAGAGAATGCAAACAAGTTCACAGGCAAAGTATAAAAAGAAAATTAGTTCGTCTCCACACTTTTTTCTGTGACCTATTGCCACTCGTGCGCTAGTATTGTATCGATGCGCGTTGCTCGATACTTAATACGCACGCTACCAACCGCGGCGAAGACCGGACTAAACCGGTTTGCCGGTTCCTGTTGAGTTTGCTTGTAGTGGCTCGCGGTGCGTACGGTCAAGGTACGCACACATGCAAGCCGCGCGATATACCGATGAAGACGAACTACGGTTTGTACTGTGACAAAGGTGAACAGTAAGTTCTTCTGAAACTCATGGTATTGTAATATCAAGGTTGAAAATCCGTTGTCAGTTAGTACCTACTAAGATGGTATGCCTCTATGCCAAGCTCAGTTAGTAAGCCACCCCCACGTTGAAACACAAATTAGAAATGTAATGTTTTAGTTTATTCGTTATGAATACGGTTAGAATTTATGGTGGCATATCCTGGTTCTAGAATCCATGTCGCTATTTTCTAATTATTATACGCATGATACAGACTTTGACCTTCCATACCTGCTAATGTTTGCTTGTTTGTAACGCTTTCACAGTAGAGATATCCTCCATACCAATATTCATTTAAATTGGTTTAGCGGTTTAATGAATAAATCAATTTCGAAATATTAAAATACTAAAAATGAAATAACGACTCCATGGATTCTAGAACCATGATTTGCCACCAAAAGTCCTAAGTCTAGTCATGAACAAACAAATCATAAGAAAAATCTTGAATCACTCTTAAAATTAGCCACATATTTTATTGAATTTTCATTAAATTATTAATTATTGTATTACGCAAAATAAACGCTCTGAGTTGATTTCTGTTGCGAACCAGCCCGCATTAAAATACAATATCATGCTTAGTAGGTACTTATCTAGAGCAATATCCAGTGTCCAATATTTAAGACAAGCGATCTAAGCCGTATTAGTGTGCGTGAGGTGTGATAATCCCCTAATCCCACCCACACAGGCGTCCACAGCTGTCGCCGTCTCCAGTCTGCGGTTCCATTAATTATGACCATGCACTGATCCCTGATGCCCATCTGTTATGCAGTATTATGGATGCGGTTAACCCGATGACGGTTATGGGTTTTACCTCTTCAAGTTTCGAAATTAATTTCAATCATTTATCATTACCCAAAAAAGGGTTATTTTAAGGGTTGATGTTTGTGGTGTAATCTGATTATATAAAACAGTAACGTGACTGAGTGATTAATCAAGGATTTTCCGAAAATCGACCCCCAACGGGAAGAAGCGGGAAACTACGAGTATTCTACGGGTACAAATTCGCGGGCGTCCTTTAGTGTGTAAATAAAACGAGCAGATTTTTTATTCTTGCATATTAATAACATAAAGATCATCATCAGATCATGTTATTTATAATTATGAATTTGTACAGAAAATACAAATGGCAGTTCTATTTGGACAAAGATTCTTGAGTGTGTCGTGGCTTTAGTGGCGCTCTCCTTGATGTAATAGGGAATATTCATTTTTTACAACTTAAATAAAAGCTGATTCATGTAACAAATAGTTGAGTTTTTTTTTATAGCTATAAAAATTATAAGATATAAGCAAACAAAGATTTGGTCTTTTTATCAAAACAGAATTAATAAATAGCCGACCCGTTACACGAAGTTACAATGCATATCGAATCACTCTGTCTAATAAGCAGTTTAAAATGATTTGACTTTTGGTGATCTCTGTTGCGCTATTTTCATATTTTGTTGAGTAATGCGATTTTAAAAAATTGAGTGTTTATCATGGTGTCATAAGTAAATTGATAGTTATATAATCCCATGTGTAAATAAATAAATATAAACATCATAGTTTTAGTCTCAACGACTCGCAGTCAAACCAGTCGAATCTCTTTTATTAACCAACAACCCTTATTCCAGTCACGATACTAGGCCTTTCCCTAAATGCTGTATGTACAGACCTAAACTCTGAATGAATGAAACCGATAAGCGATTGCTAAGAGCGGTCACAATGAGAACTCTCTCAAAGGCCTCACGTAGCTCGCTAAGTTTTTCCTTATCAGCATTTCGGTTCCCCACATTCAGTTCTCAGCTCCGAAAAACTTTAGTTTCGATAAAGACTTGCTAACGAGTTCTGACTTTGGCCGAACATGTTGGTGCTGGATACTTTTGCAGACGGTACCTTAGGGTCACAGCACACATAACCGCTCGGCAACGGATCGGCATCGCCTCGCCTCATTTATACAAGGCAAGGCGTTGCCGTTACGGTGCTGATTAGTGTGCGTTGCAGTAGGGAGTTTCATACAAATGATACTGAACGGCTCGAGTTGATCCCTTTCCGAGTTGATATTGTGTGCTGTGACCCTTAGGCTGAGGCCACGACGGTGGACACACGCTAAAGGCAGCTAAGCGAACAAAACGCTTTTTAGCGCGTGCATTCTCAATTAGGCAGCCTTATACGTTCGATCTCATCGACAGAAGCCATGCTGCCAAATTGAAAATGCACGCGCTAAAAGGTGTTTGGTTCGCTCTGACGGGACTACTTAAGTTTGCCGCTGCGACTTTCACTCGTTCGTTCGTCCAATCGCGTTTTTTGAGAGAATCGCGCCACTGCGCCGGTCGCGAGACCTAATTAGTTCGTCTAATGGTTTTAGTTTTAGAGGTAGTTGGTCATTTTTGATATTAATAAAGGCACTAACAATCATTATATAAAAGGCTTGACTCTATCTCCTAATTATTGTATCAACTGTCCTCTACACAAATGTAGTATAATTATGTAGGTAGTGTATATACGTTTAGTACTCATAGGGATGATATTTATTATACTCTCTTAAATAAAATTATACACTTGCTTACTCGATGGACAACCTCTCACTTTCGTCAATCTCTCAAAGGTAAGCAGTAAGAGATCCCTTAAAGGAATAAGTACGCGTTTGTACGTCTTTTTTTTTACAGTAAAGTTTACATGCATTTATAATGAAGAATACAAAATAGCTATAAAAAGTAATAAATAACCAGTTTAACACTTTTCTGTTTGCCGTGACCCCCAAGCGCGGTTCTCTTTTGGTGTGTCTTGAGCCTTATAGTAACGCGAGAAAGGCAGGTAGTTACAGAATTCCTTAACAATAAGTGATTAAGTTTCTGCCATTTTTTTTATCTCTATATTGGAATATTAGTAACGAAACTAATATTAATTAAAGATCAAACATAAGGCTTATTTCAACAAGGTTAAACTTCTGACATTATTTTTATCAACTTAAGTAGCAAAAGAATAAAAGTGAAAAGGGTAAATCGTCTATTACTGGCCACTCTCCGGTAACTGCCCACTTTGCAATAAAATGTGTAAAGCAAGAGATTTGCTCACATTTTTGCGATTACACTGGACTACCTAGATACTGAGTTATTACCTGGAGTTCTGTCCAAGTATCTTTACTAACAGCGTGAGTAAGAAATTTGATGGCTAGTAACTAAATGACACTTTCTAAAGTGGCCTGTCAGCGACGATTTACCCTAATTTGATAAAGTGTTTTCTAGCATACATGTTGTCGTATTATCAACTTTACGATGGCTCTTATTTAAACGCCAGTAATGGTGTCTGAGTTAAAAAGAATACCATAACACTTCAAAGGCGATATGGTTTACAGGTGTTGAGTAAAGGCCTAAGGTCCATAACGGAATATCTAAGATGCATAACGCTAACGTAAACTCTTTTCGAAAACTGTCTTAATAATCTGTCTGTAGTAGAATTGACAGAAGCACTCGATGCGACCGTCCGGCAGCTTACGTCGGTCCGCTTTTAATTACGATAACGTTCTCACAATGTATCTTTACCCTTGCCATGAGTTACAATTAAATAACTCGCTAGCGAATCGAATGCTCTGTCCTCGCAATAGTGACTAGGTAATTTTAACTCATGGTAAGGGTAATTGTCGAGGGCTACAACAAAGGAACCTGCAGACGAGGATAACATATATAAAGACTAAACTTTACCCGCCACTCCGCCCACGCCAAAGTGTTTTATCGTTCTAATTTTTGGTGAAAAATATTACAAACGTGGTATCTCTACAAACGTACGTTATACAGTTATACCTGTAATGTAGGGTATTATTCCATAGGCTTGTTCTATTGTTGGTACTAGATAGGTCCCGGCTTCCGATCCCGGTAAAGGCAGATATTTGTGCGATGAACGCGCCTCTTGGGAGTTTTCTATGTATTTCTCCATATAAGTATAGTACATTGTGCATCAAGGGTAGTAAGAAGGGAATTACTAACGAGAGTGTTAGAAGCCCGACGCCGAAGGCGGAGGGCTTTTAATGACTCGAGTTAGTAATCCCCTTACTGCCTGTGATACACACAATGGTTTTCATCACATTTGCGAAGAAAAAACACTTTAACTCTGCAAAATATAAAGAAATAACTTTTGACGAACGGGAACGTAAATGGAAACGATATTTTTTTTGTGACCTCTACCACAGATAATAACTGCGTTTAGTTTCGACCTGGATTCGAGCCAGATTTAGCCAATTTGATAAAAATTTATAATTACTAAAATTAATGATAAAATGTTGATATAAACTTGAAATAGGTATAAAAATAATGAAGTTTAATGAAGCGTATATGTTTTGTGTAATGTAAGTTAGTCTATAGCTAATTTTTAAAGATGAAATTAGAAACCGATTTAATTTTTGTCTGAAAATTAAACCTCCTTAGTCAGAAATGATGTACGAAAGAGTTGCAAATTTTAAAAAGAAAGTCATTACTCCCTAGGGATGACAAACTCGCCATAATTCCCGCGGGAACAATTTAGGCCATTGTCCTTCTGTATACAGGCATGGAATAACACCATTTACGAGCAAGTGTGATGAAAAGATTATAGTTTTCGTGTACCTTCCATACAAGTAAAACAAAGGTATTTATTATAGATTATGACATCGAGTGACAATATGTTTTTAATTTTAGGTTTCAGCTGGAGTTGCGTGGGGGACACTACAGCCAAAACTAAAAGTAATATAAATCTGTTTTTTTTTAAAATGAAAGCACATAAAAAGGAACTTTCAGGAAAAAATATGACGACTATGTAGACGATTAATTTCTGATATACAGGCGGGTGAAGTGTTTGGGCGTTTTCACTATGTGTAAAGGACAGAAATTAAGGAACTTTAACTTTGTCAGTTTTGTGACGAAAGTGAGCCATACAATGCGGCCGTCAATATATAGCTAATTTTCGTCACAAAACTGACAAAGTTAAAGTTCCTTAATTTCAGTCCTTAATTGAGTACACTTTTTAGTGAAACCCTACCGTTTATACCTACTAAAATCATTTAACACAATCATGTCATCACCAAAATAAGGATAAATACAAAATTAGTTTTTTCTGTTTGTGTTACTCAACGGCTTTGGAGCATGGTCCAACATGCTCCTGCCCGGTTTTATTTTTATTAAAGAGCCGACGTATTTCCTTGCTGTGGCTCGGCCCTAATTGGATCACGTACGTACGGTATTCTTTTGGCAGCAGTGTCGTGTTTTAATTCAGGTTTGCTTTGATTTTGTCGAGATTCGCTACGGGGGTATATGGAGTATGTATCAAATTAGGTATCAGAATTATACAGGGTGTAAAGAACGGCCTAGTAAAAATTTCAACTGACATAATATAGAATAGGTGTTTTATTTGGTTGTTAGAGTTTTATTAAATGTAAGTTTTAGGAAGAGATCTTTCGGTTGGGGTATAGCAAAAGGGGCCTGATTTTAGGACTTACTTTTAGATCCTCATACCTCGGTAATTAATTATTGACCTGAGAGAAAAAGTTTACATAACAAAAGATGCTTATTTTAGTACTATCTACACGATACATAAATAAAAACTAGGTGTTATAATGTCAAAATTTTCAAATAACTCAAACGTTATCATATAACTCAAGTAAATAGAACTCGTAGAGAAAAAGTGTGACACTTCCTTCGTACAATCATCAAAACCGTGACACTTCCGTACAAATAGGGGGGAGGAAATTGATGTACCAGAGACTGCCCCCCTCTGACCTTGACAAAATCAGTCGATTTATCCACGTTTGTACCTTTGAACGGGAATCATAATTCTTGTATGAAAAGATTTATCATATTCTTTCAAAAGACGCTTTGCAGTATTGAATGTATGGTGGAAATACGAATAAATAACAAGATGGATGAACTGTGACCGGTTGATGGGTAAAAAACTGTTGTACTGTTTTTGTTGTTTGTGTGCAATTGAAAATTTCATTTCTAGCATTTTCTTTTTTTATTTTTCGTTTATAATTTTCAGGGGGCCTAGTACGGCAGCGTCTATATCGCGTGTCAAATGTGTATAAAGCATCCGTCACTTTTTGTTACGTGTACTTATTTATGTGTCAGAAGGTGACGGATGCCTTATCCAAAATTTGTCACGCGATAAACGCAGCCATATTAGGCGCGCAGGTATTCATTCATTTTCATTTTCATTACAACATTCCTAGAATATGCAATTGGTATATAAAACGATTTAGAGCCCTTACTCAGCGTTGTTATTGCCTAACGCACTCACGATCGGCGTCAAAGTGGAACAATTGTTTTCATTTTGTAAGCTGACTCACCTTCGGACTGTTAAAATTAAAAGGATTGCGGTTACGAGTGCGTTAGGCAATAGCCCCTCGAGTCGCTTGATGGTAACTCAGATGGCAATGCGTTGCCATCACTAAGGCCCGTATTAATAAACTAATCTCAACTCTATAGCTCGTCTCGAGATGCGTCAAAAGTGACAGTGTTCTATGGTTTGACGTTTACTTTGACGTATCTTGTGACGGGCATCTCAGCCAAGATGTGTTTATTAATACGGCGCTAAGATTATATTCGTCTATGCTGGTCATTTTACCGGCCATCGTTATCGTAATAAAAAAAAAAAAAATTCATGTTCATTTTCATTCGGTTCCATATTGGTTTTTTTTCCGTGCTATTTCGTACTATCGGTAAGTCAAGCTGTAAGACAGGTCCTTTGAAGATCGCAACGATACAGACATTGTATTACATATTACAAAATACAAAAGTCCAAATACAAAATTCTTAGTCTTGGAGCATTAGTACTACCTACCTACTACCTACCTACCTACTGTAAATACTAGAACTAGTAAATAAACGATTTTTATTTATTAAGTTACATCTCTCATTAGCAAGGCCCGTCCAAGTCAATTTCAGTATCACCTTAAAACCCGTTTACACTTCTAAGTACTAGGCCCCTATTCTCAAAGTTGTCGTTAAACCGTGCAACTTATGCGTAGCATCAATTTGTTTGCATAAACAACAGACAATTAGCAAGGTAGGGCCGTGTAGGGGGACGCACCTGCGACATAGGGGGGCCATTCCGCGTTTAAAGGGCCTACTCACGATACAATTTGGATCCTAATCCTGTTTTTGTTGAAGGGCAAGTTAAACACATCGACGTAGATAAAACGCATTAGCGTTAAGTTAAGGGTTGCTTTGAAAATGATTTCGTTTATTAGGGAGGTAACAAAAACCTTTACATTTTAACCTTTTGTTTGTAATATCGCAGCACCTGATTAAACTATCGTATAATGTGGGCGTATAAAGAAGTTGACATTGCTCGTCGTAAAAAGGGTATAAATCATAAACGGAGTACAGTGGGGTTATTATGACCTATCTGTGCCATTCATTTTAAGCTGAAAAAAAAGGACAGAGTTATGTAACTGCTATAGCTCCGTCCTTTACACTCACCGTAAAGTGAACTGCATAGCTATGTCATAATAACCCCCCAGTACTTAAACCATTTTTCACTTGAACTTCAGAGGGCCCAGACAGGATGCATTACGCTAACTATCGTTTCAATTCGTTTAGTTTTTAAACCAATCACGTCACTGGCACATCACGTGACTTTTCGTATCACGTCATCTACCAGTGACGCCATTGGTTTAAAAATTAAATGAAGAGAAATGCTAGCTAGCGTAGTGCATCTTGTCTGGGTCCACAACCCTTTACAATAGGGCCGCAGTTGGACGCAGTTGCGCAATAATAAACAACCCGCTATATATTACCTTTCTAAAGATACAGTTAAAGACCAGTATCTTAGGACGGACGGACGGATGGACGGACAGCGTAGGCATATTGTTAACAATAAACAACTATTTAGCAAAAAAGTGTCAACCCTTAATACTATCGTCATTGGTTGAAATTTTATAGGCCAACGGGACCCTAACAATACGAGTATACCTACGCTGTTCGTCCATCCGTCCGTCCATCCTAAGATACTGGTGTTTAACTTTATCTTTAGAAAGGTAATATATAGCGGTTTTTTTTCAGGATACCTACGTTTGTGTAACGAATTTTAATTTTAGTTATAGTTTTTGTAAATACGGTAAATCATACAAGCATCACATTTGACAAGGGGGTGCTCTACATTTTTAATGGCTGACTGCACCTAGTGTCGATCCTTATTCTTATTGCTCACTTGTCTATCGCATTAGGTAACAGCCTGTAATGATAGATTTAAGCTATTTAATAGATAAATAATTTACAAATAAATGATTATAGTACAAACGCTGAAAAAACAACAACAAGTAAAAAATGGCCAAATGTGAGTTACACTTGCGCTGATTTGATTCGAAATCGAATTCAAAATGGAATATGACCTACCTAGCTGTGCGGCGCGAGTCCAAATCGGGCAGTGAGAAGGCGCCTTAAGTCTTATTATTGTTACATCACCCTAAAACAAGGCCAGTAAATTCCCCATCATATTTAAGGGCCAATATATCCGCCGCAAAGTTGTACTTTCTGAACTTTGTCCCGAACTTCGGTAATTACTAAAGGTTAAAACTTAGTACAGGGTTCAGACGTATGTTTCACAATGTTATTAATCTGTTTTTCATTTTGATTAACTAAGTTGTAAGTAGAAAAAAAACGTATTTAATATACGTGTCATAATTAATGACAAAGCTAGCGATCTACGGCTCGATTCCCCGTAAGGGCAAATATTTTGGCAATAGAGCTTGAGTCTTGCTATGGTAATGGGTTTCAGAGAAAAATGTTTTAATAGACAAGAGGACGCAAACTAGTAACCAAGTGATCGAACTCATAGTCCGCGGGCTGAAATCAGCGTTGTGTGCAAGCACAGCTCAATGCAAAGCCCTTTGCCTGTGTGTGTTGTGTTTGTGCTTTTTATAATTTAATTTAATAATAGTAATTTTAGTATTAGTTCTATGTTACCTGTGTGTTTTCTCTAAATTTAATTACTCAAATGCTGGGATGACTGAATGTACTAAAAAGTGTGTGATGATATGTCAGAGCTTCTAATATTATGTGTATTTTTAAGTGTTTGTGTAATTGTACTCTCTCTTTTTCAGGGTCCCGTAGTCAGTCTATTTTTTATTTTGTATTTGATACGAAACACTATTAAGCTTAGTTGTGAAACCTTTTCACGGTAGGTAATTTTTCTCGTCTATCTAATAACAATCTAGGTTGCTTGTAATAAATATATATTTGGGAAAAGGTCAATCCATGGCGTGCCTACCGCTACGCAAGGTGTGCTACGCACGTAGAGGTCTACGCCCGTGTGCTCGTAGCACCTCTTTCTTTCAAACATCCCAAAAAGGCAACGCCTGTTCCAAAACAAAAGTGCCACAAAGGCTACAAAGTGTGAAGTCCATGTGCGTGGCCTAAAATATAGCAGGAATACAATGCATGTACGTTCTGGGCCCTGTTCCAATTGGTAAAACCATATTATTTTTAACTCGGCCATTATTAAAGGTGGTTGTCGGATTCAATATGGTGACGAAAGCATAAGATGGATAAGACTTTCATTGAATTTGTAATATTATTTATGTATGAAAATTTATGCAGTCTTTTTATAATTGTGAAGTAGCACTTTACGAATACACCCCTTTTACGTCTGTAGATGTAGAGAGGGCATTTTCCCTATGTAAGTGGATAGTCAAATATTAAAGTGGATTGATATTGGATATAATAAAGAAAAAAACATGTTTTCTTCGCAATGATGTTCTCTTTTTATCAACCAATTGTAGTCGTATCCCTGTTACGGATATCGTTCGACATTATTTTGACTTAATTTGCATCCATCAGCCACCATTTAGGCTTTACTGTCAAGTAAATAAGAGCTATCAAAACGTTGACTATACGATAGTTGAGAACAGATCAAAGATAATATGGAACCGGCCTAGTGTGATGCCTTCTCCACGCCAAAACGCATAATATTTTTCGTATAATGTATCATTCAGGCATAACACCCTTCTAGGCTGATATTGCAGAATTTAATAAACGTCGATTGTCTAGATTAGGATAGTTTTTAATAATAATTAAAATAGAAAGGGTTTTTTCTTTTGTTTAGGAACAACTATTTTATGCGAAATAACCATACTGGATTCCGATATAGACCCTTTAAATATATTACCAGTAACTTAAAAAAAAACATATCTTATGGTGTACAGAACCCTCGGTGCGCGTGATTTAGAAGTACGAGTGAATATGAATTCACACAGTTTTTTATTATATATAATATTTAATTGCATGTATACCTATACACGTTATACAAGCCAGCGTTATACTCGTATTTAACATCAATAACAGAAATCAATGTTGCCATTACACGAGTCAACTCACATTTTACTTTGTTTTATTACAAGCTTTAATTGAACTTGTAATGTATATTATATGTATGCATGTATGTAAGGGTCAAATCTTGCAAATTAAATCTGACCCACTTCCCGGTTACCGACGAAGCTGAAAATTTGCATACATACACTCGGCGTCAAAAATATCGCACCTTCGGGAAAAATATGTTCAAATCAAATCAAAAATCAAAATCAAAACATTTATTTTACATAAAACATGGTGTATAGTTACATACAGGTCTTAAGATTAATAGTTTCGTATCACATGTTTTGCCGCCAAAGCAGCATGTAAAATTTTATAAAAGTGTTCAATATTTATGTTATGTCATATTATGAGAATTTATGTCATAAACAGATTTTATTAATTAAATGTCAATTAAAAAATAATGGAAATACAGATTTTCCTAAAACTAATAACAATTAAAAGCATGTCAACCTAAGTTCAAATGTAATTACATAATACGAGTATAGAGGGTAGTTTCAAAGTCATGTTCATGTCCAATACATTTCAATAATCATTGTGACCGTCGTTTAAATACTCATCCACCGAATAAAAGCATTTCTTTACAAGCCAAATTTTGAGATCCCGTTTAAATTTATTTAGAGGCAGTTTTTTTAGTGTTTCAGGTAACTTGTTATATACAGTTACGGCCATACAGTATGTGCTCTTACTATATAACTTAGTATGTTTGGCGGGTATTACTAGACGGTCCGGATACCTAGTGCGATAGCTACAAGTATCTTTACAAGTTTTGAAGTAGTCTGGATGACATTTAACGAAGAGTAATAATTCATACAAATACATGGCTGGAGCAGTTAGCAAGCACAATTCTATGAATAACGGACGACATGAACACATTGCATTTACGTTACATATTGCTCTGATACACTGCTTTTGCGATATTAGAACTCGTTTGACATGGTGCGAATTTCCCCAAAGAAGAATACCATATCTGAGCAAAGAGGACACATAGCCGTGATACGCCTGAATAGCAGCATCTTTAGTGCAAGTTCTTGCAAGCCGCCATAATGCGTAAGCAAAAGAATTTATCTTACTGCACACTTTGTTTATGTGACCCTCCCAGGAGCATCTATCATCAAGGGTAATACCAAGAAATGTGGTTTCGGTCGATTCCCTGACATTGTCGTCTAATAACTTTACTGTTAATGTCTGTTTTTTTGCATTTTTATTAATGAACTGTACAAACGTAGTTTTATCTATATTAACACTTAAATTATTTTTAACTAACCATGTAACTATTTTATTTATATTATCGTTTATATCCGCATTGTATGTGTTTAAATCTTGACCAGGTATAATAACTGATAAGTCATCCGCAAACAACGTACAGTCAAGGGTAGTTGCGTCTGGGAGATCATTGATATATATCAAAAACAATAATGGACCCAGAATGCTACCCTGTGGCACCCCTAGACCATTTACTTTAGTAGTTGACCTATGCTTAGTTATTATATTTGTCGGATTAATTTTAGTAATTTCTATAAACTGGGTACGATTATGTAAATAATTACGAAGCCAATCGTTAACCAAACCTCTCATGCCATACAGTTCACACTTGGTCAGTAGTATATTATGCATCACTTTATCAAAAGCCTTAGACATGTCAAAAAATACAGCGGAAACCGGAGTTCTTTTGTCTAAATGTTTGGCTATTTTATTTACTAAAGAAAAGGCTGCTAGAGATGTAGATTTGCCTTTTTGAAAACCATACTGTTCTTGTTTAATTTGGCTAAATTTGTGAAGAAAATTTGTAATTCGGTCATGCATTGCTCTCTCAAAAATTTTCGAAATTATTGAAATCAGTGAAATTGGCCTATAGTTCTCAACATGATTTTTATCACCTTTTTTGTACATTGGTTTAACTAGCGATACTTTTAATTCTTCTGGGAAAATACCGGTCGTGAATGAAAGGTTTATGAGATAACTTAATACATTCGAGATTTGTGACTTACACGTCTTTAGGATATGAGTTTGTATCTCATCATACCCAGTGGACTTGGTGGGTTTCAGTGAATTTATAATTTTAATTATCTCATCCCTATCTGTAGGCACTAAAAATAAAGTAGCCGCATTTGATTTAATTAAGGAAATATCAGGAGTTAAATTATTTTGGGAATTTGTATTATTGTTATTTAAATAGTAATTATTGAATTCATTAGCAATGTCAGTAGGGTTGCATAAAATTATATTATTACTTATTATTTTACTTATATTTGTATCACTGGGAGTAATTTTATGCGTATTTTTAATCACATCCCAAGTGGCTTTACATTTATTTTTAGCACTGGCTAGGTACTTACAATTGGCTAATTTTTGGGCTTGATTTATACATTTTTTAAGTAGTCTAGAATACTTTTGATATTTAATTTTATTGCAAATTTTATGTTTTGAGTTTAAGTAATAAGTAAAACGCAAGTGTCTTTTTGTTATCACGGATTTCTTGATACCCTTCGTAAACCAGTTTGAGGTTTTTGGTCTAACAACATGTTTAATTCTAGTTAATGGGAAGCAAAGGTAATAAAATAATTTGATATTTTCATAGAAATTTATAAATGCCATTGTCATGTTAGTTTCTTCATACACGTCAGTCCACGATAACGCATTAAGACAAGATAAAAATTTTGAGATATTTTCATTACTGTGAGTTCTTTTAAATTGGTACCAAAATAAAGTAGGTTTAGGTTTTACCCTAACACTGAATGTAACACTTTGAGCAGTTTCATGGTCTGATAAGCCTAGCCTGTGAACATGAGCTTGGCAATTTGGAATATTGGATATTATTTGGTCAATACAGGAATTTCGACGTGTAGGACAGGAAATATGTAATTGAAAATTAAAGGCCGCAGCAATTCTAGTTAACTCACTCGAGTTTTTCGTGGGTTTTAACGTATCTATATTTAGATCCCCAGCAATTACAATTTTAAATTTCGTTTTATGTTTCAATCTGTCCATAAAACATTCCAGCATTTTTAAGAAACGAAAAGCATTTGATGCGGGTGTTCTATAGATGCAGATAATAATACATTTTAACGACACAATCTCAATACCACAGCATTCAAAAACGTAGTCCTGTGAGAATTCTTTAGTAAGCGGTATTTCCCGCGCTTCGATATGGTTAGAACAAAATATGCAAACGCCGCCCCTCTTTTGGTGCGACCTTGAAAATGATGCCACCAAGCGATATCCAGGCACATGCATATTCCCTTCGCTCCCCGCCTTTACAAATGTTTCAGTGAAACACAATGCATCAAAACACATGTCACGTTCTCTCAGTTCACGCAATGTTAATTCAATCAATTCCCTCTTACTAATAATGCCTGCAATATTTTGGTGTAATATCGAGAATAAGTTTTCATTTGCCACGAAAACAACCAACATTAGAAATACAAGGGACATGTATGGGTACGTCAAGCCTAGAAAAATATTCAGTAATACTTTTTTGAGTTAACTTTTTGCCACATTTGGAGTTTACTATGTTTTTCTTCTGAACGTATTTTTTTTGAAAGTAATATAGTATTGTTCCCTTATGTTTCTGTGTTTTTTTTGTGGCTAAGTCAGGCATATATGTAACAGTTGATGTGCTTTTTTTATGTCTAACAATAAGATATTTATCATCATAGTACTTAGAATCTATATGGAAGTTGATTTTCAAACATAACTTATGCATAAAATTATTATCAAAGTAGTCCAAGTCATACAATGGTAGAAATATACAATTTTTAAAATTCTTACAATAAATATTTATGGTATCGTTAAGCTTTTTTTCATTTATGTGTATATTGTTTTTTACTCCTGTCACAATAATAAGCGGTTGAGAGTGTGATTTCAGGAAATAAGTAAGTTCGGTGACGAGTTTTATCGGGTTACAATCACAGTCCCCTACGTTAATAATAATTACGTCTTCCGCGGTGGCGTTCAGCGTGTCATGCGATTTCAGTACGTCCTCTCCGCGCGCTCCCGGTTTTATGACTGAAGAAATCTTGTATCGGCCATACGGGGAATCTTTTCTGGAGCGTAGCAGGCTAGAAGCAAGGCCACTGAATAACGTTCCTCCAAGTACAAATATCCTTTTATGAAAATCACAGGGTTTTATTTGTGTTTCCTGTTGTAGTATTATTTCAGAACATGGATTAGTTGTAGTTTTTGTCTGATCATCCAAATTGTCTTCAGTATGGGCTTCTATAGATGGTTCCGTGACTTGCAAGTTCTCCTCTTGAGGTTTCGGTTGAAAAACCGATTTATTTAACAGGCTCTGATTTTTTGAACGGTTTTTTAATGCTGGCGCTGTTTTGCAGATGATTTTTAACTGTTCTATTTGGCGAGTAAGACCCGAAATTTGTTTCTTCAAATCAGCATTTTCCAAAAGTAATTTAGTGATGTAGCTATCAGATACACCAAGTTTATCTTGCAAAATACTTATTTTAATTTTTATAATGTCTATTTCGTCGTTACAATTTTTATTTAGTTCCGGACAGCTTCTGTTTAGTGTGTCATTTTGAAGAATTGAACTTCTAAAACCCTCCTCATCAGATAACGAGTCAAAAGAATTGTGTACTGGCACGTTGTATTTTCTTACAGTTACGTTGTCCTCTGAGTCATGGAGTGCACGTAGTGGTTGAGGTAACGAGTCCTCTACCTTTCTTAAAGGTGACTTATTTGTTTTTTGAATACCAACTGTAGGCTTTTTAGATGTAATTGGTGTACTCGTTTTTTTCGCGGTTCCCGCTTTATTTTGTAGGCATTTAGTACACGACCATGCCGCCTTACGCTCCTTGGTCATTAAATTATATAATTTCTCTTTGTTAGTACATGGTAGGTCGTATGGATCTTTACAAAGTGAGCATATGAGATAGTGTTTGCTTAGTATTTCCTTATTACAACGGACACAGATTAGTTTTGTTTCCATGTTATAAATGTGTCCAATGGAATAATACAGGAAATAAACCTAGTGTCGAAGTCCTATTATCAGTTATCTATCACCCAGCACGTAGTAATTATCCCGAAGTAAAATCGTAGGCCTATTTTAACGGCATTTGCGCTAATGAGTGGGCGGGGCAAATATTGCTTATTGTTAGCGCTGGAGCCGCCAGATAAGTAGCTATCTCATTCAAGCACTCGAGCGTCACGTATAGTTTCGCCACTTCAATCGATCCGTAGCATAAATTCCTCCAGATGGCGTTGTTGACAATTTGCTATGATAGCATGAATTGCAGCGTATTTTGTATATTATCATGAATTTAAATAAGTTTTTTTATGTAACATGACTATAAAGTGAATGAGAAATGTCTTTAATATATATTTATGCACTTAGCTGTTTATCTTCCAGTAGTACTTTCAAACCTTAATGGGATGATAACGGTCCACTTGATTTTTGAAGAGTTCGTATTGCACTTTTTTTCCCTCGTAGATTTTCTGATAACACTTCAACATGTAATTGGTACACTTATGCATGAACTATTGCAAGATCCCATCAATTTGACTCGGTTTTGCTTAGAAATTGAAAAATTGGAATCAACAAAAATTGGAATCAACTTCAGTTACCACAGATAAGGCTCAACCGACATTATACCCTATTTAATCAAGGGTAAAGGTATGACTGTTAGGTACTATTTGAAAGGTAATAAAATATACTTTTTAAAAAAGCTAAAAAAAATGTAATTATTGTAACCAGATTTAAAAAAAAATAAGTTTAATGCGAGGACAAGAAAAATGTTTATTAAATTGTAAATTAACATCAATGAAATGGTTAACAAACAAACAAAAAAGACACTTAAAAGTAACCTTAAACCTAGTTTTACCCCCCCTTGCCCTAACTACTGCTTCCATGCGGTCTTTCATTGCCCGAACCAACTTCACTACGTCCGACTGAGGAATGAGGTTCCATTCTTCAATCACGGCGTCCTGGAGGTCTTGGAGAGTGGTAGGGATGGCATCACGTGACCGAACATGTCGCTTCAGCTCGTCCCAAAGGTGTTCGATTGGGTTCAAGTCGGGACTTCTCGCTGGCCACTGCATAACAGGGATCCCAACCTCTCCCAGGTAATCACGAACGAGCAATGCAGTGTGGTTGCGGGCGTTGTCGTGCATTAAAGTGAATCCAGTGCCGACAAAACCCGCATATGGGACCACATGCTCTTCCAGGATCTCCGTGACGTCCCGGTGAGCAGTCAGAGACCCCTGCCCGCGAGTGCCCCCCGTCCGGGAGACGCACAGAAGGTCGGTCTTGCCATCTGTGGACATACCGCCCCAGAACATGCACGAACCACCTCCGTAGGCCACCGTTTCTTCAATGCAGGCTTGAGCAAATCGTTCTCCCGACCTTCTGTAGACTCTTCTACGCCTGTCGTTGCAATAGAGGCAGACCCTCGTCTCATCGGAGAAGAGAACCTGCCTCCACTGGTCGAATGTCCAATCGACGTGAGCACGAGCAAACTGCAGGCAGTCTCTGCGATGCTGTGCGGTCAGTTGGGGACCTGTAGCAGCCCTGCGGGTCACAATCTTCTTCTCCCGCAACCTTCTTCTAATGGTGGAGGTGCTAACAGAGGTCGTCCGAGCTTCTCGGAGACGCTGTTGCACCTCAACAGCATTGGAGAAGCGATTGCGTAGAGACGACGACACAATAAAGCGGTCGTCTCTTTCAGATGTGCAGCGTCAGCGGCCAGCTCCATGCCTCCTAATGAAGCCTCCAGTCTCCTGGAACCGCAGGTATACTCGGCGGACAGCAAACCGGCTTAAATTCAGTTGCCGAGCGATATCACATTGCTTGGAGCAGTGCGACCACCTGGGTTGATTCAGCAGCAGTGGTTTCCATTTTTGAGGGTAGTTTTTTTGCTTCAGCTCCTTAGATGTGTTCTCTTTAACGTCTGGATAGCGAATTATTGACATTTGACCTTTACCAGACTTTTTATACACCTGGAACACGGCACAACTCGCGACCATTCAAACGCGTAATTTGGCACTTTTTTTTCGAAACTCTCAGTTTGCGAAAACACTTTTTTTTTCTTTAAATTAAATATTGTTAATTTAAAACACATTAAACGTGCTTTCGATTGATACTAATATTTACGAGGTGGGATAATTTTACTAAGGGCTAGATTTGATTGAATCTGATTTTCAACGAGGTGCGATATTTTTGACGCCGTGTGTATGTTAATTGGATGACATTACAATACTATTATGAAATGAAACTGATCTGATGATGGAGTCAGAAGGTGAGAGAATCTCTGCTATTCTTGACTCACCTTGTTGTTGGGACTCATAGTCTTGTTAGCAGATAACGACTCTGCAAAAAAAGTACACAACTATAACTGACTATAATCTTACTGATTTCGCCAAGTAGACTTTACAAAAGAACTACACGGATCTCTCGCAAATTGTGAATGCAGCGGTGAAATTTTCAAACTACAAAAGACTTGGAAGAAACTCCTAAGGGATGAACATTCCTTATAAAAGAAATGCGACGCATTTTTGAGGATAGCCTAGTTTTAGTTCGAAATGCTCAGTTGTGAATAATTGGCCTACTTATTTTCATGTTTTTGTTTAGCGGTCGGAAGCATTACATTTTTCATTGTGCACCGTGTTTATAGAACAGAATGTATTAGGAGTGTCGATACGTACCCGATGCTCTTAAGGTGAAGAAAAAACATCTGCACATGTGCAATTTCCAACAAGCGCGAAACCAACTCACACATGACCATTTTTTTGTATTTGTTGTTTTTCTTCGGGGTTTGTACTATATTCATACCAAATTGGACACTTGTTTGTTTTACCATTTTTACGATACGACGATCTATGGGGACCCTTTTATTATTTCACTTTATTTAATTATTTTAATTTGTTAGTATACCCGCCATAATAACATATTATTATATCCTGAAAAAGAAATCGCTATTATGTTTAAAAAGATAGAACTCTTTAAAGTTACCTCAGGTACGGATGCCTAAAGAGTAGTAAAATTAACCTTTTCTAACAAAACATCGGCTCCTAGATGGAATGAATACAAAATAAACCGTATAATATTGTAATTATGTGGAAGAAGCGAAAGGAATTTGTCAAGATCGTAGTAAATGGAAAGAAGAGGTCTTTGCCTACCCCTCTTGGAAACAGGCGTGATTTAATGTATGTATAGGTATGTATGTATGTCAAATTCAAATTAAAATTCAAATATTTTATTGCATGTCACATTAACATATATATATATAGGTGGTAGATAATGGGAGGTTTGCATGTGACGCCCTGCAAGGGCACAGCAACATAGGATAGAGAGCAGCTATACAACACAATACAACATATTAATATCTAATAATTATTATTTTCTAAAACTACTTATACTAATTGGGGTCGTGTCGGATTATAATTATTTGTATGGAGCACCAAAGCATTCTTTCAGATTATAAAAACATTTATTTATTAGAAATTGTTTTAAGGTTTTATTAAAGATCCTGGTATTTTCTATGCATTTAATTGAGTTTGGTAAGTGGTTATAAATTTTGATTAACATGTGATGGGGACTGGATGTGACTAATTTTAATTTGGAAAAGGGAAGTTTGAGTTTAAATAAATACCGGTCATTTCTTTTCATACTTAAATTTGGTGAGTATAATTTTTCGTGTTTTCTGGCAAACTTGCTTGTTTCCAATATGTAAATAGAGGTAAGGGTAAGAAGTTGGAATTTTATAAAGTATGGCTTGCATGACTCCATATGGTCAATGTTGGCTAATATCCTAATTAACTTTTTCTGGAGGGTATAGATGGTACCTACTTCACAGCTGTTTCCCCACAGCACGATGCCGTAAGACATTCGCGAGTAAGCGTACGCGTAATATGCTGTAAGAGCCGTTTGGAAGTCGGTTACACGTTTTAGGTTATAGAGAGCATATATAAATGACGATAGTTTTTTTATTAATTTATGTATATGAGGCTTCCAGCTTATATTTGAATCTAGATCTATACCTAGAAAGGTCGCGGACGTGACGTTTTCTAGGCATATATTATCGAAACTGTAGGTAATGGGTAATGAAGGTTTTTGATAAGGCTTGAATTGAATTAATTTAGTTTTGTTTATATTTAGCTGTAGATTATGTTTTTCTAGCCAGAAAGATATTTTATTGAGCGTTGAATTTAATTTGTTTTCTACTTCTGCAGAAGTCGAGCAAGGGAACAATATAGTAATGTCATCCGCAAAGAGATATGTATATTATAATTATAAATTTAATGATACTTAAACCTAGAAACTATGTTTTGTTAGTCCCAAGCAATTTCCTAAACTTGTTTTATTACATTCTATAGCACGAGAGTGAATTTTCAACCAAAAGAAAACTTCCAACGAAATCCAATAGAAAAATCTAGCCAGCGTCGATAACCAGCGGTCATCCTTGCGTTTACAACAAAAACATGAAATTCCGTTGTGGCTATACAATTTCCACTTATCGTCCATCGATAGTGAGACGGTGTGGGAACGAGTTCTAGCGAAGATTGAACGTGGCCTGGCCAACAGTTTAGATTAGAAAAGTTCGCGGCCAGCGGACCCACGACAAATTGCTTTACTAATACAACAGATTTCGGACTTTTGCTACCAAAATACCGGCGTGTAATTTTGATTTTTCAACTTTTTCAATCGGTTTTATTCGATGGCGGTTTCAGCCGAACAAACAAAGGCTTTGTGAACATTTTTGAATATAGTATAGAAACTAGCTCGTCGTTTGTTTTTTTGTTTTGATGCGAAATAACAATGAATACAGATGAATGAGGATAGGTAGAACGTCGTATCTGCTGGACAGTGGGATTATTATGACGTATCTGTGCAATTCATTTTACGCTGAGACAAAAGGACAGAATTATGTAACTGCTATAGCTCCGTCCTTTTCGCTCACCGTAAAATGAACTGCATAGCGATGTCATAATAACCCTCTCAAAACTACAAGTCTACAATAGGTAATTGTTGTAAGCATTAAGACTGCACCGAGCGTACGCCGGATGTACAGTGGGCACGTCATTACTATTATTGTGTTTTCTAATAAACTAAAGTATTTTCTTGAAATTGGTCTGTACGTTTATGTACTACAAATAAAAACACAACTTATAGGGTTATATGTTATATCACATAGTTTAATAACAATTCACCTTCGAGTTATTAACTTAACGGAAAAAAGTGGACCTTTTCCCGTTAAGCTGACCTATCAAAGCTTTGACAATACGATAACAGAGGTACTATTGGTTAACGCACTCGCAATCGCAATTGTTTTCATTTTAATAATCAAAGACTTGTCTGCATACAAAGTGAAATAATTGTTCCGCTTTGAAGCCAATTGAGATTGCGAGTGCGTTAGGCAATAGCGACGCAGGTCATAGGCAATATAGTTTTTTACCGCCTAAAATAGAGGCTCCACCAGATGGTAACTGGGATCTGAGACCCATAGATATTTGCAGTTTCAAGACTACCATCTGAAGACTGCAAATAACTATCACGGTAAAGAAGCAATACGGGATCAAACGAAGTAAAAGAGGGCCCCTATTACGTACGTTTTTTTTATTTCTGTTCCTTCTTGTTGCTAGTGACCCTGAATACGAAGTTAGCGGTCCCGGGGTCGATTTCCGGTGGGGGCAAAAATTTGTGTGATGAGTGCGAGTATTTTTTTCTGGTTTGGTTGTTTTCAATGTATACAGGGTGGTTCTCGATAAACTGTACATATTGAAAGGGGTAAAATTCTAGGTCAATTTATAGGTTAAACAAATATTTTTTTGTACCTGTTTTTTTTACAGTTTTTAACTTTTTAATAAAGTTTTGGGTAGTACACTTACTTGTGACAGTGTAACTTTTAATCTAATAGCCTAAAACAGATAAAACAAAGTGCCTAGTATTGACATTAGTAAGGTTTATAATAATTGATAACAATATTAGACCAATTAAAAAAAAACAACTGAGTAACTGCTTTTTTTGTGGAAAATTACTGCGAAAAGTCATTATGTTTTCAAAAAAACACGATTTTCTCAACATTTTGCAGATATTTTACCACTTTTTTTTTTGCTTTTTAAATTGTTTTACCGATAAATCAACGTAAAATTTCACCCCTTTCAATATGTACCACCCTGTATAAGTATTTATTTATCTTTATAAGTGTTTTTATCGTTGCGTAGTAGGTACTCATAGTTCAAGCTTAGAGCTAAGTTTGGGACTAGGTCAATTTGTGTGAAATTGTTACTATTTATACAACAGTAAAATAGTGCAAAAAGGCAGAAATACCAAAGGTCTCACACTCGGTAAATAAAATTAAAAAAATGTGTAGGTATTCAGCCGTTTTCGCAACTATGTGCATAAAAACGAGAAAATGAAATTTTAAAATTCTAAGCTTGTATCTTCTAAGTTTTAAATCACTCCTGTTTCGGAAACTGTTGTCGGTCTGTCTGGAATGTTGCCAGCCACTATCGATTAAAGGCGCCGATGGCAACTCGATTTGTCTTTAAATTCAACTGTACATTCTGATTTATTATTCTACGTTTTCATTTGTTACCGAAAGATAATAGGATATCTGTTATTTATGACATCTAGGTACTATAATAATGATTTAGGGTTGCGGCTTTTCAATTTTAAACTCGATTTGTGGTTCTGAGGCAGATTTTATTAATATTATCTTACCTTATCTTATCTTATCTCACAGATATGGGTCCTTTCGGATACACTTCGACCTCTAGGATCTTTTGTGCAATTACCCTCTTACCCAGCTGTTCGAATGTGCAGATTTCCTCACGATGTTTTTCCTTCACCATAGGAGCATCGGTTAATGCACTTACGTTAGATTAACTCATTGGTACGTATGGTGACTGCAGGGGTTCGAACTCGGTACCTTACGATCACGAGTCTACCCCTAAGCCACTAGGCCACCGACGCTCTTCCGTGTACGAGTATTAGATACACGATTGGGATATAGTCGATATTCTATTACTCTGTCTGCGACAATGTTCAGTCAGCCATGTATCTGGTCTACCAGCCTTAGTGGAATTCCATTTGCACCTTATTAAATTATAATATAGTCAATAAGGTACGTCTTTCAAATGGAAGGGTCGACTTTAGTGACTTTATATTGTATCAGAAACTGTATCAATTAAAAACTACTTGCCGGCCGCTGGCCTAGATTGGTTGAATAAAAGTAGGTCAAAATGTTATCTTCTTAAAGTCCTTCTAAATCACTAAAGGTTGGCTGTCACTCTCCTGTCTATAGCCCATGTGGATAGATGTTGTGTTTCATCGTTTATATATTTATAGTTCTAATAACGCTAATTTTAGACACCCATCTTGCCAAAAACCAGGGCCTATTTATTTCAATAAAGAAAACCGTACATTAAAAAACCTTCCTTCAACATTAGTATTAAGAAAGTCAGTTAAACAAGACAAAACACTATCGGTACAATAAGAAGCAAACTTCTTTCAAAGAAACTTTTGGATAGGCTGGCATCTATCGTATTTTCAATTAAGAGCGAAGGGAAATTTAATCAAGGCTTGAAAAACTAGTTCGAGGGATAACGTGACCTCTTAGCGGGGCCGAGGATCAGTTGGCAGGGAGAGGTCACGTAGGATAGTTTTGATTAGCGAGTCTGGCAAGCCGTCGCCATTTTTATGGCATTAAGGCAAACTTGCACGCATGCCACCTCATGCATGAATGGGACTCTATGTTAGGCGGTAAAATTACATTTTAATTACTTTTTTCGAACTTATAACTTTCTTATTCCCCGTGTGGTTGCCGGGTTAGAATAGTGTCACTCCATATCTTCCCGTGGATGTCGTAAGAGACGGCTTAGGGAATAAAGGCGTATAGTATTGTTAGGCGATGGGCTTGCAACCTGTCACTAATACACTGGTAAACATCTTAGCCTAAGTGTGCAAAATGTGGTTATAGAATTATCAACAAGTTTTTAGAGTTATTGGTAATTCTGTAGCTCTGCCTACCCCACTCTGGGAATAAAAATAAAATTATGTATGTATGTATGTAACTTTCTTATTACAACTGTCATGTCGCGTTAAAAACTAAATGAACCTTTTAAAAGCTTTAATTGATTTAATCTATAAAAAAAACGTGTTTGTCTTTGTCAACAAACAAAACAAACGAAAGAACTTACAAACTTACTTAAAACTACACTAATCTAACAAAACGCTACCAGTGGGCATTGTTCCTAAAAAAAAAATAGAATCCATATTGTCTTTGACCTGGTTCTATATTCTAGGCGATAAAACCATATCGTCTTTGACCTGTTATAGCATTGTTTTTAACGTTTAGAAACTCAGCCCTGTGGGGTTATTATGACGTATCTGTGCAATTCATTTTACGCTGAGAGAAAGGGACAGAGTTATCTAACTGCTAAAGCTCCGTCCTTTACGCTCACCGTAAAATGAACTGCATAGCCATGTCATAATAACCCCCCTGATATCGTATTGTCAACGTTTTGGTAGCTCTTATTTACTTGACAGTAATGGTGGCCGAGTTAAAAACAAAACTATAACACGACAAAGACAATAATATGAATTTACCAGCTCGAATAGGGGCGCTGGGAATGTAGGCTAGATATATCTAGGTACAGTCACCACCCGCGAATGTTACGCCACTTGCCACTCTTCTTAATTTAACCGTGTAATGCATTTTGGGTTGACAGCCGACTTGACATAATATTACCCGAGTGTAGTACACGGCTAAATTAAGAAGAGTGGCAAGTGGCGTAACATTCGCGGGTGGTGACTGTATATAAGTTTAACGTTCGCGATTTACGAAAATAGATGAAATCTATGGAATTGAAATATGATAATTATGATAAGGCTTTAGCCTAGTAACTAGTGACCCTTCCTATGAAGCTAGTGGTCTCGGGTTAGATTTTGATGAGCAAATATTTGTGTTGATTGCGGATATTTGTTCTGAGTCTTGTAGGCTTTCTATGTATTTACGTATGTTTTTTACATATCGCTCATTAAATACAAAACGGACACATTCCAAAATAATTTGCTCTTGCATTGAAAATCTTATACGATCAGCTTCTAATTTTAAAATGCAACACTGACTCATTTTATAATGTGTCTGTTTTGTATTTAATGAACGATATAAGTGTGGTTATCGTTGTCTAGTACCCATAGTATAAGCTTAGAGCTAAGTTTGGGACAAGGTCAATTTGTGTGAGATTATCCCCAGATATTCATCCCCCGTGATAATTCTACCTATTAGCGACCCCATGATTACACTTTGATATTTTTTTGATAAAAAATATTGGTATACATATTTCTTAGTACGGAATAAAGTATGAATTACCTACTTAGTTTGTTCAATGTTTATAATAACCTCATGGCCTATCATATTGAAAATGCATTTTGTATGCAAACAAGAACCACATTTATCATTTGCACATGAACATAAATGCATGTTAATTAGAAGTTATTCCGAATTCTCATTTAGCTATAATGCATACGGATTAACCGCATTAGTTCCATTATGATAAATTCGCAATTATCTGTTATATATAGAATTAACTCGTGTTTGTTAGTTTTTAAATTGAAAATTATCAAATTTAAGGATAATTAAAAGAAAGACTTGACGGTGTATTTTTACTTTTCTGACTGTACTTTGTATGTACCACTGAATCTGGTTAACTTTTTTACCGGGGAGGTCCATGATGGTGAGGGTGAGAGAGATAACCACTTTGTCTGTCAGTGAAAATCGAATGTAATTACAATAAGGCCTAGGACCTAGGGTTATATACGTTTACCCAGGTCTTGTTGTAATTACATTACAATATTAACTTAAGCACGCAGCTAAGTCCACGTTCAGGTAATACATAATCTAAATTAATTTATGTTATTTTAGTTATATTAATTATCGTTCCTAACGTAGAGACCTCGTCATGTTGTTTTCCTAGACACTGTGTTTAATTTAATGTTATTGAGCTTACATTTTTAATGTTTGTATTTGCGTCAGTTTTAGAATAATTATATATTACTTTATTACCTTGTAATGTTACTTTTAGGTGTTATTGTATTTTATGATTGGAAAAAATTACTGAAAATGTCTTGTCCGAAGCGCTAGTATATTCACTCTATATTACCGACGTTTACGAGTAAAAGAGCCCTCATGTGGCCAATTTAATGAATAAGTATTTTGAATTTTGAATTTTAAATTAGATTCATTAAAACGTGCATCGATATAATTATGAAACGTGTCGACCGGAACAACTTTGTTAATTTCATAATCAAATCTGAGATCATTTACATTTTGTAAAGCAAATAGTTAATAAAAGATTATAATATGGACCCTCCCAGAAGATTTGCAGCTATAGAAGCATCTTCTATTTCGGTTTATATTTAACAATATTAATCAAGTATAAAAGTAAGTATATGAAGATATCAGGGATCTATTCTATTGGGTAAAAATCAACTCGGCTGCCATTAACTGGCATTAGTTGGAATAAGGTTAACTGGAAGAGATCCCTTAAAGGGATAAGTTCGCCTTTGTACATCCCTATTATAATTATTGTCTATTTTATAATTGTTATCTCTTTTGTTTGTACAATAAAGTGTTTACATACATACGTACATACATACATACTGTGAAAGTAAACAACAGCAATCGTAACATTGACAATAGGACAAGATGTCAAAAGTAATATGGTTCTACTACAAAGAATTGAGGCTCTGTAATATGGCTTTACGTTGTCTAATTCCTTAATATAAATTCTATATAACTTTAAGTCCGTAGTCACTCGTCGTCTAACGCCTAAATCTTCATAGGTTGATAATAAAGGGAAGCTGGAAGAGATCCCTTGAAGGGATAAGTTCGACTTTGTACATTCCAATTCTGTAAATATTGTATTTGATTTTCTGATTTTTTACGTAATGTCTCCCACGCCTGTTAGGCAGTTGCGCAAGATTCTATGTGGACTACAGCCAAATCATCATAACAAATATATATGTATGTACCTATTTATGAATGTAAACACTATTGTACTAAAATAATTACATCACACTCATCAATTACATATATCATAACATATTATTTATTCCTCAATAGTCATACAGTATAAAATTATAGCACTAGACGAAAATATAAACAACCATACTGAGATCGCCACATTAAATTTCCTATAAATAACTAAAGTAATAAAATAACAATGATTATTCACCAGTAATAATGATGATAATATGGATCAGCATGATTTTTATAATTATATCACTACTTAAATTCTAGAATTAATTTTCAACGTATTCTTTGAAGCTGACGAAATGCATCTAAATCAGTTACAGCTTTGATCGTTATTAATTTTCCTACCAAAAAACACAAAGAGTAAAATAATTTAAAAACAAAAACAAAAAACCAAGCTCGTTTCACTCTCCGTCCTCTCACTTTACCACTTTATCACAGAACATAAGCGATACGAACACCTGTTTACAGTTCACGAAGTCTCGCAGTACTAATTAATTTTACTTACAAAGTATACGCAGCATTGAACCGTGAATCTGAGGGGTCGTCGCGCTAAACTGCTATAGGTAGTTGAATAATGTTTTTACAATATCGTAAGCTTTAACTTTACTTCAAATTTATAAAGCAGAGCCAAAGCGCATCATAATTCATATTTTTTGATAACATATAGCTGCAGATAGCTGCATAAACTAGGCATAAGGATGCGGCGTAGATTCGATAGCGGCCGCCATGCATCAGTAATAGGCCCAATCGATGCAGCCGGGACGTTGCAGTTTGCGTTTACCGCCTCGTCTTACGCCGCAATATAATGCCCCATCCGCCGCTGTTGAATTTTACAGCACTTTATTATTTAAATAAGGTTTTTGATGAATTTAAAATTATTTAGCGGATTCCTTTCAAAGGTCGGGTCCATGTTACGGAATTGCAAGCGGCATTTTTTTTAATCCTACTTATAGGTATTATAAATGCGAAAGTTTGTCTGTTACTTTGTCACTCTTTCACGCTGCAACGACTCGACGGAAATGACTGTATGAAAGGTTGGGTGATGGGGGATTTTGTATGGACTCTTCCCCACACTCCCACAAATACGGGATACATGTCAATATGTTCATTAGACAAAATACTCCATATCGTTCAAAATCGATGGGGTTTTTTTAATGAAAATATAACATTATAAAGAGCAAGCATGACAAGAATGTGTTTATTTTTAATCAATTTCCATACGATACGATTGTGGTTTTAGAAGAAAACCCAATACATAGGGAGATCGTCGCAATAGTAAAAAAACAAAATATACTGAGCGTGCTTCATTTCTGTTGGTGGGCCGGGACTTTTTTGCCCAGCGTCCTTTGGGCATACTACACATAGGCTACTTTTTACCCCTCTAAATTTAAAAGTTCCCGAGTAAATTACAATAATCTAAATAAAACGACGAAGCTTGTTCAACTATAAAATTGTCTAGCTGATAACTAAACACAACAGCCAAATTTCAAGAACATCTCGTCTATTTAGTCCCTTAGCCTGTGACATATTATGGAGAGACAGATGGACATGACGACATTATAAATCGATTTTGCATTTGGTTTTAGATTTGACTGTGTTTTTTTTGACAACAGATAGTCGTGTCCGACCGAAATTTCGGTTTCGGTTTCGGTTTCGGCCAGTTTCGGCCAAAAAATCAAGTTTCGGCCCGAGTTTCGGTTTCGGCCAAAAACGGCCGAACCCTTCGGCTGCGCCGAAACTTACAACATCGTACCTTCGGGTCGCGCTCGGCTAACGTCGGGCGCGCTCGGCACGGCTGGCAATATGGCGTCGCTCGCCTGACTCCGCCGGCAACTACCTAAATCAGTGCGCTTTGCTCATTGTGATAAATCTTTGAAAGTAGAAACCTGTAATTATAGGTCGGCGAGATATTAATTTTAGAAAAAAACGGGCTTACTAAAATTTTTTCGACTTTTTAAGGACTTTTTTTTTATAAAAGGTTCGGTTTCGGTTTCGGTTTCGGCCGAAACTACAATGAAACCGAACCTTCGGTTTCGGTTTCGGTTTCGGCAAAATAACATGTTTCGGTCGGTCACTAACAGATAGTTTATTTTTACCAAATAGTTTTCAAATAAATTGAGATTGACGTGCGTGAGACAAAGAATTTCTACAAACAAAAACAAGTAACAAAAACATGTGTATAGGGATCCAGGAGGTTTTTTAGGGTTCAACAACATTAGTAAACAGACAACAGACTATAAACTATACTAGACTAGACTATATTATTATTTATTTTATGTTTATTCGTAACTCCGTCCGCGTAGAGATATTATATTTTATTCACATGAAAAACTGCCTAATTTTCAGGTACAATAAGTACTGTAGAGAGAAGATTAATGTCGTATCGTATTAAGAGGTGAAAAAGCTGGCAGAAAACAGAGAAAAGTGGCAATTACTCGCCCGACAACAGCTTAGCTCTTAAGTTAAATGATGAATAAGTACTCGTTGGGTCTACCATATTTCCTATAAAATCGAGTGTCATAAAATTAGATGCTATTTCCTATAAAATCACTTGCTATAATCATTAATTTGCTATAATAGTCATTTTCTATAATTTATATTTACTATAATTTTAAAAAACTAATGTTCATACACTAACATTTAAAATCGAAGTAATTGTGATTATTTTTTTTAAAAACCTTGAAGGGCATGTCCGTAGCGACGCTCCTACTAACCTATCCGTGTTGGTTCTTGTATTTTCTGGATACTCAAAACAACATGTTATAAATTATTAGAGTATTTTTTTTACAGAAGTTGAAAGTATAGCAAAAAAACTTATAACATCTAAAACTTATAGTAACTGAAGATTATGGAAACGAACTGTTATAGCATTTGAATGTATAGCATTTGACTGATTATAGCAAATGAATTTAGAGAAAGTTATTTTATAGCCATTGATTTTATAGTAGATAACTAAGGGGATACCGTACTCTTTGTTAGGACATACTCGTAGTTAATGTTAGGCCTCTAACCTATCTCTGTATCACATTTCGAGTGGGTGGCGTTAGCCAACGAAACCAGCCACACGCTACAGCATTTCATAATTTTGTTATATGATGATGGTTAGGACTAATAGTGCGTTGTCACAATAAACTTGAAACTAAGCGTAGAAAGGTCATTAAAATTTAGTCAAATTAATTTATAATGACCAGGTTCTAAGTATGCTTATCATTATTATTCACTGACCGTAACCACATAGACGGTTAGAGGTAGGTATATTCTGCTCAATGTTATTAGAGATTTCTTCGATTCAAAAGGCTAGCCGGATAAAGCCCTTTGAGTCCTAGCTTTGTGATTACAGGATTTCAATTCTACCCGTGGCTGCGTGCTTAACCGAGATCGTAGTCGTACCTACGATATCAAATGTGAAAAATGAAAATCTTACTAGCAGCAACTATACCGTGTCCATTCTTACTTGTCTAATATAGTAAATAACTTTTGGCTAAAACAGCTCTATTACCGTAAATAAATTAAATCGAGTAAACATTTCGGACATCACTTGGTGAATGTATTGTCTGTGATTACTTTATTTTTTTAAATTGCTGTTATAGTTGAGAAAGGTTTATTTTGAGGTTAGAACGTTGTTTACTATATGAGACACATAAGAATGAACATGGTAACCTAAACTATACCTTGAGCATCAAATTTTTCCTTCTATCGAGAAATTTCGTGTCCGTATTTAATACTAAAATTTGCTAGCTCGTTGTCATTCGTCAAGTAGTAAAGGTATCCGTAAAATTTATGAGAACGTGTGTCTTTTTAGAGGTTCTTGCTACGAATAAATTCAGTAAAAATATGGTACCGGAACGGAGCTGGCTGAAAACCAGCGCTGCAGGTGTTTAACACCTCAGCAATATGCTGAGCCAGGGTCCAGTGGCCACTGCCGCGAAGACACACTCACTACTCTTTTTATTGCTATTTTCTGTTTTTACCTTTTTGTTATTCTGTGTCTTATGTGTGTAGTGAATAAAAAAAAATCTGTTTTTTTCTTTTTCTTTTTGTACACATTTATATAAATAATAAGTAAATAGTAAAGGCAATTTGAAGGGGGTTTTCAAAAAAAAGTGTACATTGTTAAGGAAAAACATTAAGAAAATTTAACTTTTCCTTTGCATACCGAAAATTTGTCATACATACTTAAGTAATTTTCATGACGCAACGGAAGAGTAAAATTTTGTTAACTTGTGTCCTTAACAATGTTATTTTTGGAAAACGCCCTGAAACTGTATGGTATATCTATTTGAATCAGGTTCCTGTGTCTGTATTTAGTACCAGAATTTCCTAGCACAGGTGTTCCCAATCTTTTAAAATGACGAAACACCAGCCAAATTATTTTTTTTATTTTATGGAACCTGACATCAAATACGAGTAAATGCGAGTATTTTATCTTAGCTTACTTTTCTTTTTACGAAACCCTCAGGTTCCGTTCCACTTTAAGAATCGCTGTCCCAGCACGCGTACATTGACGTCGACTTTTGTATTAATTCATGCGTTCGTTACGATACATGCTATGCATAGATTCCGTTTTCACGAATTCGAATATATTCGAATGTGAAAAAAGTGACGAATGATTCAAATATTCATGCTAGAACTACAGGCCACTAGACACAAAACTATTCACAGAGGTAAATTCCTCCGCCATGTTTAACCAAAATCTTAGTAACGAAACTTCGAGGCTTTACGAGGTCGAAACTTACCGTAACAATATGTTATGTTTCAACGCAAGCTGCTCCAATACCGGCTTAGGACGGACTTCCAAACAAAGATTACTAAGTACCTATATTTTCCTTGTGTCCTTTTGAATTGTTTGGGTATTTAACACGCCTTATTTAGGTAACGTATCATTTTATCGAATTTCATTTCATTGAAACCGACGTGCGTGCATGACTCACTGTATGAATGTGGAAGAAGTGAAAGAGATTTGTCAGGATCGTAGCAAGTAGAAAGAAGTGGTCTCTGCCTACCCCTCTGGGAAACGGGCGTGATTAGAGGCATAGAGGCATTCCATCTTAGTCCTCAGGGTTAGCAACGCATTTGCAGTCTTAGGGTTGTATTGCAGTCTTTTGAATGCGAATGTCTATGGGTCACAGTTTCCACTTACCATCAGGTGGCCTGTGTGCTCGTTTGTTTTCTCTATGACATAATAAAAAATAAAAAAAATAAAAAAATGTTATGTTACGCTTATATTTCCTCTATTGTATCATTTCGAACGCTATTTTCTGCTGAAATTATGTTTTCAGGCGGAACACCAAAATTCCGATTTTGTTTTATCCAATATTAGTTTGTCCGAATTTTCATTTTTCCGAAAGCGATGTTATATGTATGCTAGATTTAGTTTAGATTTAATGCAAAATTTAATTGCCGTACATTGGTTAGGTTAGGTTTAATTTATAAGCGATATCAGACAATAAAGTCTTTTATTATCAAAATATTGTATTCGGATTAATGTACTCGTAGTTTACCCATAGATCTTAAATATTAATTACGTAGGTTAGGTTAGGTTAGACTTTCGACTACGAAAAATGTAACTCATACGGCGAGAAATGCCTTTCGATGAAATGAAAAATTTACATTAAACGTTCGTTGACTGATATTTGAATATAATAATAGGTATCGCCTTATTTAGCATAAAACAATAAAATTACAAGGAAGGTACAGTCAACTAAATGTATTTGTGTAGCACCGTACAATTCTGTAGTATTTATATGTAACTGCGACTTAAACATGATCGCCATTTATAATTAGAAAAATTGGTTCCTGATCACCAAAAAAAAATCACCGTGTATAGTGTTTATAGTATTTTAGTATTTTCACCTCATAAATAATAAAACTCAAGTAAAAATTGTGGCTTTAGAGTGGTTCCAAGGTAACTAAACGGAATAAGCCTGGCTCTCTCTGGGACTCCCATTAAAGGTTTCACCACCACCACGGTGGCTGATATTTGGGCAAGGGTTTTGGAGTAACCACTAGTACTGTAACAAAAAACATAATACACTGGTCAAGGGCGAGTCGGGCCATGCACTATTCCCTAAACCCTTTATATCTATCTAAATATTAGAGATCCATACCGAATACTTCAAAATGGAATCCTGTCTGACAAGACCTTTTTTTTTTTACTATAGGTATTGTGCTGGAAGTAAGTATAGTGTTTGGTAATCCATACAAATTTGTTTTTTTTTTTTTAATACAGGCTGCAAAAAAATAGTGATCGAAAAAAATATTATTTCACTTATCATGGGAAGTATCATTTGAAAGTCCTCAAGCATTGTCCGATAATTTTATTTTTGGAACCTCTATACATTTTTAGATACTTGTATTTTGTAGATTAATGTGATACGCAAACGAACTTAAGTCTTAAACTCAAAACTTCTGACAATAAGGTAAAAACTGTGTGGAAGATAATAAATAGAGAAACAGGTAAATCAAAAACTCGTGATAATAAAATCGCTCTAAACAATGGTGACAAACAAATCACCTCAAACAAAGACGTGGCCTTAGCGTTCGAAGATTATTTCTCCACCATAGCCATTAATACCACGAAATGTCTTCAATCATCTGCGATTGAAGCTCAAAAATCACTTTGTGCTAATGTTACTAAATGTAATGTTAGCTTTGATTTTAGCTATGTAGATTCAGCTACTATTGTTAAGGTATTTAAATCGCTCAGTTTAAAAAAAACTGAGGATTTATGGGGAACTTCAGTTAAAGTCATCCATCATGTCATAGATATAATTGCACCTCACTTAGCTTTAATCTACAATAATTGCATTTCAGAGGGGGTCTTTCCAAATCTTATGAAATATAGTAAAGTCATACCACTTTTTAAATCAGGTGAGATGAGTGATTTAACGAATTTCCGTCCCATTTCTATTCTACCTGTTTTAAGTAAAGTTTTTGAGAAGTTAATGTTAAATGTTATGTTAGGTCACTTCAATAGAAATAAACTGCTTAACAGTAATCAGTTCGGCTTCACCAGAGGACGATCCACAACTGATGCAGCATCTGTACTCATTAAATATATATACAATATTTGGGAGAAATCTTGTGATGCCATAGGAATTTTTTGTGACCTTTCCAAAGCTTTCGATTGCGTAGATCATGCGACTCTTATATTAAAATTAGAACATTATGGTCTGACTAATAATTCTCTAAATCTCATGTCCTCATATCTTAGTGATAGGACACAAACGGTTGTTGTAAACAGAACACAGTCCATTGGAGCAGCTGTTAAATTAGGTGTGCCTCAGGGCTCCATATTAGGTCCTTTCTTATTTTTGGTTTACATTAATGACTTACCACCCATGATAGAGAATCTTTGTGATATTGTGCTATTTGCTGATGATACATCATTGATTTTCAAGGTAGACCGAAAATCCGTCAATTACACTAGGATAAACGCCACGCTAGGTAAAGTACTTAATTGGTTTACTAGTAACAATTTGCTACTCAATGCTAGGAAAACTAAATGTGTTAGGTTCGCTTTGCCTAATGTTAGACCGGTAGAATCTAGTATATTTCTAAATGGCGAGTGTTTGGAAATGGTAGATAAGGCGCTTTTCTTAGGGATAACTATAGACAAAAACTTGCAATGGAGTCCCCACATAGCAGTACTAGCAGGTAAATTAAGTTCTGCAGCTTATGCTGTTAGGAAAATCAGGCAACTTACGAATGTTGAGACAGCTCGCTTAGTTTATTATAGTTATTTTCATAGTGTTATGTCATACGGTATTCTGGTTTGGGGAAAAGCTGCTGACATGCAGACTATATTCGTGTTACAAAAAAGAGCCATCCGTTCTATATATAATCTAAACTCCCGTGATTCTTTAAGATTACTATTTAAAGAAATTAGTATTTTGACAGTAGCGTCACAATTTATTTATGAGAATATTATTTATGTCATTAAAAATCAGGACTCTTTTATTAAGAATTGTGATATACATAATTTTAATACAAGAAATAAAAATAAAATAGCTATTAAAAAATTTCGTGTTCGTAAGGTTTTTAAATCATTTGTAGGTCAATGCATCCATTTCTATAATAAATTACCTGACGAAGTTTTAAAGTTACCATTTCCAGTACTTAAAACTTACTTGAAAAAGTCGCTGATGTCTAAAGCTTACTATAGGGTCGAGGACTATCTATCAGATAAAAGTGCTTGGCCTAAACTAAACACCCAAATAACTTAATAATAACTTAATCGTAAGAAATATGTACTTAAACATTGTATATTGTCTAGGGGACACGGTTTCTGTAGGAGAATGTATCGAAACTTTTTATGTAGTTGTATTACACCATCATAATTAAGTATAATTTTCATAATTATTTTCTATTACTTACTACTAATTAGTTCTGGAGAAAATTCAGAGTTTTGACACATTTTCCTGCTCAACTACGCGTGAATACATTTATTTCTTATCGTATGTTATATTCATTGTTTTATATAATGCTAGGTTAAGTTTTAAAATTGTATATTTAAAAAACGACTAACTGTTGAGTTTCTTGCGGCGCTTCTTCTCAGCAGTGGTCTCTTGCGAAGCGCTGGTAGATTTTTGACGTGTAAAAGTGCCCGTGCGGCCTACTTACTGAATAAACATCTTTTATCTTTTATCTTTTTTATCTTTTAAACCTCCTTCTCTCCTCATTATTTTAAAAACTACAGAAAAAAAAAACTGTGTCACAGTGACGTTATAAATCCAATTATAAGAATGATCAAACAAAATGACACTGTGACACAGTTAGTTCTATGGTGGTGGGTGGCTGTGCTTTACGAGGTGTGCCTTTTAGGAAAAAGACAAAAGTGGTCGCTTGGTCTGGAATATCACCGGAAGAAAAAGTACAGTAATATCGTTTACGGCGTCCGTTTACTTTAAAAAGCTTTAAATTTTCCCGAGGGTTTTGTGGCTTCTAAAATATAACGACACCAAGCAGCAACAGGACTTTATTGGGTGTTTAATATTTAATTTGTATCAGACGTAGGTGTGGAACCATCGGTACTCGACCCCACCTCACTATTGATCGTTTTTATAAACACAAAACTGTTTTAAATGGAAATAAAACATCTGTTACATTTACAACAAAAATAAATTTTATTTGCCTTACGCTCAGTTGCACAAACGTTCATTTATAATGTCGTATTAAGTCACGTGCCGTCACTATAGCATAAATAGAAAAGTAGTCTCCGGGCCTTTAGGAGTTTCGGTTCCCTATTGCCGCTTAGGCGCTCGAGTTGCGTCGATGCGCGTGACTTGATACTTAATACGCACGTAATTAAACGCGGCGACGGCCCTGACTAATCCGGCTTGGTGCGTCCTGTTGATTTTGCTTGTTGTGGCTCGTGGTGAGTACGTCCGAGGCACGCACTACTTATGCTAATGAACGCATGTGCAACTTAGCTTGGATTCGACCAAACTGGAATAAGGTCTTATACCTTAAACGCCGAATTTGTATAGACACATCACGGAATAAGTCTTATTCCAGTTTGGAAGAATCCGCCCTTAGTGTTATACCAGGACTCCTAAAAATAACGTGATTGCCACTACTATCTCTGATTTGCGGTGACACGTAGACGATTTTTTGGACGCTTTGTGTTTAGAGAAGTGGAAGATACTGCAACGAAAAAAATAATTAAATAACCCCCAATATAATGGCGGCCCGAACTTTCATTTGATTCTCAGCTAAGATCTTAAAACAGACTAAACATTAAACCTAGCTAAGAAGCATCCCGATCAAAATAACTTACTTTTAAAAAGCCTTGTCTGAATCGGTCTATCCATTTGAGAGCTGCGATGCCCAAAAACACAGACACACATATAATGTATAGACACACGGACACACCCCTTAAACTTATAATACGTCTATAACACTTATTTTGTGCAGGTGGAGCCTACCTGTCTCGATCCTTGCACTACCTACACGTGACACTGCTCGCTGCCAGCTAGAAGCCAGCACTGCTGCTCGCAGCAGCACTGAAAAACCGAATGGGTTGATTTTACTAAATTTTAGGACCTACCCATGAGCTTTGTTGAGGTAACACCTAACCTTAGTAAAAACAACACATTGAAAAGGTTACTTCAACCTTTTTAGTGGTTAACTCAACCAAACTCACGTGTAGGTCCTATTTTAACCATAAAACTTAGTAAAATGAACCCATTTATTTTTTTAGTGAGTCGAGCGTCCTAATGCACACAAGGCTCAAGCGATGTAGTTATGCTCACCCTTGCCAGGTGGAGCCCACCTGGTTCGGTCCTCGCACTGCCTACACGTGGCACTGCTCACTACCAGCCAGGAGCTAGCACTGCTGCTATATGGACTGTCTATATGCAAACAAAGCTGAAGCGATGTAGTTATGCTCACCCTTGCTAGGTGGAGCCCACGTGGCTCGGTCCTCGCACTACCTACACGTGACACTGCTCACTGCCAGCTAGAAGCCAGCACTGCTTCTCGCAGCAGTCGAGTGTCTACATGCACACAAGGCTGAAGCGATGTAGTTATGCTCACCCTTGCCAGGTGGAGCCCACCTGGCTTGGTCGTCACACTGCCTACACGTGGCACTGCTCACTACCCGCCAGGAGCTAGCACTGCTGCTATATGGACTGTCTATATGCAAACAAAGCTGAAGCGATGTAGTTATGCTCACCGATGCTATGTGGAGCCCACCTGGTTCGGTCCTGACACTGCCTACACATGGCACTGCTCACTACCAGCCAGGAGCTAGTACTGCTGCTATATGGACTGTCTATATGCAAACAAAGCTGAAGCGATGTAGTTACGCTCACCCTTGCTAGGTGGAGCCCACCTGGCTCGTTTCTCGCACTCCCTGGTGCACTGCGGCACCAAGTACACGTGGCACGGCTCGCTGTCGGCCATCAGCCAGCACAGCTGCTCGCAGCAGTCCCGGCAATCGATGGCGTCCTGGCAGGTGACCCCGTCGTCATCGTACTCTACAGCAAAAGAGAAGTTGAAACACAATTTTACTATGATTTTTGCAAGAAGAAGTAAAATATTTTGACTCTTCTAAGACATAATAGATATTTTTTTGTGTTTACATCATGTTACCTGATACCAAATAACGAAAAATAGTTCTTGTAAAAAAAAGGTTTTTTCCAATAAAACCAAATCAATTCAAATATCAAACAAAGAAAGGTAAATTTACCGAAATGTTTATAAGTTTAAGTACACTGTGAAAACATCAAGAAAGTGTACCAATTTAGTTCGTAACTTTTGCCTCAGCTGTCCAATAAAGACTTGACACACAGACAACAGACAGGACACAGACTGCCATTGTTAAAGTCAAAGAGGTTCCGTAGGCGTGGCCAAGATGCAAACGCCAGGTCTAATAACTTGAAAGAAACGTTACTACATTTTTCGACGTCCAGCTAGCAGTTTTGTAATGTGTAACGTGGTTTTGTCGGACACATTTCAAATACTGAACTGATGCGGGTTGTTAGTTATCGACCGCATTCCTGTTTACATAACCTCAAAAATTTAGATTACACACATATTTATCAACATTTGCATTGCCCGATGTTAGCTATCGGACATTATCATTTGTTATTCGACTAAAACCCTACCCTATGGATGTAAAGTCTGAAAATAAACATTTATTATTATTATTATTATTATTAAAACACAGTATTTTAATGTTCTCTCCCTGACCCTATAATCGTACTATGTGAACTAGGCCAACATATTCGACATAGCGATTGTTTGTATTTTTCTCTTTCTTTTATCTTTTTTCTTTAAAGACAAATCGTAAATATACATAAATATGTTGACGATTTCGGATAATGGCTCGGTAACAACATCGATCTTAAACGTCATCTTATAAGGCTTCTATTTTCAGTATTTGGTTGGCAAGCCTTTCAGGAAAGCAGAGCCCTTTTCCGTGCAAAGTTTGTCCCATGAAAAGTATTACATTATTGATCAATATAGGTCTCAATTGATAATGCATTTTTGGTATAGAAACATTTGACATATTCTTGTAGCATATAAAGTATTGTTTGGTATAATAAACAATTGATAATTATATGTTGGCATGATTCATGGTCATTCATGGTCTGTACCACTGGGGTACCATAGGACGACAACAACAACAACAACATGATTCAATTAAATTATAATATTGTAGAGTTTCTAACAAGAATATACTATATCATGATGTTTTACTTACTATTTATATTTAACTCATTATAACGGCAAAAAATATATTAATTATTCCTTATTTGAGTGATTTTATCTATTGACATTATCGATATCAAACATCGCTATAGCATGAAAAATATAATCAAAACTTGTTATATCAAATAATTACATACCCAAGTTTAAGCATTGCAGATAAGAAAACCTACGCACTGAAAGTTTTAATTAGTTAGTCGGTTTATAGTTCTTCAAATTATTAACCGACCAGCTTATGTTGCCCTATCAGAGGCATCAGAGCGTATTAATAGCATTTTAGTGTTTTCAACTAATACTTTTAAGCAACCCGGCCAAAGTCGGTAGGTAAGTTCCTAACTCTGTCTTCGGGCCAATGAGTTCGCGGAGCAACTGAAACTTGCCAGTTAATAGTGCAATGCAATGCAGCAGTGGAATGTAAAGGGCATGGTGAGGTGAGCGGAGGTGACCCAGCGATGCAAGTGTGTGTGTACTCAAGTAAGCAAGAGTAAGTTACTATGTGGTATAATTATTTGCCATCTCAAGATTGCAATCCTAAGATAGGTAATGCGTTGCTAAACTTTTATTATTGCATTGTTATAACATCATCATTTCACCCAAAATATGTCCACTGCTGGACACAGGCCTCCCTGAAGGATTTCCAAAAGGGCTGGTCTAGCGACGCTTGCATATCCATTACGTGCCGGACCATCTTTTTGGAAGTCTAACCACGCTTTGTCTTGCGATATGCGGACACCACTCAAGAACTCTTTGACCCCATCGACCATGTTCTGCGAGCGATGTACTACGCTAAAAATGTGTGTGTGTGTGTGTCTGTGTGTCTGTCTTTGGCACTGTGGCGGATTTTTTTATTTCAAACCAGCTTTTGTAGCGGTGGTTCTCAGCTAAGTTTTAAGTCTAACTCCGAAAGAAGAGTTCACTATTATATAGCGGGTTTTATATATCCAATAGTTATTTTATTATATTTTATTAAATACTTACCGAGTTTCTGGTACGCGATGACAACGTTAAGGCCCGCCAGTAAAAGACACAAATGCATTATCAATAACTTCTTCGTCACGCTGTTTCCATAAATCCATTTATATACTTAATCACTTGTTTCCTAGCGTTGTAAAAATCGTCTACAAGTTAATTTAATATTGGCTTGTTCTGAATCCAATCTCTGTTTCGCTAATGCGTGATATTTATTTACAAGGTGAAGATAAAGAAATCGATTTGTTTGAAGGCCGTTAATAATGTATAAAATAAAAATAATTACACCACGGTTCAACTACGCAAATAATAAAGAGTACACTATAATAAAACCACAGTATTAGCAAAGATACTGATAGCGATAGACACCCAACACAGCTCTCTAAATAAACTGTAATGTAACAAAGCATACTTTATAAACGAATGTATTTACTCATATGTACGGGATTCCCTCGAAACACCGACACTTATTTGATCGAGTATATCATTACACCGAATTTCATTTCATCGAAAGCTAATTTCTGCTGAAACCTTATTGTTATTTAAAACATGGGTTAAATTTAGGTTAGGTTAGACCTGTGACCGCCAAAAAATTATAACTGCTGCACGTGTAAATGCCTGTCGATCAAATCAGATTCGACGAAGTAAAACATTGTATGAAATGAGTGTCGGTAAAATTAAGGGTAAGGGTACAGTCACCAGCAATAATATCCAACATTACGCTCACAATTATCAGAAATCTATAATTTTTCTTATAATAAATAGATGTCAGATTTTTTTAACCCTTAAATTGGCAGTGTATCTAATAATGCACATACTATAATGTTCACTTTTTTTATTTTTTGGTTACTTTTTTTATTTTTTTATTTATTTATTTATTGGTGGGAAATCCAACAGTTACAAATATAACATATGAAACAAGAATAGGAAGCACAAAACCAATTACAGGATTTCACATGTAGTGACAGAGTATGAGTGAGTATGAGTGAGTGTGAGTGAGTGTGAGTGAGTGTGAGTGAGTGTGTGTGTGTGAGTGTTTGTGCTGATTTCAAATCAAATAGGGTTTGAATTCACGACTTTTTTTATTTTTACTAATTTAAGGGTACTAAAGCTATATCCAATGATATACTCGTATCGATGGTTACTAAACTGCTGCGGGCCTAGTATGGCTGCGTATATATCGCGTGTCAACTGTGGATAAAGCATCCGTCACTTTTTGACACGTGTACTTATTTACGTGTAAGAAGGTGACGGATGCCTTATCCAAAATTGATCACGCGATAAACGCACCCATATTAGGCCCCCTGAAATAAACAGACATAATAATTTCAAAAGAGTTATATTTGCTCAAAAAAATATTACCTTACTAACTGATGCTCTGTCCGCGCTTCTTATGTTTATCGCTATATCCTCGGGAACTGTTCGATTTTCCTACTTCAGGACACAATCTACCTCCTTGCAAATTTCATAAATATCCAACAAACGAGTTACTTTCGCACTATAATTTTAAGCATCGATTTTTAGTACTGATGAAAGGTAGACGTAAGGATAATACAGTTTCGTCGTGGTATTTTTTAGGTTTTTATATTTATTTTATATACCGAATAAACCAGTTCTTTTTTTCTAGTTATACCCCCCGCGGACCACAGGCCTCCACACAAGTCTGCTTGCAGGCAGAAGGCAGTTCCGCAAAACCACAAGCTTCATCGCAGCACCTGCCGCAGTCTTCGAACTTCTCCTCCATTCCTATTTGATACGGATCGCAAGACCCATCTGAACTGCAACAATATCATAATAATATTATGATACTCATACGTCTTTTATTTTATGATCTATATTAACATTACCATTTCCAGCACTTAAAAATTACTTTAAAAAGTCGTTAATATCTCAAATTCAAAAACTCAAAATTCAAAATATTTATTCAGTAAATAGGCCACATGAGGGCTCTTTTACACGTCGTCGGTTATATAGAATGAGTCTACCAGCGCTTCGGACAAGACCATCATTGCGGAGAAGAAGCGCCGCAAGAAACTCCAGCAGAAGGTCAATTTTTCCCTTCAATCATAATAACATAGTACTTAAAACTAAGTTACATTAACTAAAGTAAGTTACATTAGGTAATAAAGTAATAAATAATAAATTCTTAAAACTACCAATTATTTATTTTTTACCAATTGTAAAAAGTCTAAAGCGTACTATAGGGTCGAGGACTATCTAACAGATAAAAATGCTTGGCCTAAACCCGAAACTTAGTAGGGGACACCGTTGATGTAGGAAAACATATCAAACTTTTATTTGGTTGTCTTGTTCTTTTTTTCTTTTTTCTCCCTTTATCTCCCTTTATCTCTCTCGTAATATTTTTGACATGTTTTCCTGCTGAACTACGCATGATATTTGATATGACATTTAATTTAATATTTATAGCTTTATATAATGCTGGAGTAAGTAGTACCAATGTAGTATTAAATATGGTTAAAAAACGACTGACTGCTGAGTTTCTTGCGGCGTTTCTTCTCGGCAGTGGTCTCCTCTTGGGAAGCGCTGGTAAATTCTTGACATGTAAAAGTGCCCGTGCGGCCTACTTACTGAATAAATATCTTATCTTTTATCTTTATCTTTTACCTAGTTGCCCATTAAGACATCTTATGACAGTTTCTAATTTGCCAAGGTCGAAAATAACAGCACAGGATTGAAGGCGACGTCATCACATTTTATGAACGCTTGTGTAACTAAGCTTAAAAGACGTTTACTTCTCGAGAATGTCATATAGAGTTATCACTTTTGGTGGCATATGATGGTTCTAGAATCCATGGAGTCGCTATTTCCTTATTATTATAATACATGACAGTTTGATTTTGACCTTAACCTTTGATAATACTAAGGAAATAGCGACTCCATGGATTCGAGAACCACGATATGCCACCAAAAGTCCTAACCCTAATTATGTATATATCTATGCATGTACGTATGTAAAAACTTTATTGTACAAACGGAAAAAATATAGAAAGAAACACAAAAGTTATGTACAAAGGCGAACGTATCCCTTCTAGTTAACCTGAGCGAATGGAAAATTATTGAAACAACAAAAAACCAAACGTACAACAGTGGAAGGGAACATGTTTCAGAATAACTTACGTTAATATTAAATAACCAATTATATTATTGAGTTATTGAAAGATAATTTATCTAAAAATTGTGACTAAATGATCCTTTGCTACCTACAATGGTCCCATAAGTGCGTATTTGGATAATTGTCAATTATTTTCTGTACACATACATACATACATTAAATCACGCCTGTTTCCCAAAGGGGTAGGCAGAGACCACTTCTTTCCATTTGCTACGATCTTGACAAATTTCTTTCGCTTCTTCCACATTCATACATCGAGTCATGCACGCACGTCGGTTTCGGGTACTTAAGATTCGGCCCTTTTCCAGTATTTTCTGTAAGTATTTTAAAACCCTTTTGTGGGAAATCAAACTCTTTCCAAAAGCCAAACTCGTCAAATAAAAACGTCAAAACACCAATGAATGCATAAATATACTAACCGGGCTGCCAACCGGAGAACCTAAGTCTGCAACTAACTACTGCCAGAGACCCGAATATAACAGCGATAACTAGACCAGCCTGCATCGTGTCCGTTGAAATCTGCGTGTGAGCATGAACCGTTGAAACATTTTTCACATTACATACAATTTCACGCTCTTTATTTGAATCAATTGGTGCAAGCAAATATATTTGTAGCTTAAATCGATTTTGAATGAATAAAACTATAGGATCGAAAAGGGTATGCTAAGGTGGTTTGGTCATTTAGAAAGGATGGATGAAAAAAGAGTTAGGAAAGAGATATGGCGAGCGAGAATGAGCGGAGATGTCGGTAGGAGACGTCCTAGACGGACCTACGGTGATCAGATTCGCGATGTACTGAATAAGGGCCAAATCAAAAGCACCCGAAACCGACGTACGTGCATGAAGAGATTGATGAATGTAGAGGAAGCGAAAATTGTGTGTTTAGATCGGTGCACCTGGCGTTCCGTAATCTCTGCCTACCCAATTGGGAGACAGGCGTGAAGGTATGTATGTATGTAAAACTATAGGAATAAAATAAAGAAAGAGTTTTAGTTGTGATAACTCTTGATTAGCTAAATCGATTTAATGAACTACTGTGGTTATACGCCACAGTGTAAACAGTAGTTCGTGTTCAATCTTCTAACAAAGGTATACGCTGCATGCATGTGTGCGTACGGGCAGCGAATCATTGCAGCACAATCAAACTCAACAGCACGGACTGTGCTGGTTCAGTTAAAAGCATGGAATAACACTGGAGCGCACTTTCAAGTTGCAAACACAATAAACAGAAAGTGATTCAAATAAACTGAATGGCTGGCGACATATGTCTAAAACGTTTCGTTTTGTTTATTGCTACTTTATGTTAGGATAGGTAATGATGTATAAATTACGTTTTAACAGTTTGCTTGTTGTAAATTTGAAGCATTCATACGTAAAATAATTATTGAACATTTTTATTGAATTTTATACCGTTTAATCAAATTAAGGGCATGCTTCGATGGTTCGGTGGAAGAGACAGATCGAAAGTGAGTGGACGGGTGGGAAGGGGCCGCCCTAGGCGTACTTTTTCGAATCAAATCGGAGAAATACTGGAAAAGGGCCGAATCTTAAGTACTCGAAACCGACGTGCGTGCATGACTCGATGTATGAATGTGGAAGAAGCGAAATAAATTTGTCAAGATCGTAGCAAATGGAAAGAAGTGGTCTCTGCCTACCCCTCTGGGAACAGGCGTGATATAATGTATGAATGTATGTAATCAAATTATTCTTATGATGACAAAAACATGCACTTTAAAAAAAATGCGTACAACGAAACGTTTCTGGAGACTAGTATATTGATATAAGCGCCATCTAGATATTATGGGCCAATTCTATTTTTTTTTCTACGAATTCGGTTTCTTCTGACTAGACACACTGTGGCCGCGCCATCACCCCGTTTGGTAGCATAAGCGCATCGATGCAATCCTAGTGCTAGAGTGGCAATACGTAACAGACACCCTTAAATAGGCCGAGATGACTTACTTGTCTATGTATAAATTTCCTAAACTTTTGAATAAAAAACAGGCATGAATAGAATAGAATATAAATCATTTATTCAACACATACACACATTTGAAAAAAAACAGATGACTAAAACAAAAAACATTTAACATAGAGTTGAAAAGGGCCCTTATCCTTACATGTAACAGTAGATTTTTTTTTGTGTGGCAAGACTAGAACAACGCAAGCGTTTCCTGTATCAGACGTTAATATACTAGCTTCTCTATTAATCTTTGTGCGCGATACAAATATTTTTATGTACTGTTTATTTTGCTGATATACAGAAGGACAGATGAAAAAGGCCAATTCCTAAGGGCTCCTAGTTTGATCTGGGAACCCTATAAAAGACTTATTAACATTGATCAAGCATTACGCGATAGTGAGATAAGCTTTAAATTTAAACACATTAGGTACCCATAAAGAGAGATTGTTAATTGATTCCTAAACCATTTCGGACTATGTCTTTATGATTTTATTTACAGTGTCTCTTTGACTTAGTCCAAAATAGTCTGGGAATCAATTTCCTTGACTGACCTTACGTTAAAGTAATGCGTCGCTATAAAAGTTTTAGTGTCATCGAGACGTCGTCAATGTAAAGGGTGGTTTCAAATTATAAGACACGCCGCTATTCCGCCTGTAATACGCCTTCTAAGTGGTTTCATCTAACTTCGCGGGTAAACTGGTCTCACGTGAACGGAACGTTTCCTATTATTTCACAAAATGTCATCAGAATATCAAACAGCGATTCCTGAGAGTATCAGTAAAAGCGTTTTTACACTATCCGATATAGTTGTCGGAAGCCGGTACGATATCAGTACAAGTAAAATTTTCAAATATAATTTGTATTTCCCTTTCACATTATCCGTTCCGATATCAGATATGGGACCGACACCGATATGCAAACGTCGAACCCAACCATGTCGGATCTCCGTCAGCTATTCGGACAATAATGTTTGACTGTGTGATGTGCGTGTAAATTTTGTCTCTGTGGTGACCGAATCGGACCTATCGGAAAAAATGTAAAGATACCATGGTATCGGATGATAACGTTCCGGCATTTGTTACCAATATCGTATCGGATAGTGTGAAAACTAAGCTATAACTGGGGATAACCGGTGCAAGCGGAAATAGTCTCTTTGGGAATGTCATACTGAATGTAGTCGTGTGTCAGTAATGGAGTGCTCGTCTCGGGCCGCTGCAGACTTGAGGCGCGAAGTTGCGAGCAGCGAGTGTTTTTCACAGTCTCATTATGTGACGATTCGTATTCGAGGCCAGGCGGGAGTTGCCAGTAAGGGAAAGGTTGGAGGGTATCACCCTCTCGAAACGTACTTGATCGTGCTTTTACGAACTTCGTAAACGATATTGATTTTCTCGCGTTTTAGTCTGAAAATACCTCGGAGCATGCTTGTCTGTCTCAATGACGAAAAGCTTTTAAGCCCTCCAGGTTTTATTCATCCATTTAATTTTTCACGTTTGTGCTACGGTACGGAAGAAAAAACTGAGTAGGATATAATGTAAAAAGGTAAATTGATTGTGGGTATGTATGTATTGTTTTTTTGTTCTCTCGTAAAGGCTAAACGACTGGCCTCATTTCGTCAAACAAGGTTATATTTGTCTTTGCTCATGCTTGCTTTGTTCATGGATTTTAATGCCTACTTTTTATGCTCTTATCTTGCGTCTTTAGTTTTTGAATTTATCACCTAAAAAATGTTGTAGTTCACACTATACTGTACAGTTTTGGGGAACAATTATCACTACAGTCGACTAATTCCCTTTATTTTATTTTTATCCGAATTAATGTTTTTATTTCTTCATTTATTATTAGTTATTACTTTAACTGATTTCGTAAATGTAGTCCTTAAGTCGTCAAAATAGAAAGGTACTTCATAACTTATATGTGTGTATGTCGTTCATTGAATACAAAACGGACACAATCCAAAATAAGTCAGTGTTGCATTTTAAAATTAGAAGCTGATCGTATAAGATTTTCAATGCAAATTATTATGAAATGTGTCTCTTTTGTATTCAATGAGCGATGTTTTGTAGTTATTTTGAAATATTCATATTACGAGTACATTCAATTGTCCTTTAGTAAATTTTATAAAACTATAATTATATGCATGTAATAATGATAAGTCGTTATTTTTGAAAAGTCACCTTAACAATAAACTGAAGCTTATGATACCGTATTTAATTAAAACACCGTACTTAAACCCCAATTTTATCAGAAACAACACATTATCGTACATTCTTCACCAGCAAAATCTCCTACAGAAAAACTCAGAAGTTACTTATTTTAAGTTTATCAAACGGCAAAAACTTTTGGATTGTGACCACAGAAGTCTCTGATTAAGCAAGTTTTTTCATTTCTTGTTGGGAACATTGCTATGGACGTGATTTAGGGAAGAACTATCTAGTGCTTATACATTGGCTACAGGGATTACGACAGGCTACCTTGTAAAGTCTAGCGACTAGATAATTGAAAAAACGCCTCATCCTAACGGCTTACTAAGGACGTTTGTGCCCTCGACTTTGTCCGAGTAGAACTAGTTTAATTCATTGTCAGGTAAAAGCAATGTTTTTTTTATGGCATAGAGAAGACAAACGAGCACACAGGCCACCTGATGGTAAATGGAAACTGTGACCCATAGACATACGCATTCACAAGACTGCAATGCAATCCTAAGACTGCAAATGCGTTGCCAACCCTGAGGACTAAGATGGAATGCCTCTATGCTAGTCATTTCACCGGCTGTCTTATCCCCAAACCGGAACACAACAATGCGAACACTGCTGTTTGGCGGTAGGTTAATGGATAAGATGGTGGTAGCGATCCGGACGGACCCTGCACAAGGTCCTACCACCCGCAAAAATTTCAATTTCTTTCTCGTGGCTTAATATTCAAACTAAGTCGACCATAGTCTGTACTGGGGCCCTAAAATGGCTGCGTTTATCGCGTTATAAAGTTTGTATAAGGCATCCGTCACCTTCTGACACGTAAATAAGTACGAGAGTGACGGATGCTTTATCCACATTTGGCACGCGATATAGATGCAGCCATGCTAGGCCCGCTGGACTAGGCTAATCTATTCCACTATTATTTATAAGTATATATACATACACTCACGCCTTTATTTCCAGAGTGGGGTAGGCAGAGCTACAGAATTACCAACAACTCTAAAAACACATACACATACATACATAAACTCACGCCTTGATTCCCAGAGTGGGGTAGGCAGAGCTACAGAAATTTCAACAACTATAAAAACTTTTTGATAATTTTGTAACCACATTTTGCACACTTAGGCGAAGATGTAATTACCAGTGTATTAGTGACAGGTTGCAAGCCCATCGCCTAACAGTACTACACGCCTTTATTACCTTAGTCGGCTTTTACGACATCCACGGGAAGACTAGGAGTGGCACTATTCTAATCCGGCAACCACACGGGGAAAACTAAAACACCTAAAAACTTGTTAATTCTATAACCACATTTTACACATTCAGGCTAAGATGTTTACTATGTGTATATTAGTGACAGGTTGCAAGCGCGACGCCTAACAATACTACAACCCTTTATTCCCTTAGTCACCTCTTACGACTTCCACGGCAAGACATGGTAATGGAATTCGAATCCTAGGAGTGGTACGATTTTAAGCCGGCAACCACGGCTCATTTATACGAGTAATTATAATTTAAAAGAATGCGGAATGCGGATTCTGTTAGTTTTGTATACATGTTGACTGTAAACGTCCTGTACTACATACTATACCTTATTGTGAAATTACCATCTCACGATCAGTTTATTCGTTAATGCATCTTTTTAATAGTAGGTATTTATAGTTTTGGAATCAAATTTAATTACCTAAAGCGAAAAGCTGTTTTTCTCATACATGTTTTTGTTTATTTATTCAATTTCAATAACAAATATTATGCCACTTTGAAGTTGATATTTCTACAAAACTTTCAATTGAGTAACACGAGTTAGGCTCACTGTATTGTGTTCGTTTTCCATGGAATATAAAGTTTTGGAAATCCAATACCTATGTTTACATTAGTTGCGAAATTTGTTAGGGTCGTCGTCACAACGCATTCGAGAAAATACAGTCGCGTAAATTGTGTAAGCATCATAGAAGAAAAGATAGATGGAAGGAGAAAGCGTGATAAATGTAATTTCTCATTAATTTAATTAGATCACTATAAAGAGAAAGTCACATCGTTTCAGAAAATTGAGTCATTGATGAAAGATGAAAGATTTTTTGAACGAGAAAAGCATGACTTTTAAAAATATATAGGATCCGAGAGGCCATATTCATTGTAATTTTATTTTTTATGTTCATTGCAACGATATAAAAACATAATACATTAAACGGTATTTCAAGGTATAAATAACTACTTATTCAACAAAAATAAAATTGTGCTCATCACCAAAATATTTGCCTTAAGGGTCGAAAGTGCTAGTTTCGTAGGTGACCTTTTATTTCCATTTGTTTAAACCCGTCTTGTATTCGAAATAAACTGCTTTTAACTAATACCACTGTAATACCACGTGAATTTAAGAGCGTCCAAAGCATTATTGATAAAATGCCATTGAATAGAGACAACTTACACGAGAAACAGACAAAATAAACCTAAAGCCACATTTTTCCATTAAATCTTCGCAGCAGGTGCGAAGGGGAACTAATTTTAAAACGTTCTCTATTGACATTTGAACCATTTGCGCGGAGTTATGGTCCTTCCTTACCCTAAACGCTCCAACGATTTATCTCAACAAATTCAAAATGATTTCTAGATATTGAAAGAGGGATGAAATACTCAGATTGCCGTTTTGAAAGAGAAATAAGGCTTGAGTTAAGAAAACTTAATCCGCTGTAAAAGAAGATGAACGCGGGGTTTAATAAACACTCTGTAATTTATGGTAAATGTGTAAATTGCTATGGTAAGTAGGGATATTTTTCCCTCAGGAAATAGGTACTCATAGGCATCTGAGTAAGCAATGCACTGAGTAAATAAATAAGGGGACAATCTCACACCAATAGACCTAGTCCCAAACTAAGCTCTAGGCTTGTACTATGGGTAGTAGACAACGATATAAATACTTATATAGAGAAATATATACTTAAATAAATAGAAAACATCCATGACTCAGGAACAAATATTCGCGCTCATCACACAAATATCTGCCCTTATCGGGATTCGAACCCAGGACCACCTAGCTTCGTAGGCAGGGTCACTACCCACTAGGCCAGCGCGTCCTCCGCTGGAAAATCTGGAGGAAAGGCTTTTGCCTAGCAGTGAGACACAAGTAAAATACCCTAAAAGGCTGCTTTTTACACTACTTCGTTTTGTTGCCATGAGTGTAGCTGATGTGTTCTTGTTATTTTTTTGGGGGCTTCCGTAAAATCGTGGAGATTCTTGTTTGTGTAAACTTTTTCATCCAAACAAATAAATGAACGTTCATAAACGAATGACTTAGGAGGCTCAAATTGCGTAGCCGTAAAATAAAATCGGTACAAATATAGCTCTGGGCGATAACGTTTCTCACCCTCTAAATCAAGTCAAATTTTCACGATTTATAAAATTGTTATAGTTATTATGAAAAATTAAGTTCGTACAAGAAATATTTTACTACATAACAACACGTTCAAAACCCATAAAATCGCACTACGAGTAGGTTTAAGGGGAGAGAAACGTTATCGCATTCTGTATGAAAATTTTCAGTTTCACAAGCACTCTTTTGTACTCTTGAGGTATCGACTCGTGATCGCTAGGGTACTGAGTTCGATCCCCCGTCGAAGAAAAACAGCGGAGTACGATGAGTTTTCTTAATTAAGTTCACTGAGTGCTTTCTGCGATAATCAATGTTGTTCACGGAAATTACTATGTCTTTATCTGTTTGTAATCGATAATGTGTGGTGCCGCCTTTACATTCATTAATTAGGAATCTAATTAGGCATAGACAAAACTGTCATTGCTTTTAGGTTACTATGACTTCCGCTCACTCTCTTGCTGTCAACTCACGAGCGTGCGGACGCATATTCATTATAATATTACTGTATAACGTGATAAGTTCGTACTGTGATTAAATCAGTTCAAGTCAACAGTTGTTCATATTTTACGTCAACAATCATCATCAACCACCCTGGGAGTCTGTCCGATTCGAACCCGCGCCAGATTCCGGGGAGCACTTTCATCATTCATCATCAGATACCACCAGAGGCAATACGCAGCCAGCCCAGGGTCAGGAAGGCGAGTATTGTCATCAAATGTTCTTACTATAAATGTAAAACATCTACGGGAACGATAATTGCAAGATTTTATAGGATCATAGTGTATTCGTGGGAGCTAATTTGCATAAGCTAAGGTGGTGGTTTCCCCAATAGATGTGAAATTTCGAACTGTCATCGCTATACAAAATTATCGGATTCCAATCCAATCGGGCGCTGCAAAAAGCCCTTAAGGGTGCTTTCCGCCAAAGTGGTGCGAGAAAGCTGAGCGGTGCGCTGGGAAAAAATCCACCAGTAGGATAACTCCGCTCTGCGAGGATAGGAAAATTAAGTAATCCTATTGGAGGATTTTTTGCTAGCGCAGCACTCTAATTCCTGCTACAGAGTGGTATGCTCCTAGAAAAATGATTAAAAAGTCTTTGACCATGAAGCAGCGAGATTGATTCTCGGTAACAACGGCCAATCACTACATAGTATAAAACAAAATCGCTTCCCGCTGTCTGTCTGTCTATGTATGCTCGCTCTGAGATCTTTAAAATTACGCAACGGATATTGATGCGTTTTTTTTAAATAGATAGAGTGATTCAAGAGGAAGGCTTTTATGTGTAAACTGTTTTATGAAATTTACTTATATCCATTACGATTTTCATGCGTAAGTTGTAATGTTTTTATTCAATTTTAATCTTGTAATAAAAATTATAAAGTGACGTCAACGTACAGGGTAAACGTTTACATTTTTACTGAATAAATCATTTCATTTGATTTCTTCGTCAATAACAATAAACCCCAAATATACGAAGATTGTTGTTGTAAACGAGTTATAGTATTTCCCTTAACATTTGTATAGCACCTCGTTCGTTTTTGCCTAACTGTTGTACGCAAGCGCTCGCTTCGTTAGCCCTGATTGCTCTTTTGAATTCGCACCTCGAGTATATGTGGAAAAGAAGAAATATATTTCTGAAAATTGGGCAGAGGTGCAAAGTGGTAACAAGCTTTTTTATACTAACAAATACACACGCGTTGTGTTTGTTTGCCGAGTTTTATTTCTACAACAATATGCCAAAAATACAAATGATATTCAAGAAAAAGGAGTGAAGGGGCAAACAAACTTCTTAACGATAAGCAGGGATATTACTGCTGTAACGTTTGCAGTTGCAGAATGTATATCAAACCAGAGGTTATTATGACATAACTATGCAGATCATAATACTGTGAGTGTAAGGGACAGAGCTATGGCAGTTATAGCTCTGTCCTTTTCTCCCAGCGTAAACTTAACTGCGTAGCTATGTCATAATAACCCACCAGAACCGATTTTAGTACTGTAAATTTCGATGGTGGTCCAAAGAAATTGAACGCTTATCGCATGAATAGTATAAAAAGGTATATATAGTTCTGCTCCAGCCCTATGGGAGTTTCTATTACCTATTGCCACTCAGGGGCTGCAGTTGCGTCGATGCGCGTCGCGACGGCGGCGCGGCTACTAAAACTAAACCGGCTTATTGCGTCTTGTTGAGTTTGCTTGTGGTTGCCCGATGCGCGTACGGTCAAGACACGCACACACGCAAGCGTACAAAATACCTTAATTTAAAGACTATCTTCTGTTTATACTCTGTCACAGGTTTATTACATTAGGAATAAGTAGCAGAAGCGTAAAATGTAATATTGGTAAAGGAAAGACGACGTTTATACTGCTCTCTCGCTGGTTGTCAGAAACGCTATAGTGTCACTACTGCTTAACACCGGTATTCTGTGAAAACGTGGAAATATCTCCGTCGGTTATGAAAGTAGTGCAAACAGTAACTGGCTGCACCTGGCTCTGGTACATCAACTTTTTTAACAGGGACGCTATTTCACTTTATACACAAACTAAATAGTTTAACTACATAGTTTTAACCCCGTGTGGTTGCCGGGTTAGAATAGTGGCGTGTAGTACTGTTAGGCAATTGTAACCTGCCACTAATACACTGGTAAACATCTTACCCTAAGTGTGCAAAATGTGGTTACAAAATTATCAACAAGTTTTTAGAGTTGTTGAAAATTCTGTAGCTCTGCCTATCCCACTCTGGGAATAAAGGCGTGAGTTTATGTATGTATGTCCATAGTTTTAATGCTAACATTGTGGAAGCTGTTATTTCTTTGCGGGAAAGTTAGCCCGTATCGTTTTTTTCTCAGTCTACATCTGCACTCTCCTACTGAATCATTTCGAACATAAGCTTTTAAAAATCCTATATCGCAGCAAAAGTGGCACAACGTGAAAACTGACAAAGCAAATAAAAATCAATACACAGGATGCGATAGCCTAGTTGGTATTCACTGTGCCTTTGAAGGGATGTTTTAAGAAAAAGACGTGCGTATGATTGGGATAAGGGCAAGATGATGACGATAATGATGATGTTGATGATGATGATAAGTATGTTTATCATATCCTAGTACCCATAGTACAAGTTCCAGTCGATAAAAAAACAGAAGCGTTAGTATCGTGGATAGTCCTGAAGGCCTTGCCAAGATGCATTACGCTAACTAGCATTTCTATTCGTTTCATTTTGAAACCAATCAAGTCACTCGTAGATCACGTGATACGCAAAGTCACGTGATCTACGAGTGACGCGATTGGTTTCAAAACGAAACGAATAGAAATGCTAGTTAGCGTGATGCATCTTGGCAAGGGCCTCTGATGAAACCTTCCAAACGTGATTAACTCTGACACGTTACCCAATTAATCCTGTAAGGTTCGTTTACACATTCCGTTTCAATCCCGAATTATCGCGTTTGGTAAACAAACGACCGTGTCAAATATTTGTCGGTAGCAAATTAAGCTTTAAACATAATATTTGCCGGATTCCACAGAGGATGTAATCATTTCACTCATTGTTTGAATCTGATTGACGATTTTATTTCCGGATTCGATTATCGCACGTTTTTGTGCGGATTTATGCGTGTTACGTGTTTAACGTATGTTTTTGTTGGTGTTTTAATGAGCGGTGATTATGGATGATAGAATTTAATGGAACGACGCGATATGCATAATGAAATAGGTACTTGTTTGATTGGAGTTTATTTGCATAAACTAACACACATGAATCACATACTCTCAATCATAGCGGTTGTGTTACAAGTGCTTAATTGTTAGGATTTCGTACCCGTAGGGAGCCCTGTAGTACCCTATTAATATTACTACGCTCTCCGTCCGTCCTAACTATAAACAGCTGTTTTTTTCTATCCGTAACACATAACCGCTGTTTTTAGGGTTCCGTAGTCAAACTAGGAACCCTTATAGTTTCGCCATGTCCGTCCGTCCGTCCGTCCGTCCCCAGTCTAGCTCAGAGACTCGTAGTACTAGAAAGCTGTAATTTGGCATGAATGTACATATTAGTCACGCCAACAAAGTGGTAAAATAAAATTTTGAAAAATATTTTTTTTTAATGCACCTCCCCTACACGTAACGTGGGGATGTCTTTTTTTTTTCTTGCCTACCCCATAGTGTGGGGTGTCGTTGGATAGGTCTTTCAAAAATATTGCGGGTTTATGAAAACAATTTTTCGATTAAGGGATCCGTTTATGAAATATTAAGCTTTAAAGCGCTATTTTTTGTTAGAGTCAAGTGTCCCCCCCCCCACTACAGCCAAAACTACAAGTACTAAAAATCTGAAAAAAATCTTCAACAAAAGCGCATATAACGAATTTTAAAGGAAAACTATCACGGCTAAGTAGACATGATTAGTTCCTGAGATACAGGCGATTAACGGGTTTATACCTACTAAAAATCATCTAAGACAGCGCCAAATAACTTTAAATGGAAAATTGTTTCATACATGTTGATTTTTGAGATAGTTTTTTGTGTTTGTCGTTACGGCTTCGGAACCCTACACTGAGCATGGTCCGACATGCTCTTGCCCGGTTTTTTTTTTTACAGAATAGTGTGTTATTATATTTCACCAGATTTATTAAATTAATGAAATAATAAACGGGGTCTCCATACAAGAAACAATTTTATGTTTGTTGTATCGTTTTTACAACGGTAATACATAAGTTTCTGTTAACAATTTAATTTTTAGGGCAAGCTTTTATTGCCGACTGTTATTTTTTTCGCACATTCGTCATCTACGTGTCCTATGGGCACTTTGAGATAGATGACACTCAGATAGATGGTATTATGGTACTATATTCTTGTATTGTCATCAGAACTAAAGCCGTATACAAATTTTCAACTTCATCGGAAACCATACATACATACATAACATACATTGCAGTTAAAATAAAAGCTCTTAATAAAAGCGTCAAATTTGGTGTAAGTAATTTTGTTATAAACCCTGACGAATTCAACAAATACTAAAAGAATATCAAGTGTGGGTTGGGCTTGCGCTGATTCGATTCAAAATCGGACAACATAAACAAACAGCAAATTTACTGAGCAAGTAATTAAAAAAACCCGTACTAAAATTAATTTAATTAAATTTACCTCTATACATTCGTTAATAAAACTAAACGAGTTCTATTGAAGTAATAATAGCAAGCTTTACATCAAGTCTTACCAGTTTTTTTACCATTCAAAACGTCAGTAACAAATTAACCGTGTGTTCTTATAATTCACGGAGCGCAACATTTCCGGGCGGTAACGAACGAGCCCCCGCGGGGCCGTCCCGTCGAATTATTGCTATTTGTTCTCCGCTGCAATAACCCGTGTCTAATGGAGGCTAGTTTACGTGCAGCGAGGATTTGTACCGATGACGTGGAGAAAAGGGTTTTAGGAGTTTTTTTACCCGAGGGCTCGAAGGAGGGTTATGTATTTCGAGCGTATGTATATATAAGTATGTCACGCATGTGTATATCTATTTCTATGGCATTTTCGGGCCGTAACCAACAAGCCTTCGCGAGGCCGTCCCGTCGAATTATTGCTATTTGTTCTCCGCTGCAATAACCCGTGTCTAATGGAGGCTAGTTTACGTGCAGCGAGGATTTGTACCGATGACGCGGAGAAAAGGGTTCTAGGAGTTTTTTTACCCGAGGGCTCGAAGGATGGTTATGTATATCAAGCGTATGTATATTATGTAAGTATGTCACGTATGTGTATATCTATTTCTATGGCATTTTCGGGCCGTAACCAACAAGCCTTCGCGAGGCCGTCGCGTCGAATTATTGCTATTTGTTCTCCGCTGCAATAACCCGAGTCTAATGGAGGCTAGTTTACGTGCAGCGAGGACTTGTACCGATGACGTGGAGAAAAGGGTTCTAGGAGTTTTCAACCCAACTGCTCGAAGGCGGGTTATGTATTTTATGCTACATTTACGTGCGCGCCGGCAATATAATATTCAGGGATGTGCATATACATATATAAAGCCAGAATTAATAAATAAATAATGTTCAGTCACCCTATAAAAATGTTGAGTATACTTAGAACCTTGTCATCGTGAATGTCATTGTCATTGTAACGTGTGTCATTTGATGTTCTGGTGGGGTAATTATGACATAGTTATGCAATTCTGTTTACGCTGAGAGAAAAGGACATAGCTCTGTCTCTTACACTCACCGTAAAATGAACTGCATAGTTATGTCATAATAACCCCCCTGATTGAAGTTTACTATGACAACGCATTTTCGTTGGGGTACTCACCTGAGATAAAAGTCTTTAATAAAACTTAAACCAAACTGGCTAACTTAAATCAACGCATCGCTAAATTAAAGTTAGTTTCGAATTAGCTGCAGGTGATGTACCCCGGGGTCCGGGAAGTTACGAATTCATTAAAAACAATAGCCTCCCCCGAGAACTCGCTCACTTCTTACAAGAGTTAGTTAGTTAATTATAATTCCGCTGGGAGCGCTGAATACGGCCAATACCACGGAAAAACTCCCGCGTTATAGTTTCTAATAGCTGAGACGACAATTTAATAACTTGTTGAACTTTTTAAACGGTTGCTGGCAAAAGGTTAATTTTATACGTTTGTGAAACTGAATTCTTGTAGGAAATTGTTCTCCTTACATTATGTTTTACATTGGCTTTGTCTATAGAGCTCAGACCAGCACTGCAGTCGGACTGACAGGCCGAGGGGGATGCAGTTATTTGTTAGAATAAGAAAGTTGTATATCCCGACTATATCCGATGGCAGCTGTGTATCGAGAAATTAACGTACCTACTTAGTGTTCGCAATATGACAATTGTGAGATTTTTGGTTTCGATGCACCGTAAAGCGATCAAAGGTAGAGAATACGTGAGGTTGATAAGAAAACCAGTGCGCCATCTTTTCGAATAAAAACTGCATTTGACAAAGTGCAAGTGTTTTTTATGCAATTAGCCAGGCACAATCAACTCAAATACCTTGCCCCTCTTTTTCGATCTCCTAGTCAGTCTCATGCCTATCTAAGAAGAAGAAGTAGAAGACTTTATTCACCAACCATAAGACACACAAATATACAAATGATTCAACAAAACAGTGAAGGAAACTGGGATAGCACGCAAATGTGTGTCCTGGCGGCGGTATCTGAATGCTTAACTACGCTAGTAAGTCATGGGCCCCAATATGGCTGCGTTAATCGCGTGACAAAGTTTGGATAAGGCATCCGTCACCTTCTGACACATAAATAAGTATGAGGGTGACAGATGCTTTATCCACGTTTGACACGCGATATATACGCAGCCATACTACGAGTAGGCCCGCTGTTCTAGAGCAAAAAGCGCAATTTTGCTGTCTTTTTTTAAACTTAAAAGTAAGAGTAAGACAGCAGTAAACTTTTTAATTTTTTATTGCTAGTCTAAACCTCCCTTGTACTTCAAGAAGTGTTTAACCGAAGTAGTTGCTCTTATTTGAGCAAAATAATTCTCGCACATTCTTTAGAAAGTCTAGACGGTTTAACTATAAATATTCCTCTGCTTCGTCTTTAGGGAGTAATATTATTCTACATTTTTCTTCTATAATGCCTCGAGAACGACTTGCTTAAAATAACCGGTAAAGTGGGAGTTGGGACTGATTGTCAGTTTCCGCGTCCTAGCAAACGCGTCCGCGAGCAAACGTCGTGCGTCCAGTGGCGCCCTCATTACTATTATGGTGTATTCTAACTAACTTAAGAATTTCCTTGCAATCAGATGATACGTTTTGGTAGCGTAAGTAAAAACAAAATGTATGGGATACGTAACAAACTTTAATAACAATTACCCTTTGAGTAGTCAGCTTAACGGGAAAAGGGGGGCATTTTTTTCCGTTAAGTTGATAACTCGAAGGTGAATTGTTATTAAACTATGTGATATAGGTACCCAATAAGTTGTGTTTTCATTTGTAGTACAAAAACCTACCGACCAATTTAAAGAAAATACTTTACTTTATTAGAAAACACAATAATAGTAATGAAGGTGCCACTGTACATCCGGCGTACGCTCGGCGCAGTCTTAATCAAAAAGAACACTACTAAATATGTCATCATGCCAAAACAATATTTAACGTGATGTTGAAATAAACAACCGGCTATCACGTTGTCGCTATTACGTTTCAAAATAAACGGTTTTTTAAAGTTATGACAGACAGACAGACAGACAGATGGACGGATGGACAGCGTAGGATTAGTAACAGGGCCCCGATGGATAGCCATCGGGTACGTAACCCTAAAAAACGAAAATTTCCGATAACTGTAGTTACTCCTACAGCGGGGTAAAATATTACGACATAGCTGTGCAGTTCGTTTTACGGCGGAGACGACAGAGCTATAGCAGTTACATAGCTCTGTCCTTTTCTCTCAGAGAAATATGAACTGCATAGCTAAGTCTGCTGCGTAGCTCCTGCTCTATTTTATCACTATATTATGGTAAAATATACTTGAAACGCATAAGAATATATATTTTTAATAACAGTTTGAAAAAACCTTGATAAAATCGTTTTATTTTGACGATGCTCTAGCCTTGTTGGTAGAGACCCTGCCTACGAAGCTAGCGGTCCTGGGTTCAAATCCCGGTAAGGGCAGATATTTGTGTGATGAGCGCGAATATTTGTTCCGGAGTCATGGATGTTTTCTATGTATTTAAGTATATATTTCTCTATATAAGTATTTATATCGTTGTCTAGTACCCATAGCACAAGCCTAGAGCTTAGTTTGGGACTAGGTCAATTGCTGAGATATTATAACCTTATTTGCCAGCTAAGAAACCCATCGAGGACATTCAATAAGCCATGAAATAGGAAAAACGAAATCAAAGTTTTTCCCGCACATTACATATTTATAAGAAAACGCCAGTGATTTTGGTTTGAAACTTATTTCAACAGAAGGCTAAAGTAATCTCGGAGTCTGAGATGGATCTGCATTGCAAATATTTCCAATTTTATTAAGAAAGTGCAGCTACCGACTGAATTTAATCCAGTGATCCTTCTGTGACACGTTTTTGAAGTAAACTGGGGCTTTAATATTTATAAGGACATACTTACAGTGGACATGCATATTTATAAAGGAAAATATGTCCAAGTAACCGCTAGATATTTTGAGGTCACACTGGAGATAGTTTATAGATCTAAAAGAAACATGGCCCGTTTTACTATGGCCCTGTGCCCCAGAATGTACAGCAATCATTTATGTCTCATATTAAAGCGAAAATTATGTACTTTCAATATGTATAATTATGCCATTTTACATATAAAGCAGCGGTCGGTACCCAACTGTCCGACTCCGATTTGATTCATTTTGATATATGTTATAGAGTAGTCTAAAATAACGGACACGTATTTTTTTTTAGCTGCCCAAACTCAACCTGTTATCAGAAAATGGCCTTCAAAGTACTGAAAAGTGACTAAACCCTCTAACTTCTATTATTCTCTAAAACTGTTGCTCTTTCTAGTAGTGAAGCGGAATACATGGCATTGACCGAGGCTTGCAAAGAATCTGTTTATTTAAGAAATTTACAGTTTGAGATAACAAGTAAAATGTACACTATTGACCTTTTTAATGATAATCAGAGTGCATTAAAGTTGACTGCAAATCCAGTTTTTCACAAAAGAACCAAACACATAGATATTAGATATCACTTTTGTAGAGATTGTGTAAGTAATGGAATTGTAAAAGTGAAGTATTTGCCTACAGCTGAAATGCCCGCTGACCTTTTCGTCGAGTGGCGCCACTGTCGCCAACTGACATGTTTAAATTTGCTCCGTATTTAAATTATTGAATTATTATATTTTTTGACATCTCTTATTACGAAAATTGAACTTTTTATACATAATTAATAATAGTGATACTGTGACACATACATATTCGACATGCCTCCGCCAAAATCAAAAGCTACCACAAAAGAGGAGATGGACAAAAGGTTAGTGGACGTTATTTTAAATCTTGAAGTCGAGTTAAAAGAAATTAAACACAAGCTACATGGATGTCATGATTTAATCCTAAACCAGAAACACGAAATTAACGAAAACAAGAAACAAATGGCCGAGCTTATAAAAATTGTCAGAGCCCTACCTGGCAATATGGAACGATCAGAAATCGAAGGTGCCCGGGATATCCAGTATAAATTACACTCGCACTTCACAAATAACGTCACGCTGGATGAGTCCGGCCCTCAAGGCCTCCAATATATCGGTGACACAGCTGATGAACTAATTGCCACTCAGTGCTTTCAACCGGCTGACATACACAATACCAAAACCCAACATAAGCTGACAAAGCCGTCCTCTACTCCAGTAGCATCGCGTGACGCGGCTGCGCCCGCCGGTGCGCCCCGTCGAGGTCGCCCGCGACGCGCCGCGCCTTTGCCAGCAAGTGCGTGTCCAGCTCCTGCAACCTCAAACGCAGTTCCAGCCACTGTACTGCCTGTTTCCGCCAGCCCTCTGAGCGCAGATGCTGCGAAAACGCCACTCGTATCTGGGAGGGCTGGTGGGCCTTCAGCGAAATCGGTACCATCGACGGAAGGTGCGCCGTGCATACAGCCGAGTCTCCGTGCAGCCGCGCCGCGCCTTGCAAGCCTGCATGTCTTCAACCTGAGCGAGGATACCACCGTGGACGATGTCCTTCAACATGTGCGCTGCAAGCTGGGCGTAGAAGCCGCAAAATGCGACCGCTTAGTGGTTACGCGAGGCCAGTATTCATCATTCAAACTCGACGTGCCCTCGGAGAAAGTCCATTTGGTGAAAAATGAACAGCACTGGCCAGCAAATGTTTCGATTAGGCGTTTTAACGTTGTTATTCCAAAAAACTTGCCAAGCCCGGACACCAAGATAAAACCGCGCTAGTTCATGATACACAATTTAAAATAATACACCAAAATGTACGATCGATTTGTGGAAAAACTGGACTTTTAGATTTAGTGTTGTATTCAGAAAACCCTCATGTTCTTGCCTGTAGCGAAACGTGGTGTAAACAACATGAAATTGACCGGGTAAGGTTGTGCGGCTATCGGCTCGCAAATAGCTACTGTCGCAGGCGCATCGCTCACGGCGGCGTGGCGCTGTACACACGGGCTGATATCTTATACCGACAGCGAAACGATCTGCAGAGCCTGGCTATCGAGTTTCATTTTGAGTTTACCGCAATCGAAATTTGTAATTTTAATATTATTGTTATTGTTTTATATCGCACAGGAAATGGTGATTTTGACGTGTATTTAAAAAAACTGGAATTATTAATAGATAAGCTTACAAATGAGGAAAAGAGGTTAATTTTGGTAGGCGATCAAAATGTTGATTTTATGTCTGATAACATTGCAAGACGGCGCGTGGACGAAATTCTTCAAAGCTACATGTGCAAAAACTGTGTCGAGTTTCCGACCCGTGTGACAGCGCACTGTGCAAGTAGCATCGACTGCGGGCTGGTGGCGCGCGGGTGGAGGGGCGTCGCGGCCGCGCCGCTCGACACCCCCGTAAGTGACCACAACGCACAGATATTCACTTTACCCGCTAACAAACCGACACAAAAACACAAGCCTAACACTTTTATTCAAAAAAGACTATACACAGATCAATCATTATTTTTATTCTATATTGACATTGAAAATTATAATTGGAATTTTATATTTGATGACATGATTTCTATTGATGATAAGTTTGACAAATTATTTAATGTTTTAAGATATTATATTGAAGTTCATTTTCCGACGAAAAATATATTAGTTAAAAAAAAGACACCAGTACCATGGCTAACAGAAAACCTCTCAAAGCTTATTATGGACTATAATGATTTAACTGTAATGAAACGTCAATATCCTAAACTCGATGCTCTCGCGCAGAGCATTAGTTGTCACGCAGATCGCATTAAATCGGAATCATTGACTGCCCGCCGCGAGTACAATGCAAACCGGATCGTCAACAGTAAAAATCCATCTAAAGAGATGTGGCGCGTTGTCAATGACGAAGTGTCCAACAAACCGTTGATGCATACTATCTCACTTAAGGATGAAAGTGGTAAGAGCATACCTCCTCACAAAGTGCCTGAACACTTAAACCAACACTTTATCACAGTAGCTTCAACATATACACCAAATATAAACAAATCGGACTCTTTACAGTATCTCACACATCACTTACACAACACTGACATACCTCAACATGCTCTGCCCACAGTTACACTCACGGACCTCAATCGTACGTTAAGTTCAATGAAAAAAACACGCGGGACCCTCGACATTTATGATATATCACTGAACATACTTGAGTGTGTGTGGCCGGTCGTCGCTGGACTACTCGTGGAACTCATAAACACCATGTTCGCTTGCGGTGTGTATCCCGACGTACTAAAAAGCACTCGAGTGTGTCCAGTATATAAGGGCAAGGGTGAAAAAAGTTCTATTGACAATTATAGGCCAATCACTATCGTGCCAAATATCTCTAAGATTATCGAATCTATTGTGTCAAACTCCTTAATGCACCATCTTGAGACAAACAACTTACTTACGGACAGACAGTTTGCCTATAGGAAAAATAGATGCACAACAACAGCTGCATATCAGATATACGATTGCGTAACAACGGCGTTGGATGCGAAACATAAGGCTGCGGGGGTATTCTGCGACTTGTCGAAAGCGTTCGATGTGATAAATCATGAGCTATTATTAGAAAAGATAGGGCATTACGGAATAAATGAAAACACTCAAAGATTACTCACATCGTTCCTAAAAAATAGGCGGCAGACGGTTGAAGTCAAAATGGAGGGCAAAAGCTTTAAATCTGAGGCGGGTGTGCTCAGGCATGGCATTCCACAGGGTTCATCGCTTGGAAATACCCTGTTTTTAATATTTGTCAATGATCTCCCTTCCTCTGTAGCCGAAGGTACTATGGTGTTGTTTGCTGATGACACCACCGTTGTAGAAACCGCTCACACGTACTCACAACTCGAGCAAAAGATAGCAAAAACGTGTACCCAACTTCACGAGTGGTTCTCAGCGAACGGCCTCATTCTAAATGTATCAAAGTCCAACGTCATGTTGTTTGCAGCCGGAAACACTACACACATCCCACTAGTACAGGGTCCGATACCGCGCTGTGACTCTTGCAGGTTCCTCGGATTTACTATAGACGCCAGTCTGAAGTGGAAACAACACGTAGACAATTTGTGTGAAAGGTTGGGCAGTGCTGTATTTGCACTGCGTAAACTAAAGCCAATTGTCTCATGTGACGCACTACTTCAGATTTATTACGCATACTTCTTTTCGGTAATGTCGTACGGTATTCTCTTGTACGGGAACTCAGCGAACTCTGACAGAGTATTCAAATTGCAGAAACGAGCCCTACGTGTATTGGCAGGGGTAAATCCGAGGCACTCGTGTAGAGAACTCTTCAAACAGTACAAGATGATGACTCATTATTCACTGTATGTATTTGAAGTAATTGTGTTCACGCGTCGAAACATTCACTTATTTAAGCGAGCGAATGTTACCGGCAAAATCACCCGTCAGACGGGGCGACTACTGCCTGTTTCGCGGCGACTCGCGCTGCTCGACAAGAGCCCGCGCGTGATAGGCCCCTCGATGTACGAGCGCCTACCCGCCACTATTAAAAATGAAACTTCAAACGACACATTTGAACGCCGACTAAAGGAACTATTACTGTCAAACCCGTTGTATTCTGTAAAGGAATACAACGAAAAAACATTATAATTACATTTATACCTTAAGATAAATATTGTATATTATATTATATTTTGACTTTTTTCACAACGTAAGTATATTTCGCTTCTTCCACATTCATACATCGAGTCATGCAGTCACGTCGGTTTCGGGTACTTAAGATTCGGCCCTTTTCCAGTATTTCTCCGATTTGACTCGAAAAAGTACGCCTAGGGCGGCCTAGGGCGGCCTCCGACCCGTCAGCTCACTTTCGATCTGTATATCTCTTTTGTCAATCTTCTTTCATCCATCCTTTCCAAATGATCGAACCATCGAAGCATGCCCTTTTCAATCTTAGTCTCTACATCTTCTTTTATTCCACATTTCTCTCTGACTGTTTCATTCCTTACTCTATCAATCAGTTCCACACCACACATACTATTACCACAAATACCACCACACATACATACACATAATATTATTTTCATTTTAATTAAATTTTGAGTAGGTTAACTATAATGCAATTAATACTCTCCGCGAAAGAAATTTGTCAAGATCGTAGCAAGTGGAAAGAAGTGGTCTCTGCCCACCCCTCTGGGAAACAGGCGTGATTTAATGAATATGTATGTACTCTCCGTAAGTTACAAAGGAATAAATTGATTGTAAGTATTTTGCGTGCATACGAAGTTTTATACGTATTTGTTGAGACTTAACTAGAAGTTCCACTAACTTCCCTTGCTCGGTTTAAGTTTCAAAGTCAATACGGTATAATCTCACTATTGCTTGAACAGTGTTATAAGGAGTTATGAATTGCACTTGGTTCTTACATTTGTATGCCATTTAAATACTGTTCGTTGGATGATATTATATACTGTGTATTTTGGAGGGGCCATAAACAATTTAACATGTAAGTATTTTGTTAACTTATATACAAAAATATTAATACGAATTACATATAATTTACCCAAGACAATACGGTCATTTTAAACTATCTATTTTCTATTGCACTTATTACACGATGGGAATCTGAGGCCTTTTGCAAATTTACGTTAGTAACGTTGCCAACTCTGACACCCGTATTTATAGTCAAGAAAAGTAATTACTTGAGTATTAGTAGTGTCAAAACTCATATAAAAATCGTTACTTTAGTCATTACTTTTACTCAAGTAATTACTTTTCTTGACTATAAATACGGGTGTGAGAACTGTAGTGTAATGCCTCAATATGCTGGAGTATGATTTTCTCAAAAACGCGGTCGGACGAATGAACGAGTGGATGTCGTAGCGGCGAGTTTAATTAGTTCCGTCAGATTTTCAATTTAATTGGAATGGGGATGAATAAGGCTGCCTAATTAAGAATGCACACGCTAAAACGCGCTATAAATGTAATTTACGTTAATGCGCTGATCCAATGTTTAAAATACATGTTTAAAAACGTACAATATTTAGTTCCAAAGTTCCAATAAATACGGCTCTATGTAATACGAATAGTCAATATATCGACCACCTAAGTTACTTAAATAGATCGACAAGACTATTGTAGTCGACGCCATAAATATGTTTACACTTTAGTACTTCATTACTTTACCCGCTATGACAATTTCAAATGGCAGTTTAAACATGACGCTAAATAGACAAGGTACTAAAGTGTAAACATATTTATGGCGTCGACTGTACTCGAACAAAACCTAATTGCTTTTGACATGTTATCGTATTGTCAACTTTAGGCTAGCTCTTATTTAAATGACAGTAATAGCGGCCGGGTTGAAAAAAATACAGTAATATGTCAAAAGCAATTTGGTTTTTTCCGAGCAGAATAGAGAGTCACAAAAACATGTAAATACAAAGTCATACAGTTAACCCCATATAATTTAAACTCAATATGTATGTGGGGATTATGTAGACTAACCGTTTTTGGGAACCAATCACATATTTCTGAGCTTTCAACCTATTACTCAGTACTAACCGTTTCTGCAAAGTTTAGGGCCCAATAGTTGGTCCATCTATCTTAGGCTTTTCGCACTAGTGCCAAAGTAAATGCAGAAAAGTACTTCATCTTCGGCCGTTTGGTAGCCATTGTTATTTATTTATTTAGGTTTTATTGCACTAAAAAGCACAAATTGTGGACTTAAAATGCCTTAATGACATTCTCTACCAACCAAATAATCATATAGAAATTAACAAAAGTTATCTACGCACGCTCGGGTACAATTGGATATATTAAATAAATAAATAAATAAATAAATAAATATCAGGGGACAATGTCACACCAATTGACCTAGTCCCAAACTAAGCTCAAGGCTTGTATTATGGGTACTAGACAACGATATAAATACTTATATAGAGAAATACATACTTAAATATATAGAAAACATCCATGACTCAGGAACAAATATTCGCGCTCATCACACTAATATCTGCCCTTACCGGGATTTGAACCCAGGACCGCTAGCTTCGTAGGCAGGGTCACTACCAACTAGGCCAGCGCGTCGTCAAAAATTGCCCGTAAGCTCAAAATTTGTTGTAAAGATATTTTTTTTTCTTACAGTGTTTTATTTATGATTTATTATTAGTTCATCATCATTATAATGTCAGCCAATATCTCCACAAAAGGCGGTCTTGTGGTACTAATACTTATCCATCGGCTTTTATTTATATAAAAAAACTTATTTATTACTGAAGAACAGGTGCGTCTTTCAGCTTGGTGAACGGTGGAGATTTTTAAGTAATGAAGAAGTCCAATGATTTTTTACAAAATTTAATGCATTCTATTAAAAATACATGAATGCGGGTGTCTAAGCCGAGAGCAGGTAAAGATGTGTGGTGGGGTGGCCGCTACGTCATCCGAGGTCCGTTGCTGGCTCGCTGCGTGTGCATGTGTGTGTGTGTGTGTCACACATATGCCGTGCGTTAACATGTTGGCCCCCCAGGGCTGCAGTCCTGGTGTTCCACTGGTAGCGGACACAGTCTGTTGAAGGCACGTCGGACGGTTCCTGACGTGGTGAGTACGTCGGCGACGCGGGTCACGCCGTCGGAGCCGGGGTAGAGGCGGGTCACGCGCCCCAGCATCCATTGGTTGGGAGGGAGCCGGTCGTCCTTCACAAGCACCATTTCGCCTAATTTGAGTTGTCCTCCATCCTTGTTCCACTTCTGACGAGTTTGGAGTTCTGTAACGTACTCTGTGTAGAACCTTTTCCAGAAATGGTTTTTTAGTTGCTGCATTCTCATGTATCGTGAGAGTGTATGTGGAGCAGCTGTTTCTTTGACCTGAGGAGATGGGAGTGTCGCTACCGTTCGTCCAATTAAGAAGTGAGAAGGAGTTAGAGCTGCAAGATCCAAAGGATCTGAAGATAAGGGAGTGAGAGGTCTTGAGTTCAAAATTCCTTCAATCTGTACCAAAACCGTATTTAGCTCTTCATAAGTTAAGTTAGCAGAGGCTACAGTACGCTTAAGATGGTACTTGACGGATCTTACTGCACTCTCTGCCAAACCGTTGAAATGAGGACTGTAGGCGGGTGAAAAGTGAAAATTTATTGACATGTTTGAAGCATGTTCACTAATGTTATTTGAATTAAATTTTAAAAATTTTGAAAGATCGTTGCATGCGCCTAAAAAACATCTCCCGTTATCTGAGAAAATATTGGCGGGCTTTCCCCTGCGGTCGGTAAATCTGTGTAGTGCAGATATAAAGGTGTCACTACTCAGATCGGTCACAAGCTCGATGTGTACAGCCTTAACGGCCATGCAAACAAAAATACAAAGGTAGGATTTTATCAACTTACTACCTCTACCCTTTCGGTTCAATATCATCACTGGGCCGGCATAGTCAACAGCTGTACTTGAGAAAGGGAAATCAGTATGAAGTCGTTGTTTAGGCAAGTTACCCATTATCGGCTGAGTAACCTTTCCCGAGAAACGGCAACATTTAATGCACTTGTGTACCGTTTTTCTGGACAGGCTCCTGCCACCAACAACCCAGAACTTATGACGCGAAGAAGCGAGTAGCAGTTGCGGTCCGGCATGCATGAGAATATTATGATAATATCTGAACAAGAGCATAGCAATATGATGTGATGAATGGAGCAGTATGGGGTGCTTAGTATCGTAATCATAATAAGAGTTCGATAGTCTCCCTCCTACTCGTATTAAGGCGTCTCTAGTATTAAAAAATGGATTTAGTTTATTAAGTTGATTTTTAACAGGCAAGGTGTTTTTTAATTTTAAGATTTTGTACTCGGTTAAAAAAGTTTCGCGCTGAGCAAACCTACATAGCGAAATCAATGATGAATTTAATTCATTAATGCGTAGGTACCCAGTACGCTTATTATTTGGGTAGAAATAATTGTGCAAAAAGCGTAAGACTAAAGCCAAAATACGTTGTAATTTATTCCAATCAGAATGTTGTTTTATGAAATCTGAAATATAAGTAAAGTGGTCTGTTTGGGTTGTACTTATATTACATTGAACTTTAAATTCTGGCAGTTCAGTATCTTTAGGACAGTTAGGTAGTTTGGGCCACGTTTTTTCGTCCTGTAACAGATATGGAGGACCCGTCCACCATAATGAACTACTGTCTAAGCTTGCGGCAGTAGCACCGCGTGAGCCTATGTCGGCTGGGTTTAAGGCGGTGGGCACGTAGCGCCAAGTAGCTGGATCGGACATTTCTATGATTTCCTGAATTCTATTAAAAACGTAGGGCTTCAGTAAATTTTGTTTAGGTGATTTGATCCATCCTAAAACAATTGAGGAATCGCACCAATATAAACAATTAGTAAAATGCAGTCTGAAGGAGGCTTTTACTTTCTCTACGAGTTTAGCAGCGAGGAGCGCGCCACACAGCTCCAGCCGAGGGACAGTTGTCGATTTTAATGGAGCGACACGGCTCTTCGCCATCACTAAGTGGACTGTGACGACATTATTAATAGATGTGGACTTGATATAAACACATGCCGCATATGCCTGAATGGAGGCGTCACTGTAGGCATGAATTTCAATGCTTACAGAAGAGTCGCCAAGAATGCATCTTGGAATTCTAATGTTATTAATTTCGCGCAATGAGTTAACGAAACCTTTCCAAGCCGTTTGAATGTCAGCTGAAACGACCTCGTCCCATGAAATTTTCAAAGCCCATAATTTTTGAAGTATAAGTTTTGCAGTAAGAATACATGGATTAATTAATCCTAGAGGGTCGAAAATTTGCGATGTAACGGATAGTATGTGACGTTTACTACAGTTATTGGACTCTTCGATATTAACTGAGTACAGTAAATTATCTTCTTTGCAGGCCCAAAGTAACCCTAAAGTCTTCGAGAACTCATTACTACTGAGATTTAATAAACCATCGTTACTGTTTTCAGTTAATATTTTGTTAATTATATGGGGTTGATTTGAGTGCCATTTTCGTAGATGAAGTTGGCCTTTTTTAAGTTGTTCTGTCACACCCTTACAAATGTTTACGAGTTCCTTTTCAGATGACGCCCCAGTAATGAGATCGTCCACGTAGAAGTCGTGCTGAATGACCTCGGAAATCGAACTGTCAGGGGTTTCTACGCCTAGTTGTTTTAAGCACCGAGTTGCAAGATAAGGGGCGGATGCAGTACCATAAGTAACGGTTTTAAGTTTGTAGAGCTTAAGGCTTTCATGAGGTTCAAATCGCCACAATATCTGCTGCAACTGATGTTGGTTATGGTTAATGTTTACCATGCGATACATTTTTTCAACGTCCGCGGTTGCAACGAATTTATGTTGTCGCATTCTAATTAAAATGCTTATGAGGTCATCCTGCACGGTTGGGCCAACCATTTGAATATTGTTGAATGACAGGCCCGTCGTCGTGACCGCAGAAGCATCGAAAACGACGCGCAACTTAGTCGATAAGCTAGTTTCACGAACAACCCCGTGATGGGGTAGTACATACATATGTGTATCGGCCTTAGGATCTGTATTTTCAGACATGTGGCCTAGGTCTAAGTATTCTTGAATGAATTCGCAATATTGTTTTTTAAATGATGGGTCCCTGTTGAATCTGCGCTCTAATGACACAAACCTAGCCACAGCTCGCTCGTATGAGTTACCTAACGTATCAGGAGTCTGTTTCAATGGAATAGTAACATTGAACCTTCCATCAGACTCACGAATGGTATTTTCTAAAAAATTTTGTTCACATTGTTGCTCTTCCATTGAGACTTGTTTGTGATCAGGGACGTTCTCGTGCTCAAAAAACTGCGTAAGTTGCTCATTAAGTTGATCATCTGGTGATATGATAGCATGGTTGCAGTGGACTGTAGTTGGGTAAGTATTTGTTTGTACTAGGCCGGAAATCAACCAGCCTAATTTGGTTTTGCTTAAAGTTGGCATATTGTTACCTAATGAAATATTATGGGAATCTAGCACGCTCCAGAAAATATCTGCGCCGAGGAGCATGTCTACCTCAGACGGAACGTTAAAGGTTGGATCGGCTAGGGTAATATTAGGTGGAATGTTAAGTAACGCGTAATCTATGCGCACCGAAGGTAACGGCTGCGTAATGCGTGGAACAACAAAGCACGTCGTATTAGCTTCGTAAGAATCTATTAGCGATGATAAGGTGACACCGCATTGCTTGGTTAAGCGGGAAGTTTGGAAGTTTAACCCTTCGACTAATGACGATGTCGGCGAGTAAGGTAAGTTAAGTTTAATAAATATTCTTTCAGTTATAAAGCATGACGTACTTCCGTTATCCAGTAAGGCGCGTACTGTGTGCTTTTGTCCTTTATGATCTTGTACTTGAATTAAAGCTGTGGACAAGAGCACGCAGTTACTATGAACAGCAGATAAAACTACGTTATGTTGTGAGGTACTATCTGACGGAGATTTTATTTCAGGTGCCGCATGTGGATCTAACGGCAAAGGTGGCGCCGTGCAGAGTGCCACGCTGCTGCGCGTTGCGGGCGGCGCTGCGTCAGCGGACGTGTCGTGAGAATGTAGGAGACTGTTCAGCAATTGGTTGCATAAGCGACAGGGTCCAATTCGACAAGCGTTAGTGTGATGACCTTGACGCAAGCAGTTAAGGCATAACTTTAATGATTTAGCCTTTTGCATTCTCACGTCTAACGTGTAGGATCTGAATTTCATGCAACGATAAATAGCATGGTTATTTTTGCACAACGGACAAACAAATTGTTTGTCTGCGGGAGGAGAATAAGAGTTGACGACTAACGATTTATGGTGACTGTGCGTGACGTCACTATGGCGGCGTTTGGTACGCATATCCTCCATAGTTTCTAAGAGATCAGAACGATTTTTTATGAAGTTTAAAAATATTTCTAATGTAGGTAAATCCTGTAGCGTGTTACGATGAGTCTCCCATTCACGAATAGTTGTCGAATCCAATTTACTTGATACAATGTATATGATAAGAATATCCCAGTGCTCAGTGGGCAGCTTAAGAGTTTTTAAAGCACGTAAGTTTCTATTTATAGTGTCTATGATGTTGCGTAACGACTTTGACGACTCTTTAGGTAAGGATTCTATGTTAAAAATAGCCTGTAGGTGATTGTTGACTAGGAGCCTTTTATTATTGAACCTGTCGCAAAGCAGTTCCCAAGCAACGTCATAATTTTCAGCCGAGAAGTCAAGCGAGCGCACTATCAAAGCGGCACTATCCTTTAACGCTGCGCGCAAGTAATGAAACTTGTTTATTTTTGGTATGGACTCGTCCAAGTGAATCAACGAGCTAAAGGTGTCATGAAATTCCAGCCAGTTATGATATTGACCCGAGAAGCTAGGTAAGTGTATAGTAGGAAGCTTTAAGTTTGGCCTACCTTGGTGCACACAAGAGCCTGAGACCGACCTGAAGTCCACGTCGGCTGCGCCGGCGCCCGCAGGGAACTGGCTCCGCGCCAGCACGTCCCGCGCGAGCGCGATCGCTCCGAAGTACCGGGACTCGAAATCCTTTCGGTCTTGGAACTGATCCTCTGGAATTTCACAAATACTTTCTAAGTCACTTTGCACGGAATCGTAATCTGAATACATCTCTTCGATTTTTACTAAGCGAATATTAAGCTCGCTGGACTGTAAGTTACCTAAACGCGGACAACTGTTCAATGTATCTAAATATCCTTCGAAGAGTGTCATTTTAGTTTTAAAGGTTGCTCGCTGTTTAATAAGATTTTTTAAATCCATTTTGTATTACGTAACTTAGGTATGTACTCACTCACAAATGATTAAGCTGTAAATTTAATGATTTGTTAAACCAATAATGTACTTATTAAAATAAGAAAAGTAAGGTAATACTTAAATTTATTTTGCGGGTCGCAGCGAGAATGCAGTAAGATAAGGTCCAAGGTCAGCAGCGCTAGGCCTAGCCGGCCGGCCACGCGCATACAATGCAATCAGCTGTAATATGCACCGAACACTTAAGTTAACACTTAACAAAAAAGGTTAAGGCACAGAATGTTGGACCGTGAACTTCAACTTTAGAAGAATAAGCACTAGAAATTAAGAAAGTACTAGGGTATAAGCGGGACTTAGCTACTAGAAGATAAGAAATGTTTGTAAGATCAACTATATGTATTCACTTTTAAAGTGTGAAATAGGGATTGGAAAGGCAGAAATTATGTATGTGGTAAGTTGGTTCGCTTTTAAAGTGCGAAAATAAATAAGTAGGATTTTTTATAAGAATAGGGGGTTAAGCTTAATAGATAGGTAATTGGAACGAACTCACGATAACGCTACTCTCTCAGGTACTCATCACAATAAATTCCAGTCGAAGTAGGCGTGATTCTTGACTTCCAATGCGTAATGATGCGCCGGCAATCAGGGTGACGTGGAGCTTCTCTTCAAAATCATCCACGTAACGGTCCGCCGTGCTCGCGCTTTCCTTGGTTCTTGGCAGGTTCGTTAGTATCCAAAAATGGAAAATCCGGTCGTAGGAGCAAAATGAAGAACAGGTGCGTCTTTCAGCTTGGTGAACGGTGGAGATTTTTAAGTAATGAAGAAGTCCAATGATTTTTTACAAAATTTAATGCATTCTATTAAAAATACATGAATGCGGGTGTCTAAGCCGAGAGCAGGTAAAGATGTGTGGTGGGGTGGCCGCTACGTCATCCGAGGTCCGTTGCTGGCTCGCTGCGTGTGCATGTGTGTGTGTGTGTCACACATATGCCGTGCGTTAACAATTACTATAGTTAAACTTTTTTATTACCTTCCTTTGACACCTATGCATTTTTCCATCAATACGCAGGCTAAAGCACCAACGGCTGACTCAGACATTCAATCGTCAGCCATATTTGCTTGAGGCGTTCACGTACAACCCGCACGCTGTACCATATTTTGTCCGATGATGCTCTACTGTTCGATTAACACTGTGCCAGTACGAGACCGTACTTAAAGTGATAAGCCGCTCTGTGATTGCCGTCATTAATAACACGCAAAGAACCTGAAGTACCGACAAATTGTGTGACAATTTTGAATAAAAACTAGGATGCGATATTATTCGGGAATATTGACCTGGTGAGGCGTTTTTTTGTGAGTGGCATTTTAGAAACGGGCCCTAGTTCTTATTTACGTGACAGACATCAAATGGCTGCTGAGTTTTAAAATAATACGATAGCATGTTCAAAAGCAATATCCTAGCGATTAGAATTAGAGCTCTTGTGAACGTAAAGCTTTGTTATTTTTTCTATTTTAACTGGTTGCGTGTTAACTCTTGCACAAATAAAAGTTTGATAAGTAAAGCGTTATAAAATTAACATATGATTTTAGTTTAGTTTATTTATTCATCGATGTAATATTACAATATTAATTGCATTGCACGTCAAAAAATACGAAATTATATTAAGATCGTCAAAGAAAAATAATCAAAGAATCACACATCTAATAAATAGTTAGTAGACCGATGTCAGTATAATGTACAAGAATTAATAAAGCCATAACAATAATAAATTTACATTTTCAGCTCCATATATTCATCCGCGGAGTATATTGGATTATCCAATAAACAATATAAAACTTTCGTTTTTAATTAAGTATAGTTTAAAGCACACAAAAACTGAATGTGCTATATTTAAGCGAAACAACAGCTGTACAAGAAGACTTTCCAGACGTTAAACATATATTGAAGTTTTTATCCTCGCAAAGTCTGCGGTAGAATACCGAGCTGTTATCGTTACTAGCAGCAGTCCCCGCAGCCAGTTAATCTTAAAAAACTGGACAAGTGCAACCCACACTCGCGGATCGAGGGTTCCGACATAAAACGATAACGGTATTTTTCGTTCCACTGAAAAAAAAAACCTACTACACACAGTAGAGCAAAAAACACTTAGAGTAAACTCGGGATAAGTGTCACCGAGTCCTTGAAAAATAGTAAAAGACAAAATATTCAGTTACTGATTGAATAGTAGTAATTAATTAATATACAATAACTACAATGCTATACGAATTCAATTTACCGTCAATAGAGTAATATTTTACCGCAAGCTTTAACTACCGCACTCAGAGACATTAATTAAATTTAATGCTTTGTTAGTGAAGTGTTGTTTTATTCTATTGTTATAGCAAAGAATGTGACAGCAGCAACTTTAATCAAGCATTCAATTTAATTGAAGTCTCTGAGTGCGGCGGTTACTCTTTTTGGACCAGTAAAATTACTGTTCAGATCGACTTAATTTGCTGGGTAATTTAGCACCGATTTAGAAAAAAGTCTGTACAAATGTTTAATATCATTGATTTTGGCTGATATCCTGCGTATTTTGTGTTTTTTTTAACCGGTGACGTACTGTTTTTTTTTTACTATTACAGTTCAAATTTGACATCCCTTAAAAGATAGGACATGTGAACGAACGTGCGGACAGCGTAGGCTTGTAGTAATAGGGTCCCGTTAGCACTTTTGGGTACGGTACCCTAAAATTGTTTAAGTAAAGAACTTCCATGAGCACCGAGTAAATTTGAACCAGCGAGTAGGTACCCGCGACGCGACGTCGGGTAGACTACATCGGCCCGGTGAGTCAAAATTCTTAATTGATCAAAATCTCGAATTTTTGTTATTCCGAACGCCATTTTTATTTTTTCATAAACGCACAATAGCAATAGCGTGCTTATAATACACATCATGTTTCTTAAAAACTTGTCGAGCAGATAAAAAAATGTTAAAATCAGAACACTATTCGTATAAAGCGTTAATCCGTATGAGATTTATTTTTGAGTTGCTAAACTTTATTACTTAAGCATTTAAGAAGCTTCTACGCTCTTCTCGCCAAAAAAGACGAAATCATCGCGTCAAAAGGTCTCGCACAAACCCGCAAAATCCTTAAGTTTTCCCGCGCATTTATTTTTTCAGCGTGGCTTTACATTTTTCGCTACCAATATGAATGTGGTGCAATTTGTCAGGTTTACGTGGTTATTTCTACGCGCGCTGAGCGCAGGTGTGGACGAGGTTCCGTTTCACGGAATCATAATGATGGATTGGACTTAGGTAAGTCTTAGCATTCGTGTCGCTTGCGTTCCGTTTCACTCATTTACGCGGCTTAGGGTTGAGATGTGTATGTTAGCTTACGTTTTTTTTTTAAATCTTACTGTCAGCTTATAAAGCTACCAAGCATCAATATTATTGACAGTATTGTAATGTTCATAGTTAAAGGGTCCTATTTAATAATCTGATATATTTACCTGAGAAGGGCGTCACAGAAAAAGTCAGAAATGACTGTTTTATATTTATTGACGGATCTTGAGACTACAATCTCAACTAAAATCAGTTAATCAATACGGCCTTCACTTGTTTAACACGCTTACTTAACAAGCGAGGAGCATTAGTTTCAGTTTTGTCTTTTTGTTTTTAACTAAAAAAAAACGGCAATAATATTGTACTTAAGTATGCGGCTAGCAACTAGTTGCTGCCCGTGACTTTGTCCGCGTAGATTTAGATTATCGTAATTCCCTCGGGAACTATGTTTTTTTCTGGGATGAAAAGTAGGCTATGAGTTATACCATACGATATCTATAATCTATCTCCATTTCAAGTTTTATCCAAATCCAACCATTGCACCGTGAAGGAGTAACGAACAAACAAAATTTCGCATTTATAATGTTAGTAGGATATAAAACTGTTCCATAACTGGCAGACATTATAACTGACTAATCGAGGTCGACATCTTCGTAAAAATTAAACAATTGGGTACTATGTTTTGGACAAGATGAATGTCTTGCCTAACTTTTACCGGTCGTTACTTAATCCAGTTACATCGTAGGTTAAATTCACAACTGAAGGAAGGAAAGAGTAAACCTGGACGCCAGTTATTACGCTACAAGGATATCTTGAAGCAGCATTTCACAGAATATGACATTCCTCGTGATGGTTCGAAGGATTTTGCGCAACAGAGATAAAATTTCTCGAAGACCTTGTAGTAAAAAGCCATGCCACATATTTTGACTTTGGTGTAGAGTTTATGAAGTAAGGGCTTGTAGAGTTAGGGCGTGTAGAGTTTAGAAGCTTGGTTCTACATGAGATCTGATAACTTTTTGACAATGCGAGCCATAAGGTCATCTTGGCAACATTTTACATGATAATATTTTGTAGAGATTAGTGTTTTGCCTCATAAATAAAACTACAAAATGAGACAAAGCACTAATACTATTAGACTTAGGTTAACCTAGGGTTAATATTTACGTGCAAGCGGCACTTATTTTTTGCCGGTAGTTAACTAGTAAGGATGCAAGGGAATCAACAAACGCCGTTCATACACGCTTTGACCACAATCTTGCACGATAATTGAATATGCATGAGTTGCATCCGACAAGCCGGAGGAGCGTCTTGGCGCTATTGGTAAACTGGAGCCCTAGTCAAACATGTTGCATTCAACTCTTTCTCCCGAACTAGTCAGTGTCGAGTGAGAGACGAAACACTATATGTTCCGATTCTAGTGATATAGAGTAGCCTTGTCACGGTTAATCGAACTGTGTGTTTGATCCTGTTACTCATTCACGGAAATGGCTCAGCGTGAAACTATTAGTTCGATTCTAAGACGTTCCAGTTTCCTTATATGGGGAAGCGTTAATTAAACCACATGAATTTGATTTTAATATGTTTAACCCTTAAATTGGCAGTGTATCTAATAATGCACTTAATGTTCACTTTTTTTATTTTTGGGTTAATATTTGTTTTTATGCTGATTTCAAATCAAATAGGGTTTGAATTCACGACTTTTTTTATTTTTGCCAATTTAAGGGATAACAAGCTTTTACCCACGACCATAGTATAAATAGAAAAGTGGTTGGTTTCCGGCTCATCTCAAATTAAGTAACTACCTACTCATTGTTATGATTCCATTACTTTTATTAATCTGTCTGTATGTGGTTTAAAACGATTATCATGAGTATGAGAGTATGAAAATATGGCTAGTTTTAATATTAATATCGACTCCATATCTAGCTTTAGTCTTACCGTGTTCTCATTTCTTGTTAGAGTTCGGAGACCCAGTAACTATAATCTTTGTAGTTTTCGATAGTTGCCAATCCGAAGTTTTGATACCGAACAGTTTCATTTGCCATATTTAAAAAAAGTTGGAATGTTTAAAGGAGTCTGAAAACACAACATTTTAAACCTATAGGTTAGGTTAGGTTAGGTTATTAATTTTTCAGCAATTCTGAAAGGTAGACGGTATAAAAAAATGCATTTCTATTTATATTTTTTAAAGAAAATGTAGTTTCAAAATGTAAATTCGTACAAATTTATTGCTTAACCAGTAAACATTCTCGATATCGCAAAGAACCCAATGCTTACAAATTGAATTGTAAGGTGGAAGCGAACTGTGTATAAAGCCGTTTCGTAGAAATTAGCTCTTTTCCTAATGCAGTTATTACATTATAACCCTATTACCCACTCGAACTCTGCCAATAACCAACGCTTTGAACTCAACAATACATGCGCCAGGGTAAATCAAATCACAAAGAGCATTATGAACAATATTGGAATCAGAAGAGACTTCGACTCGGGCCACAGTTATATTCAAATCTGGAATCCCCAACGTGTGTACTTCACGTATCACAGATTTAATAAAATGGCGGAACCAGAGTCTCAGCTGCAGCCTCATTTTATTTCGAATATAGAACGTCTCTTTATTCAAGTAGCTAATTTTAAATTCCGAACATTGAAACGTTCGAATTGTAATGGCCGCTAAAATAGGGTTTTAAAATGGGTTTTGAGTTTTAATGGCTTAACGGCATAATCGGTCATTGAAGGCGAGCGCGGGCGCACGCAGTTACGTAATTAAAGTGAGAATTATTTAATTCAAGTCGCTCATTTGAGACTGAAACTATGTCATTTTTATCTCTGGAAATATGGTCACCAGCTATAATATATTACACAAAATTACATGCGGCAATTTTCGACATGCTCTTCTGAATAGATATCTATTACTAGAGTCAGAAGAGCATGTCGAAAATTGCCGCATGGTATAATTATTTGGGGTGACTATACAACCTAATAAGCAATTAAACAACATAAAGCAACCGTCTCCTTCCAACAAACCTAATATTAAGAGTGGAGCACAGCAACTACCTACACTCTTTTTGTTTTGTCGAAGGACCTTATGCATAATTTAAACTTTACTTAAAGTAAAACTTCTTGCAGTACCTTCGACTTTGTGTAAAGGGGGAAAATTGCAGAAATAAAGTATTTTCATGGTGAAAATGTTCCTTAAAAATTGTTGGTTTTTGCATACCCTATCCTAATTGTTCCTAAACATGTGGTCATAAGGCCTTTATGGTATGTAGAAGGCAAACGAGCACACAAGTGACCTGAGGGTAAAGGGACTTTGAAGCCCATAGACGTATACAATCTCAAAGGTTGCAATCTTACGATGATAATCTTAAGACTGCGAATGAGTTGCCAATTCTAAGGACTTAGATAGAATGCTTCTATGCTGATGACTCTCTAAAACAACTCGTTCTTGAACTTGACGCACCAAATATTAACCAGCGAGTTGAAGTTGCTCCGTCGGCGCGTAAAAACTACATTTAATTGCGTGCGTCCTCACCTTACGCGCTTTACCCGTCGAGTGAGCGAGCTCGTATGACTTCTCTCACTCGATCGAGTATTCGACCGAAGGCCATTTTAAGAAAATAAGCATAGGAACACAACGATGCGAATATTGCTGTGTAACGGCAGGATAAAGTCAAACCATGCTTTGTCCTAATTTGTCAAATTCAAGTGTCACAATGACAGTTAAGGACAAAGCATGGTTTAGATACCCCATGGTTATTCCACGTTTATCAATAAAGCGGTAAGACGGTTACGGTGGTATAGGTTCGGTGGTATAGGTGATGAAGGATCTCTTGCATTTAGTTGTAACACTTAGGGTGGTCCAAAAATCTTTTTTGTTGTTTTTTGACCAGGGCACCCCACTAATTTATTACTTCCTATTTTCTTATTACTATGTCAGCTTTCTAGTTTAAGTGCAACACGATGCTCAAAGCACATCAAAATTTATTAAAATTTGGATTTTCATACAAAATTATGAAAAAATAATAATTTTACACTTCATTTTTTTGTTCCAAACATAAACTGGGCTTTTAATTAAAAAGTCCCTAAAGTATTTTTAACATTAGGCTAAGATTAAGAGTTTAAGTTCTAGTGAGTGCCAAAGTCTTAAAAGGAGTAAGTTTCTTACATGAAAAAAACTAGTATTTCGAAGTTATTTATATTAAATATGATTAAATATTATTATAGATAATGTTCAATTACGCGAAAATGTTCAGTAACAAATTTCCGGATACATCGGTTTTTGGATATTCGCAATCCTGATGTGCAAACGTTGAGGTCGTCGAGCACCGCTTTATCCTTGACATAGAGAACTGAAAGTTCACATAGATTTGTTTTAAAACACGAGTAACCAAATAAGCGGATGCCGTGACTTTTAACAGCACTTAGATTTTTTCCCATACAAACGTGGACCACCCTAACCTGTATAAACCGTTCGACATTCTACATATGAAATTTGACGTACGTTCTCTACTAGTTTTGTATACAACTACATGCAAGAGGTCCTTTGCTTAAGTTTTTCACCTATAGAGCCACACCAAACGTTTGGTCGTCATAAGTCTCACCTAACCTAAGCTACGTAATTAATGTTTCAGATATCCTGAAAACATCACGGTTTCAGCAGAAACTAGCGTTAAATGAAATAAAATTCGATGAAATGATATATTCGATACAGTGATATTCGATAAAATAATTGGTTACGTCTCAATTTGTATGTAAGTAATTGTATATAAAGTTAGTTATTCAAAGTAAGTTTAAGATGAGAACGTGTGGAATAGGTAACACTATAAACCAGCTAAAGCGTCGACGTTTACTTTGAAAATGGACACGTTATTTTAAATTCAGTGGGTGCCTCGTTGAAACCGCGTTCGGATTGGGCGACATGTGCTTTATTGTATTTCGGGTAAGGATGTCGAAAATCGACGAGAACGAGGCCGAAAATCAAAAAACGCAGTCGATTTACCCTAAATGTAAAAAGTTAGCCATTGAATACTCATTACAGCAGATTGTTTAAGAATTATAAAGTTTCCGCTGCGTTTTCAATTTGGGAATGTAATTTAATCGGTTATTCAGCGTTTTTATATACAAATAACCGGTTAAAACCGGTTATTAAATAGCCGAACGAATAAACAATGTTCCGGATGGAAACAACGAGATGATTGAAACTTGGATTTCATATGCAATTTTATTTTAATTACAATTTTAGCCTAGTAGGTGCTATTTTCCTGTTAGAGGAGAGGGATGCAAGGGGAGACTATTTCTGATGTAAGAGTATGTATCTATGATTGGTTGTTTGGAACAATTATATCGTGATATTATTGCGTTCGGATTAGTGGAACAGAACACAAAGTAAATTGACATTAATTGAAATTAAGGTTGTCTGGAAGAGATCGCTAATCAGCGATAAGACCGCCTTTTGTATACTTGTGTTATTTTTAATGGTGCTGTTTCTCTGTTATGTTTTGGTTTGGTGTACAATAAAGTGTTTTGTACTTTATTGACTCTAATTAACACATCAATAAGACTTCAAATTACATTATGTATAAAATAATAACAAATCTCTCGAAATAATAATGAAATAAGTTAGAGTATTAAGATGCACCCTACTTAATATTATCTACATTTACAACAGTCACCACCCTCGACCTGATATCGGGCCCACTGTTCGTAGCAGATTTTCGCTACGATAAATGCTGCTACGGGCTACAGCGTAGCACTTGTAGCATTCCTTGGCAGTCTTATGTGTGTTTCAAGTACATGCATGTCATTAAGTCAATCTAATATCTTACTAATACCTTGTCTAACTAATATTATAAATGAAAATGTTGGGTGCTTGGATGTTTGTTACTCAATCACGCTTCAACCACTGAACGGATCAGGTTAAGTCCTGGAATAAGGACAAGATAGTTTTTAGATCGAAAAAATTTAAAAGTTCCCTGGCTAATAAAGATAATTGAAATCTATGCGGAGAAAGTCGCGGGCAGAAGATAGTGTCAAATAAATTGGTGAGATGTTTTTTCGTAATTTAAAAACCGTAAAACTATAAACTCGGCTAACTCAGCACATCCCTAACTGAAATGCAGGCTTCGGTGGCGAGGTTACACGAGCGCACACAAATGCAATATAGGCCGAAGACGTCTGTGACGTCATTATTAAAATAACACTTCTATTACCGACCTTACAACTTCGACCTAAAAATGTAGGTCGAAAAAATTAAGAAGTATAAGCTGTCTTTACAATGCTTGTAGGCAAAAGGTACCTACCAAATTTAGTCGCATATATTTCGTTAACACCACCAAGATGTTTTACAGCAATTTTCGACAAATATCTAAATGAAATAGAAATAATTAAATAAGTCTATTCATTTAAACAATAAAAAAAATGTTCGTTGTTCTATGAAACCAAGGAGGTCTTATTTTACAAGAGAGTACCGACCGCCTCCGGCGATCTGAGGTCATTGTATGTTGGATTGTTCCACTTACGACCATCGTTCATGGCTATGTACAATAATTGATAAAAATATAAACCAAAGTAACCTAGTTTTTTTGGTCATAACATAACATTACGAATAGGAGATATAACCATTTGGTACCACACTATTATGGTCGTTTTTATTGATATGGATAAAACATCTGTCACTTTCTGTCTAGTATATACTACTTGCGAGAGTGATGGATACTTTATCCAAGACGATAAAAGCGACCATATCGCGTATTGCGTCTATATCGCGTGTCAAATGTGGATAAAGGATCAGTCACTTTATGACATGTGTACTTATTTACGTGTCAGAAGGTGACGGATGCCTTATCCAAAACTTGTTACTCGATAAACGCAGCTATATTAGGCACCCAGGATAGTGTAGCGGTGAGACAAGCTGTTAAATTCAAAAAAAAAAAAATGAGTATACATTTATAGTCTGTGCCAATTGAAATTGGCTAAGATGTAAACACAACCAAAAAAAACAATTCATCATTATTACTCAATAATCACGTGCTTTTAAAGATCAAGTGAGTAGGGAATGCAATTTAACCGGTCATTAGCCATTTTTGTATGAAAATAACCGGTTAAAACCGGTTATTTTTATTCCCTACCAGTAATGTCTTAGCAATGAATTATACAATTGATAAACAAAAACAAGGTTGATGAATATTTATTTATTTGAGGTTATGTCAAACAGTACTAACTGGTTTACATCGATTTTTTAATTGACACAGGCTATAACATACATACATTAAATCATGCCTGTTTCGCAGAGGGGAAATATATTAATTAAATATATTACTTCTTAATTTAAAAAAAAAAGTACAATATGAAATTATAAAAACAATTCATAAATATGAATCTGAAATTATGATCATGGCTCGAGCTTTGAACATAGAAGGATCACACATTACCTTCCTATTACAGAAAAAAATATGTTCTCTTCTAATTTAGAGAATTTACAAGTTTTATAAAATAAGGATCCAAGTGGAACATACCTATCCGGTTGAAGTCGGTCTTAATTAACCGGGAACCCGGTTATTAATTCACTATCTAGTAGTAAAAGGTACCGTCAGCATTGGCGGGAACCGGACCAAAGTTCTACTGACCGGCGGGTTGGGTAATTGAAGATGTGAGGAATGAGGAAAAAAAGTGTTTGATCTTGAAGTTTTTACAGGGTTTTATTTAATTTTACTCTTTTCAATTGTGTTTATATGTTTAGGTCGCAACTTGCATGTATCTAGACGACGTAGTTAGCCAAAATGTATTACTTAATGTTTAAAATTATAGTGTGAACTCAACTCTTTCCATGTGCTGGGAGTTCAAGTGTTTCAATTACGCAGAGTTTTATACACACATCACACATAAACACATAAACTCACGCCTTTATTCCCAGAGTGGGGTAGGCAGAGCTACAGAATTTCCAACAACTATAAAAACTTTTTGATAATTCTGTAACCACATTTTGCACACTTAGGCGAAGATGTTTACCAGTGTATTAGTGACAGGTTGCAAGCCCATCGCCTAACAGTACTACACGCCTTTATTACCTTAGTCAGCTTTTACGACATCCACGGGAAGACTTAGAGTGGCACTATTCTAATCCGGCAACCACACGGGGATAAAGTATTTTTAAGTAATTAAGATATGTATAATACAGCTTAGAAGTGTCCAATATTCCTGATAGAATTTTGTTTGGTTTGCATTTGACATTACTAAATAATGCGCAAAATTAAATGTATGAAACCGTTTTCTTAAAATTCGCCATATAAAACGTTAATTTCATAGGTAATAACCTAATATTTGTACTTGTAGAGGGGATCTTAGCCCTACCTACTTACTCTATTCCACTCGGTAAAATGTTTTAGTAAGAGCTATCATAACGATTACCCCTTATTTACTTAAAACCATACGATATCATGTCCAAAGCAATTTGGTTTTACAGTGTAGTATGTGTGTGTCCTTGTGATTCCTCCATGTTAATTATTCAATTTGTGCTCCTTACGTTGAAATAAAACGAACTTTAATCCCGTTAGTAAACAAAACATCAATCAGCGTCCGATATTGCCCCGCAAAATTAAATGAAAACCACCGTTTTCTTAAAACTCTCCATATAAAACGCCAATTTCATAGGTAATCTAATATTTGTACTTGTAGAGCAACTTTAACCCTTCTACTCTGGCAATCCACAAGCTACCAAAAACGATCAATTAACCACGCCGAAAGTTATAAAAGTAATTTGTAATTGTAACTGCTCGTACGTACATTGAAATATAAGTAAGGCCGTGTTTGGGGCCGCGTAGTTTCCGTTATTTATGCGTGGGCCGGCTTTGTGGCCCGCGAATAAACGGTTTTAACCCGGCCGAATGTTTCTAAATCACCCGCAGATACCATCGCGATGGTACGCTTTTTGTTTTGTTTTATATATTATTTACCTGCCCTAGCCACGGTAGTGGTTGGCCGAGGCCACAAATCAAATTTAAATTCAAATTCAGAAACTTCATTTTATGTCAAAATGGCGTGATGCTCTTATTTAATTCACATAAATAAATAAAAAAACGTCTGAAATATTAGAGTAGTAATAGTAGTAGGCAGAGCTACAGAATTAAAAACAACTCTAAAAACTTGTTAGTAATAAAATTCTTCAACCACACTTTGCACAATTAGGCTAGTTAAGATGTACAGTCGAAGTCATATTAATGTGCTTACACTTTAGTACCTTGTCACTTTAATCGCTGTATTAAATTCATATGACAATTTAAAAATGACGTTAAATAGACAAGGTACTAAAATGTAAACTTTAAACTTTGACTGTACCAGTGTATTAGTGACAGGTTGCAAGCCCATCGCCTAACAGTACTATAAGCATTTATTCCCTTAGTCGCTTCTTACGACATCCACGGGTAGAGATGAAGTGGGACTATTGTAACCCGGCAACCACACGGAGCCGTAATAAAATAGTGTCCAAGAATTTGACGTAATGACATTAAGAACTAAAACCACTTAAAAAATTATATTATGTCCAGAATTTGACGTAAATATTAGATGAAACATATACATTAAATCACGCCTGTATCCCAGAGGGGTGGGCAGTGACCATTTCTTTCCACGTCGGTTTCGGGTACTTAAGATTCGGCCCTTTTCCAGTATTTCTTCTATTTCATTCGAAAAAGTACGCCTAAGGCGGCCTGTTTCAACCTTACATGTAAGAAAGCCTAAAATATCATAGGCACAAATACTTCGTAATAAAATTGCTTCCTGGTTAAGAAAAAGAAAACTTCTTGTGATGATTAACTCTTTGGAAAAGGTAATGTGACGTCTTAAGACTAATAATCATAATCATAATTATAATAATTTATTAAAGCAAAATAATCTTGCGATCATTACCAGGGGACCCCACCCAAGGCTAGGCCTGTATCGCGGGGTACCAGTTAACAAGTAAACATCAGAGTTAGGTTACATTATAAGAATATAATTCTAGACATTACAGTGTATCTTATCCAAAATAGCTTCGGTCTCGGCATAATTCAACGAGAAGTACTAAGGAGCTAGTCGAGTTAAAGTCACCTTTATTGTGGAAAAATACCAGAAGTCGTTAATAACCTCACATACACACCGAGAAAATGACCGCTCGCAAAAGTCTTTTGACGATTGGAGTGATCGTGAGAAAATGCGCATAATGGAAGCCACGAGTAACTTTGTAGCGCGTTTTCGCAACAAAGCAACTAAATGCTGCTACACATGCTACGAGCGTAGCACGTAGCGCTACAAAAGTGTTATATCAAAGATGACATTAATAGCCCTCCTACTTGTACCAGTTTGTTGTGACATCTCCGTTTAGAATAGTTTTTTATCTTCACTTAGATTGTTAATCCATAACGCGTTCACGGGCTCTATTAGAATAGCCGGATTAGAATAGTGCCACTCCGTATCTTTCCGTGGATGTCGTAAAAGCCGACAAAGGTAATAAAGGCGTGTAGTACTGTTAGGCGATGGGCTTGCAACCTGTCACTAATACTCTGGTAAACATCTTCGCCTAAGTGTGCAAAATGTGGTTACAGAATTATCAAAAAGTTTTTATAGTTGTTGGAAATTCTGTAGCTCTGCCTACCCCACTCTGGGAATAAAGGCGTGAGTTTATGTATGTGTATGTATGGGCTCTATTCCAATGGGTAAAATGTTTTTGTACGAGCTATCATAACGATAGTTCTTATTTACTTAAAACCATACGATAACATGTCAAAAGCAATTTGGTTTTACAGTGTAGTATGTCGGTGTCCCTGTGATTCCTCCATGTTAATTATTCAATTCGTGCTCCTTACGTTGTAATAAAACGAACTTTAATCCCGCTAGTAAACAAAACGTCAATCAGCGTCCGATATTGCCCCGCAAAATTGCAATTTATTGCCCGCGCTCACAATTCATTTGCATCAGGGAAATTAAGACAATATGTCGTCAACAAGCTGGCTATTTGCAAATAGTTGTTAGGGGATCATGTAAGCAATGAAACGGATTCATTTGCGAGCTTTGTTCACGCCCGCGCCAGCGCTCGCCGCAAATTCTATTTTGGGCCCAGTTTGTAGGTTGCATTTTCGGTGCAAGGGAAATTGAAAATGTAGGAAACCGCCGCTTTGTAGGAAAACTCTTGGTTTAGTATTGATTATGTTACTTATATGTATTGAGGTATGCATTTGTCTATAAGTGCAGCTAAGTATGTTTATTGGTGCCTAGTATCCATTGCAAAAGCTTAGAGCTCAGTTTGGAGCTAGGTCAATTTGAGTGTGATTGCCCCCTAATACTGTTTTTTTTATTGATATAGAACACCTACCACCTAGTAGTTCTCGTATTTATTACTTGGGATTGTGACAGATTTTTTTATAATAATCGAGTTATACCTACTTCTTTATTGTCAAGCATAGAAATTAAAAGTGAAAGTAGGTACTTATTAATAAATAAATAGTTGAAATATAAATGACATTCATAGAGCTGATAAAAACCTACTAATATAAATATTTCAACACAATTTTGCGGGTGGTAGGACCTTGTGCAGGGTCCGTCTGGATCGCTACCACCATCTTATCCATTAACCTACCGCCAAACAGCAGTGTTCGCATTGTTGTGTTCCGGTTTGGGGATTAGACAGCCGGTGAAATGACTAGCATAGAGGCATTCCATCTTAGTCCCTCAGGGTTGGCAACGCATTTGCATTCTTAGGATTGCTTTGCAGTCTTGTGAATGCGAATGTCTATGGGTCACAGTTTCCACTTACCATCAGGTGGCCTGTGTGCTCGTTTGCCTTCTCTATGCCAGAAAAAAAAAAAAAAAATGCCTCAAATATTTATAATGATCTCCAAAAAAATCATTAAATCCCTCATAGTACAAACACACTTTCCAACGAATAAAATTTGTTTACCCAACTCAGAATAAAGTTTCATCATAAATAATGACACGGGAGGCATCAGAACAAAATTGCACAGTGATTTATTTCGTCAGTGTTTACATTCTCGATCATTTTCGCCGGCGCCCGTTGAGTTTTAATTTATTCCAATTTTAAATTGATTAATTTACCGAAGGGTTACGGCGGGGAACGAGAGCCAATCAGCGTGGATCATTCTATAATTACTATAATTGGTTCAATTTGTACTTAAGAATTGAATTCGTTTGTAGTAAATAATTATTTCTCAGCTTCTGTACAAGGAAATATTAGCGAGGAATATAAAAACTAATGGACTGGAAAATGTACGTATAAAAAACAGGACGTCGGACGCGCAGCACAGGACGTCGTCTTCTTCCATACATCTCAAAATTCACTCCTTTATTATTCTCCATAACGTAATAATCCAATAACGTACGATTAAAAAAATACGCAAATTTCCCTTACACATACAAAAAGTTCAAGCAGTAAGCAAGACCCTGGTTCGTTTGGTGACAACTTGGGTGTACACTATGCACAGAGCTCCTAAAGGCCGCCCGCATATTCGAATCGAAAAGCTTTTACGCTCGATTCATACGGAACTCGATCCTTAGAGAACTCAATTGCAGAGAAGTGCATACACAGAATTCTTTTGCAGACGCTCTTTGCCAGATGCACAAAGTTGGCGCTCCAAACTTTCGAGTATGGAAAACGCTCAGAAAGTTTTACCTTCAATTTCCTAAACAAACACCCTCGTTGCTTTGAACCAGCGCTACAGTTGCTGACATCGTACTATGTTACGTTTGGTCCCACGTGACAGCAAATAGTGACCATTCGATCCTACATTTAAAATATTCATAAAAACAAGATCGCTTTCACGCTCTACTGACTTAGCAAGGTGTATTATGCTAGTTAATGACGATTAAGCCATTCCTTAGTGACAACTTTTCATACACAGAATTGAAAAAATAACGAATTCATTATTTATGAAATGTCTCTGAGCACGGCGGTTATACGTTTGATACACGTTAAGAGCTGATAAAGGTCGCAGTAAACCGCTGGATGACACCAGCAGAGGACCGATCGTTGTGGAAAACCTTGGGGAAGGCCTTTATCCAGCAGTAGATGATGAAAGGCTTGTTTACAGAGACGCAGAGCATTGCGCGTAGCATTGGGCGGCGTAGTTTGCACTAAATTCAAACATATGGCGTTGTATAAAAGCATTTATGGTGGAGCGAATTTACACACGTTGCTTCGGAACCCGCGGATGGCATTGCCGCGTACAACGCAGTGTCGCATGCGTCAATAACAGCGGTCAAATTCAAAACTCCAAATATTTATTCAGTAAATTGGCCACATGAGGGCTCTTTTACACGTCGGTAATGGATAGAGTTAATCAAGTAGCACAAGCGCTTCGGACTAGACCATCAATGCGGAGAAGAAACGCAGCAGTTCCCGCGGCGGAACCTTTTGCCAGTTTTGTTCGGAAATTGCTACAAGCTCGAGAGCCACGAAAGCAGCGGCGGGCACCGTGACTCTACGTTCCGCACCACGAGCTGCATCATGCCCCGCTTCCCATAAACAACATGGTACATTAAATAAATATGTAAACATCAGGGGACAATGTCACTCAAATTGACTATGGGTCCTAGGCTAATAAATATTAATGTAGAGAAATATATGCTTAAATATATATAAAGCATCTATGACTCAACAAACATTGGCGCTCATAACACAAATATCTGCCCTAACCGGCATTTGAACCCAGGACCGCTAGCTTCGTAGGCAGGCTCACTAACAACTAGACCAACGCCATATGCTTGCCCGTATGATGACGCGGGACGCTGCAAGCGCCGCCTCTTTTTAAACTGTCGACAAGCCGGAGGATGCCCCAACAATATTCTGGTCCCGTGCTGCAGGGGCAACCACGTATACTTACCTCTCTTAGGGCTTGTTTACGGAGACGCGGGGCGTCGCGCGTGGCTTGCGGCTTGACGTCGCGTGTCGCGTTGGGCGTTTTTTTTTCGGTTAACCATAAGGCACACGAGCACAAAGGCTACCGGATGGAAAGTGAGATTTGAGATCCATAGATATTTCAATTCTCAAGCCTGTAGTTTTAAGACTCCAAAGGGCATTGGGTAAAGTTTGAACAATATTGTAAATTTTTTTCAGTGACCACTGATGATTTTACCATAGTTATTTTGAGGACCTCGAAATACACATATGTAGATATATATCATTCACGGCGTTTAAGTGTTCAGTTTTTGGTACTAAAAGTACGCCCAGGTAAGAATATTAAATATCTCGGCTCCGATGCACTTAAGAGTTAAACATGACAACAAAACATGTTTATTTTCAATTATTCTATCATAATTTACCACTTTTACTACTGCTGCTCACCTTGAGAATGTATGACTTTTACAAATGACAACACTTTTACCCAAACCCCTTTGTAGCAAAGACTGAGGACTAAGCTGGAATGCCCTATGCTAGTAATTTCGCCGGTAGCAATAGGTTAAAGGATACGACAGTGATCACCATCCGGAAGGACCCTGCACAAGATCCTATCACCACTAAATCACCACTATTAATTTATTTATTAGTGATGTTATATTTTCCGTGTTTCTATTTTCGTTTTCGTCCGTGACTTCGCTAGCTCGACGGGCAAGTTTTCAGCAATTCCCGTAAGTCGGTATTTTCCTTTCATTTTATTCCTTTTCCGAGTTGCCTCTAATCGAGAGTCGTAAAAAGTTTGTACGCTATTATCTGGAGTAAAGTGGTACTGTTGAATTTCGTAAAAACTTTCGCAACAACGAATGACGACTGTGAAAGGTAATTGGTGCAGTTCTTTGTAGCCATGCCTGTAAGTTTCAAATAATGTTGTGATGCAGACTGTTGAAATAAGTACATTTTTGTATCGCTCAATAAACCTATTTTAAAAATTAAATAAAAAAATATCTGGGGACAATGTCACGCCAATTGACCTAGTCCCAAAATAAGCACAAGGCTTGTACTATGGGTACTAGACAACGATATAAATACTTATATAGAGAAATATATACTTAAATATATAGAAAACATCCATGACTCAGGAACAAATATTCGCGCTCATCACACAAATATCTGCCCTTACCGGGATTTGAACCCAGGACCGCTAGCTTCGTAGGCAGGGTCACTACCAACTAGGCCAGCGCGTCGTCTTTTAGTTAAAGAGTCAATTGTCCTTTTCTGCCCATTTTAAATGTCATAATGACAGCTAAGGACGGAGCATACTTCAAGCACACTTCAGCTATTGCGCGCTTATGAAAGGTTAATGTATTAAATTGTACATCAATCTAGAGTAATACCTATTTTTAAATCGCGTTAGAGCAATTCAATCAAATCAATTTAATCTTCTTCAAAGTTTAAGAGCCGCGCTCTTGCTTTGTTATGTCGAAGTCGTGTTTGCTCGTCTTTAAATCTTTTCTTTACATAAATTAGATGTTAGCTTTACTCGCTCGAAATAATTTTGTCACGGTTGCCCTTTGAGAAACTATTTCTAATGAACTGACGATAAAATCAAATATTCTGTGTTAATATACTTCGGTTAACTGCAGCATCAGGCTATTATTAACACAGTTCAAATTATTTTTAAAAGCAATACGACAGCACTGTTAAGTTTATGGGTCTTGTGTACGCAATAATAAGAAGATTAAAATGAAAAATACACTGTTTATTGCACAAAAAGATTATTAGGCACTGTGAACACACGCGTAGACGTTAATTTGGGCCGACTGACGGCATCTTTCCACCGGTGTTGCCAGTATCTTTTGTATTAAACAATACATTGTAAAAGTCAAAGTTATGTAAAAATATGTTTTATCTCTGGACATCTATATGTATGTAAATACGAACTTGTAGACAAAATATGATGTCGTCTGATTGTTTAGTAGATTATTTTTAAATTGTAACCTCACTTATAATCTTACGGAAGAGGGCGGGCCATACCTTGTGTGTGGAGATGCACTTACGTTGTCTCTACGTCATCGCTAAGCGTCGTTGTAGTGTGCGTGTCTATCCGCGTTACAACTACAAGTATGACCCACCCGCTTTTGTGAGATGAAACAACTAGTGAAAATGACTTCGAATCGTATATATGTAGTGTATTCACTGAATCGTTGCTTTGAATTTTTAAATAAATAAAAGCACTATAGCACTAAGCTATTTTGCGGGCGGTAGGACCTTGTGCAGGGTCCGTCTGGATCGCTACCACCATCTTATCCATTAACCTACCGCCAAACAGCAGTGTTCGCGTTGTTGTGTTCCGGTTTGGGGATAAGACAGCCGGTGAAATGACTAGCATAGAGGCATTCCATTCCATTCCATTTCAGTCCTCAGGGTTGGCAACGCATTTGCAGTCTTAGGATTGCATTGTAGTCTTGTTAATGCGAATGTCTATGGGTCCCAGTTTCCACTTACCATCAGGTGGCCTGTGTGCTCGTTTGTCTTCACTAATGCCATTTTTTTTTTTTTTAATAAAACCAGTCAAAGGGTCTCAAATAACACCGTTTCTTGAATTCCCATTCATTTTGTTTGATCTGTTTATTGCAGGGAACTCTTGACTCTCCACAATTCTTTAGGAAATAAGACACGCTTGGAGCAAAATTCTTGGTAAGAAAGTGCAAAACAATTAATCTCGTCATGGTGTTTTGTTCTTGGCTAGAGGATAAAACCAAGTATTTAAATAAAATTAAATTCTCGCTAAATAATTTTATTAATTGCCTACCAAGGGGTGTCTTGTAGCGGCTATGTTTGTTTATCAGACAGTTTATAAAGTAAAATTGTAACAAGTCTATTTCATATTTGACTTTGAAGTCCCACGGTGGTCTCAAATTTTTATTTGTCGCTTTACCTTCTTTATGAGAAAAGGAGGCAGACGAGCAAGCAGGTAACCTGGACCGAAATCCTAAGTGGTAAAACCATATTGTCTTTGAATCTTTATCGTATTGTCAACGTTTTGATAGCTCTTAATTACTTGACAGTAATGGCGCCCGAGTTAAAAAACAATACTATAACAGGTCAAAGCGATATTATTTTTACCTCCTAGAAAAGTCATCAAGGCGACTCCTTAAAACCATAGGAATAGGCTCAAAAAGAGTAGGCTCGTTTACTTACCTAGTAGTATTGTTTACTTAATACAATAAGCACATTCAATAGAGTACAGTGTGTTACCGGCACGCGGGCATTTATTAAAACTGCCGATAATATGTTGCTTTAGGAATTGTTTGCAAGTATTACCAATTAAAAAATAATTAAAATAACTTCACAATGAATTTTCTTAGATACTGACCATTTTTAATGTAGTGCATGTGCTGCGTGTTCATCGTTATCAGTATTGCTGTTGCTTGGTACAAGCCATGTCGTGGTACGGGGGCAGATCATAATAATCATAGTATCCGTCGACTGTCATTTACACTTGTCAAATTGCTGTGCTTTACATTGCTGGCAATTAACATTTTGTTAGAAAGTTAACAAAGCCTGAAAAGTTGTTTATTAATTAAATTAATGTCATAGTTACGTTACAGATGTACGTTATTTTAACCTACTTTAAAAAAAGCCAGGGTGCTGGTAACACACTGTATATAATTATGTTAAAAAAATGGTTAAAGCCCTCGTATGTAGGCGGTGAAAACTAAGTCTATTTGGATGATAACACAGTCCAAAATAATAACCTTAAAAAAAGACATTCAAAATTTCAACACCGATATGTGCCTAAACATACGAGGGGTTGAACTTCGCTAAGGGTAAAGTGTAAGCATCAAACAAAAGGCTATGTCAATTACAAATGTAAATGATCGCGCAGCAAACGCCGTAGTGCGGACTACAAACCGCAGTAATACGACGGAAAACTGTGTAATAGTCGGCAACACCTGACGCCGCCGCCGGAATCGCTGACCTCCATTAAAATTGTAAACCCTAAAATCCGCACAGCTTAATTTCTTTGCACGTTTGGGTCTCTCGGAAAGTCGTTTCTGCAAAGTAATTGCTTATGAGTGGAAGAGGATAAACGAAACGAGTTCCACTCCGGCGGGACTCGTAAAATGGACTCAGGGGCTTGCATTTAATTAATACGACTAGCAGAGAACGTGAGAGCACATCGCCCGAAATGGAATCATTCCGTTTGACCGCGGGACTGACTCTTTCCGCCGAAAAACTCTTCAAAACTACCCAATTCCCGTCAGCGTTTCCAAGGGCTTGATGAAACTGAACGCGAATTTGCTACCTCGTTTATTACTTGGAAAACTTTTTAATCTCCCACAGAGCACTTACGAAACTTGTGTTTTATTAAAAGCCTCATTTAAATGCATTCAAATGGAGCTGCTGTTAAAGGCAGACGATACCTGGCTACTAAAGTATTCACTGTAATTAGCCTAGGTGAATTAGTTGATAATGGTGCTGGCAAAGGAAAAAGTTTAGGTCGTTGGTCTATAATTTAAGACAAAGGAACATCGAGTAATAATAGAAGAGAATACCGTCGAACCAAACTTACGAGCCACAAGGGTGGCTACCGCATAGCCCTTTTTGCAACCTTAATTAACTGTTGATTATTTTTAATTTCTTGTAACCGGGATACCCATACATGTTTATGCGAACTGTATATTTTGAAGTACCTTCTTAGAATATATTTATAACCTTTCAACAATACAATGGCACAAAAATGGAACCCTGACCAACGATAAAACTGTGTTAGTGAAGTCATGAATCAAATCTCAAGAATTGTAAAACAGCATGTCACTGTGACACAGTTCTATGGTGAGTTAGGGGTTCCAATTTGAACATTGTACATTAAGTTGACAGCTGAAATTGTACCATTTTTTACGTAAGTACGTATACAAGTAGGCACAAACAGAAACGGTTTTAATACTTCTCACCTATTTGATAACGCGAGTCTTCATTTTTTATGTATAATAAATTGGGTTACAGAAAACTCATATAAACCGGAGCGAAGCGAGCGTGTGTCGTTAGTTTTACACGAGACCAAAAATATAATTAAGTCAAAGTTTCAAAATAACCTTCTTATTTCTTATTTTGTACTAACTCCCTAGTTTTGTTTACTGGGTTATTTACTGTGAGTTTTAATTGTGAATACATCCTAATTTCAATAGAAAAAAGGATACAAAAGCGGCGATTTAAAAATTCAATCACAGCAAATAACTTTTTTCCTTTTCAATTAAAAATGATATTTTCAGCCAGAGATGTTCTCGTATTTATTTGGGCAGCCGTCGGTATGCAAATTGCGAATTCATTAAATCATTGTGTACGTCCTTTTCTTTTTTCTTTTATCTTTGAAGAATCTCGGCGCTCTCGAAACGTTTACTAACGTTTGATGTTAACTTTAATTTGGATTTGAACAATTACTAGGTAAACTCGCAAACGGACAAAAGAGATTAAGTCGAGAAGGGGGAACGACCTCGGGTTATTGTTTTTAAAGAAGCTTTTTATATTAATAAAGGGGGGTACGTTTAATGAAGAGTTTATCCCTTACCCGGGCTGAAGCATTAATGGTCCTTACACTTATCTACTCAATAATACCCACTTGTATGTTAGTAAGACCTGAAACTCTACTGTATAGGACTAGTGTATCTGGTTAAGGGTTATACAATTGTTGACTAGTCACAGGCATGGATATACACAGTAATCCTTATTTCTTAGACAGTAAGTAAAATAGTCTATTATTCTATTTGTAGAATTTGGAGCTCCTCGATAAAAAAAACTTTTGATATGTTATCGTATATAGTCAACGTTACGCTAGCTCTTATTTACTTGACAGTAATCAAATGGCGGCCGAGTTAAGCCAATATGATATCATATGCATTTCTATTAAAATATACACACCTTAAAGAATATAAATTATGAAATACTGAAAGAATACGTTGACGCAACGCTTCCAGTGACGCGTTAATTACATTACGTTTTTAGTGCGGCTTACGACAACTGGTGTGGTCACGTCCAAATGAACACCATGTACTACGTATCAGCACAATGGAACCCTGATCCACCATAGAACTGTGTCACTGTGACACCGATCTTTGGCGGGTCAGGTTTCCATTGGGTTGAAAGTACTTAATTGTGTGTTTTTTTATTTATTTTACTAATTACTACACTATTGTCTGAATGAGAATGCTATTTAGTAGTAACACCGCAGATTGTAAAGCTGTAATTAGAATCTACAGTTTCGTGTTTTTTATGATGTTCGATAAATAATATGTGCACTTGTTTTTTTTTATTCCGTGGAGAAGGCAAACGTGCGCTCAGACCACCTGATGATAAGTGGGATCTGTGACCCATAGACATTTGCATTCTCAAGACTACAATCTTAAGACTGCGATCCCTAGACCGCAATGCGCTGCCAAGCCTGAGGGCTCAAATGGAATGCGTCTATGTTAGTTATTTCACCGCTTGTCTTACCACCACACCGGAACAATGCGAACACTGCAATTTAATCCCATAGAGAAGGTAAACAACTATAGTTTTTCTTTAAAACTTCCAACTATCCAAGGCCACGTATTACTATTTGTATCTTATTCTTTCCCGGGTAACAGATAGACGGCCATATATCTTAGTATGAGGGATGGCTGCATTTGTCGACCCGCAGGTGGGCCGGCCCATATTTCACGCGACACTTCGACGTACCGCGACTAGCTTAGTTTTACCCCTCATTTATCATTCGGGGGTGTTTCTGATTTGAAGGGCTTTGTTTTGTTGCGAATTGTTAAACGGGACGTGGAAAAATGTGATGAGTTTAAGTTAAAGTGTCCATTTTTTTTCGGGTTTTTCCACTCAGTTCTACGGGCGTCAGACACTAGGCTATTTCAATTTGAGTTCATAAATATCAAACTCCAATATGGCCATGAAATTTGGATTCCGAATTTAAAACTTATTTTGTTTGAATTAAGTTTTAAGTTCGAATACCAAAATTCAAGGACATATTGGAGTTTGATATTTATCAACTCATTTATCGAATTTCACTTCATCGATTATTTCATTTCATCAAACGCTTTTTTCTGCTGAAACCATTATGAGAAATTTAAGTGAAATGAAAATTCTGCTTAATGATACGTTCGTTGAAATATGTTTCGATAAAATAGGTACGCGTTATACACCTACTCGTGTATAAATACCGCGTTATGTTATATTTCTCAAGAATTATATCAATATTCTTATACTTACTACTAGAACGGTTGTTTAATTGCTTAAACAACCGTTCGGTGGTATTACTGACAATAACGAAGGTAGCTTACAATCACGTCACTCTTTTAACGTTATTCGGGAAACCTGATAACAAATCAAAGTGGAAGGTGCAACGTGGTTTTGAACTTATTACTGAATACAAATATTTTAGTTTCCCCGCGTGGTTGCCGGGTAAGAATAGTGCCACTCCATGTCCTCCCGTGGATGTCGTAAGAGACGACTAAGGGAATAAAGGCTGTGTAGTACTGTTATGTCGGGTTCCTATATTCAAACCGCGGATAGATAAGGCTTACTTTGGGTTAAAATTTGGCATTTGCCAATACAAAATGTGTCAAATTTTAATCCAAAGTAAGCCTATCTGTCCGCGGATTGAATATAGAAACCGGCCGTTAGGCGATGGGCTTGCAACCTGTCACTAATACACTGGTAAACGTCTTAGCCTAATTGTGCAAAATGTGGTTACAGAATTATTAACAAGTTTTTAGAGTTGTTAGTATTTAATTCTGTAGCTCTGCCTACCCCACTCTGGGAATAAAGGCGTGAGCTTATTTATGTATGTATGTATGTATATTTTAGTTTCTGTGGTACGGAACAAACCCTGAACGGTCAACGCAATCGTCGGACCGAGTTTGCTCACGAGCAGGCTCAGTGGCCGCGGCCGGCCCCCTCAGCCGTTGCGGGGTGATTTTCCCTCCCTCCTCACTTTGCTCCACGCACTCATAGAAATCATTGTCAGATGCCATGTTTTGAGGTACTTCATTAACTGCGTTCGGCAATGATCTTAATACAGTGTGTGGAAACTGGTATTGGCAAACGCACGAGCGCCTGCGATGGAGGGACGAGGTCAGGCGGTAACCGCACCAGAGGCCCTTGCCAAGATGTATTACGCTAACTAGCGTTTCTACTCGTTTCGTTTTTAAACCAATCGCGTCACTGGTAGATCACGTGACTTTCGTATCACGTCATCTACCAGTGTCGCGATTGGTTCAAAAACGTAACGAATAGGAACGCTAGTTAGCGTAATGCATCTTGGCAAGAACCTCTGGGAAGGCGCGCCGTGGAGCGGCTGCACCGCGTCGTCGGGGTGGTAGGACCTTGTGCAGGGTCCGTCCGGATCGCTATCACCATTTTATCCATTAACCTTCCGCCAAATAGCAGTGTTCGCATTGTTGTCTTCCGGTTTTGGGGATAAGACAGACGGTGAAATGACTAGCATAGAGTCATTCATTCATGCATGCCATCTTAGTCCTCAGGGTTGGCAACGCATTTGCAGTCTTAGGATTGCATTGCAGTCTTGTGAATGCAAATGTCTATGGGTCGCAGTGTCCACTTACCATTAGGTGGCCTGTGTGTTCGTTTGTCTTCTCTATGCCATAAAAAAAAAACAACGGACTGTTGTCCAGAATATCTCAACTGCTGATCAACGTGACGTATACATCGGCCGCTACCCGAAATATCTCTTGCCTGATTTTTAATATATGTTTTGCCATTTCTAAGGTAGGGTCTAATGAAGTTGCCTCTTTAATATCTTTGAATGAAATAGGTGAAACATTTTCATCTAAGAAGTTAATAAACAAACTACTTTCAAACACTTTACAAACTGTTTTCGCTTGTTATGTAACTTATTTCGTAATTATAAGCCGATAAGTAAATAGCAGACCGTGTCGCAAACGTGACGCTGTCATGATTGACACTCCATTGAGTCGGAATCACTATATTATACGCTTAAATGTAGAAAAAATACGAAAAAAACATAGTATTCGATTCGCGATAAAGATAATAATTTCATTGTTTTCGAATCTTGGAAGTTTCTGTGTTAATGTATGTGTTTCTCTATACCTCTGTATGCGTGTTTATCGTTGATTAGTACCCATAACACAAGCCTAGAGCTTAGTTTGGGACTAGTGGGCCTAATGCCTAACGCACTCGCAATCCCAAAAGACTTCAAGGTAGAACAATTGTTTTCATTTTGTATATTTTTTGTAGCCTTTGATTTTCAAAATGAAAACAATTGCAATTGCGAGAGCGTTAAGCAATAGCCCCTGAGGGGCTAATGTCTAACGCACTCGCTATCACAATCGTTATCTTAATCGTTTAATCGCTAGTACAAAGGCAAGGCATCTTAGTCAGATTTTCATATTACTGAAAGCTTTTACAATTATTATTCAACATAATTTCAATAATTTGAGTAAGTTCTACTAATTAATTCCAAGAATACGAACAGAGCTTACATAAAATATTTACTACGAAGCTTCAGAAACATTTATAGAATAAACGAGGGTCCAGGCCTACATTCAACGTTGTTTTAATGCTTAGTGAACGGAGGGTTTCTATATAATTTTGATCCGACACTTTATAATAGTTTTAAAAAAAACATACGTGTCATCAGCGGTAACCTACGCAATCGTGTGTTTTTGTGACAGAATATCATTTGACCGAAAACGTTTCGTTTTTAACGTTTCTCCGGTGGCACGATCCGTCAATTTTCGATTTCACTATTTGACATTAAGTAAAAATATCTTTAGTCCCAGCAACTTTTCTCCTTGTAGTTACTTGCCTTATGTATTGTTACGTATTTTGTTTCAAAGCCTATTTTTCATTACACCAATGTTCCAACTAGCCTAGGGATCGCTTCCTATTTTGTTTCTTAACACATTTTTCACATCATCAATGCTACATATTTTAGCCCAGAAAATTTTGCTAGTAATTATTTTTAACCATCGAGAAAAAGCAGCGAGCAAGACGAATCAAGGTAGTGATTCTCTCAACAACGTCGGACGGACGGACTAGTGAATGTCCAAGCGGCGAGTTTAAGTAGTCCCGTCAGTGCGAACAAAACATATTTTAGCGCGTTCATTTTCAATTTAGCAGCATGGTTTCTGCCGATGGATCGAACGTATAAGGCTGCTTAATTGAAAATGCACGCGCTAAAATGTGTTTTGTTTGCTCTGATGGGACTACTAAACTCGTCGCTGCGCCGCTAACACCCCTGGGCAGAAGTACTCGGATAGGTTAGGTAATAGTACATTGCGTATTAAGGGTGGTAAAGAAAGAATTACAAACGAGAGTCTGTTAGAAGCCCGAAGCCGTAGGCTGAGGGCTTTAATGACTCGAGCTTTGCATTTCCTTTACCACCCGTGTAACATACAATGTTTTTCATCACAATTGCGAGGAAATGAAATAAAATCAGACAAAAGATCATATTTTTAACTTATTAGCGGCAGACTACATCATTGTCTGTGGCTTACCACAGATAATGTCAAACGTGTTCGGAGTCCGATTCTAGTGACATATGAGATCAATAGTTTATTATGCGAGATTGTTAGGAAATAGTATTCAACTGACATTTCATCTCGAATGAAACTTCATATCGAATGGCACAAGAATTGGGGTCCTGACGTATTGTGATAGTTTGAGTCCACGTATAATATTTAAAAAAAAAGCTATTACGCACTTAAGTAACGTAATGGTAAAAAAAAGGCCCGCGGGTATTATTTTGGATTTACGGTCGATTTTTCTAGCATGTTAGGACACTATTTACGAGCAAGTGTGATGAAAATTTTTTTTACGTAACACCTGGCCATAATGTGAGTTTTATCGCACGCTGCGCGCACGGTAAAACTCACATTGTGGCCAGGTGAAGACGTAAAATTGTGTACTCATCACGGGCAGTAAAAAAGAAAGCCCTCTATCGCATATTTACAACCCTCGCCTACGGCTCGGGTCTCAAATACCTGCGATTTCGGGCTTTCTTTCTTTTACAGCCCTTGTTAAGTAATGTACTATTATCTGTCAACAGTGCAAAGTGAATTTAAAAATAGGTAAACTATTAGTAAAACGAGCCGTTACATTAGGCAAATGATACTAAGGTAAAATGTTGCGCCGACTCCAAATAAGTTGGGATAATTGGGGGCAGGAGAACGATGATGATGATGATGGTAAAATCAGAATTGGGAAACAGATAAATTGACAAAACATTACATTGGACAACTGTCTGTATGCCAAAACCAGTAAAAAGGAATAGATAATTTCTCAAATCGATGAAAAACCAAAACAAGTAATGACTAAATGGAAATATTCAAAGTGCTCTTTCGAGCAAACGTAAAAAAACTAGGGAATGCAACCCGGTAATTCTTTGTATGAAAATTACCGGTAATTTACCGTTACCGCGGTAAATCCCATACAAAAAATTACCGGTGTGCATTCCCTAAAAAAAACCCAAACCATAATTGTGAAATAATATTTGTCGAACCGAAATTCGGTGAAACATTTTTTAGAATTCAGATAGGTAACCCATCATACCCTACCCTGGGCGTGACGTACTCGTATTACCTAAATATGATTGTCTAGAAAAATTATATCGTCCAAAGCTCACTAAGTACGGTTAACTCAAAAGTAGCCAGTAGCCGTTCATGTACCTTCTCGCAATGTTTATAAATTATGTTATCGCAGTCCTTATTCGGCGGCCTTAATAATAAGCAATGTGGTATCACAAGGTTAAAAAGAAGTGAAATAGAGCACCTGCGTCGCTATTGCCTAACGCACTCGCAATCGCAATTGTTTTCATTTTGAAAATCGAAGGCTTGTCTGCATACAAAATGAAATAGTACATTTTGATATTAGTGCGGAAAGTATGTCATTTCAAACGAGTCAAGCGAGGGCCAAGACTCGGGACGAGTGAAAATGACAGTTCCGCACGTATATCAAACGACGTTTTTTAATACATCTGCAAAACAATTACAATAAATGTATTCCACAATCGTCTAAATCGCTCATTTTTTCACAACAATATTTAATCGTTAGCTAAAAAGGCGGGATTTTGTTTTACTTTTAATTGATAGACTTTTTTCTGAATGGCAATGGTTGTGACCATTCAGCCAAACAAAGAAAAAAAAAGAAATATAGTAATTTAATTACCTATATTATTTAAAAATCAAGAAGCACAAATACTCTATTAGCCAGTGGTAACGCATAAAGGTGGATTCACATTACACCGTGCTGGACTGGGCCCGGCTTCGGCATGGTGTAACGTGAATCCACCTTAATACTCAACTATCCGATCATTCGTAATATTCATTCAGATTCAGCCTTCTTGATGAGAGCTGTTTTTTTTAATATTACCTAGATAATTTGTGTGTGTATGTATGTATTTATGTAATTATTATTTAAAATTATATTACCTATATTTATAGTTTCAATGCTAAATGACGTAATCAAAAAGTAATTGAACATGCAAACTCTTTGGTTGAATGTATAGGTTGGAAGAGTAGAGAAATTAAAAAAGTTGGAAAAGTAAAAAGCACTAGTGCGGAATATCGAACTTTCCGCACGATATACGACTACGGAATGTACCCATTTTTGAGCAACTGTATTAAAAACAATTGTTCCGCTTTGAAGCCAATTGAGATTGCGAGTGCGTTAGGCAATAACGACGCTGGTTTGACAGTTTTCCTTTCATCGGAGGTAAATCGTTGTGTATCTAGAAACTCACTATCAGCACATGATTTTGACGAGACACAGATACAGAGAAAATATACTTACAGGTAAAGCCAGAAGTTGAATATCAACCTGCTTGAACAAAGAGAAAAATACTTATGCTTCAAAGTCACTCAACCATTCCTCAGCTGGAACGTAACGCAATTTCAGCCAATATTCAGTCATTGCAAAATGAAAAATTCCGAAGTTGGAACTTGTTCAAAACGTCACATCATTCGGCGAAATTGCATCGGGCTCCTGTTTGGTATTCAAGAACCCTTGAGCATATTTGTTTGGTTTGTTCGCAGCCAATGGAGCATAAATCTCCTGGCGTCTAAGCATTCGTAAATTAAAGTGGAAACTGTGGTAGTGTATTTGCAGAAAAACGATGCAATTCGAGTATTACCTTGACAAAAGAAATTGTCAAAGTCTTACGGCCTTACTTATAAACGTGAAATAACCGTGGGATAGCTAAACCACGCTTTGTCCTTATCTGTCGAATTCAAATGTCACAATGACAGTTAAGGACAAAGCATGGATTAGCTACACCACAGTGTTATTCCACGTTTATAGGTAAGGCGGTTAGTATCTCTGTGTCTGTAGCTCTTAAATAATATATGGACTGATTTCAATGTATTTTTTATAAATTAACTAATCAAAAGCTAGTTTAATGGTATGTATTGGTTCTTAGCCAATTCATAGTAACCAGCAAAGGGGGAAGGGGGGGCTACCATGACATATTAACACAGTTTCATTTAGGTTGAGAGAATGGTTCAGAGCTATAGCAGTTATACAGGCATGCTAACTCCCGGACTATAACAAAGCTATGAGCTTCAAAAGGAGCTCGAGCTGGGTTCTGAATCGCTTTCCATCGTTCAATCGACTTCGAATGTTTAGTTTTTATTCTACGGATTCAATGTTAAAGTTATGTAAAACGTGAGTGAAAAATCATGCATACCACATAATGCGAAGCAATATCTGCTAACTACACACATCAAAAATGTGTAGGCATCGAAAATAACCATAAATTACTTCGATACTTTGCGTTGCGATCCATTTTAAAACATCATGGATTTATTTTTGTTTTACCCCTAAACACTTATTAATTCATTGTCTTTCATATTTTTTTTCTTAGTACATTTTCCGTAGTAACGCATACTCTAAAAAAAACAACCGGGTTCATAAAATACAGCTCTTTAAGTTAGGACGGACGGACAGATAACGAAGGCATATTAGTAGAGCTCCCTTCGGGTATGGAACCCTAAAAATTAAGAGTGTACGATTAGAATACGATTCGAAAGTACCGTTAGCACGACATGATTTATAATTAATAAATATAGGGCTGGTGCGGCAGCTGAAGCGGCCGAAAGCATGAAAGTAGGAAAATATAATGGTCTCGGCCCAGAATATAATGTTTATTCCATTCGGCGTTGAGACCCTTGGTCCTTGGGGTCCTAGCGCTCGAAGCCTCTTCAAAGAAGTTTCGAAGAGGCTCATTGACGTCACGGGAGACCGAAGAGCTGGCAGTTTTTTCACTCAACGTATAAGTTTAACCATTCAGCGAGGAAAAGCTGCCAGCATCTTTGGTACAATGCCGCAGGGGCCATTCCTAGATTTAATGTTTTAGTTAGTTTATACACCGTGTTTTTTTTGATTTACGATAACTTTAAGGGAACGTTCTTTAGGTCAATTAAAGTTGATTTCCTGAAGACAGACAAATGATAACTATTACGGTTTTAAAGATATTTAATTTTTAAATTTAATCAGTTAATCACGTTGAACTAGTATAAAAGGCTCTTAATTGATAACAACAATTTTCTTTTAATTCTTATGAGTAAAGAGTTTCAAATTGTATACGCGTCCATGGAATTAGTAAGTACTAACGTACATCTGGAAGGTGCACTACACCGATAACGCGAGCCGAAAGAAATGTACTAAAGCTTACTGCGTCCCTTTCTAAAGGTGACCATATTTGAATTGCAATTTACGGACAAATTAATTTTACAAGCCGGTGGGGCAGTAAACGAAACAATATTTACTTATTCAACTGTTACTCTTATTCTTACTTATTCAACTTACTCCCAAATCGATATCTGTTGATCTTTGGATCTGTGTGGTCTCCGACAACTAATCCGTTGACAAATTGAGGAACAGTAGCCGCCATCTTAAACTTTTTAGTTATTCAACTGATTGTCTCCAAAATCGATATCTGGGCATCTGTGTGGTCAGATATCGATTTTGGAGACGTCAACCGTCAACCGTCAATGAATCCGTGGACAGACTGAGAAAAAGTAGCTGCCGTCTTGAACTTCTTAATAAGAGCAGGTAGAACAAAATACAAGCATTGAAAGCTTTCAAACAAAATCTAGTATTAATTTGTCATTCAAGTGTCAATTTCGAATTATAGGAGACCACACAGAATACACAGATCCCCAGATCCACATACAGTTACATTTCTTTCGGCTCGCGTTATCGGTGGAATGCACCTCCAGATGTACGTTATTACTTACTAATTCCATGGTTACGCCAACATTGACGTATTATTTGACACTCACTATTAGTTAACTCTAAAGGCCCTTTTAGAATGATCAAAGATATAACATTCAATTACTTTGTTCTAAACAGAAAAGAATTTTTTTTTTGCAATATTTAAAAATTTAATCTACCTATTAGTTTCTATGGATATACCTAGTAATATGCCGAAGTTATCGTAAATCAAAAAAAACACGGTGTATATTTAGAGATAGTTTTATTTAATTTTAGTTTTATTTTTCAGTTATTGTGTTATGGTTGTTATATTATTTTATGTCGTTTTTCATTAATTAAATAATCAGGATTAAATAAATATATCAACGATATCCTCTTAAAAAATTCCAAGAATCACCCTGTCATAAATTCCAAGGCGCATTAAGATATTTCAACAAACATTGACAATACACTCTCAACCAACAGAAAACTCGCGCTCAAAATAAATAAGGCACGTGTTACAAATGGCGAAACATCGCGAAATAAGTCACCTTAATGATCCTTCAGCAGTCTCCGAGAAAATACCCTTTAATAAGGGAGTTTCTTGGGAAATTCTACGAAAGAGTTCCTTCAGTTCGGATGCCAGACGTACGTACGTGTGCATGATGTGAATGCAGAAATGTAAAAACGCATTCTTTATAAATGTGTCTGTTGGGGGAGTCTCCATGACGTGCGAAAGCTTTGTCTGTGTCTTAGACGCAGAACTATAAAGTACCTTTTGAAATATTCAAATGTTTAACGTTAAATGATGGTTTCGAACGCTAGAATATAACGAAAATGGTTTGTAGAAACGAAATGTGTAGCTGTAGATGTTTTTAGAAAATAAAAATCAAACTGTCACTCAAGTCATCTGTTCAACTGGGTAAAACCTGCTTTTGACGTATTATCATATTGTTTTTAACTTGCCCGCTATTGCCAAGATAAAAGCTATCCAAACATTGACAAGTTTTAGTTATTGTTTTGACGTGTTTCCGTAACGTCAAAACAATAAGGTTTTACCGTGTAGAATCTAAGCTCTGTATGCTTTGCGTTCTCCATGCCATTAAAAATCTAGACACGCGGTAGCGTGTCAAAGCCAAGTTCAAGCTAACAGAACTGGCGAGCAGCACCGTGTGTAATATTACACGAACCATTTGGAGCCACTTTTGACACCTTAATAACTCAAAATCTATTTAACATAGAAACATGAAATTTGGTATATGTATAAAAACCCCTTTGAACAACTAGAATCCGAAATTTCATATATATAGGTAAAACGGTTATTGAAATATTAACGTGTAAAAATCGGCATTTTTATCACCTAACTATTGACTTATTGACTGACCTATAGATCAAAACTTTAACCCAGTTCCAGATGACCTAGACACTTCAAATTTGACATCCAGATAGGTAGTTGGGTGAACACAAAGAAAAAAGTCAGAAACTAGTAAATTTTCTTAATTTTATTATAATTTTTCAATTAATTGGTGATTGTATGAAAACGGGTCACTTTCTATGGAAACTCTATACAAAGTGACCCGTTTTCATTGCTCTTGACTATTAGGAACACTTACTTTAAAAATAATCAGAAAATGTATAATTTTTTTTGCAGATAATGAATGGGCAATACGCTCTAATATTTCTAACGTTCAAGAAAATGTAGAAAATAGCACAAAAAATAAAATCATACAGCGTAAACGCAGGAAGAGAAATTAATTTCATATATAACTTGCTCTTGAGTAATGAATAGTAATAAAATCTGTACAAAAAGTAATGATATCCCACCAAAAACATAAATGTGAAAAAAGGAGCCAAGTTCGATATTAAGAATAAGCGTGGTTGTCAATTTCGCCGACAAAAGAATTGAGATCTAAATGGGTGCCAAGTTCAGTAGGAAATCCTAAAATAAAATGTTTTCTTATGAACATACAATTTCTTATTTTTTCTACAACAATGTTTGCTATATAAAAGTATAACTTCTTTAATTTGAACACTAATTATTTACACAAAGCAGATAACTTAGGATAAATTGATGCTCAAGATTTGACTTGGCTAGTTTTTACATACCTACAAGATATCTGTTATTTGGCTAATCAACTTATCATCTTTATGTTATACGTAAGTAACTGTTTATATATTGTCTTACTCTTTTAAAAATAAGGCTTGCTAGTAAAAATAATAATCGAGAAAATAATAATCAAGATGTAAGCCAACAAACATTTGTTCCTATCTCTTTCTATCAAAACCGAATTTAACATGGAGTTTATATAGTCGACCTATTACATGACGTCACAATGCATATTAGATCTCTCTGTCTAATCACTACATGTTTATTTAGCATTTTAAAATGCTTGTATCATGCGTATTTCTTGACCGATTTCATTTTTAATTTCACTTCTGGTAATCTGGTAATCTCTTTTACGGTATTTTCATATTTTATTACTTTTTGAGACAAATCTGAGAAATACTGGAAAGGAGAATCTTAAGTACCCGAAACAGACATGACACAGTGCGTGCATGACTCGATGTATGAATGTGGAAGAAGCGAACGAAATTTGTCAAGATCGTAGCAAATGGAAAGAAGTGGTCTCAGCCTACCCCTCTGGGAAACATACATACGTACATACATAAGCTCACGCCTTTATTCCCAGAGTGGGGTAGGCAGAGCTACAGAATTACTAACAACTCTAAAAACTTGTTAATAATTCTGTAACCACATTTTGCACAATTAGGCTAAGATGTTTACCAGTGTATTAGTGACAGGTTAACTGGGAAACAGGCTTGATTGAATGTATGTATATTTTATTAAGAAACGCGATTTAAAAAGTCTACGCATATTCCCTATTCCGGCATTAAATCCGCTTTCTATACGTGCTACTATAATGAATTATATTCATATTTATAACTAACTTCTATTCTAAGTTACTTCACAAGAGAACTTTAATGAAACGAAATACCTGTGAGCATCCCGCGCTATTAACAAAGGCGATTCTAGGAGCATACCTCAAAACTGTCCCGGAATGAGGACTTCGCTCTCAAAGAGAAGATAATTATATAGAGGACATATTGTATTTTAATTGCAATTAGGGAATAACAGAAAATATGGTGCTGCTTATATTTTTGTTGGTATATTAATAAAAGGCTTATAATATAACAGTTATATGTGTAAATAAACTATTTTAACCTCACTAATATTATATACGCGAAAGTTTTTGTGTGTGTGTGTGTGTGTTAGTTTGTTACCCTTTACGCTGCAACGGCTGAAAACTGACAATATGTATGTAATTTACTTAGACGCTTGACGCGACCGTCTGACCGCTTACGTCAAGCTCAACACAACGATAACGAACACCGAGGACTTGACAGAAGCGCGTGGAGCTAACCCCATGTGCTTCTGTTTAGTTCATTGGAGAAAATTCTCTTTTACCGAACAATTGTCTTCGCGTGTGATATCCACGGACTTATTGCTAAGTCCGTGGGAGTGTCTATAGATAACTTGACATTGGCGAAATACACCTTAACAGGAGTGAAAGCCATTATTTAAATTTAAAAAAAAAACGAACACTGACTTAATCTTGTCTAAGGCCTATTTAGGGCTACGCACTTTGATTGATAAAAACGGTAAACTTTCATAGAAGGTGAACTTCCGGAGTCTTTAAGAGTGCTGTCCTTGCATTTCAGTCACATTCAACAATAAAAAAAGTTAGGTTAGGCGGGGTTATGGCGTCTGAGGGGCTATTGTAAGTTTCATACTAAGACGTGTTCTACTTTTAAAATTAGTATGATACGTTATAATAGCCCCTCAGACGCAATAGGGGGCCCGACCTTATACAAATTATAGTTTCAATAAATACGAATAACATGTCAAAAGTCAATTCTCAAACATCGAAATAACTGATTGTGATGAGAGGTCATCAGCCAATTCATCGAAAGGCGTATTTGAATACATTTAATCTGACATTTAAATGTATAATAACGATAAACGGAATGTATTTGTCAACCAAATTGCAATCAATGTAGGTACTTGCGTTAAGCCGCTATTGCTTCGGCGATTCGATTAGTCGCGAGATGAGATTCGGTAATCATCGGGATATTGCTAATGCGAAGATAATTCTAGCTAATAATAGCTAATATTCTGCGGATTCTGTGAGGAATCTCAAAAATAATGAAAAAAAATGATTTTTTTTTTAGAATACCTAATAGAAATGTAATTAATACCTATGTCATATATGAATTAGAAAAAGCCCCACTTTCAGAGAAAATAACCCTAAAGCAGCCCAACCGATTTTCTTGAAACCTATAGTCCGTTCGTTCAAATAGTTTGCATGCTTTGATATGCCGCTACAAGGAAGCCGCCGCGGTGTGCACATTGCGGTGTCGGCGACTTCAAAGGGTTGCGATGCAAACTATGTGAACGAACGAACTGTAGCTAAGAACCATCATTAAACTAGCTTTCTTTAAAATAAAATCGCGTCTCTTTTTACGTCGAGAGTTAAAAACAAAGAATACCGTAGGAACAAATAAATTGGCGCCTGTAGTTTGACCCAAAAAGTTTAATAATCATAATACGAGTATAGTCTTACATAAAGCTTATGCTGGAAAAAACGGGTTAGACTTGTGGCTACAAGATAACGTAAATTACAATGATGGGTAGTAAAAAAAAAACTTTTTTTTTTTAATTACAAATTTCGAAATGATACCTCCAGTATAATTTTTCCTAAGCGGACTAGACTATTAATTAAAAATAGTCCTAAACTGTGAGAGTTATAGAAATTCAACAGTGACAACCGCTAAAAAAACTTAAATCCAATCAGATGGCTATGGATAGAAATTGTTGGAAATCCGAGGGAGAGGTTGCCCAGCAGTGGGACACCAAATCAGGCTATAAAAAAACTTGAATAACAATAACTCCAATATATAAAGCACGGACATCAACTTAAAAGCTCCAACAACTTCAGAACCTCAACAAAGATACCGCAAGAGAAAGCTGCACTCTCTGCGATTGGGAAAGCTTCCACTTGCCATTTATTAGGGTGCTTTTGCTCTAATAAACAACCCATTGTGTCTCTAATTAAAAGTATTCCGTAACTTTATAACTGAGAGGTCATAAATTACGAACAAAACATCATAACGTGAATCGGATATTAGGATTTTAAAATTGTTTTAAGCAGTTGGGTTAAATAATGGAATTCAACAATAATGTAATTAAAAACTAAAAATATACGTATTTAAATTAAAATTAAGCTAAGCTACTAAAATATTAAAGATATAAATAATAATCAATCAATCTTTAATAATGGGTACATACTACATAATTCCGAAGTGATCAAAATTCGGAATTTTCATAATCCCGAACGCCATATTTTATGTATATTATTTATAGATATTCTAATTCAAATTCAATATTTTTATTTCAGACTGAATTCATATGAGTGTTAGTAACAAAGTCCTATTCGTAGTGTTAGTAGTACAAGAAAGAAAAGAAGAAAACGAAGAAAGTTGGCTTGTACAGTCAGCGTCAAAAGTAGCTGGTCATCTTTGTACTTTATCGCATTAACACATTTGACAGTCTTATTCGACCTTGCTTGTGTGACTGTAAAGTGACAAGTTACAAAAGTTCGTATTGACTTTTGTAAACTGACTATACTTGCCAATCTCGTACTTGTCACTGTCCCTGTTGATTACTTTCATGATTGTACCTTACTGTACTTACTCACTATCCTAGTGTAAATCGAGCATGAGATTAACGGTAACTGCGAGTTCGCTTACCTCACTATATCTTTATCTCCCTATACCTCACATCTCACGACGTATATCAACTTACATTAGGCGAAAGACGTCACGTCACGTACGTCACGTCGTGTCAGCACTGTTTATTATAACCACCCATTTTATCACGCGCTGTGTGAGGAACTATGAATATTATTACGTTATATTCTGAACGACGACACGTGAGGTTTGGTCGATATATAATCTAGTCGATTATGCCGTGTTTCTGTATTGGAATATGATTTTGAATATAAGTAATATAAAGGTTTAGATAAACGTGCTGTTTTGATTCTTCAAAGCTTGTTCACATACTGTTTTTACAAGTTTTTGTTTAATTTGCACTTTTTGTACGCATGTATGCAAGTAAGTTGTCCGCTTCAAATCTTGCAAGTCAATTTTGAATCCATTCATTAAATTCCTAAAAAAAAATACCTACATAACAATGATCCAAATCATCCACCCTACATACGGTTCGAAATATTAAAAGGTTTTTAAGTCACCTTGTGTAATAAGTTTTTCGCTTCAAATCTTTCAAGACAATTTTGAACCAGTTCCCGTTAATGAAATGCGCTGAACATTGGACCGCATACTGGTATTCGCAACTTTGATAGAACAAGGGCACAATGTACTATTCGAGGGTTGCGTGGTCAAACCCGATGAATGAAAATAATTGTTGATTCAAATTTGAATTGCTTTGATGTATTCATTAATGTTCTTTTTCACACAACAAGTTATATCGACTTATCGGGTTTGACCAAGCAGCCCTATGATTATAGGGGCATTGTGCCCTTGTCCTACCGAATGTGCGATACATTGTAAACCCGATGACGCAATATTATGGTATCTAAAAGCTAATCTCATTACGGAATCGGCAGGTGGCGACCTCCGCTATACTTAACGTATAGCCTCCCTGTTAGGGAAATTACTTTGGTTTTGATAAGTAGATAATGACTGCAAAAAAAGTACAATCGGCAGGAAAAATATGACGCAAAATTTTTTTTTTGATAGAAACTTAATATTTAGGAAGTACATTGTAGCGTTGGTATTCTCGCTTAAGGCCGCTTCGTGACTTGACACGGAATCGTCATGGCTTACTAGACAACTTGCGGAATCTACCAATCGACGCGCTCTGTTAATGCCGACAAAATGTTTTACTGCAAGCATACTGCCAAGTAGGTAAGGCCCGCTTGCACATACATTTTAACCCTAGGTGAACAGGTTAACTCGTCAAAATTTACAGTTCTCATATGAATTTGACATTCCTGAATAATTCAACCTGGGGTTAACTTAAGGTTAAATCCACGTGCAAGTGCGCCTAAGCCTTAGGTATATTACCTTTGCTCTAGTTTAAACAATAAAAAAGCTAGTCGTCAAGGATGACACCGTCTATTTGCCAATTTGCCTCGCGCTTAACACGTTCGCAAACCGTTTGTGCGACAAAGCCCTAACAGGTGCAAAGTAGGAATGTGTAATTAACACTGAACCCGTTTGGAAATTCAATTCACTCTCGCATGGCGCACCAGCACTTACATGAAGGCACAGTTACAAGCCGGCAACCGTAATTGTCAAACTCTCAAATCATGTTACGAGTATGACGAGGTTAGCCTAGTTGGTAGTGACCCTACCTACGTAGCTAGCGGTCCAAGGTTCAAATACCGGTAAGAGCAGGGCACGTTTTATAAAGCTACTACCAACAATTTTACTGGTGGAAACTGGCAGCACTGCTCAAATGGCTGGTCGTCATTGGTCGAGGTTGTGTCAAATGGAAACTTGTAAACGGTAAATTGTTATTTGTAGCTTTATAAAACAGGCCACTGAGGGTCCAGACAAGATGCACTACGCTAGCTGGCGTTTCTCTTCGTTTCGTTTTTAAACCAATCGCGTCACTGGTATATCACGTGACTTTTCGTATCACGTCATCTACCAGTGACGCGATTGGTTTAAAAATGAAACGAATAGAAAGGATAGTTAGCGTAATGCATCTTGTCTGGGCCCTCAGATATTTGTGTGATGTGCGCGAGTATTTGTTCCTGTTTTAGATGGTTTCTATATATTTCAGTATAATTATATTTCTCTACATAAGTATTTTTATTACATAATACAAGCCTAGAGCTTAGTTTGGAACTAGGTCAATTTGTGTGAGATTGTCCCCTGATTTTTATTTATTACTAGCTTCCGCCTGTGTCTTCCTCCGTGTAAATTTCAAAGCTCGTTATCCACTCAGGAACTTTTAAATTTTCAAGGATAAAAAGTAGCCTATGTGTTAATCCATAGTATAAGCTATCTCCATTCCATATTTTTCCGAATCCGTCCATCCGTTGCAGCGTAAGTTCCGGAGCAACAAACCAACACACACTTTTACATTTATAATATTAGTACGACTAGCTTCTGCCTATGACTTCGTCCACGTAGATGTCAATTATCGTTATTCCCTCGGGAAATTTCAAATTCCGGGATTAAAAGTAGCTATACAATTTAAACAGCTATTATAGAAACAAACCATATATGAACTGTCAGGTAACTTTATCTAATAAAATATGAGATTTTAAAAGGTGCTTATACATAAAGCTTCAATACACTATTCAATTTGTAGAGCGCTTGATTAGTGCTGTCTCTGTTAGTTTAGCGTCAAATTATAGAGACCACTAATCTAGCTCTCTGCTAACTCTATAACACGGCTAAAGTATAAAGCTGTTTTACTAATGGAGACTAATCTCTCTGAGGCTTATAAAGCTGTTTCGTTTTTATACGAAGGACTCTCTGATATTACAAATTTATGTGAAAGTTTGTGTTTGTGTGTGTTAAATAATTTAATTTCAAAGAACGTTTTATTTCGCCGAATTTTCGTTTCATCGACAGGTATTTCCACGTGCAGGAGCTTCGTCTTACGTTTTACCTAACCTACGTAACGAATGCTGAAGGTAACTTGAAACCTAAAGGTTTCAGCAGAAATTAGCTTTCGATGAAATGAAATTCTGTGAAATGACACATCCGATTAAATGCTTGTCGATATTTCATAGGGATCCCGTGTTTTAATTTGTAACACGCGTCAACGGCTGGACGAAATTGAATGGAATTTGGAATAGAGATAGCTTATACCCTGGATCAACACAGACTTTTTCGTCTCGGAAAATTTAAATGTTCCCAAGGGAATAATGATAATCGAAATTCCCGCATCATGGGAAAGCCGAATCACTAACTTTAGGTGAAGGCAATCACGGGCAGAACGCAGAAGATAATCCATTATAAAAATAAATAAAGAAAAAAAATCAACATAAATGCGAGTTATAAAAATGACAACAGGGTTGGGTCTTCCTAGTAGGTAAGAAATACCTGTGGCAGGAAGTCCCCACTCCTCCATAACAAACAGTTGTTGTTTGTTGGTATAGCTACTTATCTATACTTAACTTAAAAACTAGAAAAATCCACGACAAAATATAAATCGAACAAAGTAGGTATCACTGACACATTTTCCTGAGCCTAAAGGTGCGTGTGTGTGCGTGTGTGTTTCTGCGTGTGTTTGAGTGTGAGCATGCGTGTTTTAGTCGAAATATGTGAGCATTTTTGAGTGATGTTAAAAAGATAAAACCTCCCTCTGCTTTCTAGCTGTTAGTTAGCTCTTAAGCAGCGACCACACCACTGCTCAAAATGTGTTGACGGTACGATGTCGGTGACACGCCGTAAACGTCACGACTTTACCGCATACTCTTCACTCAGCTGCCGTGACGTTAACGACACGTCACTGCGATTCCGTACCGTCTATTTGAGCAGCGGTGTGGCTGATTTTCAGGAAACCTGGTTAAGAAAAACTTTAGTTTTTAAACTAGATTTGTTCTACAATACATGTGTCCGAAACGGTCGATCCGTTTGGGAGCTACGATGTCACAGACAGACACACGGACAAACACACTTTTTTTTGTGGTCTTTTCCTAAATAAATTTGTACACTAGCCTATTCGATGCTCTCCCTTTCACTTATGTCAAACTCTTAAGGGTAAGCTGGAAGAGATCTTCGTACATTTTTTAATCTTCAGTGTATAATGTTTACATAGAGACATTATCTACGTGCACCATGGAAGTATACAGTTCTTACGAGGGAAAAATATATTATTTTCATAATTAAAATAGAACCTTAATTAATTACTACTGGCTAACGAGTCTCGCGGGCAAGTTTTGAAAGGCGTGTAATTATATTATGTTACAACTTTTTTGCACTTTTTACAGAATGTTTGGACGTCATAACGCTTTTGACTTTTAAAAGAGGGACTACGAGTAGTTATAGTACCTATTACGTTAAACAAATAAGTAACAGATAAATATGTATACTTAAAGATAATAAGCAAAAAGTATCATTTTTACGTAGTATTTTTTTTCATTTATAATAAATTTCACTTTAGTTAAAGAGAGTCATTTGATTACTGATTACTTTTTGATTTCTGTTTCACATTAAGGTTGACTTGTAGAGAATGCTTGTAGCATTAAGTTCGCCTTTTGTACACTCTTTCAATTTTGTGGCGATAAAGTAGGTATAAATAAATAATAACTCAGAAACATTAATAGTGAAAGCCGATGGTTGCGGGTAGCACAAAACCGGAAGTCGTCGAAAACCTTGGAGGTCTATTTTCAACGTGGACGTCTTTCAGCTGACATGGTGATGATGATCTGATAATGATGAAATGATGATGGTAATAATAATAATGGATAAGTTTTGAATCTACCTGACAAAAAAATACCTTTACGTTTTTTTTAAGCCAAAACTTTTTTTAAGTTGTGCTATTATTATTACTGGAAGTCATTTATAACAACTTTTGTTCTGTTACGGTCAGTTAACGAAAGAACAACGACGATAAATGTATCAATTGACAAGTGACTTATAGGTATTTGATATTGTGGATGCCTGATAGTAAAATTTTAATTCCGTAGAACACCAATAGACTAGGTTGCCGTATTAATTAACACCGTTCCATTTACTCCCCAAATTACCCTATAGTGACGTCATTGCCACAAAAAATTCGGGGTCTACTCATAACGTTTTCTACCACTTATAATATCACTGATAGCACCACTCCCCATACTTATTATAACACGGAACACAACCTAACGGCTTCCGACCCCACAACAAGACAATAATGAAACAGAAATGATATTTATTGTCTCAGAATGTCTATTACCATAACCGTTGTGGCTTATCGGGCCACGTTCCTTGTAATACGTTTCCGATCCTTAATAACGAGTCTGATATTATCTTTATGGAGATGAACATTGGACAATACGAGGGTATATTGATTGCTGATGTACTGCGCCAGTGGGCTGGAAGATTTTTAGGGTTCCGTTGTCAAACTAGGAACCGTTATAGTATCACCATGTCCGTCCCTCCACAGCTTAGCTCAAATAGATACTTTAAGTTCTAGAAAGCTGTTATTTAGCTTGAATATACATATAAATCATGCCAACAAAGTAGTAAAATAAAGTCTTGAATTTTTATTTAGGGCACCACGCAAAGTGTTTTTTGTTTCTCGCCTACTAGGGGAGGCCGGGGCTTGTTTTAACGGGGGTAAGTATTAACACGTCAATAGAGGCTAAAATACTGGAATCTAAATCATGATTTTTTCAAATTCTATCGCGGTTTATGATGCCAAACACGTTGTGACCAATCAGTTGTCAGCAGGATTCCAAACAGAAAAGTTCTGCACCACGCCGACTTTTTGCAGGTAAATGGACTTTTTTACGATTGCAATTTTTTGATTAACTCATAAAATATTGCTGCATTCAAATAACTACTTGTATTAAATAAAGGTAATTTGATTAAGTAACGGTAATAGTTGTTATTATTATGTTACTTCTTCGCTTTAATTTTAAATAAAAAAAAATCCGTTGTGGGTATCTCCGGGGCTAGTATTAACAAACCAGGTGGGGTAAATATTAACGACAAATTATGACCACTGTGTCATGTTATTAGTTTTTAATCATTAGATTTTTATATAATTGTTGGTTATTATGTAACAATCATATAAGGCTTGTCCTAAAGACTGACTAATTGTATTAAGATGCCTTTATATGAAAATATTCACATTTAATTAAGTGGTATGTGTGCAATTTACCATAAATTGGATGCAGTTTAGGGAGATAGTTTGAATTCCATTTATATGTCATATCCCAAGGATTTTTTAACTGGGTATTATCTGATTGATATTGATTGATTATATAAAAATAAAACTGGATCTATACCCTGATGTTTTATTTGATATTTCACATGATTTCATGCTTCGTTATTTCTTACCCCGCCTGTTATCACATGCCCCAGCCTTGTTAATTCTAGCCCCGGGCCCGGGGTTTGTATTAACAACGGATTTTTTTAAAAAATACCTAATTTCTAGAAAAACCATGGTATATATAACGTTTATTTGTTTTTCATATAATAGCTAAATAACTACAGATTACATGGATATGAGAACAAGACACGTACGTTCTGTAATTTTAAAACTACAGCTAATAGTTTGAAAAGTGTTAGATTATGCCCCGGCCTCCCCTACTCTTTGGTGTGGGGAGTCAAATTGTAAAATTGTTCATACAGATGTTTTTTTGTTTAGCTATCACAGAAAAACAAATGAATAATGTAGTTTTTTTTTGTCTCTAATTTAAGTTTGATTAGTGCCATGGTATATTCCACATTAAAAGAATATCATTAAGTGGATGGTTCATACTGATTCTCAAAACTTATGGATCACCCCTCGTAGAACTAGTGTTTAAACTTAATTACCTTCAAGTTTAGGTTTAAAATCGTACGTCACGAAATCTGCGATACAAGTTTTTTCAAAGAAACGACGATACTCTCGATACACAAACGAAATCTCTGCAAAAAACAGCTGTGAAAAATACTTTTGTAACTTATGAGTCAGACTCGCACACCGAGGATTCCGTACCGCCGCACAATACGTATATAATACTCCAATTTGAATTCGATTTTAATCGAATCAGCGCGAACCCAACGCACACACGACATGTTTTTAGTATTCGTTGTTTTTCTTCAGGGTTTGTTGTATAATCAATTCGACACTTGTATGTTGTACCGTTTTTACGACACAACAAAATAAAAATACGTTGAAAAATAAATGTTGGTGGTATCCGGGACACCCTTTATCATCTCACTTTCTTGAAAAAAAGTTTTACTAAATCAGCAGTAACATAATTATTCAAAAAAACAATCTATTCCGGTTCTAATGAAGCTTTTTAAAGTTAGGACGGAGAGACGGACAGGGTAGGATAGGCATATATAAAAAGGGCTACCTTCGGGTACGGAACCCTATAAAACTACATTTTGGCAGGATGTCACTCTCACTTGAAATCACTGTAACGCAAAGTTCACTTACTTTAAGGGTTATTCATTTGTTTTGCAACAATTAATTTAGGACCGTGTGAAATTTTAATTAAGAGTGAAGTGTCCATTACCGGTGCCGTCACCCTACCGCAACCGCTATCACGTGTTCATAGTCAACAATACAAGGAATTATAAATCAGAACACAATCGCAACACCTCCACTGCTGGATCAAACAAAATTTCCAAATCCCCGAAACCTTTGTTAAGCATTCGAACGGAGTGCTATTGTGAAACGAGTAAAAAGGAAATGTTTAGGGTATTTAATGAAATACAAGGGTACGGTGTAAACAATATTTCCTCTTACTCGGTTTTAAGGGAACGCGGAAATATCACCGCTTTAAAAATAACGCTTCATACTTCCCCAATTATTTTTATGCGGAATGCTGTATTTCCACCTGAGCTATGAAAGGTAGCTAAACGTTGCGAAAAAATCCACCAATCGGATAGCTTTATTTTGTTATTCCCTTACAGCGAGGCGTTCCTATTGGTGGATTTTTTCCCCGCGCACCGCTGAGCTGGCATTCCATCTCGGTCTATGCGTCATTGTAGTCTTAGGATTGCAGTCTTGGGATTGCAAATGCCTATAAGTCTCAGGTACCACTAACCATGAGGTGGGGGTGTGTTCTCGTTTGCTTTTCCCATGACATGAAAAAAACAATCATTATGTTTTTAACTTTTACTACACTTAACATAACCAGAGGGGCTATTGCCTAACGCACTCGCAATCGCAGTCGGCTTCAAAGTGGAACAATTGTTTTCATTTTGTATGCAGACAAGCCTTCGATTTTTAAAATGAAAACGATCGTGATTGCGAGTGCTTTAGACAATAGGCCCGCTGGACCCCGAGTATGTACTTACCTTCCATCCACTTAATAACGACAAGATAGCAACGCCCCTGGGTGAAGCAGTGACGGTAGATTTAGTAACTGAGCAGATCACTTAAAAAAAAAGGTTCTCGAGCTGTAGTTTGGTTCCATTCCTTAGAAGTTTCTGTACATTTTAGAACCTAGTCGCAGTAACGTATGACCGTGAAAGAGTTTTGCTGACCGTGCAAACATTTATACCAAGAAAATGAACAAATTTTAACTCTCTCAATAGAATAAAGAAGCATTACTAAGTATCCTCGGAAGACCCAATCATTCGATGTATTTGCAATCCCCTTGTTCAGCGCAATCATTGTAAAATTGAAGTTTGAGCAAAATGTTTTTCTTAGATGCAGATTCAACTTCTTCGTGAAATTGCTGAAACCACTTACGGTTACGATATTAGAGTGAGCACCTTTTCTACTAATTGAATGAATGAAATAGAAGTCTATTGAATATTTTATTCTAAACCAATAATGTTTCGCTATTAGCATTGTATTCCTATATTTCGATATAAGTACCTAGTATAGTGATTCCTTTATATAAATACAAGTGTTTTGTTAGCATAGATAGAGTATACCGTCCACCTGAGGGTGAGTGGGATCTGAGACCAATAGACATAGAGTATATTAAACGGTTCCCCTATGGAATCCCTAATCGTGATTTGTTCTAATGCGTCGTATGTCCGAGATTTCATTTATCCTAAAGCTATTTCCGCTTAAATTTGAAAACTTTTTCGTGTTGTCTTATTAGTGTTGTATACCTAACCGAACTGCAGATAAAATTGGAAAACTTTAAAAGAGGCCTGACTCTTTTAAAAACTAATTTAGGGCCAATTCAATTTCGGAAAAACGATGTGTTAGGACAAACGTTATTAGGGATACTGAGGGACACCCATATTAAACTCCGGACGAACCCTAAACCTTCCACCACTAAAACATTTTTCTTTATTGCGTGTGTGATCCAAAAGTTAGACACTGCTTTAACTAACCCTCTTATTCATACATACATACATAGTATACATTAAATCACGCCTGTGTCCCAGAGGGGTAGGCAGAGACCACTTCTTTCCACTTGCTACGATCTTGTAAAATTTCATAAATGCGTAATGAATGACTAATACATGCCTGAAATATGCTTTATCCTTATCTGTCATTGTGACATTACCATGCGACAGAAAGGAACACGGCATTCTTTAACTAAAATAGGTTTATAGTGCGTTTATGAATATATACACGTAGCAATAGTGTTTTAATTAACTACTAATAAATTAGCAGCTCGAGCCGATGGCCCCGGCCTCGGTATTAAACGCTCTGACCGACCCCTATAAATTCGGTCAGCAACTTATTGGTATTAACAACAGCACGGATTAGTCCGGTGACGGACGAGTAACCCGACCATATCTTAAAGCTGGGTTAATGGGAGCAAACCGGAACAAACGGCGCCCATTCGTCTTTGTTCGGAGTATAGCTTTTTGTATAGGCATTGATGGTATCGAGGCTTATCCCAATGTATTCAACGCCAACGAACCTTGAAATCATATCAAGTGCCGCATAGATATGTGATGTTGCGTAACGCATTGATTTTGGCTGAGCATTTATCTGTGAGGGCGAATAAGTAAATGTATTGGCCAGCTATAATTCGGATTATTGCCTTTTTTAGGCCGCTTCTTCAGAAGGTTTTTAGATACCAACTTTAGCACGTTTTTTCAAAAAATGTAGTGGCGTATTCTTCGCAGTATTATCTTAATTCGTAGTTATAGATAAACACGTAAGAAGTACCCTTCCTGCATGTAGGCTTTTGAAATAATATGTTACATAACGTACGGTTTGCAAATTTGGTAAAAATGACATATCCTGTCCACTTATAATTTAAATGTACCGGTTTAAACTGTACGCAACTACATGCGAGGTAGGCGCTTGTTAAGATTTTTATCGATACCGTTGAACTATAATTATTATACGTGCTTTTCGTTTTTAGGGTTCCGTACCTCACAAGGAAAAAACGGAACCCTTATAGGATTACTTTGTTGTCCTTCCGTCCGTCCGTCTGTCTGTCTGTCTGTCTGTCTGTCAAGACCCTTTATCTCAGTAACGCGTGTAAGTATTGAGTTGAAATTAAAACCATATACTCAAGCCTACAGTTTTTTGAAGCTGTGAAAAAATCAAACTTCTGAGTTAGCGTAAAATTAAAATACGGCTGTTCAAGGGCAACTAAGAAATTTGGCAAGTAACATCGTCTTATACCACAAATATAGGAAAAAATCTGAAAAGTATACATTTTTAATTAAATCATAAAAAAACAGGGTCTTAATGCAAGGAACAGCGGTCCAAATTTTTTATTTAGTCAACCATGTCAAGTGTGTTATTGTATGAAAATCTTAAATACGGAACCCTCGGTACGCGAGTCCGTCTCGCACTTGACGGGTTTTTTAATCTCCATCGCATACTTCGCTGTAATTTTCATTTAATCCGCCACATTCACAGTCAAATAGTCATGCCATGTGTCTACGGTCTTTATGCATGTAACATACAGCTAGAGCCAAAACTAATTACGTTATACGAGCGCCGGGAATGGACGAGGCATTCGTCCACTGGCACGTACAGTCAGCGATATAAACCGGCAATGAAACGTTTATGACGGAATCACAAATGCATTTTTCGTGTCCCTGAAAAAGTGGCGGAGTTAGAGCGGCGCCCCTCGGGCTTCGGCGGGGCTTAAGGACTGCGGGGCACACGGGTGGCCGGCGCGACGAACCAATACGGAATATGCATGGAGTTTTTTAATCATGTTTCTCAACAAAAATAATGAAACATGGCTGACCTTGAAACCTGCCAGGGTTGGCTAGCAACCTATGCGGGTTGTGATCACCAGAGGTGTCTTTCGATGGGTAAACGTTTCGATCTGTCTCCTATTGATGTAATTTTCGGTTAAAATAGTAGAATGAGGATGTACAAAAAAAACTGTTCTTCCAGGCTATGCGACGGTAACCTAGTACTCGTAGTAGTAGTATATGTCTGATCTTATGAGGTAAGGTTTGTTGCAATGGGAGCTTAGACTACAGCATTTTAAACTACTGATTAGATAGTACTTAGTTAGACAGAGAGATCCGATGTGTAGGTACTGTGACGTCATATAAACTCCATGTCAAATTCGGTTTTGCTAGAAAGAGATAGGAACAAATCTTTATCGGGTTATATCTTGGTTATTTTTATACCTATTCAAAAAATATTTTTTCTCAGCTTTTCGTTACATGAATCAGTTTTTATTGAAGCTGTGAAAAAAGTCATGAATGTTCCCTAATGAGTTTAACTGAATTCTTGATGCTTGCTATACTATACCTAGCTAATACCTATAGTACAAGCCTTAGTTTGGGGTTAGGTCAATTTATGAGAGGTTGTCCCGCGATGTTATTTATTTATTTGACTAAAATATTGCATTTAAATCTACCACCAGATACAAAGGGTAAATAGACTATACGATACGTTAGCCTAGAAGATAGTGACCCTGCCTACTAAGCTAGCGTTCCCGGGTTCAAATACCGGTAAGGGCAGATATTTGAATGATAAAAGCGAGTATTTGTTCCTTTATCTTGGTGGTTTCTATGTATTTAAGTATGTATTTTTGTATACAAGTAAGTTCATCTTTATCTAGTACTGATAGTGCAGTCAAAATCATTAATATCTTATCTACACAGATATCGCGTGAAATTTTTGTATATACAATAGACCTTATTGCTAATGACATAGAGGCGTGTTGATATTTTTGGCGTCTTGGGAACGTGCATATACTTATGACTTTGACTGTACAATATAGCTTCGGGGCTTGGTCAATTTGTGTGAGATGATTCCCTGACATTTATTTATTTAACTTACTTTATTTTATTACTCGCTTCGCTTCGGTTTATGTAAGATTTCTGTAACACCCGTACATAAAACAGAATTTAACAGACATAAAAACCTTCCTCTTGAATCACTCTATCTATTAAAATAAACCGCATCAAAATCCGTTGCGTAGTTTTAAAGATCTAAGCATACATAGGGACAGACAGACAGCGGGAAGCGACTTTGTTTTATACTATGTAGTGATTTGTTTCACTGTTTTCTTTTATTTTGGCAAGCAGTGTGTCCCCACAATCTTTAAGAATAACGTTAGATACCTTTTTCTTGTGATTCTTAGGGATCGATTTTGTGTCATCCTGTCACTCAACGAGATGGTTTCTCTTAACAACGGTAGCTCTTAACATAATTCATTGTTTCTCTCTACTTGCAATCTGTCACAATGACAGCCAATGAAACATATGAAAAAGCTTTCTAAGTAAGCTCTTGTGTATTTTGTATTTATATCTCGCGTTTTGTCTTTATTACTACTAAAATGTATTCGTGTGCGACTCTGTCGTAGTAACAGGACGTATTAAACGTAACATCACTCAAGTTTGAGTGATTGTATGTGATTGTGACAGGGTTCTGCAATTTTAAACATCCATTTTGTTAAATAAATATTGCTGATTGAATTCTAATTACAAACCGTTTAAACGGAACGTGTTAATCGATTTGTTAGTAATGTTAACACGGTTTAAAAAATACACATACATAATCTCAAGCCTTCGTTCCCAGGTAGGCAGAGCTACAGAATTACCTACAACTCTAAAAACTTGTTGATAATTCTGTAACCACCACATTTTGCACAATTAGGCTAAGATGTTTACCAGCGTATTAGTGACAAGCCCATCGCTTAATAGGACTACCAGCCTTTAATCCCAAGTCGCCTCTTACGACATCCACGGGAAGACATGGAGTAGCACTATTCCACGTTTTTTTTATAACCGATTAATTTGTTGCACAAGTCACACTATGTACAATGTAGCCAAATTAAAACAGCAATCAACCAACTTTATATTATGATGAATTATAAAGAACCGTTCATACCAACTTACATACATCAAAACATTATGTTCCTTACAGCAGCTAGGTAATATAATGTGATTTTGACAAACAATACGCGACTCTATAGAACATTAAATGCCATTTTTCTTCGAATCAGAACCAGATACGGCGTGTTCACCTGAAATGGGTTTTTTATTGCGTCTACGAGGCTTTTATTTTTCCATAAAAAAGTAATTCGAGGCTTCTTAGAAGGAGCTTTCGTATAAATCGTTAGTGTTTTAGTTCGTAGAACGTACCAATTTCAAATTCTTTATCGAGAAAGTGGATAGTATTATTAAAAAATATATAAATACAAGACTTAATTGGTATACGTACTAAAGTTTAAAAAAAATTGTGACACTAGGTTAGGCCTGATTTGTAGGATGGCATTTGTATTATATAAACTAGCGACCCGCCCTCACTTCGCTTCGGTTTATGTGAGTTTTCTGTAACACTACCCGAACATAAAACATAATTTATTATACATAAAATCCTTCCTCTTGAATCACTTTATCTATTAAAAAAACGCATCAAAATCCATTGCGAAGCTTTATAGATCTAAGCATACATACAGACAGACAGACATATACATATCATAGAACAATCTCACACAAATTGATCTAGTCCATATATTTCTAGGCTTGTATAGTCACGAGCGTTAATTTGGGACCCATTTCAAGAAAAATATGCTTGAAGTCGTCAATGTCATTAGAGATGTCAAGTCATATGTACCTTTTAGGAAACTCAACCTTATTGTTGTAGAATGTCAGATTGACTTTGGACCTAAGGTGGGTACCAAATTAAATCACGTGACTGTATTATGGGAACTAAACCACAAAAAACATACTTGTATTGAAAAATACGCAGGTACTTAAAAATACTCAGGCTCAGAACAAATACTCGCGCTCACCACACAAACATTTACCCTTAATGGGAATCGAACCCGAAACCGCTGCGCTAGCTTCGTAGGCGGGACACTATCAACTAAGCATACGCGTTTTCGAAACACAAATATTTTCTATTATTTTCTAAAGCTATTAAAGGATTAGTAATCCAGAAACATCGATAATTAGTTTCTTGTTAAAAAATAAATTAGATTGGTAATTTAAAAAAAAAAAGTAGGTAAAATTTATTGTTACACTGAATCTCTTGAATAATTATTGATCACGCTAACGGCAAAGCAGAGTTATTTTTTCCTAGGAACGAAAGTGATTTTATCAAAGAAACAATGTGTGCCTCTTGGTACTTTAAACAGCAAAATAATTACAAATTAACTCATCATTTTTGTATAATAATTATTAGGTATCTCCGGCACAATTGACCACTTTCATCCCTTGGGTAACAATCTATTATTACGCACTAATTACTGTTTAAAACAGATTATTATTACGGAATTTAATTTATTTTGCCCCAATTCATGTTTCAATTAAAATCATCAACAAAACAGTCTGTTTCCCGTTTCTTAATAAAAAGGAAAGAGAGTTGTCTCGGAACACATTCAACTGCTTTTAAACAAAGTTGCCTTTTATCTTTTATCACTGTCTAAAGCGTCCATTTCTCAGGACGGACTCCTAAATAGACAAAGAAGGGCTGATGACTCCCTGGCTTTTTGTTTACAGGAATTGCGCTTTAAGTTACGCTATTGTGGCACGAAAATAAGATACCTGTTTTAAACAATAGGTATAAGAAAATTAAAAAAACATTTCGATGTCGAATATCGCTCCATGCAGTTAGAAAAGTGCCTAAGTGTGCAAAATGTGGTTACAGAATTATCAAAAAGTTTTTATAGTTGTTGGAAATTCTGTAGCTCTGCCTACCCCACTCTGGGAATAAAGGCGTGAGTTTACGTGTGTATGCATGCAGTTAAAAAAAAAAAAAATTATGAATAATAAAATATTATTAGAATTTCAGACATAACTTTCATTTGACTGCTAAACGGTCAGATTGGCGCTGTAGAAACGTCTTTTCGTGGTTTTATATAAAACCTCTCCAATATTTTACGTTGTTAGTACAATTTAGATACTCGTACTTAGCTCTCATATCATAGATATACAATATACCTCGTTATGATATGTTATGGTTGTACAGAAGAAGTCAAAAATATGTTTACACTTTAGTACCTTGTCTATTTAACGTCATGTTTAAACTGTCATATGAAATTGTCACAGCGATTAAAGTGACAAGGTACTAAAGTGTAAACATATTTATGACTTCGACTGTACATGACTTATTTACTACAAATACTACGAATAGGTGGGTATCACAAAATTGTACGAAATGCTTAATATGTTGAGAAATAAGTACTAAGCAGCAATGTTTCTTGTGCCTGTTGCGTGTGTGTTGTCCATTTATTTTTGACTCACAGAGTCGACAGTACTACGGTACAGTCACTACTTCCCCGGCAATAATACCTACCTATCGTAGCCAAGAACATCTGATAGGCACGTCTTTATATTACTGTTAGGGTAAGTATCCACCAGAGCTTCACGAGATAATATCCACCAATAGCCACACTTAATTTTCCTAGATTTGCTCGGCGCAGCTCTCCTATTGGTGGATTTTTTCCTCGCAAATTGCTCTGCTACCTCGCACAGCTCTAGTGTACGCTCGCACTTAAGGTATTTTTAAGGTGGCTTACTTCGCCGGCGAGCCTTACTTAACCCGAGGATAAACTGTATGTTCAAGCATGTCTCAACTTTGGTCGTATTTTGACGCAGCTAAACTAATGTCTACTGGTCTAAGAGCGCACCCGTCAAACAATGATTGAACACGACTGAACTACTTTTTAAAATTGCTAGGTTTCTATAGTTAGAAACGAGATTTACGCGGATGAAATCACGGGCCAGAGTTTCATTAAATGTAAGTTCGCGCGCCGACAGTACTTTACATCGCTGTAATAAAACTAAATGACTTGACTACATCTCTTAGTGATCGCTTTAGAAACGCTAACAATGGCACAAATCTTAAGAAGTCTGCTTCATCGCGGCATTCAGGACGAAAACAATTACAAATTAAGTCTAGGAGGGACTCGACTTTTTGTTAAACTCCATCCAACCTACTACGGCATTGTCTTGTGCAGGTAATTCCCAACTAATTGAATAGTAAGTAATTTTATATGTAGCCAAGTTGAAATATTAATTAAACAATTTGTTTTGTGCCTCTGTGAGCGTTTAATTACAATGCTGGACGGCAAAAACTTCACGAGGGACAGTAAATAATTTACAATTAAGTTGGTGACAGGCAACGGCGATTAGCTTGACGGTAATTAACTGATTCCGCCTCCAAAGCTGCAAAGTTGCGAAGTCGGAAATTTACATACTAGTGGCCGAAGTCTGAAGCACGCCGATTTGTCTGCTGCCTCAAATTGCCTTTGTTCCCCACTTGTACAGACGACATTAAGTTTGCCAACGCTGCGCTAAAGAGGGGACAGAGATGTGCTCATGATGATGGAAATTAGAAAAATGGGGAGTATTCTGTAATATATTATACTTGTCCTTATAAATCGATGTGAAATTGGTAGTTTACCTAGTCGGTCCTTAAGTTCTGTCACAAAGGTTTATTATAATTTTAAAAATAAATAATAGAGTTTCATAAACTTGTAGTACATCAATCAAAACCTTATTTTATATAGAATAAAAAAAGCGAAATTTGAGTTCGTTACTATTGTAATAATTTGGTGTACGAGCTTTAAGCATTCCCATTCGGGGCAGGAAAGCATGGGTCAAAACACGCACGACCACGATACTGATAACGGCTACAACTTTTGTAAGGGTTCTCGTATTGAGTCAAAATTTGCGTGACATATTGACCAGACTTTTATTTTTAAATACTGATACGAATGTATTCCAAGCAACTAAAGATCCGCTTATACTCCGGTCAATCTTCATGTCTCATTAAATTGACCTTACGATTTCACATCAATTTGCAGAAATACGAAAACAGACCAACTTTCGTGCTTCATAAGCTGGTTTTTAAGTGTCGTTCAGATAATAATGCTGGTCTCTGAACATACCCAGAGATGAGAAGCTTCATAATATTAAATAGAAAATTTTCCTGGTTAACAAAGACTAATCTTTAAAGCGTTTTCAAAAAGTGAAATTTTTAGAAAACTCGTGCGTGTTTTAATCGGTGCCGGCCGTGAATGTTAAAAGATCGTATCGGAAATTGCGACGACTATGTGGAATGATTTTTTTTTTATTTTTTTATTAATTGGTTATTAATTGGTTTTTAGTAATGATGATTAGTTCCTAAAAATGTACTTTAATTAAGCTTTTAAATTTAATTTATTTTAAAATTAATAAATGAACAAAAATTAGTTTTGTTTGACTAAACCTTTGTGACAGAACTTAAGGACCGACTATGTATAGCCCGGAGAGAATTTTGACAGTTCCCGAGGACATGCAATGAACGAATTTTACTCGGACGAAGTCGCGGGCAAAGCTAGTACAGAACATGAAAATGGGAAAAACTTTAACATGTTAACAGCAACAAAACCATTTCCATATACTTACCTATGTGAGGCGTTTATACATAACACGGTATGTTTAAAAGTTAAAGTAGAAAAATATACGTAGGTGCCTTTTAGTAAATAAGCACTTTCTCCACAACTCGTTTATTCTTAAAATAGTACAAACTAAGCTCTGATTACTCACAATATTCGCTAAGCTGTGCATTCCAAAAATAAATTCAAAAAGTCTCAAAGCTAAGCCAGCAAATAAGTGCTAAAACAGTGATAGTATCGCTAAGTCGGGTGTTACTGGTTCATTAGTCAGCTAACAGCGGTAGATAGACGTTAGGGCCGCAGTCGGCGGCTCAGGCGACTTACTGAAGTATTAGCAAGAGCTGCACTATCTCGGCGGTGCAGTTGTGCATTCAGCTTTGCGGCGAGCTTGCACTGCACACGTTGCGTCTGCTTCTAAGATAATGGTTAATTCCATTGACTTTCTTTCAAAAAGATGTTTAAGAGTCAAGTTAATCGGCATTCGTGTGATTGTTTTACAATAATTTGAGTAGGTATTGTTGATTTGACATTTAGAAAATTTGCTAGAGAAGTAGTCAAAGCTTATGCATGCATATACTCGTAAGTTTCAACATGATCTGAGGGGCTATTGCCTAACGTACTCGCAATCGCAGTCGGCTTCAAAGTGGAACAATTGTTTTTTTTAATTTTTTATACAGGCAAGCCTTCGATTTTCAAAATGAAAACGATCGTGATTGCGAGTGCGTTAGAGAAGCCTGCAGGTTAAGGGGTTAAGGTGTTTGGGAGGGAGGGATTGTTATCAACTCTTAACATGCCCAAAAACAGTAGTTAATGCATCGTTGAGGTCCGCAACCAGAGGCGCAACTACGTAAACAAAAGCAAAGAGAACTGTTTAGGCTATATCTAGTCAAAATAAAAAATATGTTAATTCAATTTTAAATTTCGGTACTTACTCATTTAATGCCACATGTAACATAAAATTAAGACTGCGCCGAGCGTACGCCGGATGTATAGTGGCGCCCTCATTACTTTAATTGTGTTTCCTAATAAACTAAATTATTTTCTTGATACTGGTCGGTAGGTTTTTGTACTACAAATGAAAACACAACTTATAGGGTATAACTCACATAGTTTAATAACAATTCACCTTCGAGTTATCAACTTAACGGAAAAAAGTGGCCACATTTTCCCATTAAGCTGACTACTCAAAGGGTAATTGTTATTAAAGTTTCGTATCCTATAAATTGTGTTTTTACTTGCGCTACAAAAACGTATCGTCTGATTGCAAGTTAATTAGAAAACACAATAATAGTAATGAGGGCGCCACTGGACGCTCGGCGTTAGCTCAGCGCAGTCTTAACACAACAAAAAATATAATACATAATGTTACATGGGTGGATATGTGCCTATTTGGTTTCTTAATGCCATAAAAAATGAATGAGCAGCAGTGTAAAGTCACATCTGAACACAAATGACGAATGAATACCGACACACGTTCGGATGCTAGAATGAAGAAAAGATTATTCGTGAAAAATAACTACGTACAAAGAACAGACAAATTACAAGAAGAATGTAGTCACGAAATGGTCCCATCTCAGCGTAACGCTGACATTCAAGTCTGCGCTGGTCTTCCGTCGTAACAAACACATAGAACCACGGAAGGTTACACATACATAATTATTAAAGAACAAAAATGAAAAGCACCTAAACTTTTGTGCTCTACGTTATGGCTGAATCGGCAAAGACGCTAGGAGTTTAACGGCCAAATGTTCTCGCAAAACAGAATGTTCTAGCATTCGGCATTTCACAAATACCTCCCAGATCTCCAGACTTAGCCACTAGTCTAATTAGCGCAGTCTAGACTTCTTCAGTTATTCCCGAATAATTATTTTTTATCCCTTTAATAAAACTGTTATAAGATAAAAAAACCTCGTATTTTTTTAAATTGCTTTTGTAGAGACCTCTCCCGTTTCTTTTTAATATGCGGGCAATCTTATTAATCCGTAAGTTAGGTATATATAATTTTTGCTAAATTCATTTTAATCTTTAGCTTTAGGATTTGTCTAAATTTAAAAATGTTATTGCACGAGCAACGCAATTACGAGGAATATCCCAGAATTATTTTGGTGCATATGCAATAAAATATTTAAATAAGTACTTTTTTACGTTTAAAATTTTAGTTCACGCAGTTTCTGTAAACTTTGTTTGGTACTAATGTCTACCACATTCTAATTTTGTTATTTAACTCAATCGCCCAAAGGTTAGCTGGAAGAGATCCCTAAAAGGGATAAATTCGCCTTTGTACATTCAGATTCTGTATATAGTATTATTTGATTATCGTTTTTTTGTAAAATAAAGTGTTTACATACATACATACTTTTTTCTACAACAAACAAACCTTACAAAATAAACACAGCTACGGCTAACTCACGTAAATATGTCAGGAAACATCTGACGTAATATGTTTTGAATTTCTTAAGCCTCCTTTATCAGGGAAGTGTTCTTGCAGGCGAGGGTTCCCGGTCAGAATGATGATGAAGGACTCCTTCTTTTTGTGCTTGAGTGACTCACTCGTAACTATAATCCGTCTCTGTACAGTCGGCCAAAAATCGAAGGCTTGTATGCATACAAAATGAAAACAATTGTTCCTCATTAAAGCCAATTTTTTATTATTGGGCATATCTGACACGTATAATACGTCAATAAGCCTTATCTATGTTTGTTCTATTTGTATAATGACTCACGCAAGTTTAAAGACACCCTGATCATCAGACCTAGTTTAATAGTAGGTACTTCAGCCCATATAAAAAGTTCTGAAACCGTTCCCAATTATCACGCCTTTGTTTAAAAAATGTTTTAAATTGGCGTAATTTCGTGTCATTTCTTTTAATTTAGAAATGAGACGGGAGATAATGAAAAGCTAACTTCTGAACGGCACACGCTTAATTTGCATCAATAATTGCCGTGCAAATTGGAATTTAAACTTGGAATAAAGTTTATTGTTAACTTATTCCAATTTAGACGAGAATGTTTAAGGTATTATTTAATGTTCTTGTACTCTCTTACTTTAATTTGCTTCTATAATGGTAACTAGCTATTCACAAACATCAGCCATCTAAAATTTTGTCTCAATTCGAGAGCGTTGTGACGCAATACCCAATTGGAATACGAGGGCTGCCTTTTAAGTTCTGTCGTTTGCAAGCCTTCCGTGATTGCATAAAAAAGAACTAGTGTCATCTTAAAATATTTGAAATTAGAATTCGAAAACAAAAGAATGACTCGAAATCGGCCCAACCGTTTTAGTACAGCGCTCGTTCAAAGTTGACAAGTCAGTTGTGAAAATGGAAATTTCGAAGGAAAATTTACGTGCGATATTTTTTTACAACTTCAAAAGGGGCTTAACGCGACTTCAGTGCTTCGAAGAGTTGACTACGGTTTTCAATGATAAAGCACCATGCCTCCGGACTGTGGAACGCTGGTATTTAGAATTTCAACGTTGTTGCTCTAGTCTTGGTGATAGACATCGTGAAGGTCGACCAAAAACAGCCGTAACCCAGGAGAACATTGATGCTGTACGGCAACTGATCGTCGAAGATCGCCATGCGACATACCGTGAGATAGAAGCTTCCTTAAGTATTTCAGGGACCAGTGTTCACAGTATTTTGCATGATCACTTAGGCGTAAAAAAGTTGATCTCTCGCTGGATACCACATTTACTCAGTGAAGACCAAAAAACGGCTCGCGTTCGATGGTGTCGCAAAACTCTGCGGCAATTCAACCGAGGAAACTCGAAACATGTTTACGACATTATCAGTGGTGACGAATCTTGGATATATGCCTACGAACCCGATTCTAAACAGCAGTCGACTGTTTGGGTGTTCCAAGATGAGCCAAAACCGACCAAAGTAATACGCTCACGGAGCATTTCGAAAAAAATAGTCGCCACGTTTGTGGCGAAAAGTGGCCACGTGGCCAACATCGTGCTCGAGGATCGTAAAACGGTTAATGCTGACTGGTATACCACTGTCTGTTTACCAGAAGTCATCGGCGAGTTTCGAAAAAATAACCCAAGACGTCGTATAAGACTGCATCACGATAATGCGAGCTCGCACACCGCCCGGCAAACAATTGCGTTTTTAAAAGAGCAAAACGTCGAAATTCTGGAACACCCGCCGCACAGTCCAGACTTAAGCCCTAACGATTTTTTTACTTTTCCAAAAATCAAGCAACGACTTCGTGGTCAACGGTACCAGACGCCTGAAGAAGCCGTTGAGGCATACAAAACGGCCATTTTGGAGACCCCGACTTCGGACTGGAATAAGTGTTTCGAAAACTGGTTCGATCGAATGAAAAAGTGTATTACATATCACGGTGATTACTTTGAAAAACAATAAATACCATTTAACACTTAAATTGACTTTAGTTTTTCCAAACGACACAACTTAAAAGGCAGCCCTCGTATACCTATTTTTTTAATGACTATTTGAAGGTAAACTAACTCACTATATATTCAATATTCGTAACTTTTTTTTAACAGCTTTTACAAACGATACTTAGTAATAAACATAACCAAGATACAACCCAACAAAGATTTGTTCCAATATGTTTCTAGCAAAACAGAACTTAACATGAAGCTTATATCGCCGACCTGTTACATGACGTTTGACGTCACAGTGCATATCTGATCTTTGTCTAATCGCCGTCTAATTTGCGGTTTAAAATGCTTGTATCATCCGTATTTCTTAACCGATTTTACTTTAAATTTCATTTTGTGTGACATTTTTTACGGTATTTTCATATTGTCTTGTTGTGCAAAAGGTGATTACAGAATTATCAACAAGTTTTTAGAGTTGTAGGTAATACTGTAGCCCTGCCTACCCCTCTCTGGGAATGAAGGCGTGAGTTTATGTATGTATGTACGCGATTAAAAAAATCCATGGTTATATTCCCTATTATAAACGCGTACTGGCCCGGGTAAGTAGCTGTACAATTTAGTGCTTTATAAATTTAATCTCATGTTTGAATGATAGTCTAATCTATCAAAGGTGTTAAGGCGACAAGGTAATAAATTGTGCAGCTAATTATAAAGCCGACTATTGACCCATGTTCTACTTATTTAAATAAAATAAATTCATTAATTTAAGCTCACTAAACTTTGCGGGCCCAAAAAGTATACAACCTCATAACTACCTGCCCTAAATCCTAAAAAGAGTTAAAATGAGTACGTATATTATTGCGTAAATACTTGGCCCAATCACATTAAATAGTATTTTCTTGCCAAAATCACGAATTTACGATACGAGTACCCATTCGTACTCTAAAAATACTTGTATGATCCGAATTTAATATCCGTCAAGCAGATGTTATGGCTTCTCAGTTTGTTTTGAACAAATTCCGGGAATATTATTGTAACAAAGGCCGGAGATATTTAAGGAACACGAAATAAACACATTGTGACGGAAATTTCAATTGACAGGCTGTCTGAATAGATTAAGTACACCCACCCGTCTCTACCAGGAATTCCCTCGTTCTATTGATTATTCATGGATCATAAAATTCATAAATAACATGGATTTCGTAGAATATTCTTTTGTTGTGACTTTGATTCCACTATACAGTGCAACCATTTTCTTAATACCGATCGACAATCTTCGTTTTTCTATGACATACGAGTGACACATATACTGTCAGTTGCGAGTGCAAGCGTGATAGCGATAGCCAGCCGAACGGTATTAAGAAGCTGGGAATACTGTTAGGCCTACTTTCACGAAAAGTTTAACCCTGGGTTAAGATACTAACGCCCACTTGCACGGACCAGAGTTAGCGTCTTAACCCGAGGTTAGGCGGCAAACCACATACAAAAGTAGACGCTTAACTCTGGGTTAAGGGCTAACTCTGGTCCGCGCAAGTCCGCCTAAGGGCCACTTGCACGAAAAGTTTAACCCTGGGTTAAGACACTAACTCGAGTTAAAATTACAATTTTCGTATGAATCTGACGTCTACTAACTCGAGTTAGTGCCTTAACCCAGGGTTAAATTCTGCGTGCAAATGGCCCTAAGGGCCACTTGCACGAAAAGTTTAAAGCCCTTAACTCTGGGTTAAGGGCTAACTCTGGTCCGCGCAAGTCCGCCTAACTCGAGTTAGTAAACGTCAGATTCATACGAAAACTGTCATTTTAACTCGAGTTAGCGTCTTAACCCAGAGTTAAATTTTCTGTGCAAGTGGCCTTAACTCGAGTTAGTTAACGTCAGATTCATACGAAAACTGTAATTTTAACTCGAGTTAGGGCCACTTGCACGAAAAGTTTAACCCTGGGTTAAGGCAGTAACTCGAGTTAGGGCCACTTGCACGCAGAATTTAATCCTGGGTTAAGGCACTAACTCGAGTTAGTAGACGTCAGATTCATACGAGAACTGTCATTTTAACTCGGGTTAGTGTCTTAACCCAGGGTTAAACTTTTCGTGCAAGTGGCCCTAACTCAAGTTAAAATTACAGTTTTCGTATGAATCTGACGTTAACTAACTCGAGTTAAGGCCACTTGCACAGAAAATTTAACTCTGGGTTAAGACGCTAACTCGAATTAAAATGACAGTTTTCGTATGAATCTGACGTTTACTAACTCGAGTTAGGCGGACTTGCGCGGACCAGAGTTAGCCCTTGACCCAGAGTTAAGCGTCTACTTTTGTACGTGGTTTGCCGCCTAACCTCGGGTTAGGACGCTAACTCTGGTTCACGCAAGTGGGCCTTAGGGCCACTTGCACGCAGAATTTAACCCTGGGTTAAGGCACTAACTCAAGTTAAACTGACAGTTGTCGTATGAATCTGACGTTTACTAACCGGAGTTAGTGTCGTAACCCAGTGTTAATTTTTCTGTGCAAGTGGCCATTAGAGTCTTAACCCAGTGTTAAGTTTTTGGTGCAAGCGGCCCTAACAGATTAATTTATCGAAATGGCGGCAGCGGAGGTGACGAGCGACAAGCCTGCATAAGCGACGACGGTGCATTTAGCTAGTTTGCCAACGAAACTAGTATTCCCAGGTTCGGTTCCCGGTATGGGTAAACATTTGTTATGACCGCGAGTATTTGTTTCAGCAGTCGAATACTTTGTCCCTCGCAGTTTATAATAATACTGTGAAAGACAGGGCATTCGACTCGATAGCGAAAACGGTAATTGTAACTCATGGCGAGGGTATAATTATATTTTCTATGTACTTCATTATGTATTTCTCTATATATATAAGTATGTTTATCGTTCTTCAGTTCCCATAATAGAAGCCAGTTTATCTTATCTTATAGATGAACCTTTTCGGATGCACTTCGACCCCTTAAGGATCTTTTGTGCAACATATTCTGATAAAAATCAACTCGCTATCTAGAAAAGAACCACTACAAGATACAGCTGTTTAAAGTTAGGATAGCGGACGGACAGCGGAGGCGTATAAATAGAGTCCCGTTGGGCTACCTTCGGGCACCCTAAAAACGAAGTATTCCATTAGGTTTGTAAATTAGATGATTTTTAAATGAATGATTCTCCAAATTAAATTTAAACATACCGCATGTTCCAATTCCCGCTTCATCCGTGGAATTCACATATGCTCCTCAATCAGAATAGATAGAAGCTCATCTGGCGACTGGCTTGTCTGTTAACTTAGATAAAGTTACGCTTAGTTAAGTAGAAACAGAAAGTGGGAGTACTTAGTTCTCGAGGTCGAATGCGGGTAAATATAAAGATAAATACACAATAATGAATCTAATTTGATAAAATATGTACTAGGTACAATTAGCGAGAGACACTATATTGGTGTTTCTGATTGGTCGAAACGGATATACAGATGTAGTGAATAATTCTTTCCCATCGTTTTTGGTCGGATAACTTTGTATTTATCTTGCTTTCTCAGTTGGCATATTGATGGGTACTGAAGCTTATTGAGAAAGCTAGATAAATACGAACGTATCCGACAAAAAACGATGGGAAAGGATTATTCACTACATCTGTACATATAGTCTATACTTATAGGTATTTAAAAAATGTAAACATTCCAAACCACGTGACATTGTTAAATAGCCAATCAAAACAGTTTTATCGAACTTTGATGTACAACGACTTTGACGTCAGCCAATAGAAGCAGAACACTGCCTGTTTGTATTGGCTGACGAACTATATCACGTGGTTGTTTTGTTTACATTTTTTAAATGCCTAAAAGTATAGACTATAGGTGCGAAGCATGACATGAGAAGGGTCCGGGTACCTAATGGATCTCCGTTTGACCAAAACAGAAACGTTGACATTGTTTTTATAACTATTTTTTGGGTATTATTGTAACACGTTGTACAAGTATTTTTATCGTTATCTAATAAACTAGTAACCATAGCAAGTACCTACTAGTACTATTTTTTTTTGTTTCATTATTTTGTACTCATTGACATTATTTGATTTTTACTTTTTATTTTTACACTGACGATCTTATTGTGAATTCATTATAACTATGCGTCATTTAATTATGTATTCTAATATTAAAAAAACAAAAATTAAATAAAAAAAAACATGGAAAACATCCAAGACTAAGGAATAAATACTCGCAGTCGTCGCACAAATATTTGCACATACCTAGAATCGAACCAGGTACCTATTGCTAGCTTCGTAGACGCGAACTAAATGTACGAGTAATTGTAATCAGTTATTTAAATTAGCTTTAACCAAAGAACATTTAATTATCAAAACCTTGACGGAAAACCCAACTCCTTTATAAATAATCTCCACGAAGGCGTAACATCGCGGCGGATCGAAAACTGACTCCAATAGTTTCATTATGCATTCAGAGGTCCGCCGAAATTTTCTTACTTCCATTAATTATACAAGAAAGCAGATCGGTTGGATAAGGACGATAAATCTCAATGATGAATCGGTGGGCTCACTTCGGATCAGAATTGTTAATTGCTTATTTGTGCGTCTCTACGACGGTGTACTGTGGAGGGATCAATAAATCTTCGATCACATTCGGATCCAAATGGCTTGAGCAGTGCTAAGAAAAAACCGTCGCTTATTTCGTGTAATAGGGAGAACATAGATCGGTTACCCTGACTAATTCCGCGTAGCAAACTTTCGATTCGCATTTTTCCTCATTTTATTTTTTCTCCAATCGATCGTTTTTTTTCCAATTGCATATTTTTCATTTTGGATTTTCCCCACTTGCATTTTTTCTCAATTCAAAATCAATTTATCGCTATCATTGAGTTCCTATTTCAGGGTGCTGTCCCCTGTTCAATTGAATTTTCTTTGTATATGGCGGTTTTCGTTAGAATTTCGCCAATGTCCAGTGAACTCGTGGTTGATCCGTGAAGAGTTAGTACGATTTACACACGCTGGTAGTTTGACTACTCTGTAGGAAGATCTCGTGTTACCATGTAGGTACTTGGATGGAATTTTGATTTGCGCAAATTGCTATTTTCCTTCGGGCCTTCTGCGACACTAACATAACCTAATCCTATTTCGAGCTATTTTGTCATAATTACAATGGGAAATTTTGCGAGTAGGGAAAATCCTAAATTTAAAATATGCGATTGCTAAATATTTAAAATGGCAAACAATGCGATCAGAGAAAAAATAAAATGGGGAAACATACATACACATACAATAAATCACGCCTGTTTCCCAGAGGAGTAGGCAGAGACTACTTCTTTCCACTTACTACGATCTTGACAAATTTCTTTCGCTTCTTCCACATTCATACATCGAGTCATGCACGCACGTCGGTTTCGGGTACTTAAGATTCGGCCCCTTTCCAGTATTTCTCCGATACAAAAACAAGCTACTCGAAAGTTTGCATGTCGAGAACACCTTTAGTAAGTCTGCTTCTCTTAATACACTATTAATTTTCTCAAATTATTTTTCAAATTTCCTATTTACGTGTTTTTTTTTGTTTATACTGTAACAAACTCAAATAATGAAAATCATCTAAGTATAAAATTCACGAGTAGGTACAATCTCGCTGAACTAAATAAAATATTATCCTGCCTACAAAGTAATTAGGAATATCCTAATAAAGAGCCTTGGAACTCGGTAATTAGGTATGCTAATTTAGAAAAGTTTTTCCTTACGATCTCAGAAGGAACGAGTGAAAAAGAAAAGTTCAGTGTTCTCCATTAAACTTCATTGTTTCGCGGACACAGGGCAATCGCAGCAGGTAACAAGAACTACAATAAGACGATGGTAATTGGGAAAAACTTGTTTCATAAAATTGTGAGTGGGAAAGTGGAAAGAGACGTCGTCGCGATTATCCGCGTTTCTTAACGACTGTTATAGTTAATCTGTGGAGTAACTAAACGTTTGAATTGAATGGAATTCCAACCTTTTTTTAAATCACGTACATACGTGAATTTAACCTTCTGAACGCCTTACGTCGATTACAAAATGCGTCACTCATACGCTAAACATGCAAATTACAACTTAATTCATACAAAACAAAGTCTCTTTTAATCTTGGACACAGCCTGCTGCGTTTATCGCGTGATAAAGTTTGGATAAGGCATCTGTCACCTTCTGACACGTATATAAGTACGAGAGTGACGGATGCTTTATCCACATTTGACACGCGATTTAGACGCAGACATACTAGGACCGCTGAACCGGCTTGCATCTAACTTTAAACCAATTTTACTCTTGACAGTTCCATACATTTTAATATTAATAGGCTTATTAATAAACGTGGAGTGACCGTAGAGTAGGTAAGCCATGCTTTGTTCTTATCTGTCACTGTGACATTATGAATTAGACAGAAAAGGATAAAACATGGTGCGAATGGCCCTAAAGGTTTAGGTTGGTTTAGGTAAAGGGGCTCTATTCTACTAGTGCTAAGCCTAATTGTTTTTGACATACATACATACATACATACATACATACATACATACATACATACATACATACATACATACATACATACATACATACATACATACATACATACATACATACATAAACTCACGCCTTTATTCCCAGAGTGGGGTAGGCAGAGCAACTCTAAAAACTTGTTAATAATTCTGTAACCACATTTTGCACTTTTAGGCTAAGATGTTTACCAGTGTATTAGTGACAGGTTGCAAGCTCATCGCCTAACAGTACTACACAGCCTTTATTCCCTTAGCCGTCTCTTACGACATCCACGGGAAGATATGGAGTGGCACTATTCTAACCCGGCAACCACACGGGTAACTTGTTTTTGACATGTTGTCGTACTGCTTTTTACAATAACTTTGACAATCAAAAAACTAGGAGAACAGAAAATGAAGCATAAGGCCCAGTAGATAAATCCTTTGACCTAAATGCTAGTCAAAGCAATGAAACAGCACAAATTTGGTAAAATATTCTGTATTAAACCATGCTTCTTAAACACAAAACAATAAATAGATGTTTACACAATACAGCCACTAACTTATTCTGCCCTCATAAGCCAAAAGGCGCTATCTCAAATTCAATAGACACAGCAGATTCAATCCTTTTCCGTTAGTAATTAGGTTCCTTTTGATATAGAACTTTTGGCTGAAATACCACCATTTGTACAGGGCAGTATTGCGCTCACGCATTTGTTCCTTTTAGTGGAGAAAGTAAAAAATACTTCAAAACAATAAACGAAGATTAATATACAATAAATAAAAAGCATTTATATAAAATAACTAGCGACCCGCCCTCGCTTTGCTTCGGTTTATGTGAGTATGATATATAACCTTTCTCGATAAATGGGCTATCTCACACTGAAAGAATTTTTCAAATTGGACCAGTAGTTCCTGAGATTAGCGCGTTCAAGCAAACAAACAAACTCTTCAGTTTTATAATATTAGTATAGATATATAGATTTGTAACATTTTGCCAATAAGAAAAACTTTGTATCCACATAGTAATAAACTTTAACAGGCACGCAATAAAGCATGAATTAGCTTACCAATACGTTAACATAATTGACAATACTCATTAGTATGACGTGTGCGCATTACATACAAAATAATCATAAAAAATCTAAATTAATTTTAAATTGAACGCTTTTAAGATTCAAATTTGAGTGTACTTTTTAAACGAATTCTATTGGTGTAAAACGCAAACCATTTTGTTATAAGCTCCTAGCTTTTAAAAAAAATGAGGTAGACTTTAAATTCACACTCAATATGTAAATCTTTGGTCCAAGGACGATGATCGTCGTAACAATTAGAAACAATTTATTAATCTGGGCCTTTTAAATATTCCTGTGCCTGTGGGGTCAACGAGTTCGAAAAGACATTTTCTTATCCGCAAGTATTTTTTTACAATCAAAATGTTATAGCAAAGTTATAAACAGAAGTCAAACATCATAATACTTCGTTTAAACATAAACAGGCCAGTATAGTAGCTCAATAATGTTACAAAAATTAAATAGCGTTTATTAGTCGCAAAAACGCATCTTCGGTGGTGTCCACAACAAAAAGAACAGTAAGAATACTCAAACGTTAGCCAAATTAATACTGCACCCACAAACATAGATAATTTTTCAAAACAACTTAATTTTTTTAAGCATATTTTTTTTTAACTAATCAAAACAATTAAATTTACTATATAGAATTAAATGGCGATAGTTTAAATTGTGTAGAAAGGCTAAAATTACAACAATATAATATAAACGCTTACAAGTTAATTTAATTTGTGCAATAATTAATAAAATCCTATCTAAGGCAATTACTTCTCACGTACTATGGCACAGAACATATTAAATATTGAAAGAAGTTCTTGCTGTTCGCGGTCGTATAGTAATTAGGCGGCGTTAGGATAAAACTTAGGGCTTGTTGTTTGATCAGTAGTAAAGACTGCACCGAGCAAACGTCGGGCGTCCAGTGGCGCCCTCATTACTTTTATTGTGTTTTCTAATTAACTAAAGAATTTCCTTGCAATCAGACGTTTTTGCAAGTAATAACACAATTTATGGGATACGTAACAAACTTTAATAACAATTACCCTTTGAGTAGTCAGCTTAACGGGAAAAGGTGGTCACTTTTTTCCGTTAAGTTGATAACTCGAAGGTGAATTGTTATTAAAGTTAATTTGTCACGCATTTGTTCCTTTTAGTGGAGAAAGTAAAAAATACTTCAAAACAATAAACGAAGATTAATATACAATAAATAAAAAGCATTTATATAAAATAACTAGCGACCCGCCCTCGCTTTGCTTCGGTTTATGTGAGTATGATATATAACCTTTCTCGATAAATGGGCTATCTCACACTGAAAGAATTTTTCAAATTGGACCAGTAGTTCCTGAGATTAGCGCGTTCAAGCAAACAAACAAACTCTTCAGTTTTATAATATTAGTATAGATATATAGATTTGTAACATTTTGCCAATAAGAAAAACTTTGTATCCACATAGTAATAAACTTTAACAGGCACGCAATAAAGCATGAATTAGCTTACCAATACGTTAACATAATTGACAATACTCATTAGTATGACGTGTGCGCATTACATACAAAATAATCATAAAAAATCTAAATTAATTTTAAATTGAACGCTTTTAAGATTCAAATTTGAGTGTACTTTTTAAACGAATTCTATTGGTGTAAAACGCAAACCATTTTGTTATAAGCTCCTAGCTTTTAAAAAAAATGAGGTAGACTTTAAATTCACACTCAATATGTAAATCTTTGGTCCAAGGACGATGATCGTCGTAACAATTAGAAACAATTTATTAATCTGGGCCTTTTAAATATTCCTGTGCCTGTGGGGTCAACGAGTTCGAAAAGACATTTTCTTATCCGCAAGTATTTTTTTACAATCAAAATGTTATAGCAAAGTTATAAACAGAAGTCAAACATCATAATACTTCGTTTAAACATAAACAGGCCAGTATAGTAGCTCAATAATGTTACAAAAATTAAATAGCGTTTATTAGTCGCAAAAACGCATCTTCGGTGGTGTCCACAACAAAAAGAACAGTAAGAATACTCAAACGTTAGCCAAATTAATACTGCACCCACAAACATAGATAATTTTTCAAAACAACTTAATTTTTTTAAGCATATTTTTTTTTAACTAATCAAAACAATTAAATTTACTATATAGAATTAAATGGCGATAGTTTAAATTGTGTAGAAAGGCTAAAATTACAACAATATAATATAAACGCTTACAAGTTAATTTAATTTGTGCAATAATTAATAAAATCCTATCTAAGGCAATTACTTCTCACGTACTATGGCACAGAACATATTAAATATTGAAAGAAGTTCTTGCTGTTCGCGGTCGTATAGTAATTAGGCGGCGTTAGGATAAAACTTAGGGCTTGTTGTTTGATCAGTAGTAAAGACTGCACCGAGCAAACGTCGGGCGTCCAGTGGCGCCCTCATTACTTTTATTGTGTTTTCTAATTAACTAAAGAATTTCCTTGCAATCAGACGTTTTTGCAAGTAATAACACAATTTATGGGATACGTAACAAACTTTAATAACAATTACCCTTTGAGTAGTCAGCTTAACGGGAAAAGGTGGTCACTTTTTTCCGTTAAGTTGATAACTCGAAGGTGAATTGTTATTAAACTATGTGATATACCCTATAAGTTGTGTTTTCATTTGTAGTACAAAAACCTACCAACCAATTTCAAGAAAATACTTTAGTTTATTAGAAAACACAATAATACTAATGAGGGCGCCACTGTACATCCGGCGTACGCTCGGCGCAGTCTTAAACTAACTACTTAATTGTTAAAATTTGAAAAAATAATCAATTTTTTTAAGGAATCTCAAGGAAATGTATAAAATTTTCAATTAGTTTAACTACTGATCGAACAACAGTTGCCTTAGGAGGTCGCATTGAATTGAGCCAATACCAGTCATTAGATTTCAATTTCGATCATGATTTGTGATTTGTGATCAAGATCTATGATCACGTCCAAATGTGTATGAAATTGATTAATTGATTGATCTTAACACAAAATATCTAGATCAAGTGTCTACGGTAGCCTCGTTATGATGTGAATGACGTGCCTCTCCACCAAGACTTCATAGGCTTATCTGTAATTTGCGGTGGAGGGGAGCGTCATTAGCTAGGTCTTGTGAAAATTCATTATGATTTCCGTAGATCTACTCAAATAAAATAAAGTAAGTAAATCGGTTATCTAGTAAAGATGAATTTGATAGTTCAGGAAACATGACTTGGATGTGTTATTTATATGTTACCAGCAGGGATCGGAAATTCGGATGGATATTTACCCAAAATTGCCAAAATCCCGGAAAAAGTTAAGCGAATATGGCGTCGGCGTCTTAAAAATATCATTTTAATAATATAAGTTCCGGGATTCCGGGATTCTACAAAACGGTTATTTACATTTAGGATAAAACGTTCCGTCAATTTGCTCCTCAGACTTCGTTAGGTTAGGTTAGGTTAGGTTAGGTTAGATTACCGGTAAATTAAATAACATTTTTGGTAAATCTTTCTATAGAAAATAACTTCACATAGTGAATGTAATTGAATTATGGATTTATGATGGCGTAATTTATTTATTCCGAAATCCCGGGAATTATATTAATAAATTAATATTGAGTCCGCCTCCATACAACTGAACAACAACGCCGCCGCCAAAGATTAGGTAAATATCGATCCGCATTTCCGATCCCTGGTTACCAGTCACCATATTTCCTGAACTATATTCTTTATTCCATCAATTACAAAATGAAATAAAATCATCAACATACATACGACCGCGAACCGTACAGAGACTTACGTCGCGGATAAAGTTAATACTTCGGGCTATTTCATACTAAGTAGAAGTACCAAATTTTTCCGCAGCATGTATATTAAGTATGCATTCCGTGAACGATTTCCGTCACCATTCCTATGTCATACATTTTGATAGATTTCTATAGTGTCGTTAGCTTTCACAGAATGCAAAGCAGTTAATGGATCGACCACACTGTAGCTTAAAAAACGCTGAAGCTGCGGAAATTAAGTTGCGTCCATATCGCAAAAAAGTATTTACCCACACCAGCAAGCGTAAAACACGGGTTAACGTGATGCAGGAGCGCGTTACAGCGTAAGCGTTGCGTAAACGTATTTTAAACGTCAGTGTGGTCGCTCCTTTACTGTTAAAAACTATTTTTATCGTTGTTTTTCTCCTGTTGAGGCATATAACCCAACACCTATTTAACTTTAAGTACTAATACGTAAATATTTCAATACAAAAATGCATTTATTACAGGAACATTGTAGATAAGACTAAAAATAAAGTAACAAGTAAATTTAAATAAGACCAATGCGCCTATTGCCTAACGGACTCGCAATCGCAAACGACTTCAAAGTAGAACAATCATTTTCATTTTGTATGCAGACAAGCCTTCCATTTTCAAAATGAAAACGATTACGATTGCAAGTGTATTAGGCAATAGCCCCTCAGGACCTTCTACACTCTTCTCAGGATTCTACACCGTATAACGATATTGCCTTTGACGTGTTTTGGTATTGTTCTGTCATTACTGTCAAATAAATAAGAGCTATCGTAGCGTTGACGATACGATAACACGTGAAAAGCAATATGGTTTTATCGTGTTAATTTACACTTCTGGCCACGTAAAAATAACGGTTATCTTGTTTGAGCCGCGACGAATTCTAAATCTTTTCATAAAACCGGTATTACACTGCGGCGCACGCTACGCACGCACAGAGTATAAATTCGCTTTGTATCTGAAAGTATGTAGCAGGGTTCGGAGTTTTCATAGAACTGGTAAGACTAAAGCGATCTACGGAGTCGAAATTCCTATTAAAACTCACCCCATACTCATACTCACAATTAATCATTTATATCATTCAACAGTTTATTTATATAATTAAAAAAGAAAGTACATGCTTTATAGATATTAACACTTAAGTAAAAGATATCGTATTTTTTTTATTGTATTACCGGATAAACAAAACATTTAAATAGAAATACCCTATTTAAATGTTTTGTTTATCCGGTAATACAATAAAAAAAATACGATATCTTTTACTTAAGTTACCAATTAAATAATAATTGTAGAGTGCAATAAATAATTTAGTATGAGTATGAAGTGAGTATTAATTTTACCGTCGACTCCATAGCTCGCTTTCGTCTTACCCTGCTATATAAACTCCGAACCCTGGTATGTAGATACTCCTACAGCGGTACACGCACAAATGCCATCAGTGACGCACGGCTCGAACAATCCCCGTGGCTCACGTGTGTACCGTGCGTGCGTACCTTACGCCGTAGTGACATTCCGGATTATAGTCATCGCACGGCCGACACCGCCTCAGCTCGAAAAATGAGCTTTGATATGTGTTAATACGATGCATTTTTCAGTGAACGTCGCGAGTCCCGCGCCCTGGCAATTGTTTTAAATTGAACTTGAAAAATGTATCGTACAGTCACGAGATTTAATTTGGTACCCACCTTAGGTCCAAAGTCAATCTGACATTCTACAACACTAAGGTTGAGTTTCCTAAAAGTTACAGATGACTTGACATCTCTAATGACATTGACGACATCAAGCATATTTTTCTTGAAATGGGTCCCAAATTAACGCTCGTGACCGTACTAACACGAATTAAAGCTTACTTTTTAATGATTCAATTTGAGCAGAGGCGGTACTGATCTGGTGCCGCAGCGATGTTAATAGGTTACATAAAAGTAAGTTCATTTTACTAAGCCAGAGGTAAGGTTATAATAAAAAATAATAGGGTAAAGTCACCAGCGGTCAGCCAGAGACATGGAGTGGGAAATATATCCTTCGTACTCTTCCCACTCATACAAAGTATAGGCAAAGGCCGATTACAGGTATGTGTCTGACCACTGGCGACTTTACCCTACAATACATTATCAATAAAGAACATTCCGCAAAGGCAATTTAACACCAATTGAGACACCTAAAATTAGTTAAGAACTATTTGTGGCCGTCCAAATAAACCCATTCAACTCTTGCGAATGAACATCATCTTTATAGTACAGTCAGGGGTAAAAATAAAGGTGCAAAAATATGTACACACCTGATCGCCATAGTAATAAGGCCTGTATACATATTTTGAGGCTTTGTGATGTGTACATATTGGTGCCCTTGACTGTACTGCCGTGCAAAATTAAAAAGCAGTAAATGTAAAAAGCTACCACCATATCTTGGACTCCAACTTCTAACACCTCCACAAAGTTGGAGACCATGATATGGTGGTGTTAGTGTTCACTTACTGGAGTTTAAATTTTGTTCGGCAGTGTACACTAGTGACCCGTCCTCGCTTTGTATTGGTTTATGTGAGTTTTCTGTAGCACCCGTAAATAAACCAGAATTTATTATACATAAAAACCTTCCTCATGAACACTCTATTGATCAAAACCGCGTTCAAATCCGTTGCGTAGTATGAAAGATCTAAGCGTACAGCCAACCAATTTGATTCCTAGGCCACTATGGACTTTGTCAACGTGACGTTGTAAACCAAATCATAGGGAGTCTCTTACGTTTTGGTTGACAACGACACTTTAACATAGTCCAAAGTGGCCTAGAAATCAAATTGGTTGACTGTACATTCAGAGGGACAGACGGCGGAACGCGACTTTGTTTTATACTATGTAAAGATAGACATAAACAGTGTTTTTAATTGGCGGCGCTTGTCACGTTTCTTTATTACTTTTCACGATTGCCTAAATCAGGCCTCCTGACCAGTGTGGGCGTTAACAGCTGGCCAGGTAATTTAACGCAGAATAACGTCATTTAAAAAAACAATAACACAAACAAACACGTCGTCGATCGATTAATATTTAAACATGTTTTTTTTAATCTTCAACATTCTCACTGCTCAGGTAATAAGTTATATGTACAACACGAGACCAAAGTTATTTGCATCTCGTGTGTTTGAATCCCACGCTGCGCTGACGATTCTAACCTAGAATCACTCGCTACGCTCGGTATTCCAAATCCACACTCGCAGCAAAAACTTTGTCCTCTTATTGCACAAATAACTATTATACTGATATTTGAATAACATGAACGCCTATTGCCCTTAATTCCTTTTGGCGGCCACAAATTATATACGTAACCAACCATAAATGGTCAGAAAATTGCCGGTGATTAAATAAAGGTAATGTTGGAAAAATATTTTTGCTCTGGTGTCTGTTTAAAAAATATATGTGTTTAGTTATTAGTAAAAGTACGTATTCAGAAAAAAACGCAAAATGCTCAACTTTAGATTTAAAAATACAGTTTACACCTTTTTCTTTACCTGATTAATCTAGCAAATTTATATTTGACTCAACGTTCAAATATAAATTTGCTAAAACTCTTCAAAAACACTTCATATATTTTTCTATAACAACTTAACATTTGTATCGTAATAAAATTCCGCTATACACTATGATTCCACGGCCCACTTTTCATGTAAAGTCTTAAGGTGTTCAAAAGCCCTCTTGGTTATATTTAACGTTGGTACAATTTTTAACAGTCCCTTCTCTCCTATCAAGCTGAGCCCAGCCAAGCCAAGGTACGTGTGCATTGGATCGGTGCAAGTGTCCGGCCATTTTGAGAAACCACCGACAACACTGTCCTGCGTTTCATAGACGTACCTTCTATTGCTTCCGTAGTTAGTAAACCTAATAGCACTAAGAATTTTCAAGGAGGCGCCGACCCAAAAACTGTAGCAGGTGTCGACTGGTTTGTTGGGTCTGCCCTGGAACCCGTCGATTTGCCGGAAGACCAGCCACCTCTTGAGGCCCTCGACCTGGTCCTCGGATAGTTTGTGGAGCTGGTCCGTCAGCTGGAGGGTGGCTAGAGCGCAGAACGTGGTGCCTCCGTGAGATTCGAGCTCGGGGCATTGAGCGATGCCGTAATCGTAACCCTGTAATGGTAAAATTGGAAATTTTGAACAATTTCCAAGAGTTTGTTCCTGTTTAACATCATCACAACAATCGCAATTACAACTATTGTTGATGAGAATTCCCTTGGGAAAATTTGAGTTATTTTGGTGGCCGATTGTAAATATTATAGAAAAATACATAGAATATAAATAGAGTCAGCTTAAATTAAACACAGTTTTTTTCCGTATTTAATTTGAGGTTGTTGATGCCAAGAATGTTTGTTTTATTTTCCATTAGTAGATTGATGTCCTTGTCCAGTTTAAAGCTAAAAACCAGAGTCAGTTTACATTTAGACTGCGTCAGGCTTAGCCTTTAGTTCCAATGCCAAGTAGAATCGAAAACAAACATTTCTAAGTAGTTTTTTTATGATGGAACAAAATGGGAAAGGTGTATATTATTTTGTTCTATTGCGTCACTGACAAGTAAGCTCGGGTGAAACGCTAGTACGTAGTTCTATAGAACAGTTTGGGACAAAATTTTCTGTTTTGTACCATGACGTCACAGTACCATGGAACAAATGGGAAGCACTCGAAGCGGGCGAATGTTTTACTGCAAGCATACCGACAAGTAAATCGTCATTGCTTTGAAAAAACCTCGTATCTCATATTTCGTGACGTACGATTTCAAACTTAAACGTGAAAAGAATTAAGGTCAAACTCATACATCTCGAAATATCAGATACGAGTTTTTTCTAAACTAGTGACCGAGTATCTTAAGTACCCGAAACCGACGTGCGAGCATGACTCGATGTATGAATGTGGAAGAAGCGAAAGAAATTTGTCAAGATCGTAGCAAGTGGAAAGAAGTGGTCTCTGCCTACCCCTCTGGGAAACAGGCGTGGTTTAATGTATGTTATCCATTAACCTACGCCAAACAGCAGTGTTCGCATTGTTGTGTTCCGGTTTGGGGATAAGACAGCCGGTGAAATGACTAGCATAGAGGCATTCCATCTTAGTCCTCAGGGTTGGCAACGCGTTTGCAGTCTTAGGATTGCATTGCAGTCTTGCGAATGCGAATGTCTATGGGTCACAGTTTCCACTTACCATCAGGTGGCCTGTGTGTTCGTTTGTCTTCTCTATGAAATAAAAAAAAAATGTGTATGTAGTAACGATGGGTCTCTATTGACTGCCATAATTATTTTTAGTCATAATGTATTTTAAGTCATAATTTTCGCAAGTCATAATACATTTTTTTCAGGACATGGTAATTTTTTCAGGATTTTTATAAAACTAACCTAACCTAACCTAACCTAACTAATCTACACGAGAAACGTTTATTAAAATCTGTAACTTCAGCCTGAAAGAAGTTATGACAGCAAAAAGTATGACTAACAATATATTATGACCAACGATATGTATGGCAGTCAAAGGGATCCGAGTATATAGGCGTAGCGCTCACAATGGACTGTATGACGTAATCGGCTGCCTTCTCCTTGTCGAAGCCCGACCAGTCGTCGAGCATGCAGCTGATGCACGCGGCGCAGTACACGAAGCGCATGTCCGACTCGCACCCGGACAGGGTCGCCGAGAAATTACCCTGGTCCGTCTGCAACGCTTTCACACCTGTAACGATTTAAGATACTCATATGTGAATGAAAACACTTCGTGGTAGAAAGAAAAACCCCGGACCTATCGATGCGCAATCGGCGTGAGCCGGTAAGAAAAAGTTTTATGTCCGTGCAGTAACAGTGAAAAAGGCGTCGCTCAGCTCGATTCAGTTGCCAACGGAACGACGTCGTTTTCGCTCTTAGTGCATGGAGATAAAACTTTTTCTTACCGGCTCAAGCCAATTCCGCGTCGATAGGTCTGGGGATACCCTTATTTTAACGGTTCAACCCTCTGTTTAAGTTCGTTTTTAACCAATATAAATATCGCACCGCTTGTATCTGTGTGCCTCGACTGCACGTGTCGCGAGCCACCACAAGCAAACTCAACAAGGGGTTTAGTTACGGCCGCGCAGAAACTTCTAAAGGGCCCGACACGACCTACTTTTTTATTTATACTATGTTAGATAGATAGATAGATAGATAAAACGTTTATTTGCGTACTACAAAACACACATACAATTGACAAAAATATAAAAAATAAAAATAAGCAGAGTGACACTAACATTACACATAAATTGCCAAAAGAATGTGTGCGCTGCAGTAAGGCAAAAGGGTAATGGCTCAGCGTATAACTTTGCTCATTATGAGCAAAACACTGGTATTCTGCCACAACCCCGAGGAACGACAGAGCAACAACAAGCAAAAAAGAACAAGAGGATATTTAATTATGTTTATACGGGTGTTTTTCAAAAAAAGTGTACATATGGACGCTATTTAAATGTCACTTAAATGATGTCTAACTTACAATTTCATTACAATTGACGTATGTTTGACGTTAACCAACAGTTTCGTGACGGTGACAAAACTCTCTTTAACTGGACATTTATTTTGATTTTTACCCATCATACTGTCATGTTTTAACGAACCTTGTATGACAGCCTTCCTATTGAGCCGGGCCAGATCATCGCCCAGTGTGAGCAGGGAGCAGAGCGCGGTGTACGTCATCGCGAGGTGCCCGCAACGGTACTGGGCCGTCCCCGCGCCCAGGGGTATGTTCACCGTGGAGGACCCTTGGAACCCGCACATTGACATGTCGCCGGCTGAAGCAAACGTCCAACAAAATCCATTTACCTCCTGATATTCCTTGTATAGTTCAGGAAATATGATTGGCCGTCTTTTATCTACTGTGATCTTTTTTTTTTTCAAATTAATTCGAGACATTTTTGCTCGAAATAATGTTACATGGATCTTAAAAATTTGTTAATACAGTTCATTATTTCGCCTTTAAGGCATGCAATTTACAGTCATAGGTATACATAATATACCTTGTGTCTTTGTCTATGTGTCTTTATTATTTGAACCGGTCTTATTCCCTACACAATATTACCATGTTCTGTCGCCAGATAATTAAGACATATCTGTATCCTGACACTGTACATTTTAAACCTACTGACTAAGAGGATAGGGTTGATAATTCTATGGACATTCAATGTAGTTCTAACTTTAATGTATGTAATCGGCTTGCGGTTACGGACACAAAGAAAGATAATAGTATTGTACACAAACAATGGCCTTTGTGTAGAAGATCGGCTCGCTAGAAATAATAAAGACTATACTGCACGTTTCATGTTTTTTTTTACAACTTTTTTATGGAAATCCAACCGCTATAAAACAAAATAATAAGGAACTTAAAAGTAGACACTAAGAGCTAATTACAGGTTCTCACCGATAATTGTATAATCGTTTCGATTATACGTATAATCATACGTATAAAATAAAAATAAAATCTACTCAAAGCATTTTTTGGTTATTTTGCCATATTATTTCTTTTTCTGCTGGCACAGGTTAGAATTGACGCAAAAGGTACAATAAAAGAGAGTAGTGTATTTTCAATCTAGTCAGAGTCCTTAAGGACAGTTTGGCAAGCAACTCGAGACAATCCATATTTCCGTTAATGACTTTTAGAAAGTAAATACTTAATATCAGCTATTTCACACCGCTTATCTAAAGCAATAAATATTATGGCTCACTTGAATTCTTACTCACAAAAATCGTTAAAGTTACTTTTCATGTGTGCATATTCACAGCTACTTTATGGGCGAATGGTACACATACGATACCTACTTATCACGAGAGCAAGTAAAACCCCATAAAATCTACAGTTCTGAAATAAAACCACCGTAAATTCTACAAGGCCATAACTAAGCCATAGGCATTATCTAAAAATAAATAAGTTTAGATAATAATCGGGTTTTCTCAGTGGTAATGAAAAAATAAAGTTACAGTAGCTTGCGACGTTTTAACACCTAAGTAATTATAGCTTAAGACGATAAGAAAATTATGTTTGCTCGAAGGAACACAATTGTGCTCACGTACACATGGCAAGGTTATCAATGTATGTTTATTTATCCAGGCAAATAAACGTGTTAATTCAGTTGCTGATATTTAATTCTTATTTTTAAGACAAAGGCTTAAGAACAGTCATTGCAATATTATATTAGCCAACAGTTGACGTTGCACCTTAATTTCCCAAATATGGAAATTAACGTGCAACGCGAAAGAGACGCTCTCCCCCTTTATTACAGAAACTATAAGAAATGAAAGTTTTAGAGCATCGGTAGCCTAGTGGCTTATTAGGGGGTCGACTCGTGATCGTAAGGTACCGAGTTTGTAACCCTGCGGTCACCATGTACCAATGAGTTTCTCTAACTTAACTAATTAGGAACTACTGGGAATACACCAAATATACTGCAGACTTGATTTAAAGAAAAATCGACGGAAAAAAACCTTTGTAGTACGGTTGGTAAATTATTACTACTACAGCTTTGCTACTGGTAATAGTCGACTACACTTTTGCAGCTTATTTCATTGCTATATTTTGTTAAAAAAACCATAAAAAAATTCAAAATTCAAAATATTTATTTAGTAATCTGGCTCTTTTACACGTAGGTAATATGGATTGAATTTACAAGCGCTTCGGACAAGACCATGATTGCGGAGGAGCGCCGCACGCAAGTCGAGAAACAACATGGTTTTTATATTTTGTTGGACTACGATCTTAGAGCGTAGCCAAAATGCAAACGCAACATTTTAGTGCTTTACGATAAACCACGTGGTCAACCGTCATCACACATTTTAAGTGATAGAAAAGAATAACGTAAGTATTGTTGGCTAGGACCAGACAAGCATTTTATTTTTAAAAAACACAGGTATAAATTGAGTTGTATGGAAGCATAGTAAGCAACACCCATTATGCAACTATAAATCGGTTTTTTTTTTCAAGTTGCAGTCTTAAAGTTACAGAAGTAGGAGATGCGATACATCGTCAGCTTAAATAAATCCTATAGATTTTGACAGTTCTCTAAAACCGATAACGCGTTTTGCATCCTGCAAAGACCTCGCCTCTATTTTTAACATAAACTAAGTGCAAGATTTTTTGTTCGATTTAAATGTTATTATGGGAGCTTTACAAATAAATGGAAAAAAAATGTGAAATTAATAAAGGAGCTTAGGAGGTCCCAATACATGAAACTTTTTTTTTAACTTTTTTTTTGTTGTACTTATCGTAAAACGGTCAAAACATGCAAGCGTCAAGTTTGGTATGATGATTATATTACACATCCTGAAGAAAAACTACAAACACTAAAAATCAAGTGTGAGATGCGCTAGCGCAGATTCGATTTGAAATCGAATTCAAATTGGAATACAGTAAACCTACAGTGCGCCGTGAGTCCTACTCGTACTTGACCGGTATTTTTATTAAAATACTTGAATACTTGACTATTGAAATACTTGAATACTTACTCTCTTTATCAGGAAGTACTTGCAGTTGGTAAAGCCAATCTATGATTCTAGACCTCAATTCTAATGATATTGATGTTATGGAGCCAAGGACGTCCAGCCCAGCTATGGAGAAGTAGGCTATTGTTACCCTGGAAAGTTAAAATGTAATATTTAGTCATAGTTATAGTCATATTAATTTATTGATTTATGTTGTACAATGAGATCTTAAAAATACAGTAGGTAGCTTCAACATAAACCCTGCAAAGGCGCTGCAACAAGACACAATAATATACTTACATGTCTATTTAGGAAATCACATTTATATTATAATGTATAACAGATGAAATTTAATAATACAAGGCTAACAGATTTTATTTACTCTTGAAACGCAAAAAACTCTTCTAAATTATAAAAACATTGTGAAATCAAAAAACTCCTTAACTTACTACAACTGACTCTTTTGTTATGTTTCTGATTGTAAGGGGTATTTTATTATAAATTGTCACAGCTTTTTTTAATATTGATCATTCTGCCGTGAAGAAAGGTAGGTAGGTAGGAAGCATTTTCAACTTAATTTGTGAACTGGCCAAAAAAGTTGTGAAGGAGATAGGGCGCCGCCTGTGGAGAGGGGTCATGACCCCCGGTCCGGGTCATTCCTGGCGCAACGTCTGTCCATCGCGATTCAGCGCGGCAACGCGGCGAGCGTGATGGGTACCTTTCCGCCGGGAGTGGCGCCGGACGGGCTTTTTGACCAAGTTGTGTGTATTTTAATTATTATTATTTTGTGTCATATATGTATATTTATTTTTATCTTGCTGTGTGTTTAATGTTATTTTGTACGTTTTAATTTTAATTATAGTTTTAGCTTGCACTTAATACGGTTACCAATAGCATAGTATAAATGGAATATTGAATGCTTCAACTACAACACTGCAGTTCTGAGGTCTTAGTGAAAGAGTAAGTCTTCTGAAGATCAAGTGAAAAAGGGTTTAAGTCCAGTATACTCCGTTCATGTATATACCCTTTTTTATTACGAGTTAAGTCGACTTGTATCCTTTTTCACTAGGGACCCAGAGTTAGCCGCCTTCTTTGATATTACGGCATAATTGCAGAGCAGACTTTTTGATGGGAATGGAATAAGGAATAGGAATAATGGCGTTGAAGTTAGTAGGTATTACATTTTTTGTAACATGAGATTTAAGACCGCCGAGCGTCCAGTGGCGCCCTCATTACTATTATTGTGTTTTCTAATTAACTAAAGAATTTCCTTGGAATCAGACGAAATGTTTTTCTAGTGCAAGGAAAAACACAATTTATGGGATACGTAACAAACTTTAATAACAAATACGCTTTGAGTAGTCAGCTTAACGGGAAAAGGTGGCCACTTTTTTCCGTTAAGTTAATAACTCGAAGGTGAATTGTTATTAAACTCATGATATACCCTATAAGTTGTGTTTTCATTTGTAGTACAAAAACGTCCAATTTCAAGAAAATACTTTAGTTTACACTGGCAAACATCTTAGCCTAAGTGTGCAAAATGTGGTTACAGAATTATCAAAAAGTTTTTAGAGTTTTTGGTAATTCTGTAGCTCTGCCTACCCCACTCTGGGAATAAAGGCGTGAGTTTATGTATGTATGTATGTACTTTAGTTTACTAGAAAATACAATAAAAGTAATGAGGGCGCCACTGTACATCCGGCGTACGCTCGGCGCAGTCTTAATTTAGTATTATTTAGTTAAGTAGGTATATCTTTAGAAAATTATATATTTCAGGGTTTTTTTTTATTGTGACCCTCCAATTTTTCTCGTTTATGTAGGTAGTAGTTGTTTTGAGAGTTCTAAAATAATACACTTTTGTAAAGTAATGTCTTATCTCATCTTTCACAAAAAATTGTAAAGCTTACTTCAACTTCTATAGTCCTATCCTATTGCTTATGTTATGCCATTTGCATCAAGAAGTTTGAACATAGTAATTACTAGCATGGTGTGCCTTCGAAGTGAAGATTGGTAGTCAACTGATAAAATGTATGCAGTTTCTTTTATAACTTCTCATATATTTAAACATGGAGCCATGCTCAAAATTTAGATTTGTGCCTGTAACGTTTTTTAAGCTTATTTTTATTATAATCTATAGAGACGTTTTTCACCTACAACTAAGGGGTTAATTTATTGTATTGGCTTACGGTAAAAACCACGACGACACCTTTACTTGACTTAACTTATTTATTTAACATAAATCAAATTTAAAATCCCAGAATCAAGAAAAAATATGCAAAGACCTTTAAGTATAGGCTGGGTTGTGGGTAACTTTAGCACCATTTTTATTAATAAACCCAATGTAAAGTGTACCTTCAGCTGAGAGAGGTCAAGAGTGCTAATGACCTCAGTATAAATATGAATAAGAAAGAATTAAACATTTATAACCAGTTTTAACACTTTAATTGAAACTGACCCATTCATTTGTCCATTTTGTATGAAAATCAGAGCCCGTGGCAATGAAACTGCCAAATACAGACAATTAAATTGGAAAACAAAATAAAATGCCCATAATGATCATGGCCACATAATGTGATTCTGCAGTTACCATTCTAGCTGATGACGGGTTGGCCCAGTCGGTAGTGACCATGCTTATGAAGCTAATGATCCTGGGATTGATTCCCGGTATGGGCAAACATTTGTATGTGTGTTTGTATGTAAACACTTTATAGATACAAACATAAGAGATAACAATCATAAAATAAACAAAAGTTTGTCTCTGAGTCTTGGACATTTTCAATGTATCTAATTTATCTGATTTACTAGTCAATATAAGTATTTATATTGTTGTCTAGCAGCTAGAGCTTAGTTTGGGACTAGGTCAGTTTGCATGAGACTGTCCCTGATATTATTTATTTAATATTTAAACTTGTTTTTACCGGCATTTGAACCTCACTCTCCATTGTTGTTAAAAGTGTTGAGTGTTGTTGTTTTCGGTTACAGTGAAAGGCACTGTGACTCATTCCCATTGAACAATAGTGAAAACTATATTGCCACAATTATATACATTTTAAAACAATAACTCATATTTCACTGTGTAGTAAAACTTCACCATACAGTTATCTAGTTAATTTAAGCATATGTACTTACTCATTTATATAGTTAATTTTCGTTTTACTATGAAACATATGTTTACTATGACCTTATTTCAATTAATGTTTTTTTTTAAGTAAATCATTATGTTAATTACTAGTCTACTATTTATATTTCACATAATTCGAAGAAGAGTACTGTTAAGAAGATGTTAGGATTTTGTTTGCGCAAAGTTTCAACTACCTTATTTACTAAGTACAACATTATTAACACTTGCCTGGTTGTATCGTGTGAGGACAATGAAGAGGGTAAAATGTCTAGGAACCGCATGAAATATTTTACATGCTGCCTATGAGCCATCTCCAGGTTTTCTTGATTACTCATGGTGATAACTTTTCCCGTAAAATACCGAGTACAAACAAAATATTAAATGTGTCAGCAAACCTATAGATATTAGGTCTGCCGGTGTAATGTGCGATACGCTCTAAGGTTACAGAACGACTAACAAATTAAACTCATCACTTTATCAATTTTTAAATATTTTTAATACTTTAATCACAGTAAAGTCACCTTTCTGACTTTACTCGTTTGCTCCAATTCGAGGACGAGGAATGAGTGAAGGGAGGGTGGGTGTGCTAACTGTCAGATAACGGTCCAAATGAAATTCAGTTACGTATTGTACAATTGCGAAAGCAAAAGTTCTTCAAAAGATGTTATTTTTACCTAACATTTTATAATTTTATTTTTACTTAAATATAATTAGAATAATTTATGTCGAATGGTGCAATTTAAAAAACACAATAATTTAAGTGTGAAATAAATCGCTACCTATTTTACGGACCCTAGTTGGTTCTGACATTAATTTGACACAAAGTTCAATGTGAGTTCAATGCACGTTTCATTGACAGCGTTATGACTTATGACTATGACAGTGATAGTTGAAGCAGTGAAAGGCTAGTGTACTTGTATAGCTTTTCTTTAAACAATAAATACCGTTTCTTCGACCTACGTCGAATAAGGTCCCAAAAGGTTAAAACATTTTTCACGTGAATTCAATGAACTTCTTCCTCGTAATCGTAGTCTGCATTCCAGAAAAATAGCGTTATCGAAAACTTGTATGTTTTAAAAGTTACAAAAGTGATAATTACATAACTAAGAACGTTAAAGCAAAATAGATTAAAAATTTTAGGTGTGATTTTACGCATGTTATTTGCCGAAAATATATTATATTACCGGTTTTTAGTACTAACCGGTTATTATGAACCATTACTTTTTGGGCAACTCTAACTATTCGACTTGTCTCTGGTTCTTTTTCATGGCTGACGTTCGAAGAACTCAACCGCAGTCATGAAGGTTAATAGCAATTATTTATAAAATTTACTTGTTTTAAAGACAAAATACAACAAATATGTGATAGTTAATATATCGGTCTATTTACCAGTTGAGATTCTTTTTCAACAAGTGCTGTGATTATCAGGAATAAATTCGATGCCTCTCAGCCGTGTTGTGGAGTGAAACATTTCATGTGTTGATTTCATTTGTATTTGTATTTCAATATGTGGATGGATTTGGGCATAAATCTGTGTGCACGCACTTCTCTTCAATAGCAACTACTTTAATGATTGGTTTCAAGTGTGTAAGTGTTGTTAACCTCAATTTTGTTTTCATAGTTGAACGTCTCGTTCCCGGCAACGGGATGCCAGAAGTTATTCGAGGTGGTGGATGAGCACAAGCTCCGTATCTTCTACGAGAAGCGTATGGGCGCTGAGGTCGAAGCTGACCTGCTAGGAGACGAATGGAAGGGTTACGTACTCCGCGTCGCCGGTGGCAACGACAAGCAAGGGTTCCCCATGAAACAGGGAGTCCTGACCAACAGTAAGTTTCATTTACTTTCTTTGTAAATACAAGAAATAATATAAATATAATCGGTCGTTTGGTATTTTGTGGAGAAAAAGAATGCAAAACATCTAATTTTGAGGTTAGATTCACTTTTTAAATGATGGTGTTTTCAAGTATTAACTTAACGGGCACAAGCTAATTAACCTTGCTCAAACCTAATCTACCCTGATTAAATATTGTTTGTTATTTCGATAATAGCAAGCAGCAGCATCAGGGAATAATATATTGGCACCGAGCAGAAGACTCTGGTAAAATTATCAGTCTACTTTTACAGTGTGCTGGACATGAACATTTAGATAGAAGTGTAATTCTTGTCTTGATTTGTTTCTAACACTAATTTTAAGGTTACAATTGACAGCACTTGAACCGCTGTGCAGTTTGGGGTCAAGTATTCTGATAGTCTAGCATAAGTGAATATGAAAGTGAGTGTATGAGTACAAAGTCAGGTTGGATGGTCTCTTTCTACTTAACTATAGTCAACTAAGAAAACAAGATAAGTGTAAAATTATGTGAAAAAGTTATAGATTGGAATATTTTTAATTAATTGAATTACAGGATGTTTGTGCTAAACATTATTTATAATGCCACAATAATTTAAAACAGTTGTTCATTTCAGGCCGTGTGCGTCTTCTGATGTCCAAGGGCCACTCCTGCTACAGACCCCGCCGTGATGGTGAAAGGAAACGCAAGTCTGTTCGTGGATGCATTGTGGATGCTAACCTTTCAGTGTTGGCCCTGGTTATTGTCCGCAAGGGCTCCCAGGTATGCTAAAATAATTTTACAATAACTTAACTTTTTTTTTCTTCAAATTATCTGTCCCAATTGGCATGTTGGCATGCTGGTTAAATGCTAAAGCGCCTCAAAACAAAAACAGACATAGTTTGATTTAAAACTTATTCTTTAAGCAAAAAAGCAATAGCATTCCGAATTTAAATGCAACACAAACACGTTTTGATTTGAGGCCCTTTAGTATTTAAGCAACAATGTATTGTTTTGATGTAATAATTCCCTGTTCTTACTGTTTCTCAGATCTCCAAATCTGTGTAATTATATGCGGCAGGGTATAACATTATTGGTGTTGAACACTGGCTATTACGCTGATTAAGCTCAATTGCATTACTTCAACACCTAACATGAATATAAATCTCCCAAACCTTACTGTCTACTAAAATATAAAATATAATTTTGATATTTTAGTTACACCTGTTTTTAACTTCAGGAAATTCCCGGATTGACCGACGGCAATGTGCCTCGCCGTCTAGGACCCAAGCGTGCGTCTAAGATCCGTAAACTGTTCAATTTGAGCAAGGAGGATGATGTCAGACGCTATGTAGTCAAGCGTGTCCTTCCTGCCAAGGAAGGCAAGGAAAATGCCAAACCCCGATCAAAGGTATGCATAATATAAATGGAATGTTATGATGAGGTGATAATCATATCGGATTAGTCTTTCTTCTAGCTAACTTATAAATGACAAGCTGGAATAATATAATTTACATGTAGCCATGGTAATAATAATATTATATGTGATCACATCAACCATACTAATCTATTGGTTGTGCCCTTAAGGCTTGTACGTACATTATAAGAATTTAGTTGAGTAGATTACTTGTAGTTACTAAAATACTTGCTACAGGAACAAAGTAGTAATTTAGGTAGGTATTAACCTACCTATTGTAAAAATACAACTAATTTTGTTTTAAAAAAAATCAAAATTGTAAAAAAATAAAATAGTCAAGCATAGTAAGCTGTTACCTCAGTCATACAACTTCTATGACTGACGTGACAGCTTACTATAGTCTATACTTTTAGTTGTTTAAAAAAATGTATACAAAATTACCACGGGATAAAGTTCGTCAGCCAATAGAAGCAGAACACTGATATGTTAAAGTGCAATAAAACAGTTTTGATTGGCTCAAGATTCTTTTATAATTATTTTTTTGTGACACATTGGGTTGTTTGATGGCTTAGTCCCTGATTAAATATTGTTTGTTATTTAAATAGTAGCAAACAGCAGCATCAGGGAATAGTAAACTGGTGCCGAGCAGAAGATTCAGGTTATATTGCCTGTCTACTTTTACAGTGTACTAAACAATTTCTCTTATTAAAGGCCTGTTTCACAATATCCTGATAAATACAATATACCAGTTAAAGTTAAGAACACTCTCACAAAAGATATTGACAAGTCTAACCTAATTTCCTAATGGCTGCACTCAAAACAATTTAGAGACAATTTGTTTGTTTGTTTTTCAATGGGTAGGAAAAATTGTCATTTAGGCTGGGTTTTACACTGGGTACCCATTAGATCAAATTTCGGTCAGGAATGTCAAAACTTGTATGAAGTTACTAAAATTTGATCTGACATATTTACTAACAGGTCGGGGGCTATAGAATGTATGACTTCAATATCACTAATGTTTTGAAGTCTCAGATCGACTTTGTCCACAGTCCTATTTTGTCACCTTCCTAACTCGTCCACATTTTTATATCCTTAACAAGTTCAGGATTAAAAGACTTTGTTTCGTATTTGGCGTGTGTCACACATTTCGTTTTGATTCTAAGTGTGACAGAAACATAATAACAATGTTCACGATTACCTACATGACAAACTAATTTCAGTGAAAAAGCACATTCTATAAATGCCCTTGTCAGTGTTAAGTTCTATATTCACCTATGTTATTTCAGGCCCCCAAAATCCAGAGGTTAGTGACCCCTGTGGTGCTCCAGCGCAGACGCCATCGTCTGGCACTGAAGAAGAAGCGCCTGGTGAAGCGCAAGGCTGCTGAGGCAGACTACGCCAAACTGCTGGCACAGAGGAAGAAGGAGTCCAAGGTTTGTTGATGTTTTTGGTCACCATTGGTGGATAAAATTAACACAATTTTACTTCAGATATATTGGTAAATGCCAACTGATAAGAGTGCTTTATTGATACAATTTAGCAGTACTCAAGAGGATTCTGTAGCGACACCTCAATCGTGTAGCTGTTAAAAATAATCCAAATTTGTATTTTAAGTCTAGGTGATAACATTTTTCACTCCCCAAATACTCTGGGTATCGACCCACGATCCTGGAATATGTTATAGCTCTTATGAAAAACTAGGTTTATTTGTGTTCTTTTTCTTTATTTTGTATTTTCATGCCCAATTTACTGAATAAATATTTTGAATTTCCAAGAAATACTTTTCTTGGAAAGGAAAGTGTACCTAGTTAATAATAATTATCTACAACATATTCAAGAATAGGCTATTTGACAAGGTGAAAAAAAACGTAATAATTATGTATATTCATATAAATTATGAGTTTTAAAATCGATTTAAGGTATTCTAACTAAAAAAAAATGGATCTTTTATCCAAAAAACCACGATAAAACTTGATATTTTTTTATCTGTAGCCATTTTATCGAAAACGGCGCCGAATCCATGATGACGTCAAGGATCGGTAAATAGCACAGATTATAGGATGTCTGTATATTCTATATGACAGTTGACGTTTGTTTGTTTTTCTGGCTTTGCTATGATTAGCCAATGTCAGTTTGTTTATGTATTGACCACTGACGTCACTGATTCCTGTGCGACGCCATCTTGCCCAAGAAAGCCTTTTGGCGGCATATTTTACAAGTGAATTTTTATTTTCTTTTTTTTAGACGAAATACTTAAAAGAATTTAAGATTACCACTTTTGGAGTACTCAATAAACACCAACAAATAATCTGAGATGGTTTTCAAAAACCTGTCAAATAGCCTATTGTAAAAATCGGACTAGTTTTAAGGGGAGAGAAACGTCATCAGTCACATAAGTATAGAAATGTTTAAATTCACATTCTTAAATACAAATATGAAACAGACTGCAAAATTTCAAGAACATTTTGGTTCTTCAACATTTTATAATATAGTTTTAAATGATATAATAACAGCTAATATCATATGACCCTGACCTGATTCATGGAAATTCATATTGAGCTGTAAGAGCAAGTGCTATTTCTTACCCCTTGGCTTATTGTCAATTTAAGCTAAGATATTAAAATAGCTACAATCAATGAACCATTTTAGGGCCTCTATTCTAGGCAGTAAAAATGATATCGTATTTCACCTGTTAAGGAATTTTTAACTCTGCCGCCATTACTGTCTAGTAAATAGGAGCTATAAACGTTGACAATACGATAAGAGGTATATACGACAATACTGCTACAACTCAAAAAATGATGATGTTTTAACACGTTCACTGTCCCCATACAAATCGATCTGACAATGTCACACGTCCAACTTGTGTATTTAGTATGGGGATGTGGCCCCATAGTGGAGGCACGGACTCCTGAAAAAAAGCTTCATGTCCCCACATTGGTGGGGGCACCCGGACAGGGAACGTGTTAAAGAAAACTTTAAGTAGAAAGTGTTCTGAATTTAAATGCAACAGCAACTCATTTTGAGATGCTGCACTGTTACATAAAAGCAACGATAATATGGTTTTTACCGCTTAGAATACCGACCCAGTAGTGAAGAAGTGAAGAATTATTGAATTGGCTATCAAATTTGATAAGCTGATTCAGAAACATTTTTAGGTTTTTATTATTAATTGAACTCGTGTTTTTCTTTTCATCAGGTCCGCCGCCAAGAGGAAATCCGACGCAGGCGTTCGGCTTCCATCCGCGAATCCAAGAGCTCAGACAAGAGTGCGCCACAAAAGTGAACAACTCAAAACCAATAAAAAAACATAAAACTATATACTAAGACTTTTTATTGCATGGATCCAACCTGCTTGTTAAAATCGCGTAGCATCAGGGTACAAAACAATGAAGACGGAGCTAACATTATATTTAAAGCCTTAAGTTACGAGGCAGTAGTGGTCCAACTGCTCTGTTCAACTGACCAAAATTAGGATCATAAAATTATGAGGTAGGTTTAGGTTATGTTAGTTCCTCAGCTAGCCCAGACTGCCCTAAAAGGGATTTAAAAGGCTAATTACACTGAGGTCATTACCTATACAATGGGTTACAGGCCAAAATTAATAAGTAGGTACTTCGTTACCCGTGTACCAGTAGTACCACGAGTGTTTTATTTTCCCGGACCGACGGCACATATAAAATGTATTGCCATCTTTAGGGATTCGGTGACGTCTAATAGTAACCGGACGTCAAACCCCTAAAGGCGCCACTAGAACACCTGACATTTTATGTTAGTGGACCTTAACCTTTCGAAACCTGATACATACAGGGTGTCCAGTAAATAACGGATAACCTTCTACCCACAGACCACTCAACCTATAGACTTCGCATACAAAGGCGCCCCCGTAAGCCAATCTTATGCTCAACTGACGCCCACCGGTTGCTATGGCCGCAAACAGTCTTTTAGTACGCGCAGTGTTGTCACATCTACCAACTTTTTGGTAGATCTACCTAATTTGCCTCCTGTCTACCTATCTACCACCCACGGCCCCAAAGCTACCTAATTTTGATATTTTTCAAAATGTTATGATTGTAAACATTTTTTCATGCGTGTAGTGTAACGAAATGTTGCTTGCTATCGAATTTAGCCTGTCTTGTAATTTCTTGTATAATTAGCCTGTCTTGTAATTTCTTGTATAATCTGTGTTTGAGGTGACATAAAAATAAATGATGGCCTAAAGGTCTTGTAACGATTTGTTAGATGGATTCCGCGAAAGCGTTATTTCGTTGTAGTTTTTTTCCGATTCGCATTTTTCCGCGATCGATAAATTTCCTCTTCGCCTCTTTACTCGTAGCTTTATTTAATGTCTCGTTGCTCCGTGATAGTGTTTTTTCCGCAGAGTTTTTTTTCGCGATTGGTAAATTTCCTCTTCGCCTTTTTACTCGTAGCTTTATTTAATATCTCGTTGCTCCGTGATAGTGTTTTTCCGCAGAGATTTTTTTCGCGATAGGTAAATTTGCTCTTCGCGTTTGCACACCTGTCTATTGTTCCGTAATCGCTACTTTTTTGCCTCGCATTTACCCGAAATCTGTATATACCTACTTACATTTTCTTGCTTGTAGCCATCTTAATGCCTAAAATTTGTATAACATAGTATTATAGTCCGGTCACCGGCAGAAGCTGAATACTGATTAAAAAACAAAAAACCGCCTTCAAAAACGCAAAAAATTACTAATTTTAAAATGGTAGGTATAGGTTCATCCAACTGAAATCAGCTTTTGGTTAAAAACATTGTGTTCGTCGACTTCAATTGGGACTGACCTATACCTACCATTCTAAAAGAAGTTATTTTTTGCGTTTTTGAAGGCAGGTTTTGTTTTTTAAAACATTTATTTTATTTTATACTTTTTAGTGATCTTAATAAGCTGTTATGTAGGCCGCCCACTACTTAGTTGATATGAAACTTTAAGATATTTCAAGTTAACTGCAAGTAACGCCGCAGGAAAGTCATAGTCATATTTAAACAACCTTAATCGAGATATCTTATCGCATAAATTGGTATTATGTATGTATGCCTATAATACTCGTATGTATGGTAGTGAATGTTGGGTGTGGCAGGACAAGCATAAAAGTCGTGTAAATGCCGTTGAAATGCGCTCTTTGCGTAGTATGTGTGGTGTGAAACTGATTGATAGAGTAAGGAATGAAAAAGTCAGAGAGAAATGTGGAATAAAAGAAGATGTATTGACTAAGATTGAAAAGGGCATGCTTCGATGGTTCGGTCATTTGGAAAGGATGGATGAAAGAAGATTGACGAAAGAGATATACACATCGATAGTGAGTGGACGGGTCGGAAGGGGCCGCCCTAGGCGTACTTTTTCGAGTCAAATCGGTGAAATACTGGAAAAGGGCCGAATCTTAAGTACCCGAAACCGACGTGCGTGCATGACTCGATGTATGAATGTGGAAGAAGCGAAAGAAATTTGTCAAGATCGTAGCAAGTGGAAAGAAGTGGTCTCTGCCTACCCCTCTGGGAAACAGGCGTGATTTAATGTATGTATGTATGTATGAGGAGTTCCCTCAATTTCTCTTGGATCAGATTACAATTTGGTGACAATGGGAGTAACGGGACAACCTCGGAAGTATACTCTATCAAACAAAAAAAGTATTTTTAAAATCGGACCATAATTGACGGATTAATCAATCATATTTAAAGGTTATACTCGTAGTTAAAATGAGAAAAATATGCATCACAATGGTCTCTCATTATAGCTTTTTTTATTTATTTCTTAATTTAACCCACGGGAAATCTATAAACTAGATACCTATTTTGATGTGGACAGAGTCGCGTGGAAAAGCTTGTATTTAGTATTTCAATTGCAACATACCTTTTCAGTCGGTAACAGAACCATTAATTAAAAACATTGATTAAAAAGTAATATTTATGATAGAGTTATAGAATTATGGCCTATTATTCTGACATTGTCACTCTCTTACAAATGGCCTACCTGTATTAAGAAACCTGTATAAGTAGTTGCATCTTAATGTTTACATTAAAGTATCGATAAATATAATTTTAAAGTATCGATAATACTATGCGAGGCAAAAAAGTAGCGATTACGGAACAATAGACAGGTGTGCAAACGCGAAGAGGAAATTTACCTATCGCGAAAAAAACCTCTGCGGAAAAAACACTATCACGGAGCAACGAGATATTAAATAAAGCTACGAGTAAAAAGGCGACGAGGAAATTTACCAATCGCGAAAAAAAACTCTGCGGAAAAAACACTATCACGGAGCAACGAGACATTAAATAAAGCTACGAGTAAAGAGGCAAAGAGGAAATTTATCGATCGCTGAAAAATGCGAATCGGAAAAAAACTACAACGAAATAACGCTTTCGCGGAATCCATCTAACAAATCCTTGTAACCAGGCCATAAAATCAAAAAAAAATAAAAAATAAAAAATGAGAAGCTGTCTGAGTGACAGCTGACACTGACAGATAGCAAAGCATTTCACGGCATTTTAGGTAAGTTTGGTGTTAATTTTAAACATTTTCGACGCATTTTTAATCATTAAAAACCGGGTGGTAGATCTACCTAATTTTCATTTAGAATTCTACCAATTTCTACAAATTTTTAGATTCTGTTCTACCAATTTGCCGAAATTAGATGTGACAACACTGAGTACCGCTTGTTGACATAGCAACATGTAATTATGCTATTCGACTCACAGATTATAGGATATGTATAAAGACAGATAGGAATCAACCATAGAACTGACAGTTCATTAGTTGTAGTTCAGGTACGCAACAGACTACGGAACCGGTAGTGCTAGTGGGCAATAAAATTCAAATAAAAATGGCGGAATGGCGGGGAATTTAAATTTTGACAGCCAGTGTTCATAATGAAGTTCATTCTCGAATTGAACGAAGTTAACTTTTTCGCACTCATCGATTAAATTGTATGTACACAGTTCATCGATGAGCACAAATTAGTTAACTTCGATCAATTCGAAAACAAACTTTAAATTTCCGCAAGCAATATGCTAAAGATAAAGCATGTTTCAGTCTTCTATAAATAAAATATGAATACAAGGACGGAATATTAATACGCTAAGCATTATTTTTAAACAAGACTTATAGTGAAACATACTCCATAAAACAACATAGCACAACACGTTACAGTAGAAATTATAGACTTTATGAAATGTAATATCTTTATTGTGCAAGGAATTTACCAGCGCTTCGCAAGAGGAGACCACTGTTGAGAAGAAGTCTGTCAGTCTTTTTTTTTCAAATAAACCATCATAACAATGACAATAATAAACTTAAGGTAAGAGTATCATAAAACCAATTCCAAATAATAGAAGTAAAACTATGAAGGAAGAAGCAACAGACCAAGTTAACATGAGTTAATCTTTTTTTAAGGTAAAATATACATTTAATCTAACCTAAGTTTTAATAACACGAAAGCACAGCAATGTATTAAATGATAAATATCTGAGTATGGTGCTGTGAGCTTACATAAATTTGTCCACAAGAATATAAAGTCTCGTAACCTAGTTTTACAAAATAAAATAAAGCCTAGTCTGGAATTATCAAATAGCAATTTTCTACCTCTTCATAAGAAGATCAAAAAAACAGAACAGGTTAATAAGTGAAGAGCTATTTAGTAGTCGTTTTTAAAATGTTCTGTGGCTGTTCAATATTCATATTCAATTTACTTTTTACATAAATATTCATTTATATGCAATGCATGAAAATATCATCGTTCTTATATTTTTTATACAATTCAATGCAAAACCATTATATTGCTAGAGATACATTCAAACTTATTCCATAATCCTATCAATGCTTTTTATTTATACAATGCAATGCATGAAAATATCATCGTTCTTATATTGTTTATACAATTCAATGCAAAACCATTATATTGCTAGAGATACATTCAAACTTATTCCATAATCCTATCAAAGCTTTTTATTTATACAATGCAATGCATGAAAATATCATCGTTCTTATATTGTGTATACAATTCAATGCAAAAACATTATATTGCTAGAGATACATTGAAACTTATTCCATAATCCTATCAAAGCTTTTTATTTATACAATGCAATGCATGAAAATATCATCGTTCTTATATTGTTTATGCAATTCAATGCAAAAACATTATATTGCTAGAGATACAAACTTATTCCATAATCCTATCAAAGCTTTTAGTTAAATTGTTAATTTACACATCTAGAAAATAATAAAACCTTGGACCCGTTTCGCGAAACCTTGTAACTTGTATTACAAGCGGAAATCTCTTTTCAACATCATCATCATCATCATCATCATCATCATCATCATCATCATCATCATCATCATCATCATCATCATCATCATCATCATCATCATCATCATCATCATCATCATCATCATCATCATCATCAGCCTATATTAGTCCACTGCTGGACATAGGCCTCTCCCATTGCACGCCAACGAGCACGATTCGTGGCCACTCTCATCCGGCTCTTGCCTGCCACCTTGCGAAGATAGTCACTCCACCTAGTCTGAAGGCGTCCTACACTACGTTTGCCGATTCGCGGTCTCCGCTCAAGAATACGATAACTCCAGCGATTATCGGTTCTGCGGCACATCCACTGCCACTTCAAGCTGCTAATTCGATGGACTAGGTCGATAACCTTAGTTCTCTGTCGGATCACCTCATTACGAATCCGATCCTTCAGAGAAACTCCCAACATAGCCCTCTCCATAGCTCGCTGAGCGACTTTAACAATATGCATTAAAAAGAGAAATCCACTAATACAAGTTACAATGGGTTCTATACAACACGCTAAAACAATAATGCTTTTAACACATGTCATTATGGTAGTTTTTAACTCGGCCACCATTACTCTCAAGTAAATAAGACTGTAGTAACGTTAATACAACACGTCAAAAGCAATATTGTTTTACAGAGTTGAATAAAGGCCCAGGGCCTATATTCTACACGGTAAAATCATATTGTTCTTGACGTTTTTCCGTATTATCCACGGTTTGATAGCTCTTATTTACATGACAGCTATGGCGGCTAAGTTAAAAACAATACCCATAAGATGTCAAGGGCGATACCGTTTTAACCAGTACAATAGGTCCTGATTTCGTAAAACGGGCCTCGGTAATAGTGACACTAAAATCGTTAAGTGGTTTTAAAGTGGTGAACCAGTGAAGGGCCATATATGCAGTGAAATTATCTAATAATTATTATGATAACGGTGGCCAGTGGGAAAATTCCTAACAAACTATTTCACCACTTTAATCGTACTTTTCATAAAATGAAATTAAATCATTTGCGGTATATAATCAAAGCTTAACCCTACACATAAATATGTAGATTAAGCTGTCTTTGATCTTATACCCCTCAAATATAAAACTTGTCATGGGCTCATAACGTTTTCTACCGAAGAGAGAAAAAAAATTTAGAAATGTTGAAAATCATAATGAACCCGTGACGTGATCGTGATCTATCGTGATCTATTGTTTGGTGTACAATAAAGTGTTTTGTATTGTATTGTGATCTTAAACATAAATTAAAACTAATGTAGAAAATTTAGCGTGCTAGGCTGGCCACTCGTGGAGACGCATCCATTGATTCTGGAAAAAAACAAAATGTTGACTTAGACGTATAAACAACACACACCACACATCACGTTATTTCGTCAAATCGAAAGCGAAGGCCAATGGATTAATTTGAGCGACACGTTAGGTCGACGAATGAAAGAGATAGTTTTACATAGAATTACTAAATTGTGGCCTTTGTATCTTGATATTTTTAAACATATTTTCAACGTGACACCCTCAAAATCTCTTACAAAAACATCGTTGTAACGTAATATTAGGTTTCACTATACAAATTTACCAAAATGTAGTATAAATGAAAAAAAGATACCATTAATGTTATTTGTAGTCGAAGATCAAAAAGGTATTCATTGCTGGGCCTAGTGATTTTTGTGGATGCTCGCAGTCATTGGAACCCCTTTAAACAAAGAATAATATTAAAAAATCATTTGAATTTGAATTTACATAGTATTTCAGTAGGTATACTAATTATTGCAAATTTTAATAGCATACATTGAATTTTTCATATATTATTTATTTATTTATTTATTTATTTCTCACACTTACAACTATTTTTACAGGGCTTAGGTACCCTAAGACAATAGTGTAAGTAACTACTTTTTGGTACAGAATGAACTAATCTCTATCCTTAAATCTATAACATAATATAAACAATGCAGCCTTTGTGAATTCACTCAGAGAACATGAAAACAAATCAATGTTTATTAGTCCCATTTGGTGTCATACTTTAACTATTCTGTGCAACTTGTGCAACCGACAAGTAAGAAAATGTTATTCTAATGCAATGCGACCTTTGTATCTTAATATTTTAAAATATATTTTCGACTTGACAAGCTCAAAATCTCTTACAAAAACATCGTTGTAACGTAATAATAGGTTTCACTATAAAAACTTATCAAAAATAGTAAAAATGAAAGATAGATACCATTCATGTTATTTACAGTCGAAGATCAAAAATGGTTTCATTGCTGGGCCTGGTGATTTCATTGTGGATGCTCGCAGTCACTGGAACCCCTTTAAACACAGAATAATACATATCGTTTTTCAGTATACTAAATCTTGCAAAATTTCAGTACAAAGATTAAATTCGCATTTTTTTTGTGCAACAGGCAGGTTAACATTGTTATTCTAACACATTGCGATTTAAAAGTGTCAGCCTAGGCTTGTAACAGGGCTCCGTTGATCTTGGGGTATGGAATCCCAAAAAATAAGCAGACTTGAGTATATGGTTTTAATTTCAACTCGATACCTTCATGCGTTCCCGAGATAAAGGGTCTTGAAAGACAGACGGACGGACGAACAGTGATCCTATAAGGGATCCGTTTTTTTTTTTGAGGTACCTACGGAACCCCAAAAAACCACATCGAAATCGGTTCACCTGTTTAGAGTCTACGGTGCCCCAGAGAGACCCACAGACAGACAGACAGACAGACAGACAGACAGACAGACAGACAAACACACACATACACACATAGTAGTCAAACCTATGATACTTCTCTTTCCATAATTATCAATAATTATGTCAAGAATGACATTATGACGAAATAAAATTATGGGATACAAAGGGCTCGCTTTTGCTTGACTTCACTAAATTCGCAATATCTTAGAAGCTATATTCAGAATGTAACATAACATATTGTATCTTTTGTGAAGGTTATGTTAAAATTACTTTCGGGTCGCGGAAACACATATTATTTATTTCTGGCGAAATTTGCTGCTGCACTGCCATCACTTTTTGAGGGTAGCCTATGCATATGAGCGGCAGTCACGCATATAAATATGAACGCTTTAGCATGTTGGATAGTCGAGATATGACCACTGTACGAATGCTCCCTTTGTACGAAGCCACCCCATCTTCCCCTACCTATGTAAATAATTTTTGATAAATAATTCTGTTAATGCCGATAAGAGAGGCTAGTAGAACGTTTGGAGTTCCTCGAGGCACACTACAAGATCGGCTTCATCTACGTGTCCCAGAAGGCCCAAGAAAAATGGGTCCGGATTCCGTTTTATTTATTTTATTTTATTCCGGAGAATATTTAGCTGTAAGAAATAATAGAGACTTAAATAATATCGTTGATTTTGATATAAATAATGCTTATTTTGATCTCATGCTTACTCACAGTTATAAGGGCTGAATACTGGGTTCATCGAGGCTGATTATTGGATTTTAGAGGCTGTCCACTGGGAAAAAGTGCCATTTTTTGTTTGAACTTAAATATATATTTTATAAAGAGGAATATTGTTTTTGACCTATGTTGTTTAAAAACTATAGTAAACAATTAATCCAAATATGTGCTACGTTTCATTATCCGACGACTCCTGTAAAAATGCCAGCTGTTCAAACTTCAAAAAGTCGTTATGAGGCTGACCACTGGTGCTGTTACCCTATGCTTAGATCTTAAAAACTACGCAACGGATTTTGATGCGGTTTTTTTTAGTAGATAGAGTGATTCAAGAGGAAGGTTTTTATGTATAATAAATTTTGTTTTATGTACGTGTGTTATAGAAAACTCAAATAAACCGAAGCGAAGCGAGGGCGGGTCGCTAGTATATAGAATATTTAAAAAATAAGTTACTTATTTTCAAAGTAACTTTTAATAACTTAATAAGTTCTATTATAGTTCTTAAAACCTTGAAAGTTAAGGGTCCTGTCCTTGCGGATCACTAGCACTATCTTAGCCTTTTGACGACGCGCTGGCCTAGTAGGTAGTGACCCTGCCTACGAATCTAGCGGTCATGGGTTCGAATCCCGGTAAGTGTGATGAGCGCGAATATTGGTTCCCGAGTCATGGATGGTTTTAGGCTTTTTGTACGTAGGGATTTCGAGCACTAGAAATATTGAGTTTCAAAGTATTGTTATTATATTAAGCATTTTATAAGAAAGAATAATGATTTTCGAACATCATTTGATTAAAAGTACATTAGGATGACATAAAGTAAGTACATAAGGATAACTCCGATTTTAGAAATATTGCTACGGTCCCTTAAAAAGTATGTTAGGAATGGGTTTATTATTAACTTACATTTAAAACGTACAATAAAAAACACACAAGTTTAAGTTTTAGAGTAAGTTTTTGTTACAGTAAAAAAAAAAGACTTATTTCCCCTCCAAATGTATTTTTTTAGACCCCTAATTGAAATATATAGTATACATATATCATATGTTAAAATCCGTGCAAGGGCACAGAAATAGCCATACATACTCTCTCTCTCTCTCTCTCTCTCTTAATATGTACGCTCGTTAAACATAAACCTCCATCGGGCAGTTAGGTAAAAACTAGTCATTGTCTTACCTAAATTAGCAGTAGCATTACATACTAGCGCAGAAACCAAATGTCACGGATCTTGTCATGATACATGGAACGTTCACCCCAGTTTCAGCTAGTCTTTCATGATCATGAAGATGGCAGCAGCAAGGTTTCCAGATCAAAATATAAGTACCTAAAAAATTTAAATCAATAAATTAGCTAAGAAACTCAAACATACTAAGGGCCTCCTGATTGAATTTGCTACTGGACCTTACTGGCATAGTTTAGTATCCTATGTCCCACTCTGGGTACTATCTCTTTACCAAATTTCACATCAGTTGGATGAAGTGTAGGACCATTACAGTGGGACAAGCAAACAAACATACTTTCCATTCATTTAGCTTTGTAATTTTTTGGCTTTTATAAAATAACATGGTTTGGCTTTCAAATAGCAGTAACTTGGAATACTATCGTCACCATTTCTGGATAAAATCTACATCTACACTAATATTAACAGGGATCGGAAATTCAGATAGATATTGATCTAAACTGGCGGCGTCGTTGTTGTTCAGTTGTATGGCAGCGACTCAATTTTAATTTGTTAATAACATTCTTGGGATTTCTAAATAAATAAATTATGCCAGCATAAATACACATTTAAGTACTCACGTGAGTACTTAAAGTTTTTTTTTTACTAAAGTGTTTTATATTAGTACCCGTAAATCATTGAGCTAAAGAAGTTTGAGGAGAACACTAACATTAAGTTTTATACTAATTGTAAAATAATGAATATAAAAGTTTTTCAGATCCTGGAAATTATATTATTAAAATAATATTTTTAAGAATGGCGTCGGCCATATTTGCTTAACTTATTCCGCGATTTTGCAAACTTCAGGTAAATATCTATACGAATTTTCGATCCCTGGTTATTAATGAATAAATTTAAAAACTGCTGGACCAATTCCATAAATTCTTTTGCCATTATTAAGCTACATTACCCTGAGTAACATAGGTTACGTTTTATTATTCTGCACAGATGGAGGTGCAGGAACAGTTATCAGTTATAAAAAAGTTACTACTATACATTTTAAAATACTAGTCATTGTATTACCTAGGAAAAATTGCAGCACACACAAGCGCAGGGACCACAATATGATGATGTTATCATTCCACATAAACCAGCTCCCCGGTGCCCCAGTTTCAGCTGGGCTTTGATCATTGTTGATGACAGCAGTATGGTTTCCAACTCAAAATAAAGTACCTAAAAAATTCAAAACCAAATATATTAACTAAGGAACTAAACCAAACCAAACCTACGAAAGGCCTCAAGATAGAATTTGCTACGGGACCCACACTGACATCAGTTAAAAATACAGGGTGGCTCATTTAGATTGGTCAGTATGCGAAAGTGTGAAACTATAAGACATGAAGGTCTGTTCTTAGGAACCATGTCATCGATTTTAATAACAAGAAAAACTGCATTCATAAGTAGTTAAACACTTAAAAAAAACAGTAGGCAGCTCGGGAAGCGAACCCAGATGTTTTGAGAAAAAAAACTAACACTTTTTCCATTTAGATATTGATTGTATAGGTCTTAAGCAGTAAATGTTACTACGAAACATGATGTCTCAAATGAATAAAATGCATTGTTTTCATATTCTTCAATGAAACAAAATGCAATATCAAGAATATTATATTGAAAATAAAGGGTGGTAATTTCGAACACTTACTAAAATTAATTAAAGAATGTGAAAACAATGCATTTTATTCATTTTAGACATCATGTTTCACAGTAACATTTGCTACTACTACAAAATTGCGTTCAGTAAGTAGGTACCTACATAAGGTATGCATAAGACTGTTCATGCGTTCTACAAGTTAAAAGAGTGGTAAATCACTGGAATAAAATATAACAAAGAAGAAGAATACACTTACCTATTACATACACGAGCAAAAATAACTGTTTCGAATTTTGCACTGAAACGCGTGGTTTGCTGACACCATCATTAATTTATAAATTTCTCTTGCTGCTTTCTTCTAGCTCTAATTTTTATCACTTGTGGTGCACTTGGAATTTATATTTATAAAATTGACACCATTGTATTTATAAACGGCATTAAAATAATCAAATCGAATTGAAAAATTCAATTTATAATTTCGTAAACAAGAAGCTAACGGAAAAAACCATTGAAAGAAATGAATGAATTGACTAAGTTACAGAATAAAGCTGGCATGTAACTTATGCAATCATTAGAACCAAGAAATACATTTATAAATTCAAAAGGCTTTTATAAACGAATACTTAAATTAAATAACATTTAAACAAAAATAAACTAAGTTACTTGAGTTATGAAAGTCATTTCAATTTGTCCTATCATTCAATTGAATGGATGCTTTATGCAAACAGCTATACGGACCAAGGTAAACTGTCAAAAACTAATGTCGGAGAGTGAATGAGGCAGATTCTCACCCGTGATTCGACTTTGCGACTAAAGTGAAATAAATATGCCGTATTGTATGGTAAAATTGTGTGGAAAGTGTAGCAAGACATCTAGCCTTCAAAAGGATGGAATTTCATTTCACAAGTAAGCTGTTATTACTTAAAATAATAATTATTTAATATTTAAAAGCGAAACCTTTATTGCAAAAATGGCGTCGCTTTGATGTCTGTCAGCAGTGGTCTGTCTCTGTCTTTCGCATACTGATTTTCCCAATTCCGTCTTTCTCCAACCACTGAAGTGATGTGAAGTACTGATTTTTTGACTTTTGATACCCGTAAAACTATGGTCACGGATAAGAATTCTATTCTATAATAAAGTAAGAATAATGTTTAAAGGTGGATTCACAATAAGGGTTGCTCGCGAACAAGTATACCTCTAGCGCTCAACTGCGGTTCCTGCAGTATTGGAGCGGTGCGGGAGGAGTGTGTTTTCGTTACTTCAAATAGCTAAAGCAGTAAAGAAGCTCGACCTAATTTTCAAGATAAATGCCTACTCTGCAATTGAGCGTCATGCGGGCTCCACATGCTGGCTGTTTGCCCCAAACTCCGAACACGTGCCGGGCACTGACTACAAACAGCCAACACAAACACGCATCCCCATACTTGGCGAACGTGGTAGTGGGTACATTCCGAACATCCTTTAATTTGTGCAAAAAACCGACACCAACGCCGATCACTGGCGACCACAAACACAAACAGGCAAACACCCATCCACATCTTCGTATTGGCTGTTTGGTTTTCGCTGTTTGCAATTGTTTGCCAAGCATGTGAAGTCAGCATCAGGGTTGTCATATAAAATTTTGTAAAATTGAAAAAAGTTTTTGTTTAGTGCCTCACTTAATTGGTGCAAAATCGATAATGGTATAGTCTGCGACAACGAATCCCTTGACAGATTGAAGAAATGTAGCCGCCATCTTGATTTTTTTTATTATTCGACTGATTGCTTCCAAAATCGATAATCTGTGGATGTGTGTGGTTCCAACTACGAATCCGCTGACAGAATGAGAAAAATTAGCCGCCATCTTGAACTTTTCAGATATTCGACTGATTGCTTCCAAAATCGATATCTGGGGATCGGTGTGATCTCCAACAACGAATCCGTTGACAAAATGAGAAAACTTAGCCGCCATCTTGAACTTTTTAGTTATTTGACTGATTGCTTCCAAAATTGATATCTGAGGATCGGTGTGATCTCCAACATCGAATCCGTTGACAAAATGAGAAAAACTAGCCGCCATCTTGAACTTTTCAGATATTCGACTGATTGCTTCCAAAATCGATATCTGGGGATCGGTGTGATCTCCAACAACGAATCCGTTGACAAAATGAGAAAACTTAGCCGCCATCTTGAACTTTTTAGTTATTTGACTGACTGCTTCCATAATCGATATCTGGGGATGCGTGTGGTCTCCAACAACGAATCTGTTGACAGAATGAGAAAAAGTAGGTGCCATTTTGAACTATTTAGTTATTCGACTGATTGCTTCCAAAATCGATATCTGGGGATATGTGTGTAGTCTTCAACAACTAATTTGTTGGCGGAATGAGTAAAAGTAGCCGCCATCGAATAACTCACAAAATCAAGATGGTGGCTACTTTTTCTCACTTTGTCAACGGATTTGTTGTTGGACACTACGCAGATCCCTTCATATCGATGTTGGAAGCATTCAGTTGAATAACTAAAAAGTTCAAGATGGCAGCTACTTTTTATTCTCAACTCGGGAGGAGGTATTCTTATTGGACATATATCATAAGCTAATAAACAAATTTCATATAAAAAGCATTTCATTAAAAAATATTTTATTTATTCTTACATTTTAACACATGCAGGGAGTTTAAAAAATGAAAGCTCCGGGTTTGTAGAAGCCAAATTTAAACAGCCATATACCACACAATACTCTCGTGGCATCTTTATAAAGAATTTAAAATGCGAAAGAAACCATTCATCTCGACGCGACACTCGCGTCTTACAGCACTGCCATGTCCGCTTAGCGGTCTCATAGCGGCGTGCGTCTGTGTGAGTGCGTTGGTCGTTTCGAACGTTTGTTCATGGCTTCTTTACTGCTTTAGCTATTATCTATATTGTGTCACTGTCGTCAACACTGTTATTTGGACTCTAGCCGCTTTGAGCAAAACGAACACGAGATTTACAACCGAAGATGAGTCCTCCGATTAGGGCTCAAACTAAACAAGTGTTTTTTCAGATTTCCAAAATGTCCTACACGAAAACCAATTTGGGTCGACGCAACGAAACAGCCAGAAAACTGGATTCCTGCTACAAGCAGCGTAATATGTTCCCGGCACTTTAAAACAGAGTGCTTCAAATTTACAAAAAAAAACAGACGCCTGTTGTTCGAATCCGCTGTGCCAACTCTTTACCTGCCAAATGTGGTATGTACGTACAGTCACCAGCAATAACATATTATGCAACATTGAACATAAAAATATCTGACACATCTTTATTAATAGAGGTACTTATAAGAGCTTGTCAGATATTTTTGCACCCATTGTTGGATAATAATATTATTGCTGGTGACTGTACAAGTATGAGCCTCAAAACGTATAACGTAATAATGTTTCACTTGGTTACTCTGTAATAAATGGCCTAACTTATGACTGTTTGTAGGAACCTGATATCAAGACCAGAACATCATCTATACCTTCATCGAGTTGTATGATATCTCAAAAACAGGTTATGATAGTATTTTATGTATTTGAATTCTTATCTTAGTTCAATTTATTTGAAAACTATTATATTACCTCAATGTTGCAGGTCATCGTTCAGGCTGAATCTATGAATATTTCACTGCCGTCTACTTCGACGTCATTCAACTCTACTGATAACATACAAACAGCTATACATTCCAACTTTAGCACTCCTCTAGAAAAGCGTCTACGTTCCACTATAATTGACCTGTCTCAGAAATTAAAAAAGAAAAATGTCCAACTGAAGCGATTGCAAAATTCGACACGCGTACTTAAGAAGAAAGTTTTTTCGTTGCAGAAATTATTCAATGACCTGCAAGCAAAAAATTTAATAAATGATGAACATGTATCTGTGTTGAGCCATGTTGGTGTAAAAAGCTCAGAAATTATGAAGAGACACAGACCTTAAATTTTTACTCCACAAAGGCCTATCAATATGTCAGAAATACGTTTCACACGTGTTTGCCATCACCGAAAACCTTAACAAAATGGTATAAAACTGTTGATGGTCGTCCGGGCTTTACTAAAGAAGCTTTGGAAGCTATTCGAGCAAAATCAGAATATTTAGGAAAAGTACTATACGGCACTCTTGTTTTCGATGAAATGAAAATAAACAGTGACGTAGAAATAAATCAACACAATCATAGAGAATATGGCTATACTGATTTTGGAGGCGAGATTGACACTGACTGTGCAACCGAATGTACTGAAGCACTTGTATTTTTGGTCGTCCCTTTTAATGCATCGTTTAAAGTGCCAATTGGGTATTTTTTAGCGAATAAAATAAATGCAGATCAAAAAAAGACGTTAGTTAAACAAGCTATTCGATTGTGCAAGGATGTGAATTTTATCGTAAATGCGACCAATACATCAATGGCTAAAAAGTTGGGCTGTAATTTAGATTCCTTTAAACTAAAAAGTACTTTCACTGTCGATGACATGGATATAACAATTTTTTTAGACCCCGTTCATATGGTAAAACTTATTCGCAACAGTTTTGAATTTTACAGGGATTTAAAAGATAGACATGGTAATTTGATACGATGGGCACACATTCAGACTTTACATGAATTACAGGAGAAAGAAACTTTTCAAATGGCCATTAAACTTCGAGCAGCACAACTTCATTTTAAGAAAAATATTATGAAAGTAAAATTGGCAACTCAAATATTCAGCAGAAGTATTGCAACGGCTCTGTTGTTCTGCAAGTCAGAACTAATGATACCGGAATTTAAAGATGTGGAAGCTACTGCCCACATGTTATTGATTATTAATGACTTGTTTGACATTTTAGATTCAAAAACACATGGTATGGTTTGAAACGTGCCATGAATAATGAAAATTATTTAAAAATATGCGAACGCATGGAAGAAGCCAAGCAATTCCTTCTAACTGTACAGGTTAGTGAAACTTCTTTGAGGCCAGAGAAAAATCTTGCACTGGTCAAAACTAAACGTTTCACTGGGTTTGTGGGTCTTTGCGTTTGCATCGAAAGTGCTAAATTTATTTTTAGTCAATTGATTGAAGGTACATTTCCTCCAATGACCTATCTTCCTCTACATAAAATTAGCCAAGATCATATAGAGCTATTTTTTTGTAATATGAGGTCAGGTGGGGGTGCAAATAATAACCCGACTCCTCTACAGTTTGAAGGAATTTACAAAAAAATGTTGGTGCACACTGAACTTCAACAGTCACGTACTGGAAACTGTGTGCCGTTGGAAAATATAGCCATTTTAAATTGTTCATCGGCAGTTACGCGAATTAATATGACAACAGGAAGAAATAATATAACTTCTGGCAGTAATGAAGAAGAGGTAGAAGATAACGAACTTGTAATAGAGTTACAAGATACCTCTTTCTCATTATTTGCAGAAAATATTATTGAATACATAGCTGGATACAACACAAAAAAAATTAAATGCCAAAAATGTGTCCAAGCCCTGCAATGCAACAGTAAAAAACAAACATCTCTGATATTTGCAAGAGATAAAGGGGGTTTGATATATCCGTCTGAGACTGTAACAAAAATATGTAGGCTCTGCGAAGTTGTCATTAGAAGCAGAGATAAATATGTAAACGTGAAACCGGATATGAGACATTTTTTTTTAACAACGAAGATACTGCACTCCTTGATGGGCGAAAATTTGTTCCCCGATTTATTTGCACATCAATTCGAGCAAGATGTTATAAATAATCATATCATTGACCTTGCTAAATGTGTAATTGAAAAGTACATATTTATACGACTAGCATATTTAGCAAAAAAGACACATCCGCAAAGTGCTATTAGGCGCATATACACGAAACTCATTCACTTTAAGAGCCAATAAAATATGCTTCTTTTTTTCCTCCAAAATGCTTGGAAATGTTACTCTCAGTGTAGTTTAAACAGCCCACGAAGTTCTAAGTTCCAGGGCCTCGCAAAATAAAAATAAAAATACTATTACCAACGGCTAGCGGCTGCGACCACGAAAATGTATGAAATTTCATTACGTACCACTTCATTTTTTAATAAAGGTTTATGTAATGTAACTGATACATAATAAGAGTCCCAGTTTTACGAAACATTTACCTAGCCAGAGGCGGATTTCATAATAACATCACACGAGTTTTTAAGGCTTAATTATGTACAGTCGCCATCAGATATATTGGAGCGGCCGAGGTACTCAAATATTTCTGAGCAGCAATAAATTTCAATAAATTCTTTACGGTAAATAAGGTCAATAACATCTGAACATCCAATTCGCCACAAATACACTCGGCGTCAAAAATATCGCACCTTCGGGAAAAATATGTTCAACCGACATTATACCCTATTTAATCAAGGGTAAAGGTATGACTGTTAGGTATTATTTGAAAGGTAATAAAATATACTTTTTAAAAAAGCTAAAAAAAATATAATTATTGTAACCAGGTTTAAAAAAAAAGAAGTTTAATGCGAGGACAAGAAAAATGTTTATTAAATTGGAAATTAACATCAATGAAATGGTTAACAAACAAACAAAAAAGACACTTAAAAGTAACCTAAAACCTAGTGTTACCCCCCCTTGCCCTAATTACTGCTTCCATGCGGTCTTTCATTGACCGAACCAACTTCACTACGTCCGACTGAGGAATGAGGTTCCATTCTTTAATCACGGCGTCCTGGAGGTCTTGGAGACTGGTAGGGATGGCATCACGTGACCGAACACGTCGCTTCAGCTCATCCCAAAGGTGTTCGATTGGGCTCAAGTCGGGACTTCTCGCTGGCCACTGCATAACAGGGATCCCAACCTCTCCCAGGTAATCACGAACGAGCAATGCAGTGTGGTTGCGGGCGTTGTTGTGCATTAAAGTGAATCCAGTGCCGACAAAACCCGCATATGGGACCACATGCTCTTCCAGGATCTCCGTGACGTCCCGGTGAGCAGTCAGAGACCCCTGCCAGCGAGTACCCCCCGTCCGGGAGACGCACAGAAGGTCGGTCTTGCCATCTGTGGACATACCGCCCCAGAACATGCACGAACCACCTCCGTAGGCCACCGTTTCTTCAATGCAGGCTTGAGCAAATCGTTCTCCCGACCTTCTGTAGACTCTTCTACGCCTGTCGTTGCAGTAGAGGCAGACCCTCGTCTCATCGGAGAAGAGAACCTGCCTCCACTGGTCGAATGTCCAATCGACGTGAGCACGAGCAAACAGCAGGCAGTCTCTGCGATGCTGTGCGGTCAGTTGGGGACCTGTAGCAGCCCTGCGGGCCACAATCTTCTTCTCCCGCAACCTTCTCCTAATGGTGGAGGTGCTAACAGAGGTCGTCCGAGCTTCTCGGAGACGCTGTTGCACCTCAACAGCATTGGAGAAGCGATTGCGTAGAGACGACGACACAATAAAGCGGTCGTCTCTTTCAGATGTGCAGCGTCAGCGGCCAGCTCCATGCCTCCTAATGAAGTTTCCAGTCTCCTGGAACCGCAGGTATACTCGGCGGACAGCAAACCGGGTTAAATTCAGTTGCCGAGCGACATCACATTGCTTGGAGCAGTGCGACCACCTGGGTTGATTCAGCAGCAGTGGTTTCCATTTTTGAGGGTAGTTTTTTTGCTTCAGCTCCTTAGATGTGTTCTCTTTAACGTCTGGATAGCGAATGATTGACATTTGACCTTTACCAGACTTTTTATACACCTGGAACACGGCACAACTCGCGACCATTCAAACGCGTAATTTGGCACTTTTTTTTCGAAACTCTCAGTTTGCGAAAACACTTTTTTTTTCTTTAAATTAAATATTGTTAATTTAAAACACATTAAACGTGCTTTCGATTGATACTAATATTTACGAGGTGGGATAATTTTACTAAGGGCTAGATTTGCTTGAATCTGATTTTCAACGAGGTGCGATATTTTTGACGCCGAGTGTATATGAGCTATACACATATTATAAGTACTGTGAGTGTTTAGAAGCCGACGATTTACGACAAAAATGGCGGCAAAACAAAGTTATGCTGTGCCAGTGTCACGGATATGAATGTTTTTTTTAAATCATTAACTACTAAAGTCTCTATTCTCATGTCGTTCGAAATCAAATGTCGTACAGTCAAGCTCAAAAATAAATATCCGCACAAAGTTGCAAAAATATGTACCCATAGACCTTATTGCCATATTAATAAGGTCTGTGTACATTAATAGTAATGTGTAATGTGAATAAAAGTGTAATGTGCAATTTATTTCTCGTATTTTTATTGGTTTTATTTAAAAACACTTATATTCTTTGGTATCTTTTCTTCGAGCGTGTCCCATCACTACCCCTAATGGCGCGCACCACAACGCGCACATGTTATTATTCGTTGACTTTAAACTGGCCAATCACGGTGCACTTGACGCCCCCCGCGTCCCGCCATTTTGGCTTAATGAGAAGTATAGTACAAAATTGTCCGAAGCGTAGTCTATAGGGTTGAGTGGTCTGTGCTTCTACCCATCCATGGGGCACCTTAAGCGGGTATTACATTATCCTAAATTTAGTCGTCCTAACTGGCTTGCAAGGGAGGGGATAGCTAGGAAGCTCCTGATCACACTACACTAAATTCAGTCACTAAATCAGTTTGCAACGGCGTCGGACGTGTCGAGTGCGATGGCTCCAGTTCTATCGAAACAGCAAAAAAACGGTCTTGGAGTTGGCTGTTGCAAGCATAGAAATAAAAAATAAAAAAAGTAGAAAGACATGGGTCAAAGAATATTTATTGCTGCGAAATAAATTGATGAAATTAAATATCACCCATGCTTTGCTAAATGTTATTACACCTTCCTAACTCCTTTCCTAACTAGGATGCTAACTCAGTTAGGACGGCAGAAGCCGTCCTTGCTTCCTAATTAGGATACTAACTAGGATACGCACTTGCTAAGTGTTTTTACACCTTCCTAAATTAGGATCCTAACTCATTTAGGATGCTAAATTTAGGATAATGTAATACCCGCTTTAGGCTGGTCCCTAAAAAGGACTTACAGGTTTAGTAAAAGTTGCATTGTTTTCGAGATAATCGAACTTTTCTATTTTCTTAATAATTAGCACCTTGCTTCACTGTAATGACCGCCGAGGCCACAAATAGAGATTTTGTCGTTCTGTTTGCTGTTAAATATTCTTGAATAGTGATGCTAACGGATGTGTCTTAGAGCATTATGGTAGCTACACTAATTTCTTGTTAAACATATCTTAATTTATAACATCACATTTTGCTTTAAAGTTTGCAACAACTTTGACTGCTTGTGGTGAAAAAAAATTGTATGAAAACCAGAGTGGCCAATATGTTGAAAAATAGTGTATCTAATACTGATTCTAAACTGGTATAACACATGGTGTTTACGTCTTTACAGATAAAGTTATTGCTGTTAGTATTCACTAAGAGCGAATTTTACCAAAACACCAAGTTATCGATAAGTAACTCTTTACTTGATTGGGTTAGTCATATCATAAAAAACGCTTCTCTTATGAAAACCAACGTCTAATTACTGCAAAATAATGAATACTTGAAACCTACATCAACAATAATATTTTTAAATAAAAACCAGAATCTGTTTATTAAAAACAATACTGTTTAGTTACTATAACAAGTGTTCAATCAAGAAAGAGTTGAGAAACTTGGTGTTTTGGTAAATAAAACGTGTCTTCTACGACATGTTTGTTTAGTGACAGCAAGTGAAAACCAGATATAACGAATGTGAAATGCGACTACTTATTTGGTACTTACATTTATTCAACTTTTAATGCAATTCTTTTATTAGTTTTAAATAATATTTAGGATGTTAACTAAGTACATACTTTGCTTACAATCTCTCCTTTCTCTGCTGAGTAATACATACTTTTTTACAATTTTATTACCTAATGTGTATATTTTGGCAATGAATTTTTTATCCGATTTGATGTTTTCTTTTGACATTTATCAAGTACAGTTTTGATTCCACGAAGAACCATATTTTGGGTAACTATTTGGATTTTGTTTGCGACGACCTAGTTAGCTTTGCCCTGGACTTCGAAAAGGATATAACGACATGCCTAGGCATCAATACGAACCCCGTGAGTATGCTAATATGCATTATATTTATGGAGAATGCAAAGGCAATGCCAATGCAGCTGCTGCATTGTGCGCAAGCAGATATCCGAATACTCATCATCCCGATTACCGAGTTTTTGTAAGAGTCCACAATGCTTTTTGTGAAGGGAGAATGCCTGGTCAAAGTGTGGGTGGTAATGGCGAAGGCAGACCTCGAGATACGAGCATTGAGGAACTTATGCTCGCTGAACTGGAAAAAGATCGCTCAACTTCTACACGAGCTATATCAAGAAGTTCAGGCATTACAAAGTCGACCGTTCACAACATTTTAAAAAGACACCAACAATACCCATTCCATATCACAAGGGTGCAAACTCTGGAGCCTAGGGACTATGCTCCTAGAGTATAATTTTGTCGTATCATGTTAAGAAAAATGGAAGAAGATCCAATGTTTTTCGATAAAATTCTGTGGAGTGACGAATCTACCTGCCAAAGAGATGGTTTCTTCAACATGCATAACTGATGTATGGTACTTAGGAAGTATTGACTCCGACTTCGGCTACACCGGCGTTTCGGCAGTCGACACGTCGGCCGGAGTTCTGAGGGGCAGGCCATATGGCGGAGTGGCCCTGCTGTGGAGGAAAAGTGTGTTCCCGTGTGTTTCGGTAATAGAATGTAGGAGTGTGCGCCTCGCGGCGATCAAAGTCGCGCTTAGTGATCGCGCGATGTTAATCATATCCGTTTACATGCCTACTGCCTCGGCCGAGAACTTGACGGAGTTTATTGAGTGTCTCAGTGAAATTAGTGCGATAATTGAGAGTAGTGCTGTTGAGACCGTTTTTGTGCTCGGGGATTTTAACTCGCATCCAGGTGAGCAGTTTTACTCTGAACTAATGAACTTCAGTGGTGAGCAGACTTGGTCGTGCGTGGATATAGATTTGTTACCGGCCAGTACCTACACTTTTGTAAGTGAAGTGCATGGCTGCCGACGCTGGCTGGATCACTGCATAGTGACTAGCGCGGCTCGGGAGGCGGTTGTAAATACGTATGTTCTAAATGAGGATGTTTATTGGTCTGATCACCTACCATTGTTAGTTGAATGTAATATTACAAACGTTGTGCCCAAAATTATAACTTCTCATGTAGCATATAACAAAGTGATGTGGGGTGAAAGGGATAGTAAACAGATAGAACGGTTTCATGACTATTGCAATTCAAAGTTTAGAGACATTCATTTTCCTTCCATGTTTACTGATTGCGCAGACAAGTTGTGTGTCGATCAACATCATAGATCACTATTGGATACCATGTACTCAAATATAACATGTATACTTGCGGAGGGCGCAAGACTCTGTCATAATGCACCTAAATGTAGGAAACATATAAGTACATAAGGTGGTTATCGTGCGGTAAACCGGTTTCGGGAGACGTTTACTTTAAAATGTACGAGTCTAAAAGAATATTCAAAACTAAATTAAGATTTTGTCAAAATAATCAGGATCAAATCCGAATGGATATTATTGCGCAATTACATTCTAGTAAGAAATTTGGTAAATTTTGGAAATCGACCAATAAATTAAACCCAAAGTCGGCTTTGCCTGTGAGCGTGGCTGGGTTGCACGAGCCGAGTGATATAGCCAATGCGTTTCAGCGCCACTTTAAGGTGGAGTCACCACTCGCGCCCTCGTCTCTTCTATGCGATGCTGTGCGGCAGCCTAAGACCGATATTATGACTTTCTCTGCTAAACAGATAGCTTCAATAGTTAATAAGAGGTGCGAGGGAAGTCTCCTGGAAGAGATAGTCTCAGCATTGAGCATCTGAAGCACGCGGGTGTACACCTACCAAGAGTTCTTGCATTGTTTTTTAACCTTTGTTTGAGTCATTGCTACCTGCCGGATGAACTTATGCGCACAGTAGTTGTCCCAATTGTTAAGAATAAAACTGGTAACGTTTCTGATATATCCAACTACAGGCCCATCTCGTTGGCTAATGTCATTGCCAAGGTTCTGGACAGTCTGCTCGACAAACAGTTGGCAAAGCATACCCATCTGCACGACGCTCAGTTCGGTTTTAGACCTGGCTTATCCACCGAGTCTGCCATCCTATGTCTAAAGCAGACTGTCCAGTACTACACGGCTAGAAAAACGCCTGTTTATGCCTGTTACTTGGACCTGTCAAAAGCGTTTGACTTAGTATCTTATGACATGCTGTGGCATAAATTACAATCTGAGACTGATTTGCCGTATGAAGTTACGTCATTGCTTAAATACTGGTACGGTAGCCAATTGAATTGTGTCAAGTGGGCTGGAACGTATTCGGAGGAGTATAGGTTGGAGTGTGGGATGAGGCAAGGGGGGTTAAGTTCACCCCGCCTCTTCAACCTATACATGAACCGACTGCTGGAGGGGCTTAGCAGTGCCAGTGTAGGATGTTCCATAGATGGAGTGCGCGTTAATAACATAAGCTACGCGGACGACATGGTGCTGCTGAGCCCCTCAGTGGGCGGTTTAATTACTTTGTTGCGCAAATGTGAGTCGTATGCGGAGGCCCACGGGCTCAAATATAATGCTAATAAAAGCGAGATTATGCTCTTTAAAGCAGGTAATAAATCTTACAGAGTTCCACCGGTTATTCTTTGCGGTACTCCCTTAACACAAGTGAAGCATTTTAAATATTTGGGTCACTGGGTCACCGACGACATGTGTGACAACATGGACATGGAGAGGGAACGCAGAGCGCTGGCTGTGCGCTGTAACATGCTGGCTCGTAGGTTTGCACGATGTACGGAACAGGTGAAGGCTACGCTCTTTAAAGCATATTGCCAGTCCTTCTACACGTGCAGCCTATGGATCAGCTACACGCAGCGGGCATACAGCGCTCTGCGAGTACAATACAACAACGCGTACAGGGTGGTGTTCGGGCTGCCACGACACTGCAGCGCGTCGGGTATGTTCGCGGAGGGGCGGATTAACGGCTTCCACGCGATCATCAGGAAGCGATGTAGCTCGCTGTTGAGGCGGTGGCGCGCCAGCTCGAACACCATCCTGTGCGCGCTGGCCGACCGGTGGGACTCACCGTGGCTAAAGCACTGGGTGCAGCTACATGCCCCCTTATGCACAAATCTTATTTAAATTAAAACCTAGTATAATACTAAACCTAGATTTAAGTAATACTGTTACTAACACGTTATGGACTTTGTCCGAAATAAATGATTTTGAATTTTGAATATAACTACCATAGCTGGCAATTAAAACGAGAGAATCCACATTTAATGCGAGAGGATCACTCCCAATATCAATTTAAAATTAATTTGTGGTCTTAAACGGGAAAATAATTGGTCCTTTTGAGAGCGGATGACTCGTGGTTACACCAGTTTGTCACCCCAGTGCTATTCGCTTTAGTCGGTTATTCGTCAGAAATAATTTTTATTCCGCAAAAGTAGGTAGGTTAGGTTCGTTAGGTATCTTAAGATGCCCGAAGGGCAAATCACTCAGAAGTAGGAGCCCTGCCATAGGCACCCGGCTCCGTCGGCGGGCTCCGTCGAAAGGCACTGGGGTGACAAACTGGGGTGACCACGAGTCTGCACCCCTTTTGAGCTATCCCAGACTTTGAATGGAACCAGATATTTGGAGTTCCTTGAAAACGAACTTCCCATTTTATTGGAAGATGTGCCCTTAAACGTAAGAACGACGATGTGGCTGCAAAATGATGGTTGCCCTGCTCATTTCGCGGTTCAAGTTCGAAATTACCAAAATGAAACTGTTCCTAATAGATGGATCGGCCGTGCGGGTCCTATAGCATGGGCTCCACGCTCTCCGGACCTGAACCCGCGGGATTTTTTTTTTTGGGGTTGCTTAAAAGAAAAAGTTTGCTCCAAACCAATTAACTCTGTGCAAGAACTGCGTCAAAATATTCAAACGGCTGTTCAAGAAATTACCGAACGACAGTACACCCGAATGTTAAAAAGAAATTTTATTAAAAGGTGCAGAGCTTGTATCAGAGTTGAGGGAAGGCAGTTCGAACACTTGTTATAGTACCTAAACAGTATTGTTTTTAATAAACAGATTCGGTTTTTATTTACAAATATTATTGTTGATGTAGGTTTCAAGTATTCTGTTATTCATTATTTTGCAGTAATTAGACGTTGGTTTTCATAAGAGAAGCGTTTTTTATGATATGACTAACCCAATCAAGTAAAGAGTTACTTATCGATAACTTGGTGTTTTGGTAAAATTCGCTCTTAGTGAATACTAACAGCAATAACTTTATCTGTAAAGACGTAAACACCATGTGTTATACCAGTTTAGAATCAGTATTAGATACACTATTTTTCAACATATTGGCCACTCTGGTTTTCATACAATTTTTTTTCACCACAAGCAGTCAAAGTTGTTGCAAACTTTAAAGCAAAATGTGATGTTATAAATTAAGATATGTTTAACAAGAAATTAGTGTAGCTACCATAATGCTCTAAGACACATCCGTTAGCATCACTATTCAAGAATATTTAACAGCAAACAGAACGACAAAATCTCTTTATTTGTGGCCTTGGCGGTCATTACAGTGAAGCAAGGTGCTAATTATTAAGAAAATAGAAAAGTTCAATTATCTCGAAAACAATGCAACTTTTACTAAACCTGTAAGTCCTTTTTAGGGACCAGCCTGAGGTGCCCCATAGATGGGTAGAAGGTTATCCATTATTTACTGTACACCCTGTATAGCGTAATAACAAAACAGTCATTTATGTCTTAAGACAGAATTCAAGTACATTTTGTTACTGGCTCTCTCGGGAGCCGCTGGGTACCAAAAGGTTAATTTTGTCGACCCCTGTGCGGCAAAATCAAGGTGATACTATTTAACACAGGAGCAAAGTAGGTATGAACAGAATTGAAAGATAAGTATGTTTGCAACATTTCAAGATCAAGTGGTTATGCTTCAGGGGTTTCTTATTATTAATATAATTATTATATATTCTTGTAAAAATAAAAGCATGGATTGAAAATTCACAACATATTTAATACTCTGTAAACATTGACGCTTGAACAAGTCAAATCACAACACAATTTAAAATTTTGCACGTACGTAAACACTCAGAAGGGCTTGCAATAGGGATATCCGGATATCCGCTTAATTTCAAATCCAGATTGGGGCTTATATTATATCCGGATAATTCGGATATTCAACAAATAGTATAAAAAAAATATTTTCGTGCTAAATTTGAAGCCAGATCGCGTAAACTGGACAGAAAGATATCGTCGCCTGGTGATAAGAATTATCCGGATACATATAAAATAGGGCGAATATTAATGCAAACCCTAAGCTTGACATAAAAAAAGTGTAAAGAAAGCGTTGCATTATTTAGGAGTAGGTACTATAGGTCCGCTTGGTACCACTTAAGTAATTATTATTTGTCAAGCTATACAACCTTTCCCTATGTTAATATACACTTAAAAAAACAAACGATTTTGCTGTAACATTGTAGCAAAGTAAATTCAAACCAAGACAGACTTCAAGACAACTTAAATTTTTCAACTACACAGACCTCCACAAAAAAAAACATCACCAAACATTTGTGTTCTGAATTCAGTAAGTAGTCATTTCTTAATGGGTTTCAGCAGCCCCAGTCCAACGTACCGCGCCATGACTCTCAGGTAAGACGGGTTTAATTTTTTCCTCTTCTCCAAAAGGTCCTTTAGCAGTTTTTCAGACGACTCGTCAAACGGTTTTTGATAGTCGGACGCCTGCAATTAGTTTTGAAACGAAGTGTAAGGTAACGCATCGCTTATCGACAATTAACTTTGTTCTAAATAAATTCTTTATTTCACCCAGTCCTAGTACTTCGATCATCTAACTGCTTGGGCAAAACTACTCGTATGTCAATTCTATTCACGCCCTTTGTTTGGACCATTTGGGCCTGCTCAAATAAAAAGTCTAATGCTTATTTACCTAAACTTGATGCACGTTCATCCAATTACTCGTAGCTATTCCCATATAACTCACGCGGGAACGAACTACCTATTCCGACTGCTGAAGATAACTTAGTTTACACCTATCTTAGAATTGGCAACAGGTCCATCTAGTATGGCTGCGTCTACATCGCGTGTCACATATGGATAAAGCATCCATCACTCTCGTACAGTCACGAGATATAATTTGGTACCCACCTTAGGTCCAAAGTCAATCTGACATTCCACAACAATAAGGTTGAGTTTCCTAAAATATACAAATGACTTGACATCTCTAATGATATTGACGACTTCAAGCATATTTTTCTTGAAATGGGTCCCAAATTAACGCTCGTGGCCGTACTTATTTACGTGTCAGAAGGTTGCCTTAACCACCAAACTTTGTCGCGATGAACGCAGCCATATTAAAGCACCTGCTAAATCTTACTTATAGAGATTTGTCTCACGCATACAATTCTTCTTGATTATTATAGAATATAAGCACTGGGTCAGTCATGTGAACGCTTGCGGAGGCAGTTAAAGGGTTTAGGGAGTCTGTGATAGTGTAAAAAATTACGCCAAGCCCTTGAGACAAACACAAAGGGGTTTGGGTAAAAGTGTTGTTATTTGTAAGACATACATTTTCAAGGTGAGCGGCCATTAGTAAAAGTGGTAAATTATGATAGAATAATTCAAAATAAACGTGTTTTGTTATGTGCTCTTAAGTGCATCGGAGCCGAGATATTCAATATTCTTATCTAGGCGTACTTTTAGTACAAAAAACTGAACACTTAAATCTTAAATATCTCGGCTCCGTTTTTATTAAACGCCATAAATTAAATACATCTATGAGTATTTCGAGGCCCTCTAAATAACTATGAAGAAATGTTCCGTGGCAACAAAAAAAAATTACAATATTCTTAAAACAAATTTACCCAATGCCCTTTAGGTTTTTAAAAAGAAATCAAAATAAAGCTTACAGTGGTTTTGGCTATCCAAGACAATTCCTCCAATAGATTACTATCGTTTGGCGCAGTCCGAAACATGTTACGCGCACCATCATGCTGAAAATCAAATTAAAACCCTTGTAACGGTTGCGACGAGGAACACTTTTCGAAAGACAGAAAACATTGCAGGATACAATACGCCCATCTGTTATTATCATTACTTGAACTTAATACTTTTGCATTTAGTATCTATTACTTAATCCCAATGACATAAAACTTATTTATTCTTAATCCGACTGAACGCAGTTTTGTAAAATTGAAAGGAAAACTACCGAATCTTATAGCACGAATAGTGGTACCTACTAACTTAGTCTGTTAACAGTAATGTTAACTTTTATAGCGCAAACTCCCAGGAGCGAATCTTGCGGTATACAAGGCTTAGTAACGTGGAATCCGATATCCGGATGATTGACTAGGACTAGTAGTCGCGTCATGGGACATTAAAATTCATGAAAACATTGAGAATTCAAATGTTTTCCTTTTTGCTGTGTGAATACACAAGCTGCATTGTGAGGTATTTAACGCATTCACAGCCAGGGGCGCGGCCTAGCTAGGAACAAACTTGAATGACAGTGAACGCGTATACTTTATGGGTCGGGGGCAGTGAATGCGTTAAAAAAAATAACAAGTTTTACAGCGGTGTTCTAGATAGGTAGGTCTTTAGTAAAATTGTGATCATGGTGACCTAAAGCGCCGCCGTAAAACTTCCATTTTTTTAAATAGCTTATGATGCACTTTATCAATCCACACAGCAAAAATAAAAACATTTAGTATTCTCATTTTTTTTTTTCTTTAGCTACGCGACTATAAACCTACATACCTATCCCACGACATTCATGTGTCAAACTAAAAAACTACAAAATATATCAATGCAAAACACAAAAATACCTACATACGAAATATCACCCGAAAGGCTTGCAAGTAACTATAAAAATAACAGTTTTTTGGTTAAGGTTAGTCTACTCTACAATTTATTCATTTTTCATCACACTTGCTCGTAAATAGTGTCCTAACATGCTAGAAAAATCGACCGTAAATCCAAAATAATACCCGCGGGCCTTTTTTTACCATTACGTTACTAAAGTGCGTAATAGCTTTTTTTTATAAAAATTATACGTGGACTCAAACTATCACAATACGTCAGGACCCCAATTCTTGTGCTATTCGATATGAAGTGTCATTCGAGATGAAATGTCAGTTGCATACAATTTCCTAAAAATCTCGCATATAAACTATTGATCTCGACTGTCACTAGAATCGGACTCCAAACACGTTTGACATTAGGTATCTGTGGTAAGTCACAGACAATGATGTAGTCTGCCGCTAATAGGTTAAAAATATGAACTTTTGTCTGATTTTATTTCATTTCCTCGCAATTGTGATGAAAAACATTGTATGTTACACGGGTGGTAAAGGAAATACAAAGCTCGAGTCATTAAAGCCCTCAGCCTTCGGCTTCGGGCTTCAAACAGACTCTCGTTTGTAATTATTTCTTTACCACCCTTAATACACAATGTACTATTACAGTCCTGACACTTACCTCCGGCAGTGCACTAAACTTCTCCCTTTCAATAACCTCTATTTCCATATCCATTTCACTAGCCCGAGTGATTCTGTTCACGGCTATGCCTTGCAGTATCACCGGTCTAAATCGCACTAAATTAGGCGTGTCTTTTTTATTATTCAATAGTAACACTAACATGGCTTGTCTAGGAGTAATGTCCGTGATCCAACTTTTTAACTGCGAAATAAATTCTAGACTTAAGAAACAGACAGTTAAGTAATTTATGATAGTTTATTTACTTTAGGCATGTTACGTGTGCACATACAAAATTAACTCAAAAGATAATTTGGCTTTAAATCCTGAGTTAATAGGACAGGCCCAAATACCTTTTAACCCATTAAAATCATGTCCATCTGTTTAGGGAGGCTAGTTAGTCAAGCAAATGGATTTCTAGGCCACTATGGAACTACGTCAAAGTGACGTAGAAGGTCAAATCCTAAAAAGTCTCAGTTTCACATAGTTCCATAGAGGCCCAGTGGCCCACGAATCCATTTGACTGTAACTACCTAGGCTACTGAACCTACCTAAAGAACACTCAGTGTGTGCATTTTACTTACAAGGAAATTTACGAACTGCCCGGCTCCGATTCTATTTATTTTAAAACAGGTTAGAGGGTAGTCTAAAATAAAAAAAAATTGCTGCCCAATCTCAACCTGTTGGGAGAAATCGTCCTCCGAACTATTGAAAAGTTACTAAAGCGTCTAATTTCTGTAGTTGTGGTTATAGCAAATTGCTCCCCAAACCAAACCAGATTTAACTATAGTCTATACTTTTAGGCATTTAAAAAATGTAAACAAAACAACCACGTGATACAGTTAGTCAGCTAATAGAAGCAGAATACTGATACGTCAAAGTTGTAATTTTTTTAAATACCTTAAAGTATAGACTATACTTAATTCTGGTTTGATAGATAATACGTTTGAGAACATGAAACAATAATGAGCACGTGTTTTTTATACCGGCTCAAACTCTATTGTCATAAAAAAAACGCCCTACAAAGTTTTATATTTTTCCTTTTTTTATAGGTACTTAAGTAAACACGTGCTCTTAATCTTTTCAAATTTTCAAACATATAGTCAACCCACTAATTAACTAGCAACTTGCTTGAACAAAACTCTATACAGAAGTTAGATGGTTGTCAATTTTCAGTACTTTGGAGGACGATTTCTCCCAATGAGATACGGATGAGATACGGCGACAAAAAAAATACGTGTCTGTTATTTTAGGCTACTCTCTAACATAATATATTAAAATAAATCAAATCGGAGCCAGACAGTAGACCTATCCTTGTTAGTCTCATTTCAAAGATACAGAATAATGTTAATAATGATTAACTGTATGATTTGCTAGGGTCATAAAACCAGAAATGAACAAGGACCAATAACGGACACTTGATTCTTATGGTACAGAAGATGAGGGTTATTAATTTATAACCTTTATTTCGAATTTATGCCGGTAGCACACCTCCGCCGCGAAACCGATGCAGCGGAACCGCTGACGTTCCGCCACCCTTTGTCCTTTTATATGACGGGCGAAACACTAGCGAAACTGCCTGTTCTACCGCGTTAATTTGACCATGCATCTATCTCTTTCTCGCGGAATATTGCGAGAAGTTGCCGCCAGTGAACAAAATGGCGGAATAGACGCGGAGATGTGAACGGCGGTGTGAGCAGATCGCCAATATTCCGCGAGAAAGAGATAGATGCATGGTCAAATTAACGCGGTAGAACAGGCAGTTTCGCTAGTGTTTCGCCCGTCATATAAAAGGACAAAGGGTGGCGGAACGTCAGCGGTTCCGCTGCATCGGTTTCGGGGCGGAGGTGTGCTACCGGTCTTATTAGAGTTAAATTTAGGTACATTATTGGTGCCATGACCTACCTCAATGACGGATGCCAAGATTTTCCTCCCGCTGTACCCTTCGAACGCACTAACCAACATCTTTCCGGTTCCCAGGGCTTGGAAAAAGTCGTCCAAATTATTAATTTTATTTATAGGTGTGCTGCTCCTCTCTGCGGATATGTGCGATGTGGATTTACATTTCCTGTATAATCTCACGTATCTCTTCTTTTTACATTTGGCAATTCCTAAACTAGGCAGTGGACTGTCACACGCAGCTTTTATTTTTTTAGTGTGGTCCACATTCTTTATGTATTTAATGCACTTTGCAGCTTCAAGGCTGGGACGAATATTTTTAAGTGGGAAAATATTAGCAAAAGCATTTTGTATTGATTCTACCTCTAAATGCATCAGCTTAATGAACATGGTGTTTCTAATATCTTTGATACTTTGCATAATATCAACTGTGACAGTGTTGCTTGTTAAAGAAGAAGGATGCTTAAAATCAAACTTAATTATGGTATTGGATAGCCCCCCTTGCATGAAACAGAATAAATTGTTCAAAATTTGTTTTGGTGAGGATACATTTGTCCTTCTAGGTGAATATGGTATTAAATCTGTACACCAATTAGTAGTTTCTGGAGTAGATATCATAAAACGAGGGTTCGGTTTTACCTTAGGAGACAGTAAAACCGTTTTTATTGGTAACATAAATTCTGGGCGTGGGATTAAGTAAAACTGTTTGTCTAAAACCAAAACGCTGGGCAATAGGTTCATTACTATCTGCAAGTTATCTCCAATGAGTGAAGCGACGCTCTTCCTAATGCTAACACAAGATTTTGCCACAATCTGCTTTGATTTTTTTGGGAATTTGCCTTTGGCCAGTGCTATAAGTTCCGGTGACATCTTAATATGAGGTACAAGTGAGATCTTAATAATATCTAGGTTCTCAGCACCAGTTAACTCAGATATAGTAGACAGGTTTCTGTTCTTTTCATTTTCTTGTAGTGTTGGTAGTAAAGCGTCCGCATTGGCTAACCTGTTCATAACCTTAGGTATAATGCTGCAAATCTCTGCAGGCAATATGTCGTGTATTATTCTTGTTTTGCATTTGAATACCTTAGTTTTGCTCTCTGTTACCGACAGAGGTATACAAGTTGTCGATCCTTTGAAATTTGCCGCCAATTGGTCCTGGTCCACAGGAACGCATACATCAAATTGAAACACAACGTTCCTAACACAATGTTTTACTGCTATTTGGTTCCGTGTCATTGATTTTATTTCAAGTTGTGGCAGACTATCTTCAAATCCGGGAAGAATATCGGTAGAAATATCTTTTTTCTTAATAGTAATTTTAGGCGTCATATCCACGAATCCCTGAGCGCTATTTGGTATTGTGATTTCCTTCAAATCTGTAATGCAAAATAATTAATGTAACGTGGTCAAAGTCATATAGTTCACTTTTAAAACATTTAGGTACTTGTGTAAAAAAAAATTACCATTTTGTTGCCCTGCACCCATGTCAACGGTAGCATTATTGTTATAGTAAGCGCCAGTTTTAAGCTTTCTAATTACATTATCAATAAAGGCGCTTCTCCACTTCGTTCTGCCCCATTGGGGTTTTGCAGGTATTAAAATCTTAGACGGAGGCGTAGGTGGTAAAACCTTAGACGGAAGCGTAGGTATTAAAATCTTGGACGGAGGCGTAGGTGTTAAGATCTTGGAAGGTGACGGAGGTGTTGAAACCTTAGACGAAGGCGTAAGTGTTGAAACCTTAGACGAAGGCGTAAGTGGTAAAACCTTAGATGAAGGCGTAAGTGTTAAAACCTTGGACGAAGGCGCAAGTGTTAAAACCTTAGGTGACTGCGTAGGCATTATTTTTGGTTTATCTTTATTAACAATTGGCCTTTCGTATGGCTCGACCACTTCTCCCCCATTAAAGTTAGTAGAAGCGTTTCTATATTTGGGTTCTATTTTGGGTTCAACCTTTTTCGCATATGTCTGTCCAGGAGCTTCGGTCTTCTCATTTGCAATGCTTGAGCTTGATGTCTTTTTATATAGGAGTTTTAATAGCTTATCTCGGAATTGAGTAATCGGTTTTGGTTTTACAAATTGCTGCACTTCTTGGCTATCGTAATTAACTGGTATTAGTTTCACTTCTTTCTTTTTGGGTAGGCAAGAGCTTAACTCCGGTGCGATGGGTTTTTTGATCTTGGCAATTTGTTTGTTGAGCAACAAGTAATTGACAGGCTTTTTGTTAGAGTCTTCGTTTCGTTTGCTACGATCATTAAAAATATTACGTTTTTTCGCACTACATTTGCGGTCCTTTATATCAGATTCGTCTTTTTCGCCTCTTCGTTTATTAGACCAAGCACGCATGAACGGCCAAATGTGGTCATCTAATCCGTCGAATTGTGAATAGTACGGAACAACCTCCATAGAACCACCTGGTTGGTCTTTGCCCAAAATAACGATGGGGAACTTAGTACTAGCAAGACGCTTACGGATTTCGGCTAGTGTGAGTTTAGGCAACGGTGTGCTGCTAGGCATTGTTGTAACTAGGCGAAGTTTTCTGTCTGTTGACTGTTGCTTTCTTGACAGTGCTAATTCTTGTCCCTTACTTAGCATAATTCTAGAGGGCCCGACAGGTTTCGGTTCGAGCAAAGATGGTGATGTTGGTCTTGGAAACCTTTCACTGTCTGTAAATTGAACATTAAATCAGTATTGAACCAAAGGTTTGAGTAATATTTAATATTATCTAATTAAAAACTATACCTTTGTTGTAATTCATATTAAAATTAGAATTAGATCGTGAAGAAGCTGTCAACTGTTTGTTTACTTTATCATCACTATCAATTAATTCTATCAGATCATCTGATTTTCGGGATGCACTATAATTGCTCATTATTAACGAGTCATCCTCAACTTTAGTAGATTTCCAAGGTTTTCGCTCAGTCTTAAATCTTTTGTTACTTTGCTCAAGCTTACCCACTAAAGGTAAGTTTATAGCTTTCAATGGATCTCTTGGTGTTACTTTTTTGTTGTTTGGCTTATTTTTTGTAAAGTTTTCTAACTTTTTTACTATTGCCGATCGACTTTTGAGCCCATTATATGGCTCCTCTCCGAATATTTCATTCAATTCTTTATCGTTATCGATAACAGTTATTCGGTCTAAGCTTGAATTTGAATTACTGTTACCCATTTTATCTGAAACGTCGACACTTGATATGTAGTACTGTTCGGTCCGGCATGTCTCGATCACACTAAAAAAAAAGGTTTTCTGGAGTTGCTGCCCTCTATTTCACCATCCTGACAATGACAGTTAACAGGTTACATTTCAGTGTACGTACATGGCGTAGGCTTATACGAAACCCAGTGATGTATCGACGTGTTAACTTTACATTTTATACCGAAATGTCACCTGTCACGTGTCATTGTCAGGATGGTGAAATTGGTCTCATAAATTTCTCAACATAATCTCGGCTATGTTCGCTGCTGACAGCGGACATTATTAATTACTCGTTGGGTTTTAAGAGAAACAGCGAACGTGGCCAAAGACAGACGAATGTCGAAAATTACCAATGTAGTAGCGATGAAACCGACAAATAAAGAATTTACCAAAAAAAGCAACGAGTGAGATGTACTCGTATTATACCTACGCAATTTTTGTATTACCTACTTGACAAAATTAACAGTCAACTAAGACAAAACCACGTTTCGTAAAAACACGTTTGTTGTATGGGCCCCCCTTAGAAAAATATTTTATTTTAATTTAATTACCTTTTTTTAAAGTGAACATACAACTCAATACTCTGTGAATATTTCAAGCCTCTACCTGTTGCTGTTATTAATATCGAGCAAAAAAGTGGCAAAAATAATCACGTTTGTTGTATGGGATAAATATTCATTTTATTCTGGTTTTAGTATTGTGAAATTTTTACTGTCTAGCTATCACGGTTCATGGAATACAGCCTGATGACAGACAGACAGTCGGACGGACCTCCCACCTCTACAGATTCCCAGTTTTACAGATTCCCACCCCTACAGATTCCCAGTTTTACAGATTCCCTGCCCCACAGATTCCCACCACTACAGATTCCCAGTTTTACAGATTTCCAGACCCACAGATTTCCACCCCAACAGATTCCCAGTTTTAGAGATTCCTAGTCCAACAGATTCCCACCCCTACAGATTCCCAGTTTTACAGATTCCCACCTCTACAGATTCTTAACTATACAGATTACCAACTTTACAAATTCTAACTGTACATACAGATAGATACACACGTAAAACAAATATACTCTCCGCGAGGAGCTCCGTCGACTCTGCCAAATTAGGTTTTCTAACTTTACGGACACAATCAGGAATGGTTGACTAGGCCTAGGCCTTCTGTAGAAATGGGAATCTGTAGACATGGGATTCTGTTGAATTTAAAATCTGAAGAAATGGGAACCTGTAGACGTCGGATTCTGTTGAATCGAAAATTTGTGGAAAGGGAAATTTTTGACATGGTAATAAACGATTGAACGTCTCACCTTGCCGTTTTCCGTTTATTCTTCTTAAATTTCTTCTTTTTAGTCTTTGGCATAACAATGCTGTCGTCAGACAAAGGTGGCGAAGGATTAAACTGGAATTGGTTAATGTTTCTCAACACAGCCCAGACATCGTGCGGCGCCGGCAATTCGTCACAATCATCTATTTTCGCGTTGTAGCGACCCGTGCCTTTCCTTCTGCAGTCCCCTTTAAAATTCTTAATCATGTCTGTGGAACTACAATCCAAGTCTATATTCACTTGAGACAAGTACTTAGCGTCTCTGTCGTAAAATTCAAATTCTTTCCGATTCTTCTTTATTTTTGGCAGCCGTTTCTTAGCCTTGTTTGTATTCTCAGTCTCCCGTTTAAAATACTCACTGTCGTTCATATCGCTAACAGTGCAAGACTGAGGAAGCACACTGCGCTCGTTGGGAAGTGTCAGCACAGATTTTTTGTTTTTTTTGCCTCTGTTCTTTCTAAATCTGAACTCATCTGAGCTGGCTTTGTAGATTTTTGCAGCCAAGGGGAAAGAAGAGACGAAGTCTGTCTGCTTGTAGAGATTTTTTTCTGTAAGATGGGAGAGTAGTTGGAGCCCATCGTGCCCGAGGTACGGCATCATGCCTTTATTGCCGGCCTTGACCTGGCTGGTCGTGCTCGTTACGCTACCGTTGGCAGTAAAGTTGATCTTCAGGAGGTGACATTGCGTCAAGTTGCTCCCTGTAGAAATGGCGCTGTTAGTGGTATTGTACCCGGGACTGAAGTTATATTTTTCACACGACTCGATAGTATTTATTGCCATCGTCGTTTAGAACATCCAATTGATCTGTAAAAAACGTATAATCGGAGATGAACTTGCACATAAAGGAGTAGGAATGAGAAGGCTTAAGCATAGGGGAAATATACATACATACATACATAATCTCACGCCTTTATTCCCAGAGTGGGGTAGGCAGAGCTACAGAATTACCAACAACTCTAAAAACTTGTTAATAATTCTGTAACCACATTTTGCACACTTAGGCTAAGATGTTTACCAGTAGGGGAAATATAGGTCACAATAATACAGCTAAGAACAAAGCATAATGAGATTTTAAGTCGAACCATAGAAAAATAATTTAATTTGGTACTTTGGATAGTTGTACCTACAGTAGAGTTCGTAAATATTGTGTTCACTTTAGTGCCTACCTTGCGTCGTGTCTAAACTCTACCATATATGAATTTTCATAGCAATTATTTACAGTGGTAAGGTACTAAAGTGTACACATATTTATGAACTCGACTGTACCTAACCCGCGTACAGCTGGTTTTATAGTGCAATCAGTTGTTTATGAACCTTGCACTTTTTGACTATGCACTGAAACTTGGCACAGCTCTCTTAAGGTGTGGAAGTTTGTATCGAGATTCCGCAGTTTTTAATGTAGAAAGATAAACATTGGTAGGTACCTATGCGAACTCTTTCATAGTAACGAAAAATATGTGTTTTTTTTTAATCTCCCTCAATCGCCGGGGTGGGATCGAACAGCATGGAAATTTGTATGGGACTTTCCGCAGTTTTTAAAGTGGAAAGCTGAAAATTAGTATAGCCACAGGATTTTAATAAAGTATAAATACAGCTAGGATTAAAATATAACAATATGAATACATTAATTAATATACATCAAATTTATAAATTTAACCCTTTACCAGGTTGCGAAGAACCAGCGTGTCTTAATAAGGTCCTTATATAGATTTGCAATCGTATTTAACATCTTATACAAAATGTATTTACAAAAGTCAGATATGTTCTGGTAGACCAGAAAAATGAATGTGGTATTATATACCGAGTTGTGTACCATAGTTCCGGCTTCAACTCCAAATCTCCTACAAAACATTACATCAATCCCTGAAATGCTTATCGCAACCATTTGTTTATAAAGTGATGCAGTTGGTGAAATGACTGATTATGATCTTACTATCCTTTATATTATAAGGTTCAAAGTTCAAAGCTTTTTACACTTATTTCGGTAGTACTGGGTACTACTTTGAGAGCTGAACTGTCAAGTGATATAATTACTATCCAAGATGGCGCTTGCGAATATTTATGATTATGACGAATACTATTTCGCAATTATAAATAAAATAAATTGGTGCACGCATGAATAATTATTTAATTACATTGATTATTCCCCCAAAATATCGTGGTCGTAACGAACGTTTTGTTCGCGATTTTTCCCAACAGAAGACTGTCCTTCTCCATAACCCGAAGATCGGCGCATACAGCATTAAATCGTTACATACTTAGTGCGCAATTTCTTGAAACTGGACAGCTGGCTTTTGTTGTAATTACATAGGAGTCTTTGAATGTATCCGACTTATCCTACTTATTAACCCTTATGTACGGAAGTAGAAAAAAAAAGTAAAATGTACTTACATATTAATTTTACGGTAATTTTGATTAAAACGGTTTTAAAGACCCCTACATGAGAAAATATACTTATAGCAAATCTCCGCCTTCTAAAAACTTACATTTCCGCATTTAAAAGACAAGGGGAAATATAATTATTTTTGATGTTATGACGGTATTGAATTTTAAAATTACCTGCCAGTGATATGGCTTGGCAAAAAAGTTTCAAGTGGTAACAAAAGCCCTACTTTGAAAATCGAATTTCAAAGTTACGCTATCTTTATCCCTGTCACTCGTCATTCGAGACTAAATCGAGTGAAGGTGATGGAGGTAACGTAACTTCGAACTTCGATTTTCAAAGTAGGACGAACACAAAAGCCATTCACTACACGAACCTCGCGCTGTAAAAATCGCCGGACAAATCTGTCACCGCACACATACTTGGGGAGTTTCAAAAAAATAGCACACCCTAATAAAAAAGCTGTCCAAAAAATTACTTTACTTTAGGGTATTTTTAAAAACTGTATTTGAATACTTATATTGTCTTTATTCATAAAACTAATATGATATTTAATTTAGAATGCTGTTTATCGAGAAAAACTTAAAACAATGAGAGGAAGAAATTAATTTCTGTCGGTTTTGTTACCACAGTGTAGGTTAAATATAAATAAAACTATGATAAATTCAACAACTCCGATTTATTATTTGAAATGACAATGATATCAGAATTCCCTAAATAATTCAGTAATCCACAGAAATTAACAAAACGAAATCTAAAAAATATTTACTTTCGGATTTGTTACCGTCGGTCCCAAAGCTTATCTTATTTTTACTTTTACGACTTAAAAATAAACAACGATGTACTTAAAAAGGAATTAGGACGATTTAAAAACATTTTATTTTAATTTAAAACAAACTTTCCTTAAATATGTGAAAATATGTAGAAGAAAACTCTTTAAAGTCTTTAATTATTTTTAGGGACAGTAACAAATCCGACAGTAACAAAACTCTAAAGCGTGGTTTACATGATCTGAAATACACCATGTGCACGGAATAGTTTTTAGTGTTTATAAAAAAAAAATGTTTTTAAATTTAGTATCGCATTACAAATAATCAAGTCTTTCTTCAGATTATATTTATTATAATACTAATGATATTATATTACTGATATATAAATCATAGTGAATTTTTGAAGTTGGATTCCTTAATCATTTCACTAGTGATCGAAATAGGTGATATGCAGCAATGTAGGATAGCACATTCCTATTCTGACCACTGTTAATAATTATACATTGTTATTATTATTTGTTTAAAATGAGTACTTTGTACTCATGAGATCAGCCATGTAAAGGTACATAGTGAAACTTATCACACAAAGTTGGCTTTACGGGTACCTATAGGAATAGGTACCTACTATCATTGACGAACTATAAAAACCAGTTTATCGATGCTACTATAAAAACTTGGTAAGTAACAGAACTTTAATTGAGTACCGTATTTATTTTACATGACTTAATTTGAGTACTTGTTTATTTGACACTGTAGTTTTGAAGCTTGAGGATACAATGTCTACTACAGGTATTTTTTTTCGTTCTATTCTTTTTACGACCGAAAAATATCAATATAGAGTTATTTTATAGTCATTCTCAACATTACTCCCGCAAAATAAGTTTAGGTAACAGGTTGCCCCCAGATACGAACATACAAACACTAAAAACACTCCTTTCGGTTTAAATATGAACTCAGCCGAACAAATAGAAACAATTTTTAAACGTAAGTACCTATTGAAATTATTGAAATTAATTTTAAATATAGTTAATACTATAACATACACCTCAAATACATAACCCTGATTTGGGTAACGCCGTAGTCGGGTAATAATCATGTGAACTAAGCTTTATGCGGTCGGTTTTGTTACTTTCCTGGTCCGTCTATATGTTACCGTACCTGTAGTAACAAAACCGAAGTAACACAGTGTACCCAATTTAAATTAAAAAAAAAATAGTCTGCGAATGATTTTTCCGACAGGTTACATTTATACATCAAACAAATCGTAAAAAACGCGGGTTTTGTTTAAAGACCATCCATTAACAAATAAAGAAGTATATAATAAAATACATAATCACAAACCTGACAGTCAGTTTCTTTACAAGTCCAACTCGTCGAATCACGTGCTCTCCATGACAATAAATAGACGACTGACGTTTGGTTTTAAATAACGGTTACACCGTATGAAGTTCAGTGCTGCCATTTAAAAAGAAAAATGATAGTTGGTAGAAATATTTTAGGGAGTTATTGAGGTAACAAAACCGACATGTCCGGAAATGCCTACATTCGGGGACCGACGTTTTATTTTAATTTTAATAACTTTTCATTATATTGACCTAAAAAAAATTTGTTTGTCGTATAAAACAAAGTATTTTCTACTTAAAACAACGAAATAGTTGCAGGTTTCTAGTTCATAAAACACGAATAATTCGATCTGAAGTTTTGAAAACATGGCGGGGACATAACAAAATTAGGGGGTTCTTGGTAAAAAAACTACTAAATTATAAATATACGTTTATTTTAAATCGTTTATAAGTTTACAAAGGGTTTAAATATATATATATGTGCAATGTTCAGTCATCAAAACTTTAAAATTTGTTACACACATTTCAGAAAAAAAAGATGAATATGAAGGACATGCTAAAATCAGGGGTGTGCTATTTTTTTGAAACTCCCCACTTACTGCACCAGCGCTCATTTGCATTGCACTCCAGTCGTTTGTGTAATTCGGTGAATCGCACTTTTATACCACCTTGCCACCGGTACTTTCAAAGTGTACCAAAATTGCCGTATTGCTGCGTCAGAATGTATGATTCTATTATGTCTATGAATATTACCTCGTGTGTCCTACATCAAAATCGGCAGACTTTTCGCGTGGAAAATTGAGCCAATTTGTACTCCTATTCTTATACTCTAACGCCTATTACTTTTGTGCACAATAATATAGCTTGTAGCCAGATGCCCATTAGTTCACCTGACCTACTAAACCTACTAAACCTACTAAATTAAAAACTTATAGGTAGTATAAGCGACTAGTCGGATAAAGAATAAGTATAAATGTTTTGCAACAAATCTGTTGATTTTCGGCCATAATGCGGCCGTTTTGCTAGAACAACTAGAATCATTATTATGGTATCTATGCCTGTTTATGACTTCGTAATATCGACTTTTGGAGATATTAGGATACATGTTTCGACTTGCTTTCAGTCTTCAAGAAACAAAATACAGAAAACTTGGCTTCCATTTAACTTGTATTAAAAGTTACAAGATAAGTTATGGCAGTGCGGGCGAAGACCCTTTAGCCTTTCACTTTGGGAAGAAAAAAAACAAGTGTGTCAGTTTGACAATTGAAAGATTGCTTAAAAACTGGGGTAATTAGGGTTATCGTGGGTTTTAGCATTTTGAAAATAAAATTTCTATAGGTATTACAGTCTTGACACTGTGGATAATGACGAATAACGATAATAGTAAAGTGATACAGTATGTACCCTTTTTATCATTCGTTCACCCTTCTTTTTGGCACTCTCTTACCGAAATGAAATTAGAAGTGGATAAATTGAATCAAACAAACAAACAAGTTTACGGGCGATTTACGTATCGTGAAGATATTGGCGCTGTTTTTGAAGTCGATGGAACCTCGTTTAACAAGTTAGTAGTGTAATAATTATATTGTATAAAGTATCAGACTAATGTGGGCTCAAGTAAAAACAAGGTTTTTTCTATGTTTAAGGGACCCTGATACAGAACAATTCTATCAAAATGTAACAGGAACGATTATGAACAAGAATACAATAGAAGAGTTTAAAGATTTAGACAAAGCAGCATTATTGAATTCTGTTGGAGAAGCAATTTGGGCAAACATTAAGAAGAAAATATGGATTACAAATCCCAGTGTTTTACTCAACTTTATTATTGTTTCTTTTGCTGTGAGTTGTATGATTCTGAATGATTCTCCACATTTTTAGTAATTAATTACGTATAAAATTCAAGTAGATCTAAATTAAATAGAAATACTTCATATTTAATTTCTTATTCTTGGCATACATCTTTTATTGTTCATAACTTTTTTACCTTAGTACATTTAATTTTCTTTGTTCTTTGCAGGATTTAAAAAAGTTCCATTACTACTATTGGTTTGCGTTCCCATCACCAAGCCAACCTGTGGTGTACATCAATGAGAAAAGCACGAATATCTCGAGTTATTTTAACAACAAGCAGATAGAAGACATTGCACAAGCATTCAAAAATGTTGATCTCAACCAGCGAAACTTTTTCATTATATTAAAACAAAATGAAAATGTCAAAGTAAAAACTTTAGCTGAAGTATTCGATGCAAACACAATAAGGGAAGACTTGAATGTAGATCTGTTGAGCTTATACTTTGTGTTTGCGGATCCCAGTAATGGTGCTAATCCGGGTTGGCCATTGAGGCTGTTCTTAGCTGCGCTCTTGGAGCATGTCCCTGGCCTGTGTCACAGTACCCTCCGGATTCTAGGGTTGCGGTGTGATATCAACGGAGGCTTGGATAAAAGTGTAGTCTTCACTGTGACTGTGCCAGAGGTGAGAACTTTACGAAGAAATTATATTTGCCTGTTTTAAACTCTTTGGTGTTGTATCTTGTAATTCATATTGTACACACTTGTACAGTTAAATTCACTTATATTTATACTAAAATAATAAATTTATTTTCTCCTACAAGAAATTTGTCAAGATCGTAGCAAGTGGAAAGAAGTGGTCTCTGCCTACCCCTCTGGGAAACAGGCGTGATTTACTGAATGAATGAATGAATCTTCTCCTGTTCTTCTATTATTGTTAGAGGCATAGAGGATAGTAATTTTTTTGTTGTCAACGGTATATGTGTTTATTCAACTGTATGTGTCATTGTATTTATCCTAATCAGCTTTTTACTTGACGTAGTCCTTTTTAAAGTGTTTGATTATACTTTTGATTCGTGTTAATGGGCTAAAAATACTACACAGTACAGTCAAGGGCAAAAATATGTATACACTTTAGTACCTTGTCTAATTGTCGTCATATTTGAACTGCCATATATGAACTGTCACAGTGGTTAAAGTGACAAGGTACTAAAGTGTATACATATTATTGCCCTTGACTGTACTTTAATTTGAACTTCAAATTTATATTAATTATTATGTAGATGTTAAATAAATAAATAATAATAATAATAATTTCTATTAATAAGGTCATAGCTAAATACCTAGCGAATACAGCCGGATAAGCTAGCCAAAAAGGAATGTATAAATATTTTGAATATTGCTGCTGCTTGGTGCTCCTTTAACATACCATTTAAGGATAAGATTGTGGTAGCGATCTGGACAGACCTTGCACAAGGGCCCACCACTAATAAAACGGTTTTGAAGTAAAATGGCTGTTTTCAAACTTTCACTTGCCATCTTGTGTCTCTGCCGCTCATCGCCCTCACGTTGCGTAGTTTATAAGTTCTAAATGTATGTATAGTCACCCATTAAAAATGTTGAGCATACTTAGTAGAACCTGAGGGGCTATTGTCTAACGCACGGCGCACTCGCAATCGGAATCGTTTTCCTTTTGAAAATCGAATGGCTTTGAAGTCGATTGCAATTGCGAGTGAGTTAGGCAATAGGCCAGCTGGTCATTGTGACTGCCATTGTTATTGTCATACTTGTCATTTGATGTTCATTTTAAGACTGCGCCGAGCGTACGCCGGATGTACAGTGGCGCCCTCATTACTTTTATTGTGTTTTCTAATATCCTAAAGTATTTTCTTGAAATTGGACGAAATGTTTTTGTACATACTACAAATGAAAACACAACTTATAGGGTATATCATCTAGTTTAATAACAATTCACCTTCGAGTTATTAACTTAACGGAAAAAAGTAGCCACCTTTTCCCGTTAAGCTGACTACTCAAAGGGTAATCGTTATTAAAGTTTGTTACGTATCCCATAAATTGTGTTTTAACTTGCACTACAAAAACATTTCGTCTGATTCCAAGGAAATTCTTTAGTTAATTAGAAAACACAATAATAGTAATGAGGGCGCCACTGGACGCTCGGCGTTTGCCCGGCGCAGTTTTAAAGTTTATTATGACAGTGCATTAAGGTGCTTAACATTATCGTTGGGGTACTGTACAGTCAGCAGCAGAAGTAGCTACACCCTCCAGGAGCTCAAACATAGGTCAACGTTTCAATTGTCAAAAAGACGCTGGCGGTCAGGCTAGCATTTACTTATGGGCGCTCAGTATGTGACAAATATCTGAACAGTCGATATTCAGTAATCTTTACACACTTTACGAGTCATTGATACCTTAGCTGTCAGAAAACCAATCGTAACTAAGCAGTCAACATGTCAATTATATCTAAACAATATTGAACAAAAAACGTTCACAGCCGACAAATAAGGTCGAATGTTGAATAATAAAATAGCCATGCTAATTTCAGGTAACCGATTTGACAATCATCGAAAACAGTACAGTCTTGTCATCACATACATCTATCTCACGTTTTGTTCTTAAATCATTTGACAGGTGTCTCTCGGTCAACTTACTGTAATAATTTTATTTTCAGCTGAATCGGTAAAACGCCTGACACATAACATAACGATGTGAAGCTGAATTTAGAGCCATTTGTCAAGGGCACGTTGGTCTCAGTAACATTCGTTTGCTTTTCAAAGCGGAGACCACGGGTTCAAATCTCAGTGGAACACGTAGAGAATAGATAGTAGATTTTCTTTTCGGGTTTAATTTCTATTTTTATTTTGTGCTTTCTTATTTGTTTTAAGTTTGCGAAATCATTAGATTGACGAATAATTTTCCTCATTTTTTTTCAACATAACATTCCTAGCATTTGCAATTAGGAAATTGGGGAATGATAGACGAATCACTGCCGCACTCAGAGACGTCAATTAAATTTAATGCTTGTTTAGTGACGTGCTACCTTACTCTGTTTCTATAGCAAAGAATGTTACAGCAGCAACTTTAATCAAGCATTAAATTTAATTGACGTCTCTGAGTACGGCAGCTAGTATAATAGAGGAGTTTTTCCGTTTTAACAGATATTTTTTTGATTATTATTTTTACCTGGGCCGGTATTCTAGGCGGTAAAAACAATATCGTAGTTTTCCTGTTATGGTATTGTCACCTTGTGATTGATGGCTAAAAAATCAAAAGCACTACGATATATTTTATGAATATGGTTTTATTACATTTAACTGAACAAAACATTCTCTTTCTAACAAATAGACAAGTTATAGAGTCCCAATATATATAATCATAAATAGTTATTTATTTTATAAGGGGTTTTCGGTTTCTTAGTTCAAAAGCGCGTGTTCAGCGTTGAGGACGTTTTGTAAACGCTCTCTCATGGAATTAACTAAATTTTCACAAAGATTTTTACCTCTGAATGATTCCCATATATTGAACACATGGTTGTTTAAATTTTCACGCGTTCTGGCTTGAGCGGAATCCCATTCTTGTATCATTTTTTCCCACATATTCTCAATGGGATTAAGATCCGGACTCTTTGGAGGCATTTTTATAAGTGTCAACTCTTCTCTCTCGTGCCGAGTTTGAACCCAGTCTTGTACAATTCGGGAATTATGAATAGAACTGTTATCACTACATAGTATAAAACAAAGTCGCTTCCCGCTGTCTGTCCCTATGTATGCTTAGATCTTTAAAACTACGCAACGGATTTTGATGCGGTTTTTTTTAGTAGATAGAGTGATTCAAGAGGAAGGTCTTTATGTATAACAAATTTTGTTTTATGTACGTGTGTTATAGAAAACTCAAATAAACCGAAGCGAAGCGAGGGCGGGTCGCTAGTCTTGCATAAAGTGGATATTTTCATTGGGGTACACGATTTGAGCGGTTGGTAAGAACGAATCTCAACCTTTTCGGAAAAAAAAATCCTCCAATGGATGTGCTGAAAATTTACTAAACCCTTTAACTAAAACTTATAAAAATAAAATAAAAAAAACCCTGTTACCTACTGGTTTGATTATGTTTAAGAACATGTAAAAATAATTATCACATGTTTTATAATTTTGGCTCAAACTTATGTTTTAAAAAAATACCGAGGAAAGTGTATCTTCGATGAGAAATATATGCCTAGCTTTGAAGGGTTGAGAACAGATTGAGATTGGGCTGGTTGGGCAGCTAAAAAAAAATGCGTGTCTGTTTTTTTAAACTACTCTCTAATCCTCTATCATATATAAAAATAAACCAGGGAGCCAGACAGTCGGGTATCTTTCCTTGTTAGGTTTTATGACGTCAACTCGTAGCTTTATTGCAGAATTTTTTTTAAAGTTAATTAGATAAAATTTTGACGCTTAGTTACCATTGAAATAACAACTGCTTAGCAACCGAAGGCACCCTGGCAGTTGACTTACGTGATTGGCAGAGTGTGTAGGTATTAATGACAGCAGCTTGAATTTGAGTGCTTAGTTACCACTGACTTTCTAGCCGTTATTGTCATTGTGATTAAATAAAGGTTTATGTATAAAAGAAAACCTGAGTAGTTGAGATATATGTAAACGAACTGAAAGCCTACGTGAAAATGGCTACTTAACTGTCAATAATTTTGTGACGATTGAAATGTATATGTTTTTTTGGACACCTTGGCCGCTCAGGTATATGTGCTGCTGACTGTACATACAGAGGAAAAGAGGGCAGCGACTTTGTTTTATACTATGTAAAGAAGATAAATATTCGGAATTTTAAGTAGTTAGTAGTTAGTCTTAGTAAGGGCAAAATGTCACGGTTAGTGAAATAAGACTTCTTTCAGAATGTCCAAGCTGTTGAGAGTGCTGGTTGGGTCGGCTGGGAGAGAAATGACCGCGGTAATTTTGGACCCAAACTTGCCAACATGTCAGCCTCAATGGATCCCATTAAGTAGGTAACATATTTTGCCTACTTACAGAGTATAATTTATGTTTGTTGTCGTGTATGTAAACTATCATGTGATATATACAGGTGCACAGGATTTTTGCTTGCGCTTTAGTTTATTAGCTTGCTTTTTTTTTGGCCTTTTACATAGTTTCACGCCTTCATTCCCAGAGTGGGATAGGTAGAGCTACAAAGTTACTAACAACTCTAAAAACTTGTTGTTAATTTTGTAACTACATTTTGCACATACAGGCTTAGATGTTTAGCAGTTTGTAAAGGTGACAAGTTGCAAGCCCATTGCCTAATAACACTACAAACAAACCTTTATTCCCTTAGTCGCCTCTTATGACTTCCACGATATTGCCTTTAATTTAAGTAATTGAATATCTATCTTACTTTACATGTTTTTTTTCGACTGACAGAGTGCTGCCTAAACATCTTTACCTGGCTAGGCTTAAAATATTAAAGCAATATTCACGGGCATCTCCTAAGTAGGCGCTTATATACCAAAACTAGCGACCAAGAGATAAAATGGCCGTTGTTTTCGTCAGGTTGGCAGAAACGTCGTCAGGTCTGAACATAAAGCTGATGAAATGGCGGCTGGTGCCCGATATTGATGTAGAGGTGATGAAGAAAACTAAGTGTTTGCTGCTCGGAGCTGGCACTCTGGGTTGCCATGTTGCACGGAATTTGCTGGTAATATTTTTTCGGATCTTACATGGATGAATAAGGAAAGGCTCTTACGGTACCTCTGTTGAGTTCGACTGTACCTTTCCTCGTAGTTCTAACATATATTTTTTAATATGTCTTTAATACCACATTCCCACACCAGCTGACAAGGGTTTCATAATGTTATCAAATGAACAAATTACCTAATAATAATATTTTTCATGTGTCAAACTCTGAAATTAGGCCATAATTTATCTTAGAAGCGGGTTGAAAGTGAAGCATGAAACCCTAAGGAAGAAAAGTAATTTGAAAAAAAAAAACTATGTCAGTGCTGTGTAGTAGCAGAAACCCATACAGCCTCTGTATAAATGATTATTTAAACAAAGTAATTTGAAAAAAGAACTGTCAGTACACCTGTGGAGTAGCAGAAACCTATAGGTACCTAAAGTCTCTATATTGTAAAATTATTTTAAAAAAAACGCCTAACCGGGAACTGAGCCATGATAATATCTTATACAGCAACACTTTGGTAAAACTATACTGTCTTTAATGAGATTCACAGATCAACTTTAATCGATATGAAAAGTAGAGTGTTGAACTAGGATGAAAATCATAATTCATTTCACACTCGAAAGTGACTACCCCATGTGAGATAGGTACCCTTCATCCCTTGGTCAACAATCTATATATTTACAGGCATGGGGCTTCCGCCACATAACGTTCGTGGACAACGGCAAAGTCTCGTATTCGAACCCGACGCGGCAGGTTCTGTTCACGCACGCGGACTGTGTGGCCGGCCGGCAAAAGGCCGAGGCGGCGGCCGCCAGTCTCAAGCTCATACTGCCTACCGTTGTAAGTATTTAAACCCCTAGCTTCTGCCCGCGACTTCGTCTTTACGACTTTATTTTTTTTGGGATGAAAAGTAACCTATCCGCAAAATTTCTAGTATCCGCAAAATTTCTAGTATTGCTTTACCAGCTTTTCTTTCGTCGATCCATAGCTCTTCTAGTCTCATAGGAAAAATCCTTAGGGAATTCCCTTTAAACTATGAGACTTCAGGTTTGGAGGACGCAAAGAATGGGTGGTTAACTGCTTGCCCCGGTCAAAATTTTCCTGAAAACCCAAAATCGCAGAGGTGTTGGGATGACATAGTATGTAAATTGACTGTTGATTCCCTTATTAGCCAGTGCTGCGCAGCGGATCGTGCTAGAATTTTAGCAGTCGGTACAAGGGAGGCTGGATACTGGCTTCAAGCTCATCCCTCGCCAAGCACTGGTACTTTCCTAGACCCTAACACACTCCGACTTTCAGTTTGCCTTCGCCTTGGGGTCCCGGTCTGCGCTCCACATCGCTGCCCCTGCGGAAGTGACGTAGATCGGCTAGGACATCACGGACTTTCTTGCCAGAGAAGTGCTGGCCGCTTTTCCAGACACGCCGCACTCAACGACATCATTCGTCGGTCTCTTGCCTCAATAAAGGTCCCGGCTCTTTTAGAGCCGACAGGCATTTCTAGAAATGATGGCAAGAGACCTGACGGAATGACCTTGGTCCCGTGGAATTTGGGACGGGTACTAGTGTGGGATGCAACCTGTGTAGACACGCTAGCCCCATCACATCTCCACCGGACCTCTAATAGGGCAGGTGCGGCAGCTGAAGCGGCCGAAAGCTTGAAGGTAGTAAAATATAGTGGTCTCGGCCCAGAATATATTTTTATTCCATTCGGCGTCGAGACCCTTGGTCCGTGGGGTCCTAGCGCTCGGAGCCTCTTCAAAGAAGTTTCGAAGAGGCTCATTGACGTCACGGGAGACCGAAGAGCTGGCAGTTTCCTCGCTCAACGTATAAGTTTATCCATCCAGCGAGGAAATGCTGCCAGCATGTTTTCAGGGTTCCGTAGTCAACAACAGCGGTTTAACTCAGAGACTCTTGGTACTATGAAGCTGTAATTTGTCGTAGTTTATTTTGTTCCTTTTGTATGTCTGTTTGTTACGAATAAATGCTTTTTCTTTCTTTCAATATTTTTTCTTCCTTTACTTCAGCAAAGTGAAGGCTTCGCGCTCCATATCCCAATGCCAGGGCACCCAGTCGGTGCGGCTCTAGAGGCCGAGGTGGGCGCCAGCCTGCTCCGGCTGGAGGAGCTGGTCAGAGACCACGACGTGCTGTTCTTGCTCCTTGATACCAGGGAGGCGAGGTGGCTGCCGGCGTTGCTTGCTGCACATTACGGAAAGGTACAGGTTTATTTTGGTGTCTCCTGAGTACTAAGACATGTCCTCCTTTAAACGCGGCTTAAAAAGAGTTTCACTGAAAGGGAACAACTTCACTGAGCCCCTGGCATTGCTGATGTTTATAGGCGACGGTGACTGCTAATCTTAAAAAGTCAGTGATGTTAGATGATTGTTATACGTTTAAGGTGTTCCAAAAGGCCTTAAATTAAAAAGCCTAATGTATAATCCCTAAAAGTTCGTAATTATACCTAATGTTTTTTTTTCTGAACCTGTAAACTTTTAAACCGCCAGTGTATACAACTTATTAGGTTAGGGAAGGTTTGTTATGTGTGAATCCTGAAATGTTTACGGTATCATACATTAGGCTTATTAATTTTAGGCGTTCTGGTTCGTAACATAATAACATTCGCGAATCTATTCCGCTCCGAGCTATTACGAAGAACTTGGTTATGATATGAACAATAATTAACCGGTATTTTTCGAACCGTTCCCAAATCCTGGTCACGGCACCTCATCGGAGCAATAGATCCAATTACACATTTTTTTTGTATACAGATAGTAATAAACGCGGCGCTCGGCTTTGACAGCTACCTAGTGATGCGGCACGGCGCCGCGGACCCGTCCGGGGCCCCGAGAGAAGCACCCGGGGCTGGCGAGGGCGCCGCGCACGCTGCCTTCCTCCCGGGACACCGTCTCGGCTGCTACTTCTGCAATGACGTCACTGCTCCAGGAAATGTAACTATACTTTAATACATAATAAATGTCATTGAAAGAATTCGGTAGGGATGTACTGCGCCAAAGTGCTTGGATATTTTTTCGTTGGTAGGTAATGAGCATCTTAACTAAATGAAAAAAGAAATGGACTTTTTGGTTCCGTCATTTAATTATAAAAAATAAAAACTGTTTATTAAATTCGGGACGGATTAAGATGGACACTAACCTTAGTCCGTCACATATGGAAACGAAAGTGACAGATGTGCTAATTACTTACCAACTACACTTTTTACATTTTTAATATTTTTGAAAAGGTTGCTAATGTTGTAGACAACTAGAAAAAAGTATAAACCTAGTTTGAAGATTTATGATGTCTTTCCAAAATTACCTCAATCATTTTATTATTCGATTGCCAGTATGATATTGCGTAATGTGCGATTGATTGAATTACTATATTTAATTTCAAAAGCTTCATCGTTATTTGTGCAACCATAGAGCCAAGTCGGTTTTTGCTATAAGTGTTGGTTTTGAATCTGGAGTAAGCGATGTATTCTATAATTGAATCACGAGCGTTGCGACAAAGGAAAAAATACGAGATGCAAATAACTTTGTTCTCGTATTCCACATAGAAGAAACTCAGCAGCAAGAATTACCTAAAGGTAAAAAATACAACATTGTAAAAAATCTGAGTCGTGCAATCCCCGTTTCCGTCGATATAACATAATGCCTTTCTCAAACAATGCGAGGAAATGAATATTCCCTTGTTCCAGTCTCTGAAAGACCGCACTTTAGACCAGCAGTGCACGGTGACACGGCCGGGGGCTGCGGCCATCGCCGGCGCTTTGGCTGTAGAGATACTCGTGGCCTTGTTGCAGCATCCTTTAGGGTACGTTTTTATTGTATTTTATTTTGGAACTCAGGTGGAGAGGTTCAATCAGTTTCGAACAATTTAATAGGTCGCTTTTGCTCCTCTCTGCTTAAGTGAAGTCTTACTTTTAATTACTAGTGTGGAACCGGTACAGAACTTTTTGGTACAGAGATTCTTTAAGAAGAAGAAAAGAGAAAATATACATTTATTCACCAACCAACACAGTGAAGGTAACAGGGATAGCACGCAATGTGCGTCCTCGCGGCGGTGAAACGGACACTGGCTCAGCAAAATGCTGAGGTTTCAGACACCTACAGCGCTGATTTTCAGCCAGTACCTACGCCAACATCCTTATAGTTTATGTTTCCGTTAAATAATTACTCTTTACTTGTTACAGAGTACAAGCACCAGCTCCATATAATCTCTCGGATGACTCCGAATCCATACCAGATCTGCAAGGCGTTTTGGGCCCCGTCCCCCACTCCATCAGGGGTTTCCTCCACTCCTACCAAACCGTAGCGCCTACTTGTGCCAAGTTCAAGCAATGCGTAGCGTGCTCTGAGACTATCATTGACAAGTATAGACAGGGGGGCAAAGAGTTCGTGTTCAAAGTGTTGAACAGCGGCAGGTATTTGGAAGAGGTTACGGGTTTGGCCGCGTTGCAGTTGTCTGCTGAATTGACTGATGTGAGTTGAATGGTGATTTTAGATTGGCCACTAGCGTATATGAAAAAAAAAATCGACAGCAGGCCAGCCTAGTTCTTACCTAAGGGAGGACGATGACTTTTTAAGACTTTAAAAAAGGAAGATTTCTATGTTCCGTTTATTTATGTATGTTCACCAATTTCTCCGTCAACTGTGGACCGATTTTGAAGGTTATTTTTTTGATATTTTTCCGAGGTGGTCCCACTTTCCCAAAATCGGCAGGTATCTGAGTAGGGGATCCGTGCGTGAGGAACTAAGATCTTCAGATATTATAAGCATAAAGCGATTTTAGTATTTTCAGTAACAAATCCAGCATTTACATTTAGAAAGTATTATTTGATGAAGTGGAAGTGACGATGAAGACTACAGATGGCCACCGGCATGGGTGGAACATTATGTTCGTGAATTAAAAGCTGTATCAAGATCATAAAGTTCTTAAGCTGAGACCACAGAATAAACAGCATTAAAAAAATCTTTCTCAAAATACATTGAAATAGACAATTATTATTAGATTCTTATTTATTTTTCAGATTCTCACATTCTCAGATGAAGATGAAGACTAAGCCTATGGTCGACGAGCATTTATAGCTACAAACCTATATGCAATATGTCGAAGTATAGTACGCGAATGAATGAGAGGCACTGCATGACAGCGGAACCACTGTCTGTGTAAAAGCATTTAAATAGAAAAGTAATTCGTCTTCGGCCCTTTAGGAGTTTCTGTTACCTATTGCCGCTCGGGCGCGGCGCACGAGACTTAATACACAACCAAACGTGGCGACGACGCGGCTCCGACTAAACAAGCTCGGTGCGTCTTGTTGAGCTTACTTGTGGTCACTCGCGGCGCGTACGGCCGAGAACATCAAAGCCTCGCGTATGTTTGAAGATGAACTACTGTTTCCACGTTATATGTGAAACTATCACAATTCAAAAAGTTGTTCCATTTTGAAGCATCGCGTCTTTTATTCACTCGAGTGCCGTAGTGTAATTGACATGAAAATATTTAAGCTTTCAAAATGGCTTATGCATCTGCCATGTGATATATTATATTGATATAATTTGCAGTTATTCCATATATTTATGACAATAAAAATCTTATTATCATCTAAAACATTTATTCAACTAATATTATATATTTATTTATGGTGTCATTGTAAGACGGATAGTAGGTGCCCTGGATGTTTTTGAATGGAATATTTCCTTGACCGGCTTGGGGGGTTTGATCTTGCGACCGTGGCGGCCATCTTTGCGGTGCCACAAGCCCGAGCGCGGTCGGTTGCCGAGCCAGCGGTTGCGCTGCGGGGACCCGATCGGGGTGCTGCCATGCTCTATGTTGGACAGGCGACCTTAAACACATTTAAAAAAAAATGCAAATCCCAGACATAATAATTGTGACCACTGCGTTCAGAGCTGATATATCTTTAACGGCCCAAAGTTCTATTAAGATTTATCTCTGTTACAGGGTAGTAAGTAATAGTTTATTGCGAACTCTATATTTTGAGATTAAAATATATTTTTCAAGTGTATTGACATGTAGTCACCATCAAGAAAATATAATCCAACGTTGGGTTCAAAAATATCTGACCTATTACTAGATACATTAGAGCGCAACGTTAGATAATATATTATTGCTGGTGAGTGTAACCTACTTATTATGATTGATTGCGTTTTAATATACATATAAAACTATAGATGAATAATAAGTATAGTTACAAACCAACAACCGCCATGCAATGCTGGTCGAAGCTGAACGGCCGTTTGGAAGGCATTTGAACGATAATTCGGTCGTCCTGCTTCCTGAGTATGGTGCCGAAGGTGCCAGCCGCGTGGATGTAGAGCCCGCCCTTACCTGTTGATGTAATAAACAACTTTATTTTTATTTTACCCTTGTAATGCCCATGGTGGGCAACTTCAAACAGCGAGTTTTTTGTGAATGGGACCATGAATCTACCAGCAAGGCAATAGAGTTCAATTACGTTGGTTTCTGCCATTATTAGTAGACCCCGTTATCTTGTCGCATAAATATTGTTTTTCAGTAGTGTGAATGATTTTTTTATCGACCTTCTTGATATCGATGTTTTTACAAGGTGTTACAAAAATACCAGTAAAGCCGAAAGGGGGTTAAATGGTGCCTTATAACAAGTCCGTTAACAATATTTGAGAACCGTACGAGCACCGTATGACCTACCAGCAAAATAAATAAAACTATTATTGTTTTTATTGATGTGCAAACCCTATTTCAGTAAAATTAAAGAGTAAACTACGCAGAATGTTTATGTAAGTACATTTTTACCTAATTCTTGAAACCATCAAGAGACATACTAACAAAATGTACAGAATTCGATTAGATAGATATTACAAGTCGAGTTTTAGAAGATTTTAAAAGACCTAACCTAACGAAGAAACCTAAACTAACACTTACTTTTTCGTAATGAACGTCAAATTTACAGGAACGGCTCAAACTGAGCTCCGCTTTGTTCAATGCACAACCTCGCTCGGGATAAGGCTTTGAAACCATTAAAGTTGACAAAATTATTAAATTGGTAGGTAGGCTTAAAATAATCTATGCTAACTCCGGTTCCCTGACATGACAGCTTACTAGGGTTGACAATATTTTTGGCTTTGATGATTTATTATATTTTTTACGGGGTATTTTGTAACACGTTGTATAATGCAATTGAATTTTCGCCTTTTAAGTGTATATACTCAATTTCAATTACTTAAAACTTTTTGTTTACAAATAAGTACATAACCTTATTGGCCTTACGAGAAGCGATAACCTTAGATAAATGATTTGCAATTGCATGTCACATTGACAGACACTATAACTTGCAGTTCTTTGGAATAGTGTTAGTTTAATTGTGGAATTTATTTAATTGCATGGTGTGTACGTACATAATAATATGCTACAATGGAAGATTTAAAAACAAAATACACTAAAGATTTTCCCTGCTTGATAAAAGTAGGAAACGAATTGTCTTGCACATGGTGCAATTTACAAATCACTCCAAAAAGAGACACCATAAGAAAAAATATCAGTGACATACACTATCGACATTTAGATAGTCGATAAAAAAAGCATTCACGCTCTAGTGAAAAGTAATGTCAGTGCGACAAGATAACGGGGTCTAATTATTAGTTTAAGAAGATAGGAAAACTTTGTTCTCATTGCAAAACGGTTCAAATCAAATTGCCTTGATTATATTCGTCCTATTGCACACTGGACCTTACGAGGTCATGGCATGGAGAAGGCAAAGGGTCACACAAGCCACCTAATGGTAAGTGGGATCTGTGACACAGGCATATTTGTATTCTCAAGACTATAGTTTAATACAAAATGAAAAGTTCTATGGAACAAATGGGACATACCCCCAATTTAACCAAACAATACATACATACATACATACATACATTAAATCACGCCTGTTTCCCAGAGGGCTAGGCAGAGACCACTTCTTTCCACTTGCTACGATCTTGACAAATTTCTATCGCTTCTTCCACATTCATACATTGAGTCATGCATGCACGTCGGTTTCGGGTACTTAATTTATTTATTTATTTATTTATTTTAGGAAGACTTACAGATTAATACAGGAAAGTAAGAATTGGGTATATATGACAAGTGTAAATTGCTGACAATAAGTCTCCGCATATTACAAGCTAATTCACAAATACATATTCACTCAAGATGGTTCGAACACCATTTAGATATAACTAAAGGAAATTTAACAATATAATTATTAGACTAATTGAAGAAAGCATTACTTAAGTTTCTGGTAGCAGCTTGAGCACTAGTGCAAAACAAGTCAATATCAGTCACCGAAGTCACCTCGTTAAAAAATTTAGCACCACGCAGTAAAAATGAGTTTTTTCTATAATTGGTATTTGCAAAGGGTACATGTAGTAGCGGCCTTGGCCTGAGACCGACACGAGGCCGCAGGGATAACTTAGATAATATCGCCGGACTATCTATACTATTATTAGCAACTTTAATTAAGAGGCAGACGTCATTAATATTACGTCTAGTCTCCAACGGCAGGAAGTGATAACGCTTACAACGGTGCACATAACCATTTGACCACTGGTGAGTTTTATAATCTAAATACCTCAGGAACCTCCTTTGAATGCCCTCAATACGATCAATATACAACGTGTTACAAAATACCCCGTAAAAAATCCAATAAATTATCAAAGCGTAAAATATTGTCAACCCTAATAAGCTGTCATGTCAGGGAACCGGAGTTACCATAGATTATTTTAACAGAGGCCTGCCTACCAATTTAATAATTGTCAACTTAAATGGGTTTAAAACCATATCCCAACGAGCGAGGTTGTGCATTGAACAAGGCAGAGCTCACTTTGAGCCGTTCCTGTAATTTTGACGTTCTTTACGAAAAAGTAAGTGTTAGTTTAGGTTTCTTCGTAAGTAGTTTAGGTCTTTTAAAATCTTCCAAAACTCGACTTGTAAAATCTATCTAATCGAATTCTGTACATTTTGTTAGTATGTCTTTTGATCGTTTCACGAATTAGGTAAAAATGTACATAAACATTCTGCGTAGTTTACTCTTTAATTTTACTGAAATAGGGTTTTCAGATCAATGAAAGCAATAATGGTTTTATTTTTTTTGCCGGTATGTCATGCGGTGATAGTACGGTTCTCAAATATTGTAAATGGACTTATTATAAGGTACCATTTAACCTCCTTTCGGCTTTACGGGTATTTTTGTAACACCTTGTATACTTTATACCGAGGATTCCAAATTTGCGATGCATACTCAAGCAGGCTACGTACGAAAGAACAGTAAAGAATTTTTAAAGATTTTAATTCGGATTTTTAAGATTCGGCCCTTTTCCAGTATTTAACCGATTTGACTCATATTAAATGTTAATTAATCTTATGACTGCACCGAGCAAAAGTCGAGCGTCCAGTGGCGCCCTCATTACTATTATTGTGTTTTCTAATTAATTAAGGTATTTCCTTGGAATCAGACGATGCTTTTTTGTAGCGCAAGTAAAAACAATTTATGGGATACGTAACCAACTCTAATAACAATTACCCTTTGAGTGTCAGCTTAACGGGAAAAGGTGCCCACTTTTTTCCGTTAAGTTGATAACTCGAAGGTGGATTTTTATTAAACTATTATATAGTACAAAAACCTACCCACCAATTTCAACAAAATACTTTAGTTTATTAGAAAACACAATAATAGCACAGTCTATAAACCAATACAGTCGTTCGACGAAGCCGTCTAGACAGGGCAATCGTGCGGGGTGTGAGGGGCGAGGGGCGGGTAGGGCGAGCCCGAGCTGCATACGTCGCCATTGTTAGTAGCTCGGGACATATCTTTCAGGGCTACTGCGTGTCGTGTGTTGTATTTTGATGTGTTTAGAATAAAAAATGGTGCATACGACATGTGCTGTGCGAGAATGCAATTCATCATCTCGCACAAATAAAGATCTGCGATATTATCAATTTCCACACTCAGAAGAAAGGTAAATATATTATTTTATAGTGCTTAATTTACAACATTTTTGTCATGTCATGGCCAACGTAAACAACATGGCGGATGTAAAAGCGTGACGCCTGCCGCCTGCCAGCAAAAATTTAAACTTTTCTCAAACAAAAAAATTACATCCATTTTCAAATTTAAAATGGCGGACATGACTTTTATAAAAATAATAATGGGGGTGCTGATTACGAAAAAGATATCCATGTTGAAATCAAAGATGGCGGACGTTATTTTTTCTTAAAAATCGATATGGGTGTCATCTTCGAGGTTCCTCGGGGTGCCGATTACGAAAATGACATTATTTTTGGAATCCAAGATGGCGGACGTACCTTTTTTTTTAATATAGGTAATGATATGGGTGTCATTTTTAGGTTTCTCGGGGTGCGGATTACGAAAATGACATTATTTTTGGAATCCAAGATGGCGGACGTTTTTTTTTTTAAATATAGTGATATGGGTGTCATTTTCGAGGTCCCTCGGGGTGCTGATTACGAAAATGACATCCATATTGAAATCCAAGATGGTGAACATAAATTCTTTAAACAAAATTGTATGGGTGTTTGAATCTAAAATCATACCTAAGTTATTTATAGCGGAACAAAGAAACGTACATACTTACATACTTTAAACCTAAAACCATTACCCTCTTTTTTTGGGCAGTTGTGTAGTTTGTGACAACCCTAGGTAATTACCACAGTCTATAAACCAATACAGTCGTTCGACGAAGCCGTCTAGACAGGGCAATCGTGCGGGGTGTGAGGGGCGAGGGGCGGGTAGGGCGAGCCCGAGCTGCATACGTCGCCATTGTTAGTAGCTCGGGACATATCTTTCAGGGCTACTGCGTGTCGTGTGTTGTATTTTGATGTGTTTAGAATAAAAAATGGTGCATACGACATGTGCTGTGCGAGAATGCAATTCATCATCTCGCACAAATAAAGATCTGCGATATTATCAATTTCCACACTCAGAAGAAAGGTAAATATATTATTTTATAGTGCTTAATTTACAACATTTTTGTCATGTCATGCCAACGTAAACAAAATGGCGGATGTAAAAGCGTGACGCCTGCTAGCAAAAATTTTAACTTTTCTCAAACAAAAAAATTACATCCATTTTCAAATTTAAAATGGCGGACATGACTTTTATATACAGGGTGTATACGGAGGGGTGGATCAAACGAAGGTCAAAGGTAGGGGACCTCAAGGGGCATCTGAATCACCCCCATGTATGTTCAGCAATTGTTAGTAGTTTCGGAGATACTGATCATTTTAATCGGATTTTTTGTCACTTTTCCTTATGTCCGTGATACGAAAAACCCCTAAATTCATGTAGTTATACTTTTTTTTTCCAGTGTTTTCTTACATGATTAGAATCACTGTGAAATAAGGAAGTTTTTAAAGCTAAATGCCATTTTTTGTTCATTACAACTTTTTGAGTAATCGCACAGAGTTACTTTCTCCATACTAAGGAAACCCCGCGTTTGATTTTCACCAAGTATGGAAAAACAAACTGTGTGTGTTTACTCAAAAAGTTGTAATGAAAAAAAATATGTTATGTAGCTTTAGAAACTTCCTTATTTCACAGTGATTCTAATCATGCAAGAAAACACTGAAAAAAAAAGGTATAAATACATGAATTTAGGGGTTTTTCGTATCACGGACATAAGGAAAAGTGACGAAAAATCCGATTAAAATGATCAATATCTCCGAAACTAATAACAATTGCTGAACGTACATGGGGGTGATTCAGATGCCCCTTGAGGTCCCCTACCTTTGACCTTCGTTTGATCCACCCCTCCGTATACACCCTTTATAATAATGCGGGTGCTGTGCTGATTACGAAAAAGACATCCATGTTGAAATCAAAGATGGCGGACGTTATTTTTTCTTAAAAATCGATATGGGTGTCATCTTCGAGGTTCCTCGGAGTGCCGATTACGAAAATGACATTATTTTTGGAATCCAAGATGGCGGACGTTTTTTTTTTAAATATAATGATATGGGTGTCATTTTCGAGGTTCCTCGGGGTGCTGATTACGAAAATGACATCCATATTGAAATCCAAGATGGTGAACATAATTTCTTTAAACAAAATTGTATGGGTGTTTGAATCTAAAATCATACCTAAGTTATTTATGGCGGAACAAAGAAACGTACATACATACTTTAAACCTAAAACCATTACCCTCTTTTTTTGGGCAGTTGTGTAGTTTGTGACAACCCTAGGTAATTACTGTGGCCTTGTGCGGCGTCGGCATTTACGCAAACATCAAAGGCGTCGGCCCACTGTTAGTTACTCTTTACACTGTGGTAATTACTGTGGCCTTGTGCGGCGTCGGCATTTACGCAAACATCAAAGGCGTCGGCCCACTGTTAGTTACTCTTTACACTGTGATAATAGTAATGATTGCGCCACTGTACATCCGGCGTACGCTCGGCGCAGTCTTTACTTCACAAGTTCATTTGTTTGTCACTTTGTTTAGTTTAATTCTTTCAACTCTTTTGCATACAAGTTCCTGTTATTAGAATTGGCTGAGAATACAAAACCTAAGGACAATGCTATATTATGTTGTACAGTGATGGACAGATGGAGTTCAACTGCGACTAAACATTGTATAAGAGACTATTAAAATTAATTAGGTAGTAAGGCAGTCTGTGCAGGCATGTCAAAAATCTACCAGCACTTCCCAAAAGGAAGCACAGCAGTCACTCTTAAACATATTACTTATGACAATGATATTACTTACCGCAGCATTATAAATTAAGATAAATAATAATATTACCCGGTTCCTTCTCAACACAGTGAACAAGCGTGCCGGCTGGCAGAGCTCCTAGCACGTAAGCATCTCCTTCATTTGCTCGCACTGTAAGAAAAAAAGGCAGAAATAAATCAAAAGTAGCTTTAAAACTAATTGCATGATTTTTTTTGTTTCCACATAACTAATAACTAACTATAAGTAACGTGAAAATCTTGCGACCCTCCCTGGATATACATGAACTACAAGGTCACAAAGAATTAGACTTAAGAACATTAACCTCGTTCTGCAGCAGTCAAGTACGTAATTAGCATTTAACATTGGATAAAGTTTTAAGTACAACTATGTTTACAAGAATATTGGGAATAATAAACATAAAAACTATATAATAAGAGAATAGAGTTAATTTAGCAGTTTCTAAACAGTATGGGTGCTCTTTAAAGTTAAATCTGTATGTTCAATCCATTTAGTTTTTTTTTTTAATATTTTAAGTTGTTTGTTGTGTTATTGTCGTTTGAAATTGAAATTGTGAAACTATACTCTATAGTCTATACTTTTAGGCATTTAAAAACATGTAAACAAAATAACCACGTGATATAGTTCGTCAGCCAATAGAAGCAGACAATGTTCTGCTCCTATTGGCTCACGTCAAAGTCGTCGTACGTCAAAGTTCGATAAAACAGTTTTGATTGGCTGTTTCACGTGAACAATGTCACGTGGTTTGGAATGTTTACATTTTTTTAAATGCCTAAAAGTATAGACTATAGTTCAACCTGTCACCATATCCAACTCGTTTTTGCTGATTTATAATTATAGTTGGTAGGTACCTGGTATCCGAGGTAGGAAGCGAGATGTCTTTATTATATCTCCAGCCTTCATGTTCTCAGTAGCTAGAATGTACTTGAGTTTTTCTCCGACAGCAACTAACGCAATATTGGATGTTCTGCATCCATCTTCCATAATCTATTGAGATTTAAAGGGGTTTCCATTATAGTTATTGAATGTAATTAAGGACTTGGATAAGCAATCATAAATTTAAGAGTGCCTATGATCATGACTCATAAATTTAAGATTAGTCTGTGAATAATTTCTTTTTAAGCTTAAAGAAAAATACAATGACAATAATGAAAAATACAATGATAATTGTATGTATGTATGTATGTAAACACTTCATTGTACAAAATAAAAACAAAAACAATACAAAAAAGATTTAAAAAAAAATGTACGAAGGCTTAGGAATAATTGTTTTGTTTCCACATATAAATAATACATTATTATTATTTAATAACAATATTCCTTCTTCTGTTTCTCACAAGTTTACTAATAAAATATTACCGAGACAAATAATTCCAGTTTGAGTTAAAAGAGGTCACATCTATATAATAAAAATGAATCACTAAATGTGTTGCTAAGCGCAAAACTCGAGAACGGCTGAACCAATTTGGCTGATTTCTTTTGTGTTGCGTTTGTGATTGTCAGGATAAGGTTTATTATGTAAGATAAAAAATGAAAAATCCAACGGGAAGGTCGGAAATTTGCAGCGGGGCGAAGCCGCTGGCGGGCAGCTAATTATTAATAAAAATTTATGAAAGGCATAAACAAATATGGAATAGAAATAAGCAAAAAATAAACCTGTATCACTTTCTCCTCTTGTGGCGGGCCCTCTACCGGCCCGTCTCTGATCCATTCGATCCAATGATACTTGTGTTTTATTCCACCTCCGATTCCCTTTGCCACTACACGCCCTATAAAAGTTCATATTGTATTTATAAAGACAAAATGGACTGTATACACGGGTGAAATATTGAATAAATACTGTTACTTGCCTGTCTCAGGATCTCTACCAGCAAGATTAGTTACATCTAACGGTTTAACTGTGTACTCTTCCGGGAAATGTACGATACGTCGGTAAGCTTTTCCGAATCCAGGTTTCGGTTTGACTAAATTGGGCTTACTACCGAAATTAACTAGACCTGTGTAAATGGTTCTTTTCCCGAGGGCTGCGGGAGTTATTGAAAGACCAGAAAATAGTTTATTTAACGCCATGCCTCTTAAAAGCGTAATATATTCTAATTATTAGTTATAACCCATCCACAATATAACCTAAAAATAAGAACTATTTTGTAACAATCAATTTGACATATGACATATTCTATCCTATTTCAGCTACTGGTTGTAACGCTAGTTGTATGAATACAATTGAACACTACAAAATTACCTTGTGAGACGCATCAATGAATTTTCGCTTCAAAATGATTTTATAAATTAGTTAAATATCATTTAAACGAATTAATGCTCACACACGTTTATGTGTAATTAATTAGAAATGTATGAACGCATCCATTTCATACCAACGCCCTCTAGAGGCAATTTTCTGATATAAATACTTCGTGAATGTGGCGTGTGTTGTTTGGATTATAGAGAGTCGTAAATAAAATAGGCAATCAATGGATCATTAATAATTGTTATAAGTGTATTACACGCCTATTTTAACATTGACCTTTTAAAGGAGAATCAGTGAAAATCAATAACTTCACGGAAGAGGTGGTCTAAATTTGGTAATTTGTCATATGTTGCACGCCTGCCTTGGGGTCTCGGAAGAGGACAAAAAAAATATTCAGTAATTTCGATGTAAAATTGATAATGCTGTGAGTTATTTGTTCTATTTTTATTTCATCTTGATCTGTAACGCATATTTTGTTAGCATCATTTTCTTAAATGTCAAATTTTTGTGTGTTATAACTCAGGTTACGAAGAAATGTTGCTCGTACTGCACCTTTTACTCATCTTAGGTATTTGAGTGCATATCAGTCGTTTCTTACCTGTAATAAACGTGTTTTCATTCACAAATGTCTTTAAAAAGACCTGTGTATGGTTACTGACCATTGGTTTTTTTTATTACAGAAATAGACACAATCAGTCTTCCGGCACGTTATTGCGCTTTCTAGTGACAATGCGCAGTCTATACGTGTGAACGTATTATATTTCAATATATACTCAGAATGGTAATCAGGGTGGATGCTGAATAGAGGTATAATGAGTCACAACCTGGCTGGCATGCCCGGCGCCTATCGGCTGCCTGGGCCCGGCCTGGGACCCCCGGACTTCAAGCCCCCCATGGAAACACCGACACCTTCTGCACCAGCACCCAGTAATCCAAAAAAGCGCAGAAAAACATCAAATGCTAATAATTCACATGCTGCGAACCCTCCTCCCACTGCACAAGATCTTTTGCCTCCTCCTTTAACTGGGTATGGAGACACTATTGTAGCATCTAACCCTTTTGATGATTCTCCATCTACGATTTCGCACAATGGACCCATGATGAGCCAGAATGGGCCTATGATGGGCCAGAACGGGCCAATGGGCATGATGGGACCAATGCACAGTATGGGTGGTCCTCCAATGAGGCACATGAGCCCTTTACCACACAGCATGAGCCCAATGAATCAGCAAATGCCACCAAGAGGGATAAGCCCCATGGGAAATATGAGCCCCATGGGGCATATGGGTGGTATGTCACCGATGGGAGGGCCAAATATGGGCATGAGTAATCACAGTATGGGTCCAGGCATGGGTCCGGCGTCCAGATCCATGGGTAGTCCCATGAGTCCCATGAACTCTATGCCAATGGGTTCACCTATGTCTTCCGGGCCGATGGGTAGTCCTATGAATATGGGCTCAATGGCCAACAGCCACATGAGTAATAGTCCCATGGGACCACCCATGCATAGTCCTTTAGGAGCGGGCTCAATGAATGGCCCTATGAATGGTCCCATGGGAGGAGGAGGACCTGGCATGAATGTACCTCGAATGAATGGCCCAATGGGACCTAGTTGTTCTAATGGATCCATGGGCTCAAACAATTCTATAATGTCATCAAACTCAATGCAGAGTGGTGGAATGGGACCCGGTCATTGTGGTCCAATGAGGCATGGCAGCCCAATGGGATCAGGTATGGGTGGTGGTCCGATGGGCGGGAATGGACCAATGTCATCTATGGGCCCAGGACCGCCTTACTCCAGTAGTCACATGGGGCATGGAGGCCCTATGGGGATGGGAAATAGTGGTAACCTTGGAATGGGCCCTGGCCCAGGAAATATGGGCAATTGTGGACCTCTGGCTGGTATGAGTGGCATAGCAATGGGAGGACCTGGAGGGCAAGGCGTGGGACCTATGGGTCCTGGTATGGGAATGTTCGGTCCTAAGCCTATGCCAGTGAGTGCTGGTAAGGTGTACCCTCCAGACCAGCCAATGGTGTTTAACCCTCAGAACCCAAATGCTCCTCCGATTTACCCCTGTGGAGTGTGCCACAAGGAGGTGCATGACAACGACCAGGCCATCCTCTGTGAATCTGGATGCAACTTTTGGTTCCATAGGTAAGTTTCTTTTTTTAATAGTTAAAAACTTATTTGCGCCACAAAGTATTTTTATTGATGATGACTATGATGAGTATGTTTTAAGTTATTGACTAATGCTGTTGTTGTTTTCAGGGGTTGCACGGGTCTGACCGAGCCAGCTTTCCAACTGCTGACTGCAGAGGTGTATGCTGAGTGGGTTTGCGACAAGTGCCTGCACTCTAAGAACATCCCTCTCGTCAAGTTCAAGCCCTAGCACTGCGCAGCCGCTCCCCTAAGCGCTTCCCACTCATCACAAGTATTTATTTCACTAGCATCTAGATGGACATTTGCGTAATTCGCCTTAATGTATTGTCTACGAGAGAATAGCCATGTCTCATTAGGAAAGATCTCAAGTTGAATTTACTTAACCTCGTCCCAATATCCTTTTAGGACTGAAAATTGTAGTTCTTGCAGCCCAAGTTAATGTTTAAATTCATCAATTAGCGTCCCGGAGTCCTAAAAGAAGGACTAAAGTCCATTCCAATAGACTTGTCTTATTTAGTAAACAATTTTATAACCTCAAAATGCATCAGTTTTGATTAAAATAGCCGTTTTCTGCTGAATAAATAAACTACTGACAATATTTTGCACACCATTTTTCTGATTTTACATCATGGATGGTTTTTTTTGTGACTAAATTGTTATTTTAGCCGAATAGGGAGCGTTTTGCAGTTACAAAAGTGTTTACTAAATAAGACAAGTCTAATGGAATAGACTTTACACTTCGAACACACACCGATTACATTTTTAAAAAATAATAATTGAATTTCACCCTTTTAAATATGTCAGAGCTTAATGCAGCCAAATGTTATAGCAAACATCCTAAAAATTGCTTGGGCCTTTCGAGGTTAAAATAAATAAGGAATGAAAGGATAGAGTCACCGAAGTAATTGGTTCGTGCTACTCCTGTGACTATGAACGTGACGTATGGCAGACAATCCTACTATGTCTAGTCTGTTAATGTCATTAATTCTAGTTTTATTCTAATGCTAAGGTGTTATGAAGACGTATGGAAGGTTCGCTGGAGTGTTATCGCGTTAGGCACACCCTATATGAATGAGTGTTGGCAGCACAAATAGGAAATTCTGTTTTTTATATAGGTTTCTGTGCCAATCATTTGTGTTGCTGAGTCTGTGTATATTGTAAATATTTTTTACATTACATTAGCGTAAACAAATTTCCGCCTTGAAATATGGTGAGGTATGTGTATATTCAAATATTTTTGAATTTCGTAAGTTAAAATGCCACAGCATAATGGGGCCGCATTGCTTTAGATCAGAGGCCCTACTTTGAAAATCGAAGTACGAAGTTACGTTAGCTGCATCCCTTTTTCTCGATTTAGTCCCGAATGACGAGTGACAGGGATGGAGCTAATGTAACTTCTATTTTCAAAGTAGGGCCTCAGGTGTGGTCTCTAGTGGTCTGGCTTATGACTGTCCACGGGGGGCGATTGATTATAGCCATCGCCTCAGCCGAGTGCGGCGCCGTGTGGCATGCTTTATACATCTCTGTGCATTTGTTCTTGCCGCTTGCCGCTACCGCTACCTCCCAAAGTCGTGGTCAGGGCATATGATCTGGTTTGGGCGTTTTCTAACGGCCGTGCGAGTCGCGGTCCCTCAAGCGCAAACTGCCCAGAGGAACACCCCTCATGTGTACATTTCGCTATAATTGATAAGTAATACATTTATAAAACCGTTGTACTTATTATGTCTATGCATATGATTTGCATGTAACTGGGCGTAGTCTTTACGTAGGTACATGTAAATAAAATGAATCCATACCTACGCTTTGTTAAGATTAAGGGTGTTAAAATGTGTTTGTCGGTTTAAACATTTGGAGATTGTTTTAATAATAGCATTATTGAGGTTTTTTTAACGATTGTACATATTATTATAAATTATAACGGCCTGAGATTAAGCATCCTTGTTGATTCTGGGACTTTTTTTATTTATTTTTATTAATCACTTCAATATTATTTATCTATCGCCATTATGGAATAACCGGTCCATCTCCTTAAACCTACATTGGTCCAGTAAGTTGTGTAAAGAAATCTTGCTTGTGAGGAAGCTTTGTCGATTTTTAGTGCCTAATAAAATAAATAATAATAAGATCTTTAGGTACCTATCTATGCAGATCAACTACACAGGTTTTAGGGTATACCTTGACATTTCTTGTATATCAACTAAAGTTTTACAAATTACAATTATGTACTTAGCACTAAATCACTTACTTACTTTTGTTTAAGGCTGCGCCGAGCGTACGCCGGATGTACAGTGGCGCCCTCATTACTATTATTGTTTTCTAATAAACTAAAGTATTTTCTTGAAATTGCTCGGTAGGTTTTTGTACTACAAATAAAAAAAATCTTATAGGGTATATTACATAGTTTAATAACATTTCACCTTCGAGTTATCAACTTAACGGAAAAAAGTGTCCACCTTTTCCCGTTAAACTGACTACTCGAAGGTGTTTTTACTTGCGCTACAAAAACATATCGTCTGATTGCAAGGAAATTCTTTAGTAATGAGGGCGCCACTGGACGCTCGACGTGTGCTCGGTGCAGTCTTAACCTGACCAGAAGAAAATACCTCAAATGGCCACAAATACTTTTTAATCTGTTTTAAGTGGATTGCAAGGAAAAAGATAGGTTTTATTTTTGGCGAGATTTTTAAATTCCTGGTAGTTTCAAGTAAAAAATTATGTTGGATAGTATTGCTAGTACTATAGAGTCAAAGGGGATTTATAATTTAAATAAATAATTTAACCTCACCTTTTACCATTTCTTAATTTGAATAACCACCAAAATAAGGCTCGTCTCTCATTGTCCCCGCAGTTCGTCTATGACGTAAGAGCTTTATTTTTAGTTCTAGTGTCCCTGCATATTATAGACAATATATTGAAATGTAAAGAAATTTTTAGATTTATAGATTATAGGCTTAACATTTTGAAATTTTTATCCGGAAATAATGACTGAAGTTTCATAATGCTGTGAAGTTTTATTGTGCGACGAAAATGTACAAAGGTTTCACACGAAAACGCATAAATTATGGCCCAATGTTGTTGTAATATTTTTAGCATACCATTTTTCACAACCCACAACTTATTTTTGTATCCACCCACAGTGTATTTCTAAGTATATTGATTCAGTCTCAAGTTTGGTTAACATTTTGTATCGTATTTAATGCAAAGTACGTCTACTGAAAGTATTGTGCTACTCATAACTCTTCGGACATTTGGTTCCGTATTCGTACTTACCCCCCTGGAGCACCGTGTGACGTATCCGTCCACAAGGCATTTACCATCGATTTTACCAAACTGGAATAAGCCTTGCTCCGAGATTAGTCTATACAAATTTGGTGTTTAATCTGGGTATAAGACCTTATTCTTGTTTGGTCAAATCCGCCTTAAATCTTGTTATTCAAAACTGGACTTAACTGCCTTCAAAATAGAACTCCAATTTTATGGTAAAAATAATACAATAGACCTGTTTAAGACTCACACAAAACAGTGGCGATGTTCAGTAAGATCACGTGGTAGGATCTCCCACGTACTTATCCTCCTAAGGGCCACCATACAACGAAATTCATCAATGGAATATGACTCTATTGTGAATTAAATAAATTCGATTTTGTAATTTGATCATTAGGTATAAAAACAAAAGAAATACCACTTTACTTTCTTTGCACTAGAACTTTATTCGAGTGGCCGGACGAAGGCCCTACCAGGTGATCTTGCTGGCCATCGCGAAAAAAGTCAGACCAACTTTTTTGAAACCGTATCAAGGAAATCATGTACTTAAATACTGACGTTGTATAATTTTTATAACCCTAAGTCTGTGTATTTGTAAATAACTTTGTTCTTTACGCTAGGTAACAAATGAAACGTAGTTTTCGTTGGATATAGTAAAAATGTCATTGTAATAAAGAATCAAGTTGAAATGAACTTATTAAGAGTGTCATTCGCTATCCATACGAAATTAATTGCTTTATCGTCGTATGGTCAATGCTAAAACCTCGATGATCAATTGATAATTGTCAGAGATGGGCAAACTGTAATCGACTAACGATTAACGATTAAGATTACAAGATTTAATTGCGACGGACGATTGAAAACGACGTTTGATCAATCTTAGTTGTATAGACTGCAACTAATTTAGTTGCAACTAAATTAGTTGTCGATTGATATCGGACAACTAAATTTTGTAATCGACTAATTAGTTAGACTAATTTCTCGCGACTAATGTTAGAAGCAAATTGAATAGAAAACCTGGGTATGGCTATGTTGACAGATTAATTAGGACATCTTACTTAACGGATGTTTAAAAATAAAATAGTCATGTATTACTTACGATATAAATCTAAGGAGTGAAATCTCTGTTCTAACTATTATTTTGCTACTAAAGTAATGCTTCTCTCTGAAATTGGATTAAATTTCTCTTATCTAAGGGTAAATAAGAACTGGGTACTTTGTGCATTTCAAATTATACGTGTATACGTAATTTTAGCTAGTAACATAGTTACAACATATGAGTACCTCCAATATTACGTACATACCTTCTTGTAGTTACATATTGCAAGATAAAAAATGCAAAAACGGGCGACTACGTAGTTTTACTATAGATTTAATCGTGAAATTTAGTCGATTGAAACTAAAACTAATTTAGTTGTTAGTCGAACATTCTCACAACTAATTTAATTGCAACTAAATAATTAATCGCGATTAAAAAATGACGATTGATATTTTTAATCGATTGATTAGTTAACTAAAAAATTAATCGATTAATGCCCATCTCTGATAATTGTCTTGAAATGCGCCGCTATAATCGCCTACGGTAATGAAAAAAAACAATTAAGTTTGTAATTGAAAAATGTTAGATGGACATCAAATACGATAACGAGACATATATATGTTACTCGATAAATAACAGGCCTAATTTAGTGTTTTTACGTCCCTTGGACGCTGTGCTAATGTTTTGTAGTTATACATATGTCGTGTTGTTTGACACAGCGTTGTTCATTTCTTTTATATACATATATATTTTACTACGGTTTTAGATGTATGTATACAGAAACTGCCTCAGAATAAAGTGCCTGAAATCGTGTAAGAAATGATTTCCATACAGATGACGGTACTTAAGGAGGTGACGATACTTAACCTCGTAAAGCCCACCATACTACAATAGAGTTTTTTGTGAATGGGACTTTGAATATCGGCAAGGCAATAAAGCTCAATTAAGTTTGCTCGATAATGCCATTTTCAATTTTTGAAGATATGAAAATTAATTTTATTTGCATTGTAATACAATTCAAATTAAATTGCCTTGATTATGTATATCCCATTGCACACTGGGCCTTACGAGGATAGATTATAAATGTTTTCAATGTACGAAAACACGTCCCGCTACTGATTTTGCACGATGCGCAATAATATTAGTTTATGTGACGGTTGCGTAATGACAAGCATTACAACATGAGTGTGGTTTATGAAACGAGCTGCAAAAGGCGAGTTTCATAATAGATTACACGAGTGTTGTAATGCCGATTACGCAGAGTTGCGTACAATACATTATCTACACACATCATAAGTACTCTAAGATGGGTTCAGAAGCCGAAAGGCAAATGACCAGCATTACCTGTCTAATTTAATTACGTTATCGAATATTGTAAGGTAATGAGATCCAAATTTGGAACATCTTCCAAAATTAACAACTGTCACGGGGCTGTCACCTCCTACCGCAGGTAATGCTAGATTTTGCCTACGGGTTTTGAACGCATAATAGTGGACTTATGATATAATTATGTGTAGATAAAGTAAGTAGTGGGTGGCGTCGTTGATTTTAAACACTATATCGTCCCTTTACTTTCTCCACCCTTTTATCTGATCGAATAGTTAGATAGGAAAAGCACTCATGTTTCCTAAATAATAAAGACTACTTTCCTATCTAACTATTCCGTATTCGATCAGATACGAGATTGAGAAAGTAAAGGGACGATATGCAAGGTACTCTACCCTCCTGAGCCAAATAGCAGCATCTCAAATAAAACTTTTGTAGCAATCAACCTCATTACTAAGAGGAGAGGATTGAATTCACTTTGGCAATTTAATTTGCGATACGGTTTGTTGGATTAGGAGGGTAGCTACTTTGTAGTGACAGGTTTTTAATTATTGTTACAACTCTTAACTAATCAATAAAAAAAGTTTTAATTGTTTTTTCAATGATGATAACCAGATCATTTGTATTAGCACATCTGGCATAATCCAGTATAATGATTAATGATAACGACAGATTATCCTCTATCCCCCGTATCATTTCCCATGTTTTTTTTATATCAAAAATCGAGATTGTATTGTATTAATTATAAGCGTAAATGAAATGGCGTTACATAATCAGCAAAAGAAAATTGGTAATAATTATGTAAATATAGTGTTTTTTGGATATTTTTTGGATTAAGAATTGTACAGTTACTTATAAATTAGCGGTATGGTAACGACATGGACATTATTAATTATTTATCGCCGTGAACATTGCAAAGGCGTCATGGTGACTTTCATCCACTTTTGTACATTATTTTCATGTAAATGAGTTACATAACATTACCTGCAGAACCTGTTAAGATAATATTTTGAAAAGTCTAATGGAACGACAACGGTCAACTTGTGCATAGTTTATTTTGTATTATGTGAATAATGAGTAACAAGCAATAATAAAATAAAATTGTTATTGAGAACATGTATTTCAATTTATTTCCCCTGCATATTGTTCTGGATATTGGGAGCGAGCATAGAAAATGAAAGCGAACGTTCAACCCGTGTCAAATTAAAAAAAAGTGGGCAATTCCATAGCAGAGAGTAACGCAAGTTACCTATTTCTAGCATTCTACTTGTTTTTTTAGTTATATTTCAAAATAGAAGGATTTTTTATCTCTATATAATTTACTAGCGACCCGGCCTCGGTTTATATGAGTTGTTATCTGCAACACCCGTACATAAAACCGAGTTTATTATACGTAAAAACCTTCCTCTTGAATCACTATCTATTAAAAAAAACGCATCAAAATCCGTTGCGTAGTTTTAAAGATCTAAGCTTACATATGGACAGACAGACAGCGGGAAGCGACTTTGTTTTATACTATGTAGGTTGTGATATCAAGAAAAATATGAGCATTCAAAGTTTTAAAAAACACTAATTGAAATAGTAACTTTCGTTACATTATCGTGAAATTACCAACTGTAAAGAATTGCAACTAAAATTTTTCATACCGACAACACTTAATTTTTCAATACAAAAGCCACACTAATACGATTTTGATATGAACAGCGGCGCCTCCGTTTAATGTGTGGGTAAAGCGCAATTCGTCGGACCGGGTCGTGCGCGGGAGCGGGCGTATTGCCGGTACATTGCTCGTTATACACGTATTGTCTGATAGGCCTTCTCATAGAGCGTACAATGTAACGGCAATACGCCCGACCCGCACTCAGTATGAATTGCGCTTCAAATAGTATTTTTGGCGGTGAACTTGTAGCGGATGACTCGTGGTCACACCAGTTTGTCACCCCAGTGCTATTCGCTTTAGTCGGTTATTCGTCAGAAATAATTTTTATTCCGCAAAAGTAGGTAGGTTAGGTTCGTTAGGTATCTTAAGATGCCCGAAGGGCAAATCGCTCAGAAATAGGAGCCCTGCCATAGGCAGGGCTCCGTCGAAAGGCACTGGGGTGACAAACTGGGGTGACCACGAGTCTGCACCCGAACTTGTGAGGTTATTATGGCATTGCAAAGCTTAAATAAAACTTCTGTAGCAATTACAACCTTATCACTTATAGGAGAATGAGTTTACGTCGGCAATTGAACCCGAGATACTATGTTTATCGGCTTAGGAAGGTCTGAATTGTCAAACTCAAATTTTACATTGTTCTGTTACCATTATGGTTCCGAAAACAAATCAATTTGTCATGAAATTTTATCTTTTTATTTTTATTCTATCTTTTATTTTTTGTCTCCAGAACGAGGGTGGCTATAGTATCTTCTGTAGATAAGAAATAAATTGTATATTAGCGACCCACCCTAGCTTCGCTCCGGTTAACCTTTTTCTACGCTATTTCAAATATAAAAGACTTACTGCCGCACTCAGAGACGTCAATTAAATTTAATGCTTATTTAGTGACGTGTTGTTTTATTCTATTGCTATAGCAAAGAAAGTGACAGCAGCAACTTTAATCAAGCATTCAATTTAATTAACGTCTCTGAGTGCGGCAGTTACTAGGTTAACTTAACAGTATAACCGGTGCAGTTGGAGATCTAAAACAGTGTTGAAAACTTAATAATTAATTCCTCGGTTACCCTCAAGATAGACTCCGTCCGCGTAGAAGTAATTTAGGGCTTGTTTACGGAGACGCGGGGCGTCGCGCGTGGCGTGCGGCATGACGTCGCGGGGCGCGTTGAGCGTTTTTTTCCGTTTACAGAGAGGCGGTGCGTGCAGCGGCCCACGTCGTCACACGCGCTAATACAAACATGGCAATGTACGGTGTTGTTTATGAAGATGCGGAGCGTGTCGCGGGGCGTAGAGTGGCGGTGTCACAGGCGCAGTGGCGGGTATCGCTGTTAAAGACTCGGGTGACGCTGCGTCCAACGCGGCGATGCCATCCGCGGGCTACGCCGCAAGTGACGCTGTATTTGAAGCAAACGCGTGTAATATTGCTTCTCCGTAAACGCTTTCATACAACCCCATATGTTTGAATTTAGTGCAGAACTCGCCGCCAAACGCTACGCACGACGCCCCTCGTCTTCGTAAACAAGCCCTTATGGCTATTCCAGCGGGAACTGTCCAGTTTTCCTAAAAAGCACCCTACCTTACCCGGGGTTCAAGCAATCTCCATACCAAATTTCATTGACGTCCGTTCATCGATTTGACAGCGAAAGCTTAGTTAGAGCTTGTTCAGAAAGGCCGAATTCGTCGCGAATCGTATCGCGCAAATTCATACGCGCGTTGTCGAGGTACTAGACATCAATACATCGCGTCCACAAGCATCGCGCGAATTCAAAATACGCGCGTAAATCGCGTGCACTACGCCAGACTCTCGAATCGCGCTTGATTCGCGCGTATTGCGCGCGAGTCGAGATACTAGGGACGCCTTGTTGCGTCCAGTTAACGCGCGAACTCTAGAGAGTGCACGTATCGAGGGAAATGTAGCGCCAAAATGCTCGCGCGTTGGTACGCAACGGTCGCGCGTAATACGCGCGAGAGAATCGCGGCGCATTCGCCTTTTCTGGACAAGCTCTTACTTTCGCATTTATAATATTCTAAGTTTAAGTGCGGATTGGAATTCGCGGTTAGTAAAATTAGCATACAATTAAAATACAACAATTAAGTAATAACTCACTTGAAAATACTTGAGTATCATTTATTGACTTAACTGTCAGTATGGCATACATTTTTTACTAAAACTATTTTACAGAGAGGTGCTTATGTAAGTACTTCTTTTAACCTTTTGAACCTTTTAAAGATTTCAAATACTAAACGCACGTCATACGCCAATGGCAGTTGAAAGGCAACGCGAATTTCAACCTTAGGGATCCATGAAGGTATAATTTCCGTCCAATGTTAGTGTTGAAAAGGTTAAAAGGAAATAGGCACCCTACCTAATACCAAGTCGCCACAACTTTGCAAACACTTCGTATCTTCGTACAGTCACCTTCAAATATATCGCAACAAAAAGTATCCAAACTACTTAAACTCGACATCACCTTGTAAGTTCCATTATGTATATTTAATGGCGACTGTACTTAGTTGGTACACGTAGATAAAAATATAGTATCAACCAGTCACAAATAAATGTCCACAGTTTACGCTGCCCTATTTTCAAATGCTGCTACCATATTTTTACATAGGTACTATATTTTAACTGATAAGCAGAGCCCGGTTATTTCACGGCAAAACAAAAAACTGTCGCTATCTAGCTAATGTTAGAAATATTTTTTTATCGATATATCGATAGTTGGGTGAATATTCCGGCGTTCCAACCGCCGTCATTATTCTCTTCAACGCATTGACGAAAATAATGATAGCTACCAGCAACTTTTGATGTCTAAATCAGCGGACCCGGGGGTAGTATCCATGCCATTTAAAATAACAAGGAAGTTATTAAGTTTATATTGAATAATATGCGAAAATAATAATGACGGCGGTTGAAACGCCAAATATTCACCCAGTTGTGTAATAGAAGGTCCACGAAATAAAAAAATAAGATGCAATTCCTCCTTCGAAATCCACGTCAGCACACACAGTAGCACGTGACATTTTATTTGGTTTATGATAGTGATAGGAGTAGATAATCATTAATTTCTCAACATTCTCTGGTAGTAGACAGTTTCTGAAGTGTCTATTATTTTCCATGAGTTAGTATAGTCACTTCATTCAAAGTTTTACCTCTTTTTTACCAGACTTGTTATTTTATTACTTGATATGAAAAAATTGTAGTTCAAATTTATATGGATTAACACATATAAAACACTGTCGCGAATAATTGTAAAGTAATGTAAATATAATAATACTCGATATCTATAAAAAAAACTAAATCTAGCTAGATTGCGACTGTCTTTTGTTTTGCCGCGAAAAATCCGGGCTCTGCTGATAAATTAAATTTGCAAAGCAGTAGCGGAATATAACAATCAAAATAGTACGTTAACTTACACAAAGAAAAACGAGATTCTGTACTTAGTATAAAAATACAGTGTGATGTAACTATGTAAGTAAAACAAAACATTCCGAAGACTGAACAGAAAAGTAGACGGGTAGTTTATAAGCCGAGTACTTGCTAGCAAGCTGTATCTGTAACCATAGTTGTACTTATGAATCGAAGTTTTTTTTTGCACAATCATTTGCTTATCGAAATCGTGACTTGATGGGTCTACTTGAACCACAGTGGAGCTCCTGTTGCCACTACTGCATCATCAGATCAACCAAGATTTTGTATTGTCATTGGGTTTACAATGTCAGCCCATGTCAATAAAGGGAGCTGGATCAAACTTAAGACTGCGCCGAGCGTACGCCGGATGTACAGTGGCGCCCTCATTGCTATTATTGTGTTTTCTAACAAACTAAAGTATTTTCTTGAAATTGGTCGGTAGGTTTTTATACTACAAATGAAAACACAATTTAAACGGTATATCACATAGTTTAATAACATTTCACCTTCAAGTTATCAAATTAACGGAAAAAAGTGGCCACCTTTTCCCTTTAAGCTGACTACTTAAAGGGTAATTGTTATTAAAGTTTGTTATGTATCCCATAAATTGTGTTTTTACTTGCGCTACAATAATGTATCGTCTGATTGCAAAGAAATTCTTTAGTTAATTAGAAAACACAATAATAGTAATGAGGGCGCCACTGGACGCTCGGCGTTTGCTCGGTGCAGTCTTAATAGATGCCCATTATACTTGAGGAACTAGTAAGCCCTACATCTACATCGGACACACAACACACACAATTTTACTTGAACACCTTGCTCGCTAGCAAGTTCCCCGCTAAAGATGCTTTTCCACTCGAGCACAGCTGAGCGGAGCAACGAAAATTACCAATCATATTGCACTTATGGCCTTTACATAAAGCTAGATCCGCTAAACGTTAGGATTGCATTGACAACACATTTAAAATGAAGACACATTGAGCTTATGTTATGGTTCTAGTAGGTAGTTGTAACTGGATATTAATACTTCTGTCTTGAATAAGGACTAAAGAGAACAGACTAAAATGTTTGCACTAGAATTTTACATTATATACAACTCCTGGAAAATTATCCAGAGCAACCTGGCAAAGGGACAGTCAAACAATTGATATGCCACAATACATGAAACCTTTGTACTTTTCACTATATCAACAGTTGTTATAATTATTTACAATTGAAATGCAACAGTAGTCTTGTAAATGTGTACTTTTCAGTTGAACTTAAAGAGAAACTTGACCTATAGTTCTATTCCTAATACTTATTACGACATCTAGATACAATTAAATTAACTTTTATATAGAATGAAATCATGCGCTTCACTGTTAAACATTTAAAATTTAAAATCACTGACAGCAATCCCTAATATAAATTTAATAGTCTTAATGATACATGATGCAAAAAAACCAGGCATAAGGATTAAGTAACTTTATAAATGTTGATCCTTTTGCAGTCCGGTCCAGTGTTGGATAAGACATGTTTCAGAAAAAAACTGTCATTACATACATATACTTATTATAACTACGTAAATCACAATTTGCCACAAGAGTGCAATTTGCTGTTAGTTCATTTCAAAAATAGTGGAAGATTTAATCAGTTGCCAGCGCATTTAAAAGAGTCTTAATAAATTAACCATAATCAGAACTGAAGGAGGTCAATCCCTTGTTCTGTATTGCAAAAGAAACCGCAGCATCGAGGAAGTCATAGTGACTAGTTAAAATATCAGCACCACTGGAATTAATGTGTTCACCTGCATCATAGTCAATACTGGAGGACTGGAGTTGTTCGGACTCCGTAAAGTACTTGTATGAGGAGGTAGAAGTTTCTGGAAAGAATGAAAAGCCTGAGAGGTCGCTACTCAAAGTCTTTTTAACATCATCAGTAAACCAGTTCACTTCCATATCATTTGTGGAAGCACCTTCATCACTTTGTTTGAGTATTACAGTTTCTCGTAATCCATCATCTGATTGTATTGGACTGCTAGGGGGAGACGGGAAAGCATCTTCTTTTACGCTCATGTAACTGCAAGGTTGTTCGTCGGTTTGACTATCTTCGTTACTACTGGAGCTTGATGTGTTCTGCAATCCGTGTGCAGAGATTGCCATAAGGATGCCTTCGTTCTCAATGCTGTTGTCTCCAGGTAGGTTGTTGATGAACTCGGCCGCATCAAGGGCGAAGACCTGGTTGCTGTCCATGTGTGTTGGTAGAGGGGCCACGATCCAAGAGTCCAGCACACGGTTTATGGTGTTATCCACAAAGCATTTCGCCACCTGGAATGAGAATGAATAGAGGTTTTTTTTTGTACAAATGAAAATAACAGAGAAATGAGTTTATAAAAATAATAATAACAGATAATAACAGATATGAAGTGGGTTAAAACTGATTAAGTGGTGAAGTGTGTTCTTTGTTACATTAAATAATACTTAGATTACTTAAGTATGATCCCTGTGATAGCATAGCACATATTATTATAAACATTGTACTACACACATTTCTTAAAAAAAAACACTTCTCCTAAGCATAGCTGTGAAAGGAAGAATCTAATATCTGCACCCTAACCTTTCCTCAAATAAACATGGCCAACCACCCAAATAACATTGCACATTTGGGTACAACACACAAAAACATAAAAAAAGTGCTATAGACGGAAGAAAAGTGACAAAATTGATAATGATGAAACTCAAGTTAAATGCTTAAGTGGAAATGGACTATCACATAGTAGGAGAAAAAAACCAAAAAAAAAATTACTGACTGGGCACCCTACAGTACAAAGGAAATGGGGAAAACCACACAAGAGATCAGACATTGCCATTAACCCCTCGTATGCGGGAGGTCAAAAAAGTACCAAGTTCTAGTCTCTTCTGATTGCGATATAGTCCATAAAAATAAGCTTAAAAAAAATACAAAAAGATATCCAAATTTCGAGCACAAATCCGTGCCTAAGCATAAGATGGGTTAAATAAGTTGCAGGCCTACTATGGCCAAGGCCAGAGTCAAAGAGCGCTGGAGGACACAGGAGGCTTCTAGAATGTGTCTAAAGAAGGTGTTACGCAGGAGAGTGATGGGCTGTTTTTTTTTCCTATTATATGCCTAAAATAATTCTACATACTATTGTTAGTGAACAAAAGCTTATAAAATTGGAAGGTACATTAACAAAATAATTATAAATAAATAATATCAGGAGGCATAGGCTAAAGGAATTCAAGTGGTTAATCAGATATTATGAAATTCATTTCTTGTATTGTTAAAGTCTCTAAATATTGCTATAACAGAGATCATCCTAAATCTGCCCAAAAACCAAAGACTCTGTAGTCAAATGACTGGGCATTGCTTTGCTTAGATTCAATCAAAATTATATACAGCCTACCTAGGTATGTTAGTTAGAGATTATGCAGTTTCCTGTCAGTGAAACATTTTTCAAACCAGTTCAGTAGTTCCTCAATAAACAAACAAACACACAATTCTAGCACAGATGGAAAATCAGATTCATCTTTACAAGCAATAAGTATTGATTGCATAAGGAAATAGTAACTTCTCATATGGATTGTTTAATATTTTTAACCTTAGTGTAACTTAATATTCAAATATAATACCTGTCTGGCCTGCCATCTTGCTATGCACTGGTCTTCATTGTAGGATGCTGAAACTACCATAGATATAGGAATTGATCTATTGTCCTGACTGTTTTCACAAGAAGAGATGCTATTGTTAGAGCTTGTATTTTCAAAGGAGCTGATATATCTTGGATAAGGCATATTATCCGGGGATATACTCGTGCTAGGTTTCAGAACAGAACTCTCTGAATCTGTTATAACAGAGTCTAGTGTGTTGAAATCCTGTTTCAATAGGTAATCACCTAATCTTTCTAGGTTTTGTTCTGTGTGGCAGTCACTTTCGTTATTCGAGGACGAGTCAGCTTGTTCGGGCTCGTTGGATGTTACGCTCGACGATTTACCAGGTTCGGAAGAACCATTTTTCAAGTGGTATTTTCCCTTAACTTGCCACGCAAATCGTGCCTTTTTAAGTGGGCGATCAGAACCTGCTGATGCGTCGCCATTTTCTTGTCGTTTACAGGACGACTCTCCAAACGATTCCGGAATATTCATAACGAAATCTTGAGAAACACCAAGATTTTCACTGAAACTGTCATTAGTAAACAAACACTGACATCACTAATTACTAACATATGATTGTCTGACAAGTAGTCTTAATTAGAATTTTTTAACAGGTTTACAACGCGATTACGACATATTTTATGTAATAAACTTATTACGATGTTGGAATAGACGTATATTGATCAAATCCTTAACAATTAACAACAAAATAAGTCCAATTTAATGAGCAATAAATCAATTTTTTGATAGTCTCCACCATTTAAAGCAATAAAAAAATAAAAGCAGGGCAAGAACAACTTGAAATATTTTTTGTCCGAAATTACATCCAATGTTATTTAAAACTAAACCTTATCTGTTGGAGATAAAGTATGAATTCTATTCATGAAGAGCATCTTGACGTTGGTATTTAGTTTACCAACATGGCAACATTATGGCTTAGGCGTTATAGCGCCTGTAATGCCAATTCCAGCGTTTTTGTTACTACCTGGAACAGTGCTTTTCAGCGGGATTTTTTAATATGGATGCACTGCATTGAATTCTAATTGTTTATGTGTCTAGTGCATAAAGAGAGGTATCCATATATACGAGTGTGGTTTTATGAAAAGAGCCGAAAGGCGAATTTCATAATAAGATCACAGGAGTGTTTTAATGCCTAATTATGCGTGCAGTCGCATGCATTACTTTTATCTACATGCATATATCGTATGTTTTCTACATTATGCATATATCGTAAGTTTTCTACAATATGTGAAAAACCTGTATCTTTAGTTGCCTTGTATCTTAATGTTCACATTAAAGTATAGGTCACCAAAGTTATGATATACATGTAGAATAAAAACTATTATGCGAAACTTCGTCTTTGGACGTAAGGGTCAAATTAAGTTGTATAATTAACAACTTGAAAAAACCGCCAGGCTCAAGTGGGATTGGGCCGGTCACGTCTGCCGCATGCACCCGGACCGGTGGGCTAGCGTGGCCACCAAGTGGGAACCGCAAAATCGGCGACGCAGACGGGGCAGGCCTAGACGGAGATGGCGGGACGACTTGGACGCATTCCTCAGCAACTGGCCGGAAGAGGCAACTAATAGGGATTCATGGAGATCAAGGGGAGAGGCCTTTGCCCAGCAGTGGGACACTCAAATAGGCTAGGAAAAAAAAAAAAAAATTAACAACTTATAATTTAATTGTATTCATTTACTTTATTCCTCATCACGTGCATTACATCACAGAGTTCTTTATTTTTTGATTAGAAGGTTCAGTCATAGCCATAAAATATACAAGTACACGTTCTCAACACAAAAATAATACACGCCTCAATGTCACTCAAAATAAAGTCTAGAGTTCCATTATGTTTGGCGCGATGTCCGTACAGACTATTGCTAATTAACTTTAACTATAGTATATCGCGATGGCCAGTAAGATCACCTGGTTGGATCCCTTACCTATTAATTTTGTACGTAGGGGATCCTACCAGGTGATCTTACTGGCCATCGCGCAGTATATTGATTCAAAAGATTCTTAAGGCGATAGGTCTGGGTCATTACGTGAGTTGTCTTAAGGCCCCTAAACCCCAATTCTTGTAAACATTCAAATGACGTTACATTTTCTCACGTAATCTTGGATGTAATCAGAATTAGTCTCGCATAGACTTACCTAGGTACAGCCGGAACGTTCTCTGAATGAATCAATTGAATTTATTTATTGATTCCTGTACCTACCTTGCCTTACACATTTGTACATACGACCTCTCCCTTAATGTTTTAATGTTTTAATGTTTATTAGGGTACAAACGGTACAATATGGCTAATACAATAAAAATCTTAGATTATACATCAACCAGTAAAGTTACCACAGTTAAAAATTACATATACTAACCGAGCAATATAGTTAATCTTCACACTTTTGTAACAGCAGACATTGTCATAGGTATTCATCTATAAAAAAAAAAATGGTTCGATCTGTGGGTTCGATGAAGAAAAACCCTAAGTCCGACTCGCACACCCAAGGTGTACAATATTTTAATCAAACTCAAAAACAAATAAAAACACGATTCTTCTTACAATTTAATTTTTTTTGTAAAAAAAAATTATTTTCAGCTATTTTTAAAAGATATAGACGCAGGGCCGGATTATCCATATAAGGTAGTATAGGCGCACCGAAAAAAATAGAAAGCAATAGAGGCTCCAAGAATTGCACTACCTACGGGCCTAAACATAAGTAGTTAATCCGGCCCTGGGTAGTGATTCTCTCAACAACGACGGTCGAACGGACGAACGAGTGAATGTCCAAGAGGCGAGTTAAAAACATATTTTAGCGCGTGCATTTTCAACTTAGCAGCATGGTTTCTGCCGATGGATCGAACGTATAAGGCTGCTTAATTGAAAATTAACGCGCTAAAATGTGTTTTGTTCGCTCTGACGGGAATACTTAAACTCGCCGCTGCGATTTCGCTCGTCCGTTGTTTTTGAGAGAATAACACCCCTGAGGTTCTTCTGGTCAGACGAACGGACAGCGGAGCGACGAGCGTTGAATCCCGTCCCGCAATGTAGGTTGGTACCTAGGTTTGGTACGCTTTGAGTATGGAATCCTCGAAAGTGGTAAATGGACACTTGATGGCCTTTGATACCCATGAGCATGAGCAATCAATATGGCAAATGTATTGCCATAGTATGTATTATACTTATATGGTATTGTCATGTCATGTAACAGCGCCAACACTGAGGAATAAAAGGGGTGATAGACGGTCGAGTAAGTAAGCCGTACTTATGGCTCGGCGACCTTACTCGTCCGTGTGTCACCCTAAGTACGCGAACTTCTAAAGGTAAACACAGGCGAAAAAGGTCGTCGAGCTTTAAGTACGCCGTACTTACTCGACCGTCTATCACCCCTTTTATTTTTTATTGTCTTTTCCTGATTAAAAAAAAGTGTTATTATCATTTATCAGGGTGTGCTACGCCCGCTTTGGACTAGTGGTCGGAATGACGTCATTTTGTTTGTAACCGAGTTTTTTTTTCAAGTCTGTGACGTAGAAAAGACCATGTGGCGCATGGCGTCTAAGCTCTTTAGCCGTTAGCAGGCAGAAACTTGTATATTTATTTTCTAAAACCTTATTGCTTTCGACGTTTTTCCGCATTGTCAACGTTTTGATAACATGTGACAGCTTTTAGATATTTACTTGTTTTTTTGACGGTACCTACTCGTACTAAGCCCGTGTGGTTGCTGGGTTAGAATAGTGCCACTCCATGTCTTCCCGTGGATATTGTTAAAGGATATCTATTCCAATAGTACTGTTCGGCGAGGGGCTTGCAACCTGTCACTAATACGCTGGTAAACATCTTAGCTTATTTGTGCAAAATGTGGTTACAGAATTATCAAAAAGTTTTTAAAGTTGTAGGATATTCTATAGCACTGCATACTTTGGGATAACAGGCGTGAAGTTATGTACGTATGTAAGTATGTACTAATACTAAATAATTCGTCCGTAGAGTTAAAAGTTAGTTACCTAGGAAGAATAACATAGCAGAAAAATACCAATGCGTCATTTAACCAGGAATCCCAAATTGTTTCAACTTACAGCGATTCTTTATTTGATTACGTGTCCAGATTACCAGATTTAAGTTTCTAAGAACAATTGAGGGAATGTATGGATTAAATTCCGATGGATAATATGCCTTAGAGTGCGGGATGTTAGATTGGAAATGGTTTGTGTGGCCCTTGAAATTCGTCCTAACTCCTTATCGGGAGCCTTCGACCTAATCTGTTGAGGGGAGGGCTTAATACAACGACCGTGGGTTGATTGAGCTCAGTCACTCGTCATCCGTGCTCCAGTCATTACCATTTTTAAGTTTAGGAACAAGCGGACAGGATTCGGGAACCATGCAGGTAAGATTCCATTGTTTTACTTGAGTTTGCGTTATAAAAATGCCACTATAGTTGTTCTTTTATTCAAAGTGATCTAGGTAGGTATACGGATTGAATAGTATCATACATTCGCTAGGTAATACTTACTAGTGCGTAACAACTACGCGACTGTAAGATTTTCATCTCCTTATTGATAGGTTACCAGTATATTACATTTTTAACTTTCCTACCGTTTTCTTGGTTCTTCCGAACCAAAAGAGAAAAGACGTTTTAATTATTTGACAACTCAAATATTTTTTAAATGTTGTACAGTGTATGGAACCCGTGCATGGTGTTTAGCGTTCGCATAAATATTGTAATAAGTTTTAAATTGACAGATAAGCGTGTTGCTCGAAGGTCCGAACAATGAAAGACAAAGGCACATCCTCAAATAAAATGTTTAAATTGGCCTAAATTGATTACGGACGCTACTAACAATGTATAGGGTCTATTTTATTGTTTTCATTTTATATGATTGATGGCCTATCCTGTTCAGTCCTTAAGTGTGTGTATAGCCGAGTAACTTTAAAACACTATTACTAACACTATATGTAGAGGAAGCCCGCGACTTCGAACGTGTAGAATTCGTTGCCCGCTACACCCCCTATTTTAATCCCTTAAGGGATGAATTTCCAAAAATCGCTTCTTGCACCCCTAAGATATCCAAGGCATATTCTCCCAAATTTCAAGTCACTAGCATTAGCAGTTTCGGCTGTGCGTTGATCGATTAGACAGACAGTGGACCTGATTCTACAGTGGCCTCTAAACTTCCTAATTTTATTTAGGTGTTGCTATTTAAAACACCTTGCTATTCTATGAGCAGCTGTCATAATCAAATGACAGCGCTAATTTGAATCTGACGCTTCTTATTTTAGGCGGTCTGTTCAATTTAGTTTAGCTGCCAAAATGCTATTCTAGTCACGTCATTTTTACGCGAAAACACAGAAACGTCAAACTTAATCGACTAATTTTAGCGGCGAATAAAATAGTCCCGTTAATGATTCTGGAATAGCTAGTTAATTGTTAAATCTACCGTTTAAACTAAGTCTAAAAATTTGACAATTTAGTTTTAGGCTATTTAAGCGATGTGCACGTAGAATCGGGTCCAGTTTCTTGTTTCAGTTTATATTATTCAACCTGGGCGAGGTCGGGGTAGAACGCAAGCTTAAAATAAACATAATTAAACTTGAAAACCGGTGAGCGTTGTTTTCAATTCACGACATCCCGCTCCACTAGGCATATACGCACTTACTTCAATATTCATAAATTGACGCAACCGTTCATAGTCAATTTGACTCGCGAGGCGTGCCGTCTTGGCTTGAAAACAACTTAATCCTTAGTAAAATATAGTGGTCTCGGCCCAGAATATATGTTTATTCCATTCGGTGTCGAGACCCTTGGTCCGTGGGGTCCTAGCGCTCGAAGCCTCTTCAAAGAAGTTTCGAAGAGGCTCATTGACGTCACGGGAGACCGAAGAGCTGGCAGTTTCCTCGCTCAACGTATAAGTTTAACCATCCAGCGAGGAAATGCTGCCAGCATCTTTGGTACAATGCCGCAGGGGCCATTCTTAGATTTAATGTTTTAGTTAGGTAATTTATATATTTAGAGTTAGTTTTATTTAATTTTAGTTTTCTTTTTCAGTATTGTGTTATGGTTGTTATATTATTTTATGTTGTTTTACTTAATTAAAGTTTTAATACCTCTGTATGTATTATACTGTACCAGTAAATGAGCTATGTATTGCTTGTTTTTAACCCCCGACTCACAAAGAGGGGTGTTGTAAGTTTGACCGCTACGTGGGAGTATGTGTGTGACGTGTGTCTCTCTGTGACACAATAGCTCACGGGTGAACCAATTTGGATGCGTTTTTATTATTCGAAAGTAGAATTTGTTGTGGTGGTCCTTAGCTGGGTTTCATGCAAATCGGTTGGGCTGTTTTAGAGATATCAGCTCTGAAAGATGAGGCTACCATTGTATCGGGGGTTTTTGTCTATGTAATGACTATTGTGACGATCACCAGGTGTCACTACTGTGCTTGTGCCTGATGCTGGGAGCCGTGCTCGGCGCTGTGCTGGCGGCTCCACAGATGACCGACGCTCAGCTCGAGCAGACCCTGGCCAGCCGAGCGACCATGCAGAGGCACCTCAAGTGCGCGCTCGGCGAAGGGCCCTGCGACCCTGTTGGAAGGCGGCTGCGGAGTAAGGACCTTTTAATTTTTTCACTTCTCATGCTCTTAAAAAGTTACTTTGGTCTCTGCACATCGGGAGTTCGGGACTAAAGCTCCTTATTAATCTCGAGGGACTATTTTTTTTTAACTTACTTTGGAAACCCCTAATATTTCTTCATAGGGTCCCGTTTAGCTCCCTTCTGGCACGGAACCATAAAAAGGTTTGCGGGAAATTTACGGTGGTGGACCGAAAACTATGTAGACTGGTTTTGCGGTTTAAAACAAAGTCTAAAGTCCCAGATAGACGTGCGAGTAAGTACGCGTACTTAAAGCTCCATGACCTTTTTCGCTTGTGTTTACCTTTAGACGTTCGCGTACTAAGGGTGACACACGGGCGAGTACGGTCGCCGAGCCATAAATACGGCGTACTTGCTCGACCGTCTAATACCACTTTAAGGGTTGCTTCTGTGGTTGAGCCTGATGCTAAAAGCGACCAGCGGACGTCCGACGCCCGAACTAGGCGGCTAAAGTGTGTCTCATACTAGCGCTTAACTTATACCAAGGAAGGTATTATAGGTACCTAAGCCGATACTAGCCCTGTCCTTGTGCGTGATGCTAGAGCATCTGGCCAGCCAACATGCGATCGCCGGGGCTTGGGAGCAGGGGTGTATTCTCTCAAAAACAACGGACGAGTTTATACGTTTGATCCATCGGCAGAAACCATGCTGCTAAATTGAAAATGCACGCGCTAAAATATGTTTTGTTCGCACTGAAGATGATGGAACTACTTAAACTTGCCGCTTGGACATTCACTCGTCCGTCCTTCCAACCGTCGTTGTTCAGAGAATCACTACCCAGTCCGAAAAACACCAGTTCATTATGGTAAAAGCTCGCTCGGAGCGGAATAGATTCGCCAGCAGTGCGTGGTATCATCACTAGGATTGTTCTGTTTTTGTCCGTTTTTAGGGTTCCGTAACTCGCACTTGGCCGGTTTTTTATTCTCCTTTCACTTTGATGACGTGACGACCATGGTGTTTTATAATGATAAGGCCTGCTTGACTTTAAGCTGAGCAAGTGAAAATGCAACTAAAGACGTAAAAATCACGAGAAAAGGGCGGTAGTGGTGGATGGTGCGAAAAAAAAACCGGTATTTCGAGTAGGGTTTGCTGTTTGATCAAAACCGAACTAATATCTATTCTATTCGAGCAGAATCGAAATGAGAGCTATTTATAAAGTATGGCGTTTCTGACGAGCTGGTTAAGATAATTAACCAGGTTTCCGAGCCCTGGCGGTCGCATCTGAAGTGCCCCATCGGCAGCTTCAGAGGGAACTCTTTTGCTTTGAAACAATCGATGAATTAAATCGCTCCTCAAAAAATCCAGTACGTACCACGCGAACACTGAAATGTAATTTTATTTTCCTCATAGAACCGGAATAATTAGATCCTATCTATGGTAATTCATTTTCTAAAAATAAATCTAGACTCGCAGTGACGGTTTAAAATAGTGTTAGTTGCGTTAAATAATCTTACTATATAAATGCGAAAGTTTGTTACTAAATTACTCCAGAACAGCTGAACTGATCTGGGTGAAATTTGGCACAGATAAATAGCGTATAAGGCTATAAGTCTTCTGGCGAAAATGGCTATTTGCGTCACTCAATGATTTTGTAGCGATTCCAGTTTGATTAACTGAGATGAGGATTGGTGAACCAGGACCTCATTCTATAATGACTAGCATTCATTTAACCTTATTGCTTCTGTATTGGTTTCAACTCGACTGCTGTAACGGTTAAGTTAGGTAATAAGAGCTATCATAATAGGGAATTGGTGGAAAATTCAGGCCCTAACTTGTAAGGCATGAGTAACATACCTACCTTCATATTATATTTTATAATTGGTTTAGGCCGAGTCTAGAAAGGTCTTTCGCTATGCAAACCTGTTGGGAAAGTAACGAGTGTACTAGACGATATTAATCTGCTTACCTCTTTACCTCTAGCATGAGATACTTGCATTCTTTATATTTATACCTACGAATAAGATAACTGACCAAATGTTATGGAGTTATCCAACCGGGGGCCCTACTTGGAAAATCGAAGTTCGAAGTTACGTTGCCTCCATCCCTGACAATCGCCATTCGAGACTAAATAATCGAAGAAAAGGGATGGAGCTAACATAGCTTCGAACTTTGATTTTCAAAGTAGGGGCTCAGTTTTGGTTTGATTTTGAGAGCAGTTCCAAATTGGGCTGCAGCCTATTTTATAGAAGTATACCACCTTTTCAATATAATAATTAAGTACATTAAAAACACCACATCCAAATATAGACTAAGTCAGAAATATATTAAATATGTCACGTTTACAGAAAAGCAAATGTGGTTACAGAATTATCAACAAGTTTTTAGAGTTGTTGGTAATTCTGTAGCTCTGCCTACCCCACTCTGGGAATAAAGGCGTGAGTTTATGTATGTGTATGTATGTATGTCACGTTTAAAAATAAAACTATCGAGGATTTTGTTTCTAATCGTGTTTTCCTGAATTCGAATTGAACACGTAACATAGCGATTAGGCCCGCTCATTATTATTAGAATTACACGCCACGAAATAAAAACACGGCTTAAATTACTCATCATCACTTAATACGACCGTTTTACGCTTTATCCCATGAAGGTTACCGTAATTGGGATTTGGGAATGACCAAAAAAAATAGCTCACGGTTTTTTACTTTCTCATTCGAAAGAATAGGAAATTTCAAGATACCAATTTCATTAATTTTGTATTTGACCCAATAGTTTTGTTTTAATATCTTTATTTATTTAGCAGACATTTTATGGATGACATGATTATTTTAAATTTGGGATGGCATTTTCTAATAAATTACAACAATTAAATGATATCCAATGAAAAAAAGTGTTTGTAATAGCCTATTAAAACGTACTATTTCAAGCTGTTTTCGCCTAACCCGTAAGATACACCTAGGAGGGCTTCAAGCCGAAAACGAAAGTCAAACAAAGGTTAAATATACTTTTGTCTAAATATCCAAAATAGTAAATATTTCAAAACTTAATAATGCAGAATGGCTTTAAAACCCTATTCCTCGAAATGGTTTTCGAATTGGAGTAGGGGAGGGGGGGGGCAAAGCGGGGAAGCTAAGGAACAGAGCGAGTTAGATTCGGATTCATCTGTATAACTTACACGCAATCCAACTTAAATTAACTATTGGTATCTAAGGTATAATACTGCATGTTATTTTTTGTTCGAATATAATTAAATTTAGGTACATGATCAATTTTATCAAAAGTGGGTTTTGTCCCGCTATGCCCCGTATATTGGGGTAAAGTGGGGCAGCATAAGGGGCATTGTGGGGTACTAAATGGGGCATTGTGGGGTATGAAAAGGGGCAATGTGGGGCTTGAGAAGGGGTTTAGTGGCGTAGTGAATTATAACAACAATTATAAACAAATTAAATCTTTATTATCAAAGAATATCACTTCTAACAGTAACTGTGGGGATCATTACTTAAATTTAACGTTAAATCCCAACGAATCATTAACATACATTGCACAGAGATTGGCTTTATCATCTTCATCTTCTTATAATCGAGTAAAATCTTTACTATCAACCCGCTTTTTTCATTGATTCTAAAGACCACGAGTGTTGATTCGTCGTCTTTTTATATGTTCAAACCATTTTAGCTGAAACAAACGACGGTAGGCACCAATTAATAACACATAAGGTAAATCAAGCAAAATTAGGGGGCAAAGTGGGGTACCTATTAAGCTTGTTCCCCATTATGCCCCATCACTTTAACCCCACTTTGCCCCTACGTGCTGTCACATCGAAACATTAACGACCGCCATCTTGCCTTGTTTATAAGCAGACTTAGTTGTTGAAATATAAAATCCTTCAGATCCGCCGATAGTCACAAAAAAAAACGTTTACGACTACAGTATAAAGGCACAGAATGAACGTGAATCAAATATCAACAATATTTTTAAGGTTACACAGGTTTTGCAAATATTTTAAATATTTCTTACCGGCGTCAATCGGCTGCCTGCGAAGATCGCGGCGGTCACGCGCAGACTAAACACCAATTACGGAGCCTTATTCAAATTGCCATGCCGTTCGTCCTTCGCCAAAAAGTACCGCTAACCCGCTATGCCCCGCTACCCCGCTATGCCCCCCCCCTCCCCTAATTGTAAAAATATGAACAATCCCAATTCCACGATTAAGAAATAGGGGAGCGTAATATTTCTAACCGATGCTTCCAACTTTGATCTAGGGAGTTGATTTTATCGCAACATTTTCGAAAAATAAGTCGATTAGTGTTACTGATTTCCGTCGCACAACAACATCCGCTATCCCAGATCTTTCACCCATTCAAAAAACCGAAGCGCGGCGTAACGATTATAGCCATTCTCTCGTTAACTTGCATAATACTTAGAGGCGTTTTCCTTGTTCACTAAAATAACACCACGCATTCATCAATTTACACTGAGATTTTCGATATTCGTATTATTGAAAGCTTTTATTTAACTTGCAATGTATGAATGTATGTATGTAAGGGTCAAATCTTGTAGGTTAAATTTGACCCACTTCCCGGTCTCTGATGAAGCTGAAAATTTGCATACGCCTTTAGTTCTGATGACAATACAATAATTTAATATAATACCACCGAACTGGTCTGATGATGGAGACTCAGAGTGGCCTTAGGAAGTCCTAAATTAAACATTACAAACCCGTCGTGTTAGGGCTTGTTAAAATCGTCTTGACAAGTAGATGACGACTGTGCCAAAAAAAAGTACAGTCGGCAATAAAAGCTTGTCCCAAAAATGTAATTTTTGACAGAAACTTATTTTAAAATTATTAAATGAAAATAAAAATGTATTCTTACAAAGTTATTAACTTATAAAAGTATTAGTTTACATTGCCAATTTCTTTATGATTGCGGCGAGGCCGATCCTGTGGAGCCTAAGGCACAGAACTTTGAAAATCGAAGTTCGAAGTTACGGTAGCTCCATCCGTCTCTCTTCACTCGAAACTAAATCGAGAGAAAGGGATGGAGCTAACGTAACTTTCGTTCATTGAATACTAAACGGACACAATCCAAAATGAGTCAGTGTTGCATTTTAAAATTAGAAGCGGTTGGAATACGATTTTTAATGGAAGAGCAAATTATTTTGGAATGTGTCCGTTTTGTATTCAATGAGCGCTTTGATCTTCGATTTTCGAAGTAGGGCCTCAGGTTAACAATCAAATATGTATAGATGACTTAAACGAAACAATTATGAAAATTAAACTTCATTTTTAAACATTTGAATAATAACGCTCAAATTCGCAATTGTTTCCTTTAATAATACCTATTAAAAAATATATAAGCAAATATTGTACGTAATTCTTGTTAAACCCAATTGCCGAAGGAGGAGGATAATGCTTAGATCTGTATGTATTCTTTTTATTCCGTTCCCTTGTAACGGGTGAACAGATGGCCAGATTTCGCTTGCTTTTTTTCACAAGATGGCGCGTTATTATGTTGCGTGAATGAGGAACTACTTTGTAATTAACAGGGTTGTTTAATTTGTGGCTCTAAGGTCATTATAATAAAATTGATTGAGACTAACGGCTGTATTTATAAACTGATCTCGACTCTAATGCTTTTCTCAAAATACGTCAAAAATTACAGTTTTCTATGACGGCGTTTACTTTGTGGTACCTACCCAGTGACAGGCATCCCAGCCAAGATGAGTTTATTAATATGAACCTAAGATACCCATCTGAAGACACGCCAAAAATGACAGACTTTTTCTATGATTTGACATTTGTTATCTTGAACTAACGATGCGCCCTGTTTTCAGCGCTGGCGCCCCTGGTCCTGCGCGGTGCGTGCCCGCAGTGCTCTGCGCAAGAGACGCGGCAGATCCGGCGCACGCTCGCGTTCGTCCAGCGTAACTACCCCTGGGAGTGGGCCAAGATCGTGCGCCAGTACGGGTGAGCCGGCGGCCAAGCGATGAGACCCACCACGTCAACTCCAGGGATTTCATTTTTGCACAGTCTAAGCATACATTATTATTAGATTTACAATCTGTGGTACACGGATTTTACTTTAGGAACTGATAAAATCAATTTATTTTTTTAACAGTTCCTTTTGGTGAGTGATGTGTTCAGGTACCCTTTATAAAGCATCAATTGTAAAAACAAGTTCGAATTCCCCTTCACACTCAAACAAATAGGTCAGGGTAAAAAAAGGTTCGTCATTTTCGACTCTATTTTAACGCTGTTAAGGTCCAAAAGTGACGAACCTTTTTTTACCTCGACTATACCTACTACATACTTATATTATAACATTATAAGGGATACTTTTGTATTTTGTTTATTCAAAGTTTTTTGAGGGAATAGGTGAAATCCAATGAAACTAGAATTCAACAATATTAATTCCATACTAGTATTTTAATGAGGATATAATATTATTAAGAGATAAGTTAATTTTGATGTCGGTGAACTCAAAAGTTCAATGAGATTATGCTGAATTTCTACTAATGTATTAATTAAATATTTCAGTACCGAGCTTTATTTGTAATCACTTATGTGTAGCTTGTCACCAAAAGTTTGATCCCTGGATTGTTAATATTTTTGAGGTCGAATATTACCTTGAGTAGTATATTTACCCAAAAAGCACTAAATTGAGTTTAACTTGAGTCTAGGACATCGTTTATACTATTAAGAAAAGCAATAAGTTAGTGTATTTATATTTTAAGTTAAATTTGAAATTAAGTAAAGTAAGTTTTCACCAATCTATTGAACAATTATAATGGGGAAATTCAATGTAAGTAAATTTTTATGCAAAGTTATAAACTGCTTTCTTTACAATATTTTTCTATCCCCATCGGTCAACAATAGGTCAGTAACCACTGTATTTAATTATATTAGCACCTACTATTTATAATAATCAAACCCTACGTTTTTTCCACCACCGACTAATGACTGTACTACAAACGCACAATTTTGTACCTTTGTAAATAAAAAATAAACCAAAATGTCTGCGTTTCATTGACTCGTGTGTCACCGGCGTGGCCGCGCCAGGTTAAGCAAGTGCAGGAGGGGATTCGTTAAGTAAGAGGTTACAGCAGCACGGCTAGAGTCATTCTAGCGTACGCCGCCGGCCTGTCCACTCGACCCACGGATCCTCGCAATCTTACACGGCGGAAAGTAAAAGTGGCACGAGCAAAATGCAGGTGAGTTGCATTGCATTTCTCCGACATCCGTTTTCCAACGCAACTAGTTTGAGCTTTTAAAGAAAATGCAACATTCAGTGAATTTTAGTTATTTTTAGGTAGGAGCTTGGTAATGGTATGTTGTAAGGACATTTGGTTTACCTCATGTAGGCTGTTAATTTGTATGGAGTCGGCAAAGTAAAATACGCGTCAAGATTTACATATCTTTAAAGCCAGAATCAGTTTTAATTGATTATCGATTTGTAGCTTTATAAATTTACTTAGTCAAGCTAGTAATTATATTGTTTTTTTATCTGGGTTTTTTAACTTAATTTATAGACTTCCATATTTCTGTTTAATCAAGGTTAAATAACATGAAATGTGAACTTTGTTGTCAAAACAACAGAGAGATTGCAGTCTTACCTTGGACTTTCCAAGTTTATAATGGAGTTGCTTGAAAATTAACATTAAGGTCCTGATTCATGCCCTGTCATAATACTTGTAATAATGTTTTCCCGCTGCGTCCGTTTTGGTAACATGCTGACCGCGGCTCGCGTATTTCTAATATTTCTATTCAAACCGACGCTGTATGGTGTCATCGGGTCTGAACGATTCATAGCTGTGTAACATGTGCGTGTTATACCTATCATAACATTTCCAATGAATTGATAACTGTAGTATTCATTAGAGGCATGCGATGGAAGCCCTTCTCCATGTGTTTATAAGAGCGATTAGAAACAGTTGCAACTGTTGCTCGCTCTTCGCCCTTTGTGATTTATATTCACTCTATCTTATAAACTATAGCATAAAGCAGAACTGTGTGATTCTTTATTTTTATATCAGTAATCTCTAGGACTGCTAAACCGAATAAAAAAAAATCTTACGTGAGGCTATATTTATTTGATTAAAAATGAAAACGAAGCGAGTGCGGATCGCTATATACTTACCACTATATCATAAATCAAAGTAAATTAACTTTGCTGAAGTTCGGTAGCAATAGGCTTATATTTTTATATATTTTGACAACGCGTTTGGCCTAGGTAGTTGGTTGGTAGATACCTAGTGACACTGCAGACGTTCCCGGATTCGATTACCGGTATGGGTAAATATTTAAGTAATGAGCGCGAGTATTTGTTTCTGAGTCATGAATGTTTTTCTATGTCAGTATCTATTTCTCCATATAAGTATATAATATCCATAGTATAGTCACCAGCAATAATATATTATCGAACATTGGGCGCAAAAATATCTGACACGCTTTTATACCTCTAGTAATGAAGACCTCTGTCAAATATTTTTGCGACCAATGTTGGATAATATATTACTGCCAGCTGTACAAGTCTAGAAGAGCTTAGTTTTGGGCTAGGTCAATTGTCCCTTGATATGGGTGTAGTTCCGCTCATAGGTGATGCCTGCTGGCAATGTCTTGGATGTTCCTTTTGGCCTCTACGTCATCATACGAGGACTAGGAGTGGTTCTATTGTAAATAAGATGCGAGTACCACATGGTGGACAATGGTGTAAAATGTTATAAAGGTCCAAACCTGTTGAGTTTTTTTAATAAAATCTTTTTTGCAGTGGGGTTTTGTTGTTTAAACTTCTTGTTTTTATTTTATACTTTTTGTAGTCGGGTTTTAGTTTTTTGTTTTTTTTTTTTATATTAAGATTAGAAAAAGAGATCGCTTTGCTCACGTTTCTGCTTCGAAAAAAATAATTAAATACGATTGGCTCTTCTAAAGGTAATTAATAATAAGATTTAGAATATTTGCACAAATATTTTATAATATCTAATCATTCGTGCTACTCATTAGTAGGTACTCATATGCTAACATTCTGTGGGCAATGATTGAGTACTGAGTCATTATTAGAAACCATTTTGAAATGTGCTTATTTGTACCAATTTTCGACTCGTATTTTATTTTTCGAGACAATATCGCGTCCGGTCCTCTCTAAATAGGTATTCACTAGAAGTAAAAAATCGCAAGTTTTGCCAGTTAAACTTAAACCTGGCGTTAATTTTTGCCCATTAAGATCCAGTTCGGACGCAGAGCCTTAATTAGCGCTCTTTTCGACGATAGAACCCGAGGGACCGCCAGTATGGAGGGCAGGGTCAATGCTAGTGTTAAAAACCAGGCTAAACTCAACGTATAACTAGGGTCATTAACTCATTACCAACCAACCTTTTTCCTACTAACGTTAGGTACATAGCATTGCGTGACATCCACTAAGTAAGATCATTATAAGACCACCTATGTATGAAGAAGTAGGTACTGAAATTAGTACTGTATGAGTAGTAACACGTATGAGTAGTAGTAGGTAGTATATTGCCAAATTTGCAAATAATAGTCAAGCCAGACAGAATTCCACACCAGCACGTGGATATAAATCACCCGGTATCAAAATGTATGTACTTATATAGGACACTAGCTGTTCCCGTGTCCACTTCGTTGGGCAAATTTTCCCGCTAATTCCCGTTCCCGTGGGAATTTTGGGAATTCCTTTCTTAGTGCACCTCTACGGTACCTAAGCTACGTCCCTTCCAAATTTCAAGTGCCAACGTTTAGCCGTTTAGGCTGTGCGTTGATATCTCAGTCAGTCAGTCAGTTTCTCCTTTTATATATTTAGAAGATATTCGTACAGCGGCACACGAAATGGCGTCAGTGACATACGCCTAGAACAATTTTATTGATCCACGTGGTACATGTGTGTAGTGTGTGTAGCGTGCGTTGATGTGGATTTCTGTTCTGGGTAGTGATTCCCTCAACATCGACGGTCGGACGGATGGACGAGTGAATGTCCAAGCGGCGAGTTTAAGTACCCGTCAGTGCGAACAAAACATATTTTACCGCGTGCATTTTCAATTTAGCAGCATAGTTTCTGCCGATGGATCGAACGTATAAGGCTGCTTAATTGAAGTGGAAATTCGGCTTGTGTTCGGCTTTACTTTAAGGTGAACAACACACATACCGGTGCCGTGCCGCCCGGTGCAGCGACTGTAGGGCCACCGTCATAGGGAATCCGTTACCGTTTGCCGTATGTCAAGACTTGACAGATAACCTACAGTACAAAAAAAATACGCTCGATCGTCTAACCAACCACTTAAATCGCCACCGGCTCTGCCCCAGTTTAGTTAGTTAAGTGTTATTTAATAATTTGGATTTGTTTCCTAATTGACGCAACTCACGCGCATTTAGTTCACGTAATCCCATACAAACTCCCTAAATGATAGTTCCAAGAATTTGAGAGATTATGGCGGATTTCCGTTGTGGGTGGCCTTTGATGTAGAACGCCATTGTTATCGCGGTAAGCTTCTTATGTAGACAAATCGGTCGGTTATTAGAGGTAAAGTCACGTCTGCAAGTCGATATTATTAGTGTGAAACTTATAAAAAGCAGTAGGTATAATATTTTGTTTTTTTGGTCTCGTAAAATATTTTAATTTGACACCTTATACCTAGTAAGGTTGTCTGGAAGAGATCGCTAATCAGAGATAAGACCGCTTGTTGTTTACCTGTGTTGTTTTTAATTGTGCTGTTTCTCTGTAATGTTTTCGTTTGGTGTACAATAAAGTGTTTTGTATTGTATTGTATTGTATGTGTAGCCTATGTTATCATACATTTAGGAAACATTCAACTCTAAACTAAAAGTGTTATTTTGGCTACAGTTACGTACCCTCTAACTAAGGGACTTAAAGGGACAGCCTAATTAATATGTAGATACGTATACAAATACGAAAAATCGGTTCGTACTCATTAGTAATTAATAAATTAAATAATATGCTAGAGAACATTACATTACATACCTACTAAAGGCTTTGTAGGTATGTACAGTCAAGGAAATTGATTCCTAGACCACTTTGGACTATGTCAAAATGACACTGTATAAAACTCATAAGAAGTCCCTTACGTTTCGATTGACTACGTCACTTTGACATAGTCCAAAGTGGTCTAGGAATCAATTTCCTCGATTGTACCTACCTACTCGTATTGTACGCTAATTGTCTCTAGTTACGTCAAAACATACGCGCAATATTCGATTCGATTCACGACATCATTATACCTCTGTGGAAATCTTAAAATCGGTAATTTCACGCGATTGTGGCTTTAAATTCATCTAAAATATCTTTAGTACGGTTCATTACCCAATACTGATAAACTAACATACTAATTAATATTAAATCCTACCGTGAAATATGATTTTCATAGGTTGGAAATGTTGGAATAAAATTAGTCAAGTGCGAATCGAACTCTCCAACCGAGGTGACTCATTTTACTATTCTCCCGTGAAATAAATAAATTAATGTTTTGAATTTGAATATTAAATAATTTTTTTCTTTATCTTCTTTACATAGTATAAAAACAAAGTCGCCCAAGCTATCTGTTCGCTTAGATCTTTTAAACTACGTTTTTATTAAATAATGTTTACTCAAGATGGGAACTGTCAGATTTGGATCTCGAATACCACTTCCGAGTTTAGCTGGTAACCCGAAATGCATAACGAGTGAATAGGCACGCATAATGTGGCAGCTTGGACGGCTTGTTTCATAGGTAAAATTGTTGCCATGTGAAGAATTAGAAAAAATGATTGTGTGACTCTCTCGCTGGTCAGACTCTGCCTCTACTACCTCTTTTATCAAATGCAATCCCAGTTTATTCCCATAGTTTTTTCTTCCTTAAAACCTTAAAAATAATTATGTTTTTGGGGAGCGTTTCAGTCACCTTAACAAACTCTCTCTTGGCAGGGGCAAAGGTATCTATAACGAAACAATTGAGGGGCAAATGCATCTTTTTCAAATTTATTGTAGGTCAATATACCTACCTTGTTTTTTTTTACTACTTAGGTATAGAAAAGGCAAGTAAACACGACCACGATGCCTGATAGTATGTGGGCTCTTGGACATTTGCAAACCTAATGACTAAGATAGAATGCCTGTATGCTAAAAGTTCTATTTTAATTCGTGTATTCAAAAATAAATTTAAATAAAATACTTAATAAATTTAACCAAAACATTGCCCAATCTGGTTTATTTTTTATTTTAAGGTTACCTAACCTGATGAGTCGCATACCATTCGGAGATGAATGAACAACCACTATGGTAATATATATTAGTTATTTTAACATCAATTAAGCAAAATCTGACGATAATGATTAGTGATATTTTACAAATAACTAAACTGGGTGAAGTCCTTATCTTATTCTATATTCTTTTACACCTATCGTTATCGTATTGTTTATTCACTTGGCCCTTATGTCTGCATGATTTTGGTTGAATCTTCTAAATTCTAAGATCCTTAACGATGATTTTGAATTTAATGGTTGAGTACTCATAATTTTTAAACCTGGTAACACTGCAGTCATGGCACGCGCAACCTATCTCTATCTCACGTTCTTCGCGCGGGGAAGCACAAAGTCATATCATCTTATTATTGTGTAGGCTTGGCATCATACAATATTATGGCCTCTTAACCCTTAATTGACTTTAATCAATTTTATAAAACGTAGCTACCACCACCACTTTCGTAATACAACCTTAAAAACATGCAATTAAATCATAATATGACATGACGATGAACAAAAAGGCAAAGGAAAAAAATACCATGCACGACACAACACAAGAAGGTACATACTTACACCGAAACACACGATTATACGATTTTGATCACTCCGTCATCCCAATCATCTATTAAGTACATATACCTAAATATAATGTTACTTATTTATATTTCTTATAAATGAAATTTAATGTACACTATTGTGTACGTAACCTATATCGATAATGTATTTAAATATATATACTTCTGGAGCATTAACCAAGTTAATCGACCGCTACTAGTGACACGTGCTCCTACTTATCATAAGTCCTACATTGAGCGATAAATAAAAAAGTAGGTGAAGGACGCCATTCGGTTAAATCATCGCATCGATGACGCTTTTGAATCTGAGGTTTTTGGCATTCTCGTTTTGGATCCGCTATCTGTTACGGGGTCATAATTATATGCGCATGGCAAAAAGGATGCTGTTAAAATTCAAGGCTGGTCAGTGCTGTGGCTGCCTAACAGACGGCAAAGCCACAAGATAATCGCTCGGATGAAGGCAAAACCGCTAAGTGCGTAACTAGGCAGTTTGCGCTCTAAAGCCCATTTTAGGCGTAATTCCGGCACCTAAACCAGTCAACCTGCCCCGAGTTTAGGTCAAGGAAACGTTTCACGGCACGAAACATTGACTCCTAACGTTTCCTCTTTCAAATGTAAATAATTGACTGTACTTGTAACCCGGTTTCTGTAAAGTTTTTAAACCTGCCAATATTGTATGACTGCAGTGTTCGGTAGGCCGGGCCGAAACTGCAACATACGAGGATAATTTACCCTAAAAACTTCTTCGACGCTTAACCGGTTTGCCTTGCGTCAGAGATCAGTCAATTTGTGCAAAAGTACATTAATAGTCTTTAGTTCGCTAAATCGTAGAGGAGTCATCACAGCTTTATTTCGAGGCACGTTACTCCATTCTTGATTAAATTTCTGAGCACGTCCCTTGTTGATTGTGTCGCGGTACTGTGCTGACCACAAGTGCTCATACGAACCAACTGTGATTGGACATAGTTCAAACAACAATAGACTTTTCAATATTATATCCCACATTATTAAGTTCGCGTGCGACAGTACAGTGCGGGTGTTAACGCTGTGGTTTTCCTGCGGATTGTTCTTGCGACACTTATCAGAAACAAATTGAGACGTAAAATTCAGGTGGGCTATAAAGAGAAGAATTTAGATATGGAGTTTGGGCTTACCCGGTGGAAGATTGGTAGGAAGTGTCGGTAAAATAAGCAGTGTGAAGTGAAAGTGAACGCGAGTGCTAAGCTGTTATTTAGTACGTAATGAACCGCCCAGAGCCAGCAGGCGAAGAGCTCTGGCGCAACTAGCGCGGCCGTAAACGGAACGGATGTGTATCACCATTATGTCATAACATCATTTCAGTTAGCTCAATCTATAGTAAACTCTCCATTGTGAAAATGTCCTTGGTTGAGCTCAAATCAAAGGCTTCGATATTTTAGTAAGAGTCAATTTACATTATTAATAGAACACGTTTCAGGTTTTCTAATGGTACAAGGTTTTTGGTGAAACTTAGGTACTGCATATTGCTCGAGGATTGACTAACTATTTGCTGAACGACCTAACGTTCAATCAAATATTACACGAGGCAATCGATCAATATCGTTTATCTGAGAGTACTAGGGATTTGATCTTATGTTCCTACATTGTTTTATTATAGAAAATAGTCATTTCCGTGAAATGCATTTTGGACAAAGCATGGTCACTGGAACCTTACAAGGGTAACTACTTGCGACGTCATAATCGATTTTTGAGACGATGCATTATAGATTTTAAGTAATCGAACCACATTTTGTCAACCGCCGCTAGTTGTATTGTACTAGCAAGATGAACCATTTTATCTGTTTAGACCCAATTTTTCAATTAACTCAATTAACAGTATGTTCAAAAATTATAACACCGTGCATTCGGTATATCGGCAGTGGGTGTACCAAAGTTCACATAATTTTTCAAACCCGATTATCGGAGGTCCGATTTTTTTTCTCATAAAAATTTACATCATAATTAGGGCTTCCAATCCCGGGATCCCGGGATACCGGTATCCCGGGATCCCGCGATATTTCATGTCTTTTTCAATACCGGTATTCATTAAGCAATAACGGGATCCCGCGGTATTAAAAATAAAAATTGAGAAATAAACCATTCGTTTATTTATTATGGTTTATTAACTTTCGTGTGTTTCAATTGCTTTGTAACTTTTGTAAATTACATGTAATGTAAGAAATATCGATACTCAGCCGTTATCTGTTCATTGTTTTAGCAATACCGAAAAAAAACTGTTGACAATAAGGTTCTAACGGTACTTTCGCTCTGACTGCTGTCCTGCTTATACATATGCCTCGGGTTTATCTTTTATCTTGCTCTATGCTTTGCAAAGCCCTTGCTCACTTAGAAAACGAATAAAGGAAAGGCGTACTATTACACTCGGAGTTTTGCAATATTTACACGATAACGAATCTTTTTACAATGACCACGGATATGACGACGTATTCAAAAAACCAACGGGAGACGAAATTCACTCTACTATTGTATACTTGTTAACAAGATTGAACTACAGAAATATTGAAGAAAAAGAACCGAGAGTTTCATTATTGACTATACCCTCAACAAGTACAGAAGATCATGACGCTGTCATTAGTCAAGAAAAATAAAATATTACAATGGAGGAAGAGTTAGAAAGAGAGTTAAAGAATGTTAGGGCGTCTAAACCTGTGACAGATCCGAGTAATGATATTGATTTCAGTTCAATTGTCAGAATAGAGATGTGCGTTTATGACAGCAGTGGAGGGGGACGTGGAGTGTTTTTGACAGCCGCCTATAACTACTTACTTTCTGTCGTGCCCACTAGCGTAGAGTCAGAAAGAGCATTTTCCTCTGTGGGGTATTTATGTAACAAATTAAGAAGCTCGCTGTCGGATAAGACTTTAAATGCCCTTTCCTTTTTAAGATCATACTATCAAAGCGAACGAGAGCGAAATCAATAATATATGACTTTGGAATACTGGAAAATTGTAGGAAGACTGATTACCAATTGATATTATTTCTACTACGTGCAATAATTTGTAGATTTTCATTTTAATTTATTATTACATTCAAGATGCTCAAGATTATTTAATTTAAATAACTACCATTAGTGTTATTTGATTTGTATTTGTTAGATTTAGATAGCAAATTAGATTTTTGAGGTCCTATTATTAATATTCTCGTCTGTGTATACTTTCAAACTATTACTTGTTTGTGTATTTAATTAAGAGATTCTAAGAAAGTTAATTATATTTTTTATGGTGCCATAGTTATTAAGCCCTTGTAGTTTAGATTTTATTTCGTTACTTTAATGTTATGTGTGTATGATGACATTCATGACACTTAAAAAGTTTAGTTAAAATTTTAGATAAGAAGTCAAGGCAAGCTAAAAAGACCTTTTCTGGTATTTGGAGTGGACTAAAAAAATGTAATATTAGAAAGACTGAATATTTTACTTTCATATCTACAGAAAAATCACCAACCATGACAATATTATTAGGAAATACTTTAATTTTTACTTGTTTCAATTGTGGTTCAATTACAAGGATGATTTAGTTTTACGATTATATACATTACATTTGTAACCTGAAAATTTTAAAACATACATACATACATACATATCCTCACGCCTGTAATCCCAGAGTGGGATCTTTAAATTTTAAAACAAATAATTCATATTTGATCTAAGATTGTTATTATAAATAAACCAAATTATAGTTTTATAAAACTAAAAAATCTAACTTGATTATTAAGTACTATTGAATGAAACATTTTTTTAAATAAAAGGATTTGTCGAAATTAATCTGCTGCAGTTTAATTTTTAATAAAATCTAAATTTTTATTACTTTTTCTTAATACCGGTTCGGGATCCCGGGATCTCGGTATTGAATAACGAATACCGGCATCAATACCGGTATTATGAAAAGTCCGGTATTTGGAAGCCCTAGTTTAGACCCAATTTTTCAATTAACTCAATTAACAGTATGTTCAAAAATTATAACACCGTGCATTCGGTATATCGGCAGTGGGTGTACCAAAGTTCACATAATTTTTCAAACCCGATTATCGGAGGTCCGATTTTTTTTCTCATAAAAATTTACATCATAATATTCATAATGTCATAACTAGTCTCCGAAATATTTAAATTAATTATGTAAGTAAACATAAACATCTTTCACACTAGATACTATTTATTTGCTTATATTTTTTAAACATAAGTGTACATACGTTACATACACTATTGTTGTTATTCATAAACTTAAACATCATAAACATTAATTTAGTGGAGTGAAGTGAAGTTGAAGACTGTACTATCAATACTATCATAGCATACTAAGTATACTCATGTTGCAGCTAGCGAGCGAAGCGAGCGAGCAAGATTTGTATGGCAGAAACGACTCAGACTGGTTAGGTTAGAAGGCTCAGGCCTTCCTACCTTCTTGCTTTAAACGAGTAAAATGATTATAAAATAAATATGAATAACAATGTCACGAAAAACAGCATACATACATACGTACCTACATAAACTCACGCCTTTAGTCCCAGAGTAGGGTAGGCAGAGCTACAGAATTACCAACAACTCTAAAAACTTGTTAATAATTCTGTAACCACATTTTGCACTTTTAGGCTAAGATGTTTATATGTGTATTAGTGACAGGTTGCAAGCCCATCGCCTAACAGTACTATAAATACGCCTTTATTCCTTTAGCCGTCTCTTACGACATCCACGGGAAGATATGGAGTGGCACTATTCTAACGAAAAACAGCATCCTGTGTTTACAAATGTATGTTTTCTAAGTTTTGCCATTATGATTTTTTTTATTCCAGATGAATCTCTCAGTGTGTGTGTTGGTGGCGTGCGTGTGCGCGTGCGTGCAGGCGCAGGCGCGGCCGCCGGTGTCGGACACCGCGCTCGAGGACGCGCTCAACGATAAGCGCTTCATCCAGCGACAACTCAAGTGCGCGCTCGGGGAGGCGCCTTGTGACCCCATCGGGAAGAGGCTTAAAAGTAAGACTCTAACCTTACTTATAAACGTGGAATAAGCTTGGAATAGTTTATGCCATGCTTTTTCACTTTCTGTCAGATGAAAATGTCACAATTACAGATAAGGACAAAGCATGGCATAAACTGTACTACATACCAAGCGTATTCCACACATTAAATCATCATCATATGTGTGCGCGCTGCGCTTGGGTGGCTAAACATCTCGTGTCATTATGGCTTGTTTTAGTCCCTTGTTGAACAATCTACTATTATACCATACATACGACAATTGTTTAGGTACCTAACTAATTATAAACAAAAAACCTCGTGATATAGTTTGTCTGCAAGTAGAAGCAGCGAAGCTCGACCAAGTAGTTTAAATCGGGTGTGTAACATGGTTTGGTTGGATTGCTGACTACCGTACTCAGAGACTTCAATTAAATTGAACGCTTGATTAAAGTTGCTGCTTTCACATTCTTTGCTATAGCAATAGAATAAGACAACACATCATCAAACAAGCAATAAATTTAATTGACATCCGATAAATTTGATTTAATCCAGCATCATACTTCAATAAATTTTGGATAAAGATAACAATCTCACAATGCCACGATTGTCTAGGATCACTGGAACACGTTTTATAAAGCTACAAGTAACAATTTTACATAGGTCTACTCATAAACTGGTAACACTGCTCAAATGGCTGGTCATCATTGGTCGAGGTTGTATCAAATGGAAACTTGTAACCTGTAAATTGTACTTTGTAGCTTTATAAAACAGAGCCTTACGCTGGCCAATCACCAACTCCTGACTTCTATTGTATTATTGTCTGTTTCCATTGCAGCCCTGGCCCCGCTGGTGCTGCGCGGCGCCTGTCCTCAATGCAGCCCCGCGGAGACCAAGCAGATCCAACGCACCCTGTCCTACGTGCAGAGGAACTTCCCCCAGGAGTGGGCAAAGATAGTCCGCCAGTACGCCGGCTGAGCCACTTAGTTTACGTATGAAATAATGCCTGCACAATATTAATGACTCTTGTGTTGTATTCTCTTAGGGGCGTCATGAACTTTTGTATCTTTAGTAGGATAGATATAGTCTAGTGCAAAAATATGTATAGAAAGAATCCTCACATGAAGGAGGGTGGGCTAATTGGCCTAATGACCAATAAGGACAAGCGATATGTCCCCGAATAGGTAATTCTAAGTTGTAAAACTATTACTATGACAGGTGGTTCGAAATCTTTGTGTGAAAAAAGTTATTGCCATGCAAAGAACGCGGTTTTTCCGAGTAATTATTCTAGCGTCGTCTATGTAGGCGTCCCGATGTTCCAGATATTTAAATATTTCACACAGCGATTTAAGATTTCCCGCCATACAAAAAGTTGTAGAATATGAAAAAATCTTTCAAAGGACATATGGCTTGTCATTATTGGTTTTTAGGCCAGTGTCCATACAAAACTGACCACTATCCTTTGTTACGAAGTTCTTATTACACTGGAATAAGGTGCATTGGGACATATTGTTGAGATGTTGCGTTCTCCCATATTTTTACACTAGACTTTTAGGTTTTAGCCTTGCTTTTTTACATTATATTTGTAAATTAAAGGTAATAATTAGCTTTAACATTGAATTAATATAAAGAGCAAGGCATACCTACTATAAAAGATAAAACATTTTGTGATGGTGTTCAGACGATTGTCTTTCAATCACAAAATATCGAATAATTTTTACCCCAGAAAATCGGTCGTGGACACGCCTACCACTGCATGTAATTAACCGTTCAGGGAATAAAATTCCACGTATTTGTTAAAAAAATATATTCAAAGAAGATTTAAATTCTGGTATACTATTTGTTTAACTCATTATTTATCACATGGGAAAAGGTAAAACTGACTCAAAGTACTCTTTCCCAAAGAACAGAAACAACCAAGCTAGTACTTTTGTTAGGTACTTTATTGTGGTAGCTTTAAAAGTTATGTACATAATTTACAGTTATTTCTAAGGTATTTTTTCGTACTTATTTGGTATTTTTACCAACTATGATGAAATTGAAATTAAACAATGAGATGTTAAAAGTATACAATGTATTGAAGTTGTTGTTTACTAGGAAATAAATCTTGAAATGACCAAAGCCAAATTAATCTAAGTTCAACTGGGGATATTGCGTCCAATGCGTTGATCTAAAATAACAAGGTAGTTACTTAGAGTCTGAGCAGTGAGGTGTCACACAAGGATTTTTATTTACATGGCTACAATTTTACCTATGAAACAAGCTGTCACGTTATGCGTACCTACCTATCCAGTAGTTATCAATTTCGTGTTACGCTGGTGATAATTGAAATTTGCCCCCATTTTTTCGTGTAGACATATCCTACAATGTGTGGTCATTGTCATCATTCACTGGTAAGACTCTAAACAAAGATACATTTTTAATTATTTGGTTGTTTTGCCAAACTATCCTCTCGATCTACAACCGGGATCACGTTACACTGAAATTCTTTACAAAGTGCCCTTTTAATTTTGTACGTCAGTGTAGCTAACATGCATATTAATTTATTTTGAAACTATATTAACACATTGATGTCTTGAACCTTGTTTTGTGTTCTTTTTGTACCAATATGTGTAAATGAAAGATGTTCTTGCCCCTACCTTTAGGGGTAACTACATCTTATCTAAGTAGCAACATGGCGGAATATCCACGGTGAACTTAATTGCTTATTTACTCAATTAGAAAATTAAGGATTCAGTAAATTATTTGACTTATCTACGATTAATTTTGATTCTTATTGCTAATAAATAAAATGTACCTACTTAAGTACTTTAGTTCTTAATTTGATGTTTTATTTGACCCTCATATTTGGTTGTAATCAATGATGACATAGAAGTTTGATTTTGTTACAGCGTAAAGGTATTATAGACCTGAGTATTTGATTTGAATTTAAATTTTATACCTCTACGCGTTCATGAGGAAAGGGGTAGTAACTTTAAAATTATTAAAAATATTTCTATTATGTGATGTAACAATTTTTTTTCCTTTATCTACGCTATGAGACGTTGCTTCGTACCCAATTTCAAGATACTAAGTTCTTGGGAAGTAGGTACCTTGTAGGTTTTTATTCCCTTGCACGTTTCGAAAATTTGCGGCATAGACGACTGTATCTTTGATTGCGTTGGATTAGAAGTTTGTTTTTTTCACAGCTTCAAGGGACAGTAGACCTGAGTATTTAATATAAATTTCAGTTTGATACCTCCAACTATTCCTGAGAAAAAGGGTCTTGACAGACGGACGGACGGACAACAAAGTGATCCTATAAGAGTTCCGCTTTTTCCTTTCGAGGTGCGGGACCGTAAAAACATCCTGTTTCTTTTTAATCATATAATAATAGAATAAACCATTTTAACAAACTGATTTCCCCATTTTGCATTGCAATAACTTGTTCTTTATATGTAGTAAATATTTTAAGACGTCGTGCCCGTTGATGTCTTTTTCCATTATTTTTCTTCTATAACCTTAAGGGTCATACAAATGTCAAAGAGAAAATCACGAATAACTTTTCACCAGTCGCTAGCCTATTGCCTAACGCACTCGCAATCGCAATCGACTTCAAAGCGTAACAATTGTTTTCATTTTGTATGCAGACAAGCCTTCGATTTTCAAAATAATAACGATTGCTTTTGCGATTGCGTTAGGCAATAGCCCGTCAGGGACTCTAGGCTCACTACCTACTCACAGTTTATTATCAGTGGCCTCTTTTATGAAGCTACAAATTACACTTAACAGAGGCTCTACTTTAAAAATCTAAGTTTGATCTTACGTTAACTCCATCTCTGTCACTATTTATTCGAGACTAAATCACAGATTATAGGATACTAGCGACCCGCCCTCGCTTCGCTTCGGTTTTTGTGAGTTTTCTGTAACACCCGTACATGAAACAGGATTTATTATACATATAAACCTTCCTCTTGAAACACATCTATTAATAAAAACCGCATCAAAATCCGTTGCGTAGTTTTAAAGATCTAAGCATACATAGGGACAGACAGCGGAAAGCGACTTTGTTTTATACTATGTAGTGATGATGTCTAAAGACTAAATCGAGGGAAAAGGGTGGACCTAACGTAACTTCGAACTTTAATTTCCAAAGTGGGGCCTCTAGATTACAAGTTTCCGTTAAGTTACTTAACGTAGTCTAGACTACTGTAGTCTACACACTATCCTTCTTGACGTACAGCGGCGCATAACCGTATTAACCGTCAGGCACTATACTGCTGTACGCACTATCGTGCAAATGGGCAAACATTCCATCGTGCGAGTCCATCACGGGACGCACTATCGTTTTGCGTCGTGCATGGTGCCCGGACGTACCTCACGGAATGATATATCCTATAATCTGTGAAGGATAGTGCGTTAAGTGCGTAGACTGACATTAGACACAACCTCGACCAATGACGACCAGCCATTAGAGCAGTGTTGCCAGTTTAGACCTGTAAAATTGTTACTTGTAGCTTTCTAAAACGTGCCCCAGTAGGTAGGTAAGTAGAGACTGGCCATCAAAACGTGATACTGAAAATGACCGCGAAATTTAAAATTGAAGGTATGGTATGGCAGTATGGGCTAGAAATAAACAATGTTGATGCTTATGTCGTTAAGTATTAAGTTTTGATATAATGACAAAAGCATTAAAGTTGTAAAATTGTAGCTCATTCATGCATACTAGCTACATTTGTGGCAGATACCACTTCTTTCCACTTGCTACGATCTTGACAAATTTATTTCGCTTCTTCCACATTCATACATCGAGTCATGCACGCGCGTCGGTTTCGGGTACTTAAGATTCGGCCCTTTTCCAGTATTTCTCCGATTTGACTCGAAAAAGTACGCCTAGGGCGGCCCCTTCCGACCCTTCCACTCACTTTTGATCTGTATATCTCTTTCGTCTTCTTTCATCTATTCAATACACGACTAGTAATAGGTATAGGTACTTAATATAACCGGACCGGCCAACGCAGTAGTTGATAATGGCGGTTTTCAAACTTGCATCCAATCCAGGCCAAACTTTAGGGCTCATTTTTAGTAATAAGCTCGGATGCAAGTAATCCATTGACAGGTTAATGTAAGTTTATTTTAACATGGGTGGGCTATTGCAGCGATCCAATGCGCCTACCAGTAAAAGCATGCGGACATACGGACTATCGAATCGACCAATGAAAGGGGTTTCATTGGTCGATTCGATAGTCCACATGCTTAAGGGGGGCATTAACGATCGGCCAACACTCGAACTATCCTCCGAACCAAAGGCTCTAAAAATCGAAGTTCGAGATTAAGTTAGCCCCATCTCTGTCACTCGTCATTCGAGACTATATCGAGAGAAAGGGATGGAGTTACTGTAACTTCAAACTTCAAAGTAAGGTCCAGAAGTTCCGGTCCAGTTCGGCGTTGGCTGATAGTATGCCATTCACTATCATACAGTAACACGGGCGCCCTACAATCATAGACTCTTCTTGGCTCCACATTCGCAGTGTTTACAATTGTGTTCACAGTATAGTTTGGGCTTTTGACGATGTAACTAGGTCTTCATTAAAAGTAAAAAACAAATTAAAAATAAATAGAAGAAACGAAGATGGCGGATGACGAGTATTCATCGTAATAGAAAAATGTTTGTAATATTTGGTCCAGTATTGGAGGTATTGGGCTAATGTTTTATAAAAGTTGCGTACGAATGTGGAACTTTGTTGTGTTCACGTAGCTTTCGCGCGTTGGCAGGCTCTTTGACGCAGGCCAAAAAACCTGCGAAAAATATGAGAATCGGCTCCACATTCACACTTTAACTTTAACGCGATCACGTAATGCGTTCACAGGTTCGCGCGTGAATGTAAAGCGCCTGATAAATACTAACTACGACAGTGACAGTCAACGGTTCATATTTCCAACATATCACTTGCGTATGATAGTGAATGCTAGTTTTAACATGATTTGTAAAAAAGTGAGGCTTAAAAAGGCTTCATTGTCCTTACGTATCCTTTATAAATTGTTGTTACAGACTAATATTATAGATAATAGACAAATGATTTTAGCTGTTTTATAAGGAAGTCAATTAAGCTGGTTGGTATTATGGACCACAACATGTTCTTGGTAATTGGTTACACAATCTAGCTAGGTCCTATTAAATGAACAATTATGTTTGTTGTCACACACATAATTTAACTTAACATTTCGTCAAAATTTACCTATTTTAATAATGTTTTATTCAATATTTGTATTGGAGGCTAATTATTTTAAAACGCAAAATTTTTGTTTATTGGACAGGTTAACTTGATCGACCATTAATAGCAACCTTTATATTTATCAATATTTTTAGATTGGTAACTTTTTATTTAAAGTTCTTAGTTTGGTACTTGCTGACGCTGTACCTAAGACTGATTTCCGGAATAAGTTTAGTTCTATTTCATTTTTAGGAACTGTACTGTAACTTGTTATGTTGTAATGTTAGACAAACAATTATTAAAATTTATAAAACATTACTTTATTTTGCTAACAGATAATTACACATGGGTTATAATTCCAACTTAGTCTATTTGACTATTCTGAAGCTGCTTGTCAACTCAATGGTGCCATCCTAACCACTCGAATAAGATTATTTCGTAGCAGTCGGCAAATAGTATTTACAACTAATATTTTGCTACTGTTTTGACAATCGCATACATAATTCGTATTCAGGAATTGATATTTGTTGATTTGAGTGACTGGCGATGTGTGGCCAAGTCGCGATGATGTGGTAACCAATTTACTCGACATATCATAGTGGCTAACAGTGCAACGAAATATGGTCGTGCGCTGTGCCTGAAACAGAGAAGTGGAAATGTGTGAGCAGACTCAAATAAATTATCTTGACGGGGAGGTGGTGTGGGTGAAACTAGGGTCATGCTGGTGGCCCGGCGAGGTGATCGGGCCGGAGAAGCTTCCACCAGATGTCTTGCCGTCTTTCAAGAAACCACCTATAGCTGTCGTCAAGTTCTTTCAGGAGAGCACCTAGTACGTTACTAAGTATAACCTGAAATACATCCTACATTTCTCTAGAGTGCAAGCTCAGAGCATCACACACAAGCCTTTGTTCTATATTTACTCTATGGTGAATTATATTTACATAATTCATCTAAGAAACTTTACAGTACTTAATGTTTTATTTTGTTCAGTACTTAAATTCTGAGTATGGAATAAGTAAAGTCAAATGTGGGTTAATTCTCTTAATATTCACTCTGTTGGTTCTTTTTGATGTTTATTTGCTGTTTGCTATACCAGTCAGAAAGTAGTTTTAGAAACCATCTCACAGCAAAGTTGGATGAGTCAGGCATAATAAATACTAATTGTTCAAAAATATAACTACAAATGAATGAAGTTGGTAAGTCTATTTAGAACTTAGTCTCGTTTCGGTATATGGGAAGCAAGGAGTTCCATGTTGTAACTGATTTTAGTCTGTGGTATTTATATTAAAAGTCCTGTGTTATTATTATTATTATTTTATTTATTTAATGGCGTCTACAACTCTTCCAGTCATAGTCATGACCCTTGAAGATGGCGAGCATCCAATGGCTTGGTGTGATCTTGACTGCTAAATCATTTGGAACCATCTTTTCACTGTTATCTTATTCAATGCATGTTCTTCATCAATGTTACAAGTGGCCCCACAACCTGGATTTGCGAACCAAAATCAATGATAAAGTGATTTACAAAAAATACATAATTGGACAGATCTGATGTTTTCAGAATGTCAGCTAGCCAGACCTCAGAGGTCTCAGAGGTCTGTTGTATTGCTAATCCACAACTTTTGTGAGTTTTATTGATACTCGCACATGGAGGAAGAAAGGCTTTTAAGTAACTTTTGGAGATATTTCAGATATTGCAGTTCCTCCATACTTCAATACTTGTATTTCAAACAAAAACTGTATTGCGAGTAAAGACCAGATGTTACAATACCATGACAAAAATATCCAAAGAAGGAGTAACAATGAAATTTGTAGGTACAAAGTAAAATAAATCAATAAAAATATGAGAACTTTATTAAGTTACATTATACAGTATTGCAACTAGCTTTGTTAGTTACCTATGCAGTAAGGTTTTCTTCAATTCCATGTCATGCAATACAACATCTGCATACCTTGATGCACCACCTCATTTTGTTTTTATCTCACTTTGGTATTTGACTTTTGGGTACCTACTTTAGCAAAAATAACTTATAGAAATAAAATAACCCTCAGTGTATAACTGTTTCTCCACTTTATTCCTTTGAATCAGGCAGAAAAAGAAATATCAATGGTGATAACAAACAAATTAAATAAAGTGCAAAATACACCATAGCAAGTAACTCTATGGGTATATTTTGCAACTTATTGAAGTTGTTATGCGGTACTGCAGTATCATCGACATTATGTTTGTTATGGAAATGAATATGGTTGGTGGGATAATCTGTGTTAACCACTTATGTGCATCCATGATCCAGATTTGGATCTCTTTGTAATTTTATCTTAATCAGAAGAGACTAGAATTTGGTATTCTAGTAATTGATTCATGAGTAGTATCAGACAGTGTCACTCATTATTATATAGTATAATTAATGGAGCTGTATTATACAGTGGTCGCAACATAATTAGGGACACTTGCATTTTTGTCATACAATTAACTACAAATATGACTTTTCAATACCCTCCCTCAATGCCCTCTCTTAATGTTGCTGTGCCCAACGTGGTGAATAATTAAGTTATATATTAATTGCTGTAATAGCTTAAGTTATGTCACCTGCCAACTCATTGTGGGATGCAATAAACGTTTGAGTATTTAGGGTAAATCGCGTATTACTGGTCACCCTGCGGTAACTGGCCACTTTGCAATAAAATGTGTAAAGCAAGAGATTTGCTGTCATTTTTGCGATTAAACTAGACTACCTGAGTTATAACCTGGAGTACTGTCCAAGTACCTTTACTAACAGCGTCAGTGAGAAATTTGATGGCTAGTTACTAAATGACCCTTTTCTAAAGTGGCCAGTTATTGACAATTTATCCTAGGTGACCACCACTGAATATTAATGTCCCAAAACATATATTATAGCAATGCTACTTACATTAGTATATTATATTAGTATATAGGTATTATACCAAGACCTTGCTATATGATATGTTTATCTCTCTCCATCGCCTGTATAATGAATGAGATGGAAATATATTTTCATATCTTAGTAGAATAACTCTTTGAAATTTCAAGATGCTATTGCTTACTGCTTAGTTTGCTTTTAATTATGTCTTTTTAAAAGGAAGGATGTAATATTATTGCTCTGTTTGTGATGGGCTTATTGTATCAAACCTTCCCATCACAATTCGAAACCGAAATTATACACTCCCCACTGCGATTATAGCATGAGTAACGAAACCTAGATTTTGATTGATTCTGTGCTTTTGTTTCAGTGAGTATGTTAAGAACATCAACTCAATTTATAAATACAACTGCAGCCGCAAAGATGATTTTATCAAAAAAGGATTATGTAAGTTAATATTTAGTTTAAAAGTTATGGAATCAGAAACCATTGTAGAAGTTTGAGCGATTAAACTAGTATACCTAGATCCTGAGTTATTACCTGGAGTACTATCCAAATATCTTTACTAACAGCGATGGTGTAAGAAATTTGATCGCTAGTAACTAAATGACACTTTCTAAAGTGTCCAGTTATTGACGATTTACCATATCAATCTGTATTTCTTCCTGTAGACATGTACAGATCTAAGCTTGCACACATGGAGAAGTTCCCTGAAGACGTGATCCGGGCAGAGACGGAGGTTGGAGGCGACCCAGACATCCTGACCAGAGATGAATTTCAAGAGGCTAAGAAAGAAAGCTACGCTGGTATCTTTGGCACGGTATCAAAGAAAGGCAATTCTGCTGGTAATTATTTTGTTCCAAATCTTTGCCTATTTTTTTTTATCATTATTGGTTTTCTACAAGACAGACTAAGTCCAATGCAGGAGCCAGAATTATCTAGAATGTTACTGTTAATTCACATATCTATCTCTCTGTTAAAGATTATGCACACACTGTTTTGTATTCACTCCTTTATTAAAGTAATACTTTAAAGGCCTATTTCACAGTCAACAAGTAAATTTATCTGTCATTTAAAGTTTACTCTCTCCTTGTCTATTGTCAAGTTTAGTAGAGAGAATAATATATATTTTTTTATTATTTATTAACCAAATATTACATATTTTTCTTAAAAAATAGTCTGCAAAACTGTCACAACAGTTTATGAGTCTTATGTTATCTTTAAGGTAATTTATCAGCTGTTGGTTTTCCTATAATAAATAAATATGCTTTACTTGTCGATTGTAAAACAGGCGGCGGTAAGGCTGCAATTTAATTGGAGGATAATAAATTTGTAGTATTGTGTATTGTTGTATATGCTCATTTTACGCGGGGATTAAAATGGCCGGCAACAGACAATATTGAGTCTTGACGACTCGCTGGCCTACTTGGTACTGACCCTGCCTATACGAAGCTGGCGGTCCTGTGTTCAAATCCCGGTAAGGGTAGATATTTGTGTGATGAGCAACTATTATTAGTTTCTGAGTCTTGGATGTTGTCCATATATTTAAGTATGTATTTGTCTATATAAGTAAGTTTATTGTTGTCTACAGTCGCCGTCGTAAACTTGTGAAGGATGTAAACAAATTATTACCGTTTGACACATAACCTCAAATATTTACCAAGCGTGTTTTTTTATTAACAATAACGTGTAATGAATAGTTATTTCATCTTAAAACTTAATAATGATTAGTGTATAAATCATAGCAAAGACCTCACTTGATCTTTAAACGTACGTGATTGATTATCGAGTAATCATGGTTAATTGCTTTGTTTGGTTTTGTTTACATTTTTTGCAAGTTCTATTGACGAGACTTTAGTACTCATAGTACAAGCTTAGTATGGGACTAGGATAATTTGTGTAAGTTCCCATGATGTTTATTTATTTATTTATTTATTTATCCATATAACCTTTCAAATGTTTCTCATTGTAGTTAAAGCAAAAGCATCAAGGAAGCCTCCAGTGACGCCTAAGAGTTCTCATTCAACTCCTGTGAAAAGGGTGAGTGAAGTTAGATTTTTATACGAAGAACATTTTTCGATTCAGGGATCCGTTTGCCAAATATTAAGCTTATACATAGTCGGTCCTTAAGTTCTGTCACAAAGGTTTAGTCAAATAAAACTATTTTTTGTTTATTTTTCAATTTTAAAATAAATTAAATTTAAAAGCTTAATTAAAGTACATTTTTAGGAACTAATCATCATTCCACATGTCGCCGCATTTTCCGATACGATCTTTTAACATTCACGGCCGGAACCGATTAAAACACGCACGAGTTTTCTAAAAATTTCACTTTTTGAAAACGCTTTAAAGATTAGTCTTTGTTAACCAGGAAAATTATCTATTTATTATTATGAAGCTTCTCATCTTTGGGTATGTTCAGAGACCAGCATTATTATCTTAACGACAGTTAAAACCCAGCTTATGAAGCACTAAAGTTGGTCTGTTTTCGTATTTCTGCAAATTGATGTGAAATCGTAAGGTCAATTTAATGAGACATGAAGATTGACCGGAGTATAAGCGGATCTTTAGTTGCTTGGAAGGCATTCGTATCAGTATTTAAAGATAAAACTCTGGTCAATATGTCACGCAAATTTCGACTCAATACGAGAACTCTTACAAAAGTTGTAGCCGTTATCAGTATCGTGGTCGTGCGTGTTTTGACCCATGCTTTCCTGCCCCGAATGGGAATGCTTAAAGCTCGTACACCAAATTATTGCAATAGTAACGAACTCAAATTTCGCTTTTTTTATTCTATATAAAATAAGGTTTTGATTGATGTTCAAGTTTATGAAACTCTATTATTTATTTTTAAAATTATAATAAACCTTTGTGACAGAACTTAAGGACCGACTAGGTAAGTGTCCCCTCCCCTAACCAGCTAAACCATTGTTTATGGACGTGTGAAAATTTCACGTTGGTGGTAGAAAATAACCGGTCAAGTGCGAGTCGGTCGCGCACCGAGGGTTCCGTGTTTAAGATAATATGCTTGGAAACCGCAAAATAAAATGGTCATTTTGTTATGAACTTTATTATCTATGCAAAGGTCCATTTTGACTAGCCTGAATTTCAATACAGATTTTTAAAGTTTTTTTTATTATTTTCAAAACTGTACAGTTCCAAACTTCATTTGCCGTAAAATATAAGCAGTCTTGAAATCAGGAAATTTTTCAGATTTTTTTGGTCCATAAAACTTGGACATGAGGGTGGGCGGTGGGAGGGCGAACCGTATTTTTTTTGTTAATTTTTAGCTATAAATCAAAAAGTACATCACGGAAAATTATACAAAAAATAGTTTTGAAATGTGCAGACTGACATTCCTTCCCTTTCACATTACACCCCTTTTGCTATAATCAAACCACTTTCAATTCAACCCCCCATTCCCCTTTTTAAATACACTTAGAAAAATAATTTCATATATTTTTACTAATAACAGATGCGGGCAAGCTAGTTGATGGCTTCTATAGTTTTTGAGAAAAATTGCTGTGATATACAGCCAGACGGACAGACAGACAGACAGACAGACAGACAGACAGACAGACTAACATCAAAGTCTCACCATAAGGGTTCCTTTTTTACCATTTTGCTTCGGAACCCTCAAAAGCACAGTACAGTTGAGTTTATAAATATGTGTACACTTGGGCTCCTAGTCTGTGTAATATCATGTTTAAACTGCTATATATGAATTGTCACAGCGATTAAAACTACCTAAATGAGGATTTCATTTATAGCGTTAGTTGGAACCTTCTACAGCAAGTATAAATGAGTACCTAATAATCGACCAAGTTGCAAATGGGTCAATCAACTTTTCTTTGTAGCTCGTTGCCATGGTTACGTCTCCTGAGTCACTCTTTAAAACTGTGATTTCAAAGAATATAAGTCCACTAAAAATCTGTTTTATTGGCAATTCCAAACCCATTCTTTTATGGGCTTTCTCCTGTGTGTGCTAGAAGTATTATATTATAGCATTTTTTCTAAGAAACTCTAACACTGTTGTCTCCTGGGTTACGGGACAGAATAACAACAACAAAAAGTTGATCCACCCAAATAGAACCCTACACTGTGCGGGCCCGACACGCTTTAGGCCGGTTTTTTTTAGTTCAGTTGACACACTAAGCTTAAAAGGTATTTCATATTGTTTATGAGGATTGTAAAGCGACATATGAATCGCGTAGCTGTAAATTTTTTTTCATACAAATGTAGCTGCGGGCTAACGTTTTCACCCCTTTATGTAAATCAGATTTCTACGAATTTTGAATATACTCGTATTCTAGTAGTAGTAGTACTATGAAAAATAGGTTTGTACGCTTTCATTTTTTATTCTACCCAAGAAATAATTTATTGGAAAGGAAAGCGTATAGACCTAGATATTTCGTAATATCTACATTCTACAAAATATTCAAAAATCAAAAAAATCGGACTTAGGGCACAGAAACGTTATCGCATTTTCTAATCACAATCCCCTTAATACTGGTTTGTAAAGGTCATGTATTGAATAACTATTTTCATTTACAGGGTAATCTGGAAAAGAGTGATTATAAAGTACATATCTTAGTTCAAGGAACAAAAACGCCAAGCCAATCAACCGACGCTTTATCAACCCCATCTACAAGCCGCGCGGAGTCTGAATCTGAAACTGCAGAGGAGAAGACCCCAAAACAGGAAAAACCAGTGTCCACGTACTCTACCCCAACCAGTTCAACCTCGGGAGTGTACCCCTGTCCTCTATGCGCTTTCACAACCACGCGCCTCAACGTTTTGATCTTACACAATAAAACCCACAGTGCCACATTCACACCCTACACGCCTTCTCCGGTGCGCAAAAAACCGGCCGCGAAATCACCTCCGAGGGTGACACCTAACAAAACACCTAAAGCGCGCAAGCCTCGTAAGGAAAAGACTGAAAAGGTCGCCAAGAAATCTCAAGCACAAAAGCGTTCGACTGATGAATTATTAGAAACCGTGGAAGTTAAGAAAGCTAAGACTGATGAGGAAATTAAGAGCAGCTTGTTAGCGGATTGGGACGACATGGACGAAGATTCCAATGACAAGTCTATTGAGGTTACGGCGGCGTCGCCAGAGGTACCGGCGCAGGCCGCCTCCCCCGCTGAGCCGACGCCGGCCGAACTCACGCCTTTAGTTCCTGAACCAGCTGAAAAATCTGACCCTCTACCTGTAAATGAAAAACCTGAGCCATCTAGTGACTCTAAGTATGAATTTTGTGAAGACGAAGATTGGCCTTTAGAGGCTGACGCTGGACGTAAAATACCTCGGGTCAAGAATCCCACAAAACGAAAAGAAGAAAGAAAAAGCATAAACATGGATGACGATGATATGGCTAGAGAGGTGGCTGAATTATTAAACAGAACCACGATGCCGGATTTGCCTTCGGCTCCAGAACCATTGACCATTGAGGAAAATTTTCCTGAGCCTTCGATCGTAAAATCGCCTGATAAAAAGGTGGAAAGCGTACCAGAACTAAGCAAAGTGGTTGAAAAACCTGTAACAGAAACACAACCTACAAAAGCTATTTTTAAGACAAAAACGTTTTTTCGAAGTCGACACTCTAGGAGTCAAGACGCAATAGGCAAGTACGTTGCGGAGCAGCTGAATGCGGCTGAGAGGATGGATGCAGAGAGTGAATTAAACGGATCGGAATTCGCGCCTTCGCCTGAAACTAGGCAGTCGCCCCCTGTGGAACAGGTAAAGGTAGCTCGTTTGGCGCCTAAAATTCAACTCAAGAAAATGAAGGCAGAAGCGGCACAACTCCGAGAGAAGGAGAAAACTAGTCTAGAATTAATCGCAGCGGAAACTGCGACAAATGGTGCTAATAATAAATCTGATAATTTAAGAAATGAGACTGTTGTTGCCCCTGTTGTTGAACCAGAGATGGTTACAAAATTAATAACACCTCCAGTAAGTCTGGATGTTTTATATCCGACTCAAGAAATAAAACCAATAAATAGAGATATACAATTTGGACCACTTTCTACTAACACACATGCTAAAATTGAAGAACAACAATTAAATTGTATGATAATCAATTCTATAGTTAGTAATAAAGGTTTTTCATCACCAGAGAAGGTAGTTGGAAAAAACAACGAAGAAATTTCTAATGATGATAAAATTTCAGAACATGTGTCTCTAAAGCCTTGTAATCAATTAAGTGAACCATTTATGAATGAATCCACCGCATGTGCTGTGGATGCGCTTTTAAGCGTGTCAAGGGAGGCTGACAGGGTTACTAAAACTATAAGTGACGACCTTCCCGAGGATTTATTTGAAGATGACAATAAGGACAATGCAGGAAATAACAATTTTAATGGTTTTACTGAGGAATCTAAGAAAGTAGATGACCACTTGGAAAGTGTGCCAACTATAGAAGAAGAATATACACCGACGCCAACACTGGTTGAAGACTTTAAACCTATGTCAACTCCTGTGGAAGAATTTAAAGTTATGGCAAAACCTCTAGAAGAATTTAAGCCTATGACGACTCCTGTTGAAGAATTCAAGCTTGTGGCAAAACCTCTGGAAAAATTTAAGCCTATGACGACATCTGTTGAAGAATTCAAGCTTGTGGCAAAACCTCTGGAAGAATTTAAGCCTATGACGACATCGGTTGAAGGTTTCAAGCTTGTGGCAACGCCTGATCAACAGCAAAAGGACATGACAACATCATTTAAGAAATTGGAGCCTACCGCTACATCTAACGAAACAGAGCCTATTGCTACGTCTGATGCAACATTAGAGCCTATTGCTACGTCTGATGAAACATTAGAGCCTAATGCTACGTCTGATGAAACATTAGAGCCTATTGCTACGTCTGATGAAACATTAGAGCCTAATGCTACGTCTGATGAAACATTAGAGCCTATTGCTACGTCTGATGAAACATTAGAGCCTATTGCTACGTCTGATGAAACATTAGAGCCTAATGCTACGTCTGATGAAACATTAGAGCCTATTGCTACGTCTGATGAAACATTAGAGCCTATTGCTACGTCTGATGAAACATTAGAGCCTATTGCTACGTCTGATGAAACATTAGAGCCTATTGCTACGTCTGATGAAACATTAGAGCCTATTGCTACATCTGACGAAACATTAGAGCTCGTTGCTACATCTAATGAACAATTAGAGACTATGTCTACACCTGTTGATGAATTTAAGGCTGTTCCAACATTTATTGAAGAAATTAAAACTACGTCAACACCTTTTGAAGAACCCAAAGCAATGTGTGTTGATGAATTTAAACCAACGTCAACAACTGTTGAGGAAATGCAATGGACTAAATCATACATACAAAATAACAACACGGAAGCCAATAACGATTTAACCGAAATTGATAAATTGAAAGATAAAGAAATAACAATAACCGAAGATAAAAATGAACTTCAACATGAGACTGTCACTTTAGATAATGTACCATCTGAATCTGATTTGCAAATTGCTGAGGCATTGATTAATCTTCCTGCGACTGCTATTCAAAATAAGGTATCTAGTCTTCATCAAGAAAACTTAAATTTGGCCACTCATTTTGCTATGGAACCATTTCAAGAAGAAGAAATTCAATCTTCAAATAATGTAGAAGTTATAGACGAAGAAGTTTGTGAAACTAGTCCTGAAAATGAAACTGTAGTTGAAACTAGTACTGAACAATTAGTATCGCCTAAAAGCGATACTCATAATGCGAGATATGAGACTGAAGAAGAGAAAAGTGAAAATTTATACGCTGCACAATCTTTAGTTGAAATGTCCGAGTCTATTGAACATAAAATAATAGAACCCGGTTTGGTGGAATCTGAGAATTTAAACATCGTAGATACATTAAGTACGCCTTTAAGGAAAGTAGTAGCGACAACTCATACTGTGGAACAAAAAATTGCTTCACTGTCATCAGATAATAACAGTGATCCGACTAATAGCAAAGCGGTTAAATTTGAAACGTCATCTTCGAAACTTCTGAAAATTTTAGAAGAGCCTTGTATACCTAAGATTATCACAAAGACTACGCCGACTAAGCAAGTCATGGTAACCGGAAAAGAGAAGATATTGAATTTCGATGTAAGTAGGGCGGCCATAAAAGGAAAGACCCAGTCGCCTAAGCAGAAGATTATAATTCGACGGAATACGCCCAGCAAGCATGTAATGAACAATCTGACTGAGATAAGTAGTCAAGACATAATCCTGTCGCGCTGCAACAAGCCGACGCAAGAAGGTACCGTGCAGACCTACACCATCCAGGCCTCGCCCTCCGCTCCCGAGCCCAGCTCCGTTCTCATCCAGCAAAAGGTGCGCAAGATCGCCAAGCCGGCTCCGAAACTACAAAAGTTGAAGCATCTCTCGTTAGTCACCTCCATCAACGATTCCAAACCCACAGTTGCACAGCCTATGACGGACGACTCTCTCTACGACATCAATTCTATGCCAATAGTTCTCTCCGACGACATCCTCACCCCTGAAAATATCGAAAAGATGCCGATCGTCATGTCGGACGGTAAAATCATCACAAACACTCCCAATCCGCCTAAGCTTCTTAAAACGAAACATATTGAAAGTGATAAAATTCACATGACTAGTCAGACCAAGCCGGAATTAAAAACTTTATTGATGAATCCGGTGCCGGAGGTAAGCAAAGCTACTACGCCTAATATTTTGTCGAAATCTTCGAAACTGAGAGGGTCCAAACCGATGTTAGTTATCGACAAAGCAACGGGGAAACAGAAAATTATAATGACTAAGGCCGAGACTACAGTTAAAGAGATAAAGCAGGCACCGCCAAAGGTTGAGCCGGCCCAACAGAGTTCCGGCAAGTCGGGCAAGTTTATCGTTCTGCCGAGCTACGGGTCGCCTCGGCAGGCCACGCGCACGCAGAAGATCGTCATCGACCCGCAGACCGGCAAGGCGCACGTGCTCGTGGCCAAGGGACCCGACGGGCTGGCCGCGGACACCAAGCCCGTCTCCGCCAAGCTCATTCCGCAAACCAGCGACGCGACCAGCCCCGGCAACACCGTCATGATCATCACCAACGCCCAAGGAGCCCAATCTAGAATAGTTCTCACCCCCGAACATGAGAAAATATTGTTCCCGAACAAGCAGCAACCGAAAATGTCGCAACTAAAAACGGTAACGCATCGGATAACTACACCTGGCGCTCAAAAAACCATGATGACGCCGGTCGGCGCTTCTAAAACGCAGACCACTAAAATTGTTCCGAAACAAAAAAGCGCTATAATAACGTCTAAAGGTCAACTCATCGTCGGAGGGCGCGTCGCGACCACGTCGCAAAATATCGCGCCGATGCCCGAAATAAGACCGAAGCAAAGAATCATCGCGGCGGAACCTAGGAAGCTCGCGCAGACGGTTCAGAAGACCTCGTCGGAGCCGTTGATTTTCCTCCAGCAGAAGTCCGGCCAGGTCATGCAACTGACGGCGGCGCAGTTCGAACACCTGCAGCGGACGGGGCAGATCATACAGAAGACTTCCGCCGTCCAGGAGACCAAGGTCGTCCAAAAAACGATCACG